>JAGIQG010000024.1:17337819-18044739 GCA_024679065.1 Sphyrna mokarran | reverse complement strand
TCATTTATAAAAATTAAAAACAGCAGGGGCAACAAAACAGATCCCTGAGGCACACCACTTGTCACCGAACTCCACGATGAATATCTCCCATCAACCACCACCCTCTGTCTTCTATCCGCTAGCCAATTCCTAATCCAATTAGCTAAATCACCCTCTATCCCATACATCTGCATTTTCTGCAGAAGCCTTCCATGGGACACCTTATCGAACGCCTTACTAAAGTCCATATATACCACATCAACTGCCTTACCCCCATCCACCTCTTTGGTCACTTTTTCAAAAAACTCAATAAGGTTAGTAAGGCACGACCTACCCTTCACAAAACCATGCTGACTATCCCCAATCAATTCATTTCTCTCTAAATAACTATAAATCCTATCCCTAATAATTCTCTCCAATACTTTGCCCACAACAGAAGTAAGACTCACTGGCCTATAATTCCCTGGAAAGTCTCTCTTCCCCTTCTTGAACAATGGGACCACATTCGCTATCCTCCAGTCCTCCGGAACCACACCCGTAACCAACGACGACCTGAAGATCAGAGCCAGAGGCTCTGCAATCGCCTCTCTTGCCTCCCAGAGAATCCTAGGGTAAATCCCGTCCGGCCCAGGGGACTTATCTAACTTCAAACCCTCAAGAATATCTAGCACATCCTCCCTATCTACTTCAATACTTTCCAGTTTGCAACCCTGTACCTCAGTGTTCTCCACAACTACATTTACATCTCCCTGCGTGAATACCGAAGAGAAATATTTATTCAGTGCCTCTCCAATCTCTTCAGGCTCCACGCACAACTTCCCACTGCTGTCTATGACTGGCCCTAATCTTGCCCTAACCAATCTTCTATTCTTAACATATCTAAAGAAAGCTTTAGGATTCTCCTTAATCCTATCAGCCAAAGTCTTCTCGTGTCCCCTCTTAGCTCTCCTCAACTCACTCTTTAGCTCCCTCCTGGCTAATCTATAGCTATCCATTGCACTAACTGAGCCTTCAAGCCTCATCCTGACATAAGCCTCCTTTTTCCTTTTAGCCAGCGAATTAACTTTTTTCGTACACCAAGGTTCCCTTACTCGACCATTTCCTCCTAGCGTGACAGGGACATACTTATCAAGGACTCGCAGCAACTGCTCCTTGAATAAGCTCCACATTTCAGATGTTCCCAGTCCCTGTAGTTTCCTAGTCCAACCTATGCACCCTAATTCTCTCCTTATGGCCTCATAATTACCATTCCCCCAGCTATAACTACTGCCCCCAGCTTCATGCCTATCCCTATCCATCACTAAGGTGAACGTAACTGAATTGTGGTCACTATCACCAAAATGTTCACCAACTTCCAAGCCTAACACCTGGTCTGGCTCATTGCCCAGCACCAAATCCAATGTAGCCTCACCTCTAGTTGGCCTATCTACATACTGAGTCAAAAAACCTTCCTGCACACTTTGTACAAAAACTGACCCCTCTAACGAGCTAGAGCTATAGCTATTCCAATCAATATTAGTAAAGTTAAAGTCCCCCATAACAATTACCCTATTACTTTCACTCCTGTCCAGGATTGACATTGCAATCCTTTCCTCTACCTCTCTAGAACTTTTAGGAAGTCTATAAAAGACTCCCAACAGGGTGACCTCTCCTCTCCTGTTTCTAATCTCAGCCCATACTACCTCAACAGACAAGTCCTCATCAAACTTCTTTTCTGTCACTGTGATACAGTCTTTGACTAATAATGCCACTCCTCCCCCCCTTCTACCTCCTTCTCTACTCCGACTAAAGCATTTGAACCCCGGAACCTGCAACATCCATTCCTGTCCCTGCTCTACCCAAGTCTCTGAAATGGCCACAACATCGAAGTTCCAGGTACTGGTCCAAGTTGGATTTAAAACTGATGTTGTCAGACTTCTTACAGGGATCATGCCAGCCAACTTACTGATTTGATGGGCTGAGTAGGGGGGAGGGAATTCAGGAAGGGAAAACAGAGTGTTTAAAATGGAGAATGCAGCCTTGGTTCGAAACCTGCAGCAGGCCTGGCATGTGGAGAGAACAGGACCGATTTCCTATGTCGTGGAGGTACAAGGCTGCAGGATTAGGAAGCATGTGGACCATCTGAGGAGGAGAGAATAATTGACACAGGGAATCCCCAGATGATCCCTGCAATTAGTTCGAGGTCACCAGGTCTGGCTGCTGGAATTTTGATGGAGAATGTGAGATCTGAGCAACACACAGGTGAGGAGATGGAGGAGCCTGAAGCCGCTGAAGAATTTATTACTAAACTAATAATCCGTAAGCCTTGACTATGAATTCAGAGAATAAGAGTGAGCTTTCGGCCTTGTATTGATCTGTTGGTTTTATGTACATCATTGCCTGGTGGGCGAGTCCTGAACTGGGTAATATAAAGGGACTTGTGCTACGCTAATCCTGAAAATATCTGATGCTGATATTAGAATCATAGAATCCTACAGTGCAAAAAGAGGCTATTCAGCTTATCGAGCCTACACCAATCACAATCCCACCAAGCCCTATCTCCATAACCCCTACATTTATCCTAGCTAGTCCCCCTGACAGTAAGAGGCAATTTAGCATGGCCAACTCACCTAATCTGCACATCTTTGGACTATGGGAGGAAACTGGAGGCCCCAGAGGAAACCAATGCAGACACGAGGAGAATGTGAAACTCCACACAGTCACCCAAGCCAGGGATTGAGCCTAGGTCCCTAGTGCTGTGAGGCACTAATCACTGTGCCACCCCACCTCCCGCCCCCATGCCCAAAATGTGATAGGATTTTATTGCCCAGTGCAAATGTTCCTCAGCCTAATCAACACAAGGTGCACAGAAAATAATGGGTTTATCTGTACATACATAAATAAATGTATTTATCTTACCAAATACATTCAGAACAATAGAGTGTCCCAGTACCCTCACATTGCCTTGCTTCACTTGACACTGATACACGCCACTGTCACTTAAGTTAACAGCAACGATTGTGTAAACGAAGCGAAAACTTTGTTCTGTGTTACTGGAAGAATAAGTTCCAAGTTGATGAAGATTTAATTCATCCAATGGCTCACAGCTATTTGAATGCACCTTACACCAGCTGACCTTAGGAATCTCAGGACCACAGAACAGAATTGTGCAGTTCAGTGTTAGACTATCTCCCACAGTGTAGTTTAACACAGCCCTGGGGTATCCCACTCTCAGCGGACAGGTGAAAATCATATTTTCTGAAAGAAAGAACAAATAGGGTCATATATTTGTATATTTTCAAATTGCAATCAAAAAGGAACACAATTCATATTTTCTGAATGAGAAAACAGTTCAGTTGTAGCAATTCCATTTTATTATTGCACATTTTTATCTTTGTATTAAAATTTAAGTACAAAATAATTACTCTCAGATTAGCCAGATAAAACTGTTCAAGATAATTGTTAATTCCTCAAGTCAGGGAGTGGGATTTTATGGCCTCACTCGCCCTGAAACTGTAAAATCCTACCTGAGAGTAACGGACTTTTCCATGGTCCACTCTTCACCCACTCAGATTCCTGTGGTGGGTGGAGCAGTAAAATTCCACCCAGCATCTCTCAATTTGAGGAGAAGGAAGGACGGTTGCTAAAAGGTTAGTTATTTGCTGTTGAAATCTCCAATTTCTGGAATTCCCTCCCTAACATTTCTGTCTCTCTACCTCTCACACTCTTTGAAACACATCTCTGTGACCAATCTTGTTGTAGGGTGTCGGTTACAATTTTTTTTAATTTTTAAAGTTTATTTATTAGCCACAGGTAGGCTTACATTAACACTGCAATGAAGTTACTGTAAAATTCCCTAGTCGCCACAGTCCAATGCTTGTTTGGGTCAATGCAGCTAATTAGCACGTCTTTCTGACTGTGGAAAGAAGCCAGAGCACTTAGAGGGGACACATACAGACACATGGAGAATGTGCAATCTCCACACAGACAGTGACCCAAGCCAGGAATTGAACCTTGCGTCCTTGGCACTGTGAGGCAGCAATGCTAACACTGTGCCACCATGACACTCATGGTTGCTCAAAGACATTTCTGTAATCATACTTAGTTTAACTACAAGTCTTTATTGACTCTAAGACTTATTTACAAATATAGAGTCTAAGGTTCAAGCTAAGAGCTGTCGCTCGGTTTCTTGGTACCCATAGAACACTAGATAGAGCCTGAGTGTGGGTTATAAGTTCTCTTGTATGGCTATGTGAGTAGTACTGCACTCAGTTCCACATTAACCCTTTATGTGAGAGACCCTTATATTACAAACCGCTGTTAAATTCCATTTGATAATGCTTCTGTGAAGGCTGTATACAAAAGTAAATTGTTGTTATTGTGGTAGTCCACCAAGCAGAATAGCCAATATGTAATTGGTGAAGGAGTAAATAGAGAGGCGATATTACAGGAGAAGATGGCCCATAACAGGAGAGAATGGGAGAGAGCATAAGGTGGGATCCCTGAACTACGAATCCTCATTCCCTTTGAGATAAGAGCCCTTGGTATGTGGAGGAATGTCCTCCAGAATGTGAATTGTTCTCTTATTTGTACATTTCTGGCTCTTACAGTTTAATTCCAAACTAAACATGATTTACAAGTTCAAGTGCTGCATCAAGGTTCAACACAACCTAAGAACATTTTACTTTACAGTGCACAGGCAGGTATTTGATTAGTGATGGTCAATGTTCTATCAGTATTTTGCTTGGTTATGTTAGCTCTAACATTTTCCAGTCTATCCATCTATTCCACCACTGCTTGCAGGGCTTTCAGTTGCTTCAGTCTCTCTATAACTCACTCCTTCTCATTGCTGAGCCACTGACCTCATTTCCCTAACTTTAAAGATTCTCAGATTGACATGTTTGATCCTCTTGACAGCACACCCATATCCCAAGAATTAATTTTTAAAAAGTGTATAAGATTACCAGGATATAAATGCTGTTACATTGAGTTAGCTACAATAGTTTCACTCTTTATCAACTATAAAGTCTTTAAAATTAAATTCAACATTTCTTACTTGATAATTGTAACAGTACCAGAAGGAGAACCAACCCAATGGTGATTCTCAGCTGCTTGATAGGGATCATAACTCGTTACAATTTCTGAACCTCAGGGTTGAAAATCACTAACGTCTAATCATAATCTTCCTATAGTCTGAGAAACTAAATTGGGTGAGTCTGAAGTAACTCATATTGCACTTCCTCTCATTACGTAGTTGTCGAGTTGATTTAGTCAAACAGTGAAAGGGCCATTTCCCATTCTGCTTGTTAGCAGTTCCTCTATTTTTCCTATCTCTTTTTTTTAATTAATTGTGCATTGATGGCCACAGAGCTGACACACAATTACATTGTAGTCAGCAACAACCCCAATGCTATCCTCAACCCATCTCCATACAAGCAAGAATTTTGATTTGATTTCATTTCATTTATTATTGTCACATATATTAACATACAGTGAAAAGTATTGTTTCTTGCACCTATACAGACAAAGCATACCGTTCATAGAGAAGGCAACGAGAGAGCGCAGAATGTAGTATTATAGTCATGGCTAGGATGTAGAGAAAGGTCAGCTTAATGCAAAGTAAGTCCATTCAAAAGTCTAACAGCAGCAAGGAAGAAGATATTTTGATCTTGACTTTTGTATCCTTTTCCTGAAGGACGAAGGTGGAAGAGAGAATGTCCATGGTGTGTGTGGAGTCCTTAATTATGCTGGCTGCTTTGCCTAGGCAGCAGGAAGTGTAGACAGAGTTAACGGATGGGAGGCTGGTTTGAATGTTGGATTGGGTTACATTCACAACCTTGCAGTTCCTTGAGGTCTTGGGCAGAGTAGGAGCTATATCAAACTGTGATACAATCAGAAAGAATGCTTTCTGTGGTGCATCTGTAATTTTGATGAGATATGTAGCTGACAAGCCAAATGTCCTTAGGCTTCTGAGAAAGAAGAGGTGTTGGCAGGCTTTCATAATGATTGTGTTGGCATGGATAGATTATTGGTGAGCTAGACATCAAAAAACTTGAATCTCTCAACCCTTTCTACTTTATCCCTACTGATGTAGACAGGGGCATGTTCTCCTTCCTGGAGTTGATAACGATCTCCTTTATTTTGTTGACATTGAGGGAGAAATTATTGTTGCCACACCAGTTCACTAGATTCTCTATCTCATTCCTATACTCTGTCTCATCATTGTTTGAGATCCGACCTGCTATGAAGGTGCCATCAACAAACTTGAAAATCGAATTAGAAGGGAATTTGGCCACACAGTCTTAAGTGTATAAGGAGTGTAGTACGGGACTGAGAACACAGCCTTGTGGGGCACTGGCGTTGAGGATGATTGTGGAGGAGGTGTTGTTGCCTATCCTTACTGATTGTGGTTTGCGAATTAGGAAGTTAGGATCCAGTCACAGAGGGAGGTGTCGAGACCCAGGCCACGAAGTTTGGAGATGAGTTTCATGGGAAGAATAGTGTTGAAGGCTGAGCTATAGTCAATAAATAGGAGAGCAGAACCAGAACAGAGGAAGCTGGAAAAGCCCAGGTGGTCTGTCAGCGTCTATCAGGACAGAAGCATAGTTAATATTTTGAATCATGGACCCTTCGTCAGAACTCCATACAAGCATCCTTGCCTGGGTAAGGAATGGGTATTCTGTTTGACTTTCGTCCTCTACCTAGTCTGGGTTACTGGTTGGCATATAGCAGCTGCTATCTGCTGACCAGAGTGAGGGCAACTCCCTCAACAAAGTCTCTTTTCCTTAATCTTTGTTTAAGTTATTTGACTTCTGACCCATTGATCTTTCAATTTCCTCCCTTTTTTTTGCCCTCATCATGGGCAAATGGGGAATGAATGCTTTAATGGATCCAATATTAGTATGAAGTGCTCCCCGGTCAGGAGCTGGCCTGTGTGAAGGAGCAACCTGTCTGTCTCTCTCTCTCTCTCTTTCTCTCTCTCTCTGTCTCTCTCTCTCTCTCTCTAATTGCCCAACTATCCACTTACAGCAACCCCACACCCCAACGCCACTAAGAATGATATCCATGCATTTGCCACTGATTGAAAATTTAACTGGACTACCTCAGTGTCCAAAATAACAGGATAGAGGCTGGGAACTCTGTGATAAGTTGTTTGTGAAATTAATTCTCGGCACAACATTGAGAGTCGAAGGGCCTGCATTGTGCTATAATGTTCTATGTCTATCTAATTCAATGAGACCCATGAGGTGGATCTCTTGGAGTATGAGCTCCCTGACTGGACAGGCAATCGTTACCCCAATCAGGGTATCAGAGTGGACTGGTCTTCCTGATTCTAACTTTGTACTTGAAGCACTCTAAGAATGGAATAGAGTTTGTAAATAAAGGGAATCTGCTGAAGGGGCACCGGCCTCTGAGGAGCTATTTCAGTTTGTCTTGCCATTCTATAAGATTCAAGTCAGGAACGTGATGGAATCCGCTGATGTCCCCTAGATGGTAGCAGTCACAACAATGATCAGAAAACTCAACAACATCAGGGGCAAAGCAGTATTCTTGGTTGGTGTCTCTGCCACCAGACTCCATCCACCCCCACCATTACCAGCACCGTGTGGTTTTAGCAGGTCCAATCTACCGGATACACAGCAGCAGTTCATCAAAGTCATTTCAATAGCACCTTCCGTCCCTTGTGACCTCTATCATCAAAATGGGCAGAGGCAACATTTCTTTGCAATGTTGAGGCTGCTTTGCTATTTGAAATTAAAACATTTAAAAAATAGTCAGCAACCAACTCAATAAGTGAACCATAACCTGCCTATGAATCTGCAAGTGTTTACATAAAGATCTGTGCTAACCATCCTTGATCAGCCTGATGTGAAGGGTTGCAATAGAACCATAGATTATATTGCACCTCTAAAGAACAGGCATCGACATTGCACATGCAGAATGCTAATGATATCAAATACCAGAGAGCTGTACTTACTGCCAACTAACAACAACTTACAGTACCTTTAACATGGCAAAATATTGCAGGGAAATTCAAAGGACTATTTGATATCAAACTACATAAGCTAATACAGCTGGTTTTAAAATATCGACTTAATGGAAGAGTGAGAGGTGGAGATGTTTGGGAGAGAATTCCAGAGATTAGGGCCCAGGCAGCTGAAGACAAGGCCATGAGTGATGGAATGATGAAAATCAGCAATCAGCAGAATTGGAGGAACGATGAGCTCTCAGAGGGTTTGTAGGACTGGAGGAGATTGTGAGAGGACACTGTTGGATTTGTAAACAAGACAAAAGGGACATTGGGTGAAAGCGGCAACTGATGCATTTCAAACAGCACCTGAAAGGGAAGTGTTAACATTTTGGTTAGACCCTCTTCATCACACAGAATGTTAAAATATGCAGTGTTTGTATAAATGGCAAGGATCACTTGGATACAGTGAACAGAAGCTAATTGGGCAGAGACAACATGTGCCTGTCGGTTAAAATAGCCGCTTTTCTTTCGCAGACATTTCTCCCCAGTTTTCTCTATGAGATCCACCCAGGTTATCCTGAATGACGGGTCTACCGAACTTCTTACTCTTGTTCCTATCATTATGGAGGGAGGGTAAAATTTCCCCATCCAATGTGGGCTAGAACTATAATGCTGTAGCTCTTTCTTCAGCCTGTGTTCCAGTCAAGCACGTTTACCTAGTGGAAATTTGAATGAATCCTTTGAGTGCTAATTAATTGTATCTTATTACCCACATTGCGAGTACTTTACATGATTGTGGATATGTTTCATTGGATTGTTACTGTCTTTCTAAGCTTTAGATCTGCTACATTTATAAACTAAAACCTTCGCTCTGGCATAGGTTGTAAAGTGTTTAGCTGAGGATTCAAGGAATAGTTCTTCTAGATTTGTTGAGATGAATGATTTAAATTTCCATTTCCATTTGTTTGGAACCCGTAGAGCAAATCTCCTGTTTGTGTCTTGAGGTTTATTAGTGAATTGTGACTGCTTTTGACAACAGGAAACATTTGACCATCAGGTCCATTCCACCCACGCACTTGCTGACACCTATCAGATGTGTGTTTACACACTGCATTCAACCAAGATGTTTAGTGTAGGAGGTGATCTGGTTTGCATTTTTGCAGCAATGCTTAATATACAGGGCATAACAACAACTTGTATTTATCCAGCACCTTCAATATAGTAAAACAGCTCCAAACATTGAGTTACAAAGAGTGGTACAGTGGTTAGCACTGCTGCCTCACAGTGCCAGGGACCCGGCTTCAATTCCAGCCTTGGATGACTATGTGGAACTTTCAAGTTCTCCCCGTGCTGCTTGGATTTCCTCTGGGTGTTGTTAGACAGATTAGCCATGATAAATGTGTGGGGTTATAGGGATAAGGCCTGGATAAGATATTCTGCCTGACAGTTGGTTGTGGACTCGAGGGGTCACGTTGCCTCCTTCTGCACTGTGGGGATTCTATGATAAGGAGATATTAGGGCAGGTCAAAAGTTTGGTCAAACAGAACATAGAACATAGAACATAGAACATTACAGTGCAGAACAGGACCTTCGGCCTTCGATGTTGCGCCAACCAATTAAGAAAAAGAATGACTCTCTAACCTAAACCATTCCCTTTTCATCCATAAACTTATCTACTAACCTCTTAAACGCCCCCAACTTGGCGCATCTACAACTGCAGCAGGCAGGGCATTCCATACCCTTACCACCCTCTGGGTAAAGAACCTACCTCTGACATCCGTCCTATAACTACCACCCCTTAATTTAAAGCTATGTCCCCTCGTGCTAGCTTTCTCCATCCTAGGAAAAAGGCTATCACTGTCCACCCTATCTAAACCTCTAATCATCTTATATGTTTCAATAAGGTCTCCTCTTAGCCGCCTCCTTTCTAACGAAAACAACCTCAAATCCCTCAGCCTCTCTTCATAAGACCTGCCCTCCATACCAGGCAACATCCTGGTAAACCTCCTCTGTACCCTCTCCAATGCCTCCACATCTTTCTTATAATGTGGGGACCAGAACTGCACACAATACTCCAAGTGCGGCCGCACTAGAGTTTTGTACAGTTGCAACATGACGTTGCGGCTCCGAAATTCAATCCCCCGACCAATAAAAGCTAAGACTCCGTATGCCATAGGAATAGGAAGGTTCAAAAGATTGTCTTAAAGAAGGAAAGAGAGAAGTTTCGGGAAGGAGTTCCAGAACTTAGGGCTCAGGGAGTTAAAGGCACATCTGGAATGATGGAATGATTAATGTTAAGGGCAAATGGCAGGATTGGAGAATGGAAAAATCTGTTGTTTTAGCTGCTAGTAGGTACAAGAAAGAAAAGGAGAAAGTATTTTGTTCAGACGTGAAGCTATACATTGCAAAGCATCAAGTGAGACATTTTGGGTGGTAACATCCTCACCACTGAGCCAGAGATCATGAGCGAAATTTTCTCACCTCGCCGATTACGGAATGTAACACGCAGGACAGAAAATTCAGCGGACCATACAAAGATCTTTTGACCTCGGGAGGAATTTCAGGCCTTGGAGTGAACGCAGCTGCAAAATCCCACCCCATGGATTCAAGCCCATGTAATCTGCAATACTGAGAAAGTGCTGCACTTTCAGAGATACCATCTCTCGGAACAGGCATTAAACCAAGACCTAGTCTGCCCTATCAGGTGGATTTAAAACATCCAATGACACCATTCGTAAAAGAGTACAGGAAGTCTCCCCGCTCTCCTATATCTGTCCTTCAACTGACATTTATCACATTGCTACTTGTGTGACCTTATTGCATTATAAATGGGCTACCATTTTCTTGACACTAAAGTGATGACTAAACTACATAATTGGCTGTAAAAAGCGATGGAATATCCTGAGGTTTTGAAATATTCTGCATAAATGTAAGTTTCTTTCTGTTTTGTTACAATAACATGAGAGGGAACCGTGAACAGCTTGTGTGTGTTAAAGTCTTCTGGCCCATTAAGCACTTACATCCCAGCACCGACAAGAAAACTGAACTCCTGACCTTGAATTGCATAGAAATGATAACACAGAAACAGGCTATTCAATCCAGTATTAGCGTCTGTCCTCCACGTGAACATTGTTGTAATCCCTTATACCTGCTCAGTCTTTGGTAAGATTCCATCTATCATGTTAAAATATTTCCCCTGTGTTTTACAGAGTTTTATATTTTAGACATGTAGGGAGCAATCTTCCCAGAATTTGGCAAATTGTCAGGGTCTAGCTGGAATATGGCTTTGGCCAATTTTCTCTCGAGATCCTATGATATTTTGTCACAAATGGGAATGTTTCACACCATCATAGCTGAGGGGAGAGGCATTTACACATCAGAAATACCCAGTTCCAGAGAGAACAAGGCACCATTTTTAAAGGCTCCCTCCCCAGCCAGCAACCCAAGCTCCCACATCTGTTTCTGCCCACTATCACAAATAAATGAACCCCCATGATGCTCCCACTAAAATTCACCCCCTTGCATTGCCCCCTTGACATAGGCTGTCACTGCCGGGTTGGCATGGGCATGGTGTCAATTGAATAGTGCCAACCTGAATTAGGGGGCAGTGCCAGAGGTCAGTACCAGGCCACTGCCTGGCCGTGTTCTCTCCCCAAGGAGCTATACTCACCTTTATGCCCCTGGCGGATCTCCATGACAGGTTCACGACTGGGGTGTTCATTTAAGTAGCTTAGGATTTTTATGCCAAGCCTTTTGATTTTTAGCTTTGTCTTTTGTTTTATGGTTTACCCTAAATAATTGTATTTATGAGTTGGTTAAAGGAGTTCAAATGTGAAAAACATGTTTCACAACTCACAACCATCTCCAACTTGTCTATTTTTACCTGAAGTGGGAAAGGGACAGGTCATGAACCTGACCTAAGGAAGCAGGTTGACAATTTTTATTATTATAATGACTCTTACTTTCTTTGGGTTTGTCAATTTTAACTCCTGTTGCCCAGGGTTTCTGAGTGATGAATAAATTGGTAGTTGTGAATTCAGGAGATAAGTGTTTTCACAAGGCCTACTGAATGCAGGTATCTGCCTGAGGAATGAAGGAGGCCATTCAGCCCATTGGATTTGCACCGATCCACTGGCAGAGTACTTTATCCAGGCCCTCTCCTCTGCCCTATCCCTGTAACTCCACTCAGTTAGCATGGTTAATCCATCCAACCTACACATCTTGGGGCACTAAGGCCCAATTTAGCATGGCCAGTCTTAGTAACGTGCACATCTTTGAACTGTGGAAGGAAACAGGAATGCCCGGAGAAAACCCATGCAGACACGGGGAGACTCCACGCAGACAGTCAAGGAAGGAATTGACCCGGATCCCTGGCGATGTGAGGCACCATTGCACCATCGTGTCTCTCCCAACACGAGGGATCAGGAGTTCGCAAAAAGCTAAGCCCTCAGCCAAACCACCCCCTCCATTCTCTCTCCAACCCTCCTTCCCCCTCAAGCCACTCTCTACCTTCCTGACTGATTTCTTCCAGTCCCTGATTATCACCATCTAACCTAATCGATTGCCCTGTCTCAGATTTCTCTCAATCTCTCCTTCCTCCTGAACCCTTTGCTCCATCTGAATTGAAAGCACAGTATGGTATTTTACAAACATGAGGGATAAAAACAACAATTTATCTCAATATTTTATTTTTCAGGTACATATTTATATGCAGTTCACACACTTGTGGTTAAGCATTCTAAAGTTATTCTATGAATTTGGAAAATTCCAAAATCCCAGAAATGTCTTGGGGCCCAAGAATTCCTGACTGGAGAGGTTACAGTGTAACTAAAAGGGAAATCTTTTCAGAGATATGAGGAAAAGAGTAGCGTAGAGTCAGAGCAATTGTATAACTTTACCAAAGAGCTGAGAAGGCTGTATCATTCTATGAATTTATGATCTGAAGACCCTGGAGGTACTCTCTACTTTAATCAAATAGATATGTGACATTCACTCAAATGCAGACAGCAGACATCAGTCTAATGCCTTTCTTGTAAGTTAAAGTTTATTTATTAATGTAGGCTTACATTAACACTGCAATGCAGTTACTATGAAAATCCCCAAGTTGCCACACTCCAGAGTCTGTTCGGGTACACTGAGGGAGAATTTAGCATGGACAATGTACCTAACCATCACGTCTTTCAGACTATGGGAAGAAGCTGGAGAAAATTCATGCAGACACAGGGAGAACATGCAGATTCCACACAGACAGTGACTAAAGTTGGGAATTGAACCCGGGTCCCTGGCGCTGTGTGGCAGTAGTGCTAACCTAGCCACTGTGCCATTGTAGGATAAAGTATCATTGCTTTCAGGCTAGGATGTGCAAGTTTGTACTGAACTTGCAGATCACCACTCACCTGATGAAAGAACAGCACTCTGAAAGCATGTGATTCCAAATAAACCTGTTGGACTTTAACCTGATGTTGTGAGACCTCTTACTGTGCCCGCCCCTGTTCAATGCCAGCATCTCCAAATCATCACCACTCAAGATAGAAATAGTGTGGGGAAAATACCTGCCTTTTAATTTAAATGACAAGTTTTAAATCCAACATGAAAATATCTTAGATTTAAGAAATAATTTCCAATTGTTCTTACACTATATCAATAACATGGGGAAGGAACAAGTACATATGCTTTGCTTCCCAGTGAGATGTAAAGTCCAGTGCAGATTTAGAACAGTGTGATTGAAGAGATAAATCCTCTCTCTATCTAAAATGTTTGGCTTTAATGAGAATATTCTCAAAATACCAAAAAGCACGCAAAGTGCAGCTTGCAGGTGTAGCAACTCCCATTTGACATCAGCTTTGTGGTTGATTGCTCACCTGATAGTGGATTTTATCTGTTTTTTTCATCCATCTGCACATTTTTCTATTGCAACCACATGACTTTATCATTTATTGAACTAGCTTCCCATAATCCACAAAGTTTTGATTCCCGTTATGGTGCCAGCAATCTCTGTGAAGCCACGGCAACCAGGCATCTTCCATGTTTGAATCTAGATGGGACCAATAGGTTATGCACCTAGGAGTGGCATCACATTGAAGCTTAAACCCTTTATCATTGTCGTTATTGTTGATGAAAAGTTGCTGCTTCCAGCTTGTGAAGCACTCCACTTGGTGTAGCTCTCATTGCGCCAAAGTAGTGGTACTGATTATATTTCTGGACTATGGGGTCACGTGGAAAATTTAGCTGAAGAGAAGCTGAGCAAAGTTGATGGATTCCTGTGGTCAGTATGGAGGTTCAAGAGAGGAGTCCATGGTTCTTTATGAAAGCATGGTACCTAGAATTGATCATAGTTGAACGCCAAGCCAATGCAGTACAATAACTCAGCATAACATCCTTGCTTTGGTGCTATATTTTGTTCCAAAATATACTTTATTCAAAACATTTACAAATGTACATTACCTCACACTTAAAATTTGACACTACATAAAATATGATGCAGTTAAATTTCTTTCAATACAGTCATTAGTCACACTTGCAACTAATCACTAGACTCACAACTAAAGGTTACATTTACAATGTGAATTTCCATATCAATTGTTCTCTGGGACAGACTACCCAACAAGTTTTACATCGGTTCCATCTCCTAAATGTACATATACAGGAAGGCCTTTGACCATGACCTTTCTGCATTTAGCCTTTGTGGTGATAGCCCCAAACCTCAGTTTGTTCCTGAGCAAGTAGTTCCCTACTTTACACCTTTCGGTAGTGGACAGCTGTTTGCATGGTAGGACCAGCAAGTTTAAGTTTTATTTATTAGTCACAAATAGACTTACATTAACACGGCAATGAAGTTACTGTGAAAATCCCCCAGTTGCCACACTCCGGTGCCTGTGCGGGCACACCGAGGAACAATTTAGCATAGCCAATGCACCTAAACCAGCAGACCAAAAGAATATTTTTCACCCTGCTGATGATCTTCTAGCTGCAGTTGCTGTTTGTCTCTATGTCTGTCCTTAGAAACAGCTCGTGAACGAATTACAATAAGAACCATTGCATCTCTTTCCAAACCCTCATTGCCTAATAAAACTGCCATACACTTCGAGTTAGCAGCTTCTCCCGCTAAGCTCAAAGCCACATCTCCACACCTCTTTCTTCCTCCACCATCACAAGGGAGATAAACTGGTGCCTTCTGGAGGAATGCAAGACGGGAATAAAAAGATACATTTTTGACCACTATGGGGCTCAATTTTATCACCAAAATTGTGTCCGTTTTCATTTGGTCAAGTCGGGGTGAGACAAGTAGCGTGATCCGTGCCTGCCTCCACACCGGTTCCCCCTCAACCGAGGCCCGAAAATGGCCACCGTTGACATTTCATCCAATACGGGTGTGACATCAATTTAAATATTTGGCGCGAAGCAGACATGGTCCACTATGGTGCGATTCGGGCGCTCCAGCTTCTGAAGAGGTAAGTTCCAAGTGTCTGCTGTTTCTCTGGCTCAGATTTGTGAGGGGAGTTGGGAGTGGGGGGCAGGAGGAGGTGAGTCAGATGGCTCCACTCAGATTGGTGGGGGGGAGCTGAGTCAGATGCATCCACTGAAAGCGTTGAGTGAGGTTGGGGGGGGGGGGGGCAGGGAGGGTGGGGAGTGGTCACTGCCACTCTGCCTCTGTTCTGTGAGAAGAAGAAGGAGTCTATTGCCACTCCGAGTGTGATCAGCAGCAGGGGGCGGGGTGGAACGCGGGCAAGAGGCCGCAACCAGTTTGGGTAATAGGGGAGGCCGAGGGCATAAGGGGGCCAGTAACGTTGTGGGGGTGGGGCAATGTCTGTGGGGGCCGGGGGCGGGGGAGGGGGGAATTAACCGACCCGGGAACAGTGTGGCAGGGGAGCATTTTTCTATCATTTTTTATTGCGCACGGAGAGTTGGAGGTACTGTTTGGAGCTGTAGGATTTTGGATGCGTTAGGCCCTGCCGACAGGCTTCTGCAGTGATTCAGAATCGCTGATATTTTTCAGGAGGGTGTCTGAGAACAGTCTAAAAGTCAGATCTGAAACATTGCCAGTTTCAAGTCCGTTCCGTACTTAGCGTGAAAATGGTACATTAGGGCCATGCCTCAGAGTCAGTTTAATCTAAGATATTTGCAGGATGGCAATAAAGGAGTTAGCTGGTCACTCGGTGCATGAGCTCTCAGTATCTAATAGCTGAAATCACACAACTTGTGGTTTTTCTTTTAAGGTAGCAGAAAGGCTCTAACTTACACCTCATCACTTACTCAGACTCTGAGTTTCTACCAAGCCATGTGGTTTAGCAGAAACCAGCAGGCTTTTCTCCAATGTCTGTTATTAATCTCACTTATACAAGGTAAGAACTATGAACAACTTACTTCTCATGTAAAACAAATTTCCCTCTTGTGATTTCAATTTCCTGTTATGTTGTGTTAAATTATGGTCATTCTGATGAAGCACGAGAGAGAATTTTAAGAATTAACGATTTTAGTGATTCGTTGCAAAATGGAGAGCTTTTCTGAATCGTGAGTCTCAGATTTGCAATCCCATTAATTGAAGCACCACAACCTTAGAAAGCTGCCTTCAAACTTACCTGACTACGTTAAGGAGCCTATTTATGGGCTTTTCAAGTTCCGTTGTAACACTTCACTGCTTCAACCTAAGCGTTACATATTCCAAATTATTTCCTATTTTTAGTGGTGATTGAACCAGCTGGATTAAGATCAATATGAGGACTTTTCCTCTGATTTTTCTTTTTGTTTCTGGGGATAATTGATTTGAGTTCCAGATAACATTTTCTTTTCAATAAGTTTCCTCCAGGTGCTCTGATTTTCTCCCCACGGTCCAAAGATGTGCAGGTTAGGTGGATTGGCCATGCTATATTGCCTCTTAGTGTCAGGCGGATTAACTAGGGTAAATGCGTGGGATTATGGTGATAGGACCTAGATGGATCTGCGGTTGGTGCAGACTTGATGGGCCAAATGGCCTCCTTGTGCGTACTGTAGGGATTCTATAATTCTATTATAGATCAGTGTGTCACCTATTGGTAGTGTGAGTGTGGTATACTCATTGACTGAGAGGTGAAAGGGGAACAAAATCAAATCCTGTTTAGTATTGGTTTTATTTAAATCCTCCCCTTATTATTGTACTGCTTTGGATAGCTGCTATTGATATAGAAAAACAACAATTATTTTAAATTCAGCTGGTTGAGCCAGCTGAAGCAAAGTATATGGTTGAGAGTAATAAAGTGTATCATTTTAATATCTCCATATTATTTGTGAATTTAGTATTGAGTTGCTATATGTTCCACAGTCTATTCTGGGTGACTACAGTTAGAAACTGGGCAGTTTTTCATTTTTAATCTGTCAGGGTTTTATGGATGCATTTTTGTGTCACCCGTTAGCAGGAGATTGAAGCTGGTCCCTGTATCACTCACTATCACTGCAGACTCACTCACCCAGTGTGGCACAGTGGCACCATGATTAGCACTGCTGTCTCATAGTGTCAGGGATTCGGGTTTGATTCCCAGCTTGGATCACTGTCTGTGTAGTGTTTGCACATTCTCCTCATGTCTGCGTGGGTTTCCTCCAGTGCTCTGGTTTCCTTCCATAATCTGAAAGACGTGTTAGTTGGGTCTTTGGCCATACTAAATTCTCCCTCAGTGTTTTCACGAACAAGCTTCGGAGTGTGGCGACTAGGAGATTTTAAAAGTTGTGTCATTATAGTGTTAATGTAAGCCTATCTATGATACTAATAAATAAACTTCACCCTGGGTAAGTGCCAACCTTCCGGCAGGTACAAAATCCCTGTAAATCTCAGAGGCACTCTTGGGAGTGCCTCTACATGGATTCTTATGTCAGAGCATAGTCTGGTCTGCTGAGTTCTCTGAGTGATTCCCATTCATTGCACGGGATCTGGGCTTCGATAAATCCCATTGGTTTTTTTCCTGTTGCCTCCAGCAATTGGCCTGCACGTGCCCTGCCTTGTGACAGTTAAAACACACTTTTCATCTCAGCACAACCTTCTCCGTCCTGTGGACGGTCCTTCGCATTCCTCTCTCTCCCATGGATGCTCAATTTCCTATTACTCTCCCCATTTCTACCCTTTGAAAACAATTTTTTCAAACCGGAAAATGACTTTTTTGTGTCTCTGCGATGGAAGTATAAAAATGTCCACAGCTGATTTCAGTCCTTTTCTGGGAGAATTAGGGAAAGTTACTTTTTTAAAATTCATTTGTGGGACATGAGTGTTGCTGCCTGACCAGCATTTATAGCTCATCCCTTGTTGCCAGAGGGCATTTGAGAGTTAACTCTGGAACCACATGCAGACCAGATCGGGTAAGGACAGCAGATTTCCTTCCCTAAAGGACATTAGTGAACCAGATGGGTTTTTCCGACAATCGACAACGGTTTCATGGGTCATCAGCAGATTCTTAATTCCAGATCTTTTTTAAAATTGAATTCAAATTCCACAATCTGCCGTGTCAGGATTCGAACACAGGTCCTCAGAATATTAGCTAGTTGGTTCCAGTTGGTTTGGGGTGACTAGGAGGAGTTCCTTTCTGGGACAAGGGATTCTACATTAGCATATAATCATTGAGGCTGACTTCCCTGCCCCTGTTACCCTCTGTACCTCTGTTTACATTCTCATTGGAAAGTTTATGGAAGTTTTGAATTCCCAAGATGAATTATTTCACAACGGTTTTCATAAGTGGCATCTCTTTTAAGTAGACACACACACACACACACACACACACACACCAAAAGCAAGTTGCTTAAGTTTTTCAACTTCCAGATATATGTAGTCAGGCCACTTCACAAGAGTATGAAATTTCTGATAGTACTATTTCTGCCCTAACTGATAAACACTTAAAATACCTGCTTTCACTGCCTCACAGTTGGTGAAAATTTCCTCAGCCAGGAGGAAGTAAACTTCAAAAGCTTTCCCTGGAAGCTTACTCTGCAGTAATATCAGACTCAGTTAGAAGTCTCGTGTTTGCTACCAAATAAGCCTGTTGGACTTTAAACTGGTGTTGTGAGACTTCTTACTGTGTTGACCCCAGTCCCACGCCAGCATTGCCACATCATAATATCCAACTGGCCATTTTAACTGTTGTGCTAACTGGACGAAAGAAATAAAGAAGGCTTCCACCTTTGTTACATCAAACATGGAGATGAAACCCATCTGTCTCAATCCTTAATTCTGAGCCAGTGACAATGGATACAGTAGGATTCCTCCCGATGCCTCTGTTTCCTCACACAGTCCAAAGATGTGCAGGTTAGATGGATTGGCCATGTTAAATTGCCCCTTAATGTCTGAGGGACTGACTAGAGTAAATTCATGGGGTTATGAGGATAGGGTCTGGGTGGGATTGTGGTCAGTGCAGACTCATTGGGCCGAATAGCCTTCTTTTGCATTGTCAGACTTTATGATTCTTTGATCTTGCCCCTCAACTTGATCTGCTTCAGTTTAAACTCTCTTTCATTCTCTCTGTCCTGAAATTCTCTCCCTTCTCTTTGGGCCTTGTACTCTCCTTCCTTCCAGCTTTCCTGAAATTTTAATTTCCCCCGTCTCAACTTTAATCTCTCTACTGCTAATCTATCCATCTTTATCAATCTGTGATTTGTTGCTTATCCCACTTTTAAAGTTTTTGGGTCTTCTGGCTTTTGGGTGAAATTCTAATTCTGTGTGACTTGCTAAATCTTTTAACTCCTAAATCCTCAACATTCCTACAGGGCAGCCAATGACCTAATGGTATTATCACTAGATTATTAATCCAGAAACTTAGCTAATATTCTGGGGACCTGTGTTCAAACCCTGGCACGGCAGATTGTGAAATTTGAATTCAATTTTTAAAAAAATCTGGAATTAAGATTCTACTGATGACCACAAAACCATTGTCAATTGTCAGAAAAACCCATCTGGTTCACTAATGTCCTTTAGGGAAGGAAATTTGCTATCCTTACTCGGTCTGGTCTGCATAATGGAGCCTCAGCAAAGTGGTTAATTCTCAACTGCCCTCTAGTAACCAGGGATGAGCAACAAATGTTGTTCAGCTAATGACACCCATGTCCCACAAATGAATTTAAAAAAAGTAACTTCCCCTAATTCTCCTAGCAAACCACTGAAATCAGATATAGACATTTCTGTACCTTCATAACAGAGACACAAGAAAGCCTTTTTCTGTTTTAAAAAAATGTTTTCAAAGGAACTATTTACATTTTCCATTCTAACTTGTTTTTGTTTTGTCCATGGGAACAATCCTGATCATAAGCCCCAAATTTGTTACAGATGGTTGTTGGGTGAGATCCCCCAATTTGTTATGATTCCAGACAGAATACCCCAAATTGTTACAGTCCCAGATGCGGAGGGATGAACTGATTCCTCATCTTTATTCAACCCCCTCAGTTGGTCACAACAAGGTTAATTCATAAAGGATCCCTTCTCTCCAGGATGCTTTCTCCCAGTCCAAATCCATTCTTGTTTCAAAAGGAGCCAGTTTAATCAGGCTTTCCTGATTAAAGAAAAAGCAAGTTTATTATTTACTAAATCACAAGAAGACAAAATAAAATGCACCAAGCAGGTTACAAATGAGAAGTGAATCCAGAAATAGAAGTTTAAAAAAATTGAATCAGCTTCGACTTGTTTGTGATAAAACATTACGGCTGTTAAGTTGTGTGATTCCAGTAGCACTATGTCAGTGGTTAAACAGCTGATTTGGAGACTTTGGTTTGGCAAATTATGTGACAGGCTTTTCCCTGCTTCCTTTCCAACTGTGGCTTTAGACTTGACTTACTTCTGGCGATCAGGGAGAGTGTAAATAAAACTGTACCTGTAGGTAGCAGGGGTACCTATATCTAGAGTCAATGTTCTTCAGCTATGATCCTCAGAGCACACACTAGCACATTGGAGATAGAACACTGGACTAGTACACTGAGACCAGATTTTTCTTTAACCCCTTCTGCATTCCTGGAAGGAGAAACCCGTAATTATGTCTGTGATATAACTCATTTGGTTAAGCTGATAATCAGCTTCCATTATCTCCACATGAGATTATAGTTCAGCTTCTTCATTGCCTCTTCCTTTGAAAAGTCTCTATCTTAAAAAGAACTGAATATACTTCATATAGGAATCCAAGCAAGTAGTTATTTTGCAGTCTCACCCAGCTTTGGCATGAATGGACTTTATTTCAATCATTGATCTCATTTAAAAGTTCAATATATCCATACATAATTTGGGGCTATGATCCAAAGTTACGGCAAAATGTGTGTCCTAAAGAGCCTGTGCAACTTCACATGGTGTTAAGCAACACCATTTTGTTCCTTATGGATGGAAAATGTTTGTTTACCTCAATTCTACTCATTTCCTTGCCGTGATTGGATGGGCGAGTCACAGGCAGCCAAGATATGAATCACAGGTTGGCTTAAGGATACCAATGGTACATCCGATTGCAGTGTAAAGTTGGACAGTAGCGACTTGAGTGCGGCTACTTCTTGTCCATATCAATACACAATGTTTGGACATGGGCTATACATGGTCTATATCCCTTTGTTTTCATTTTATTTAATTTTTAACTCTTCTCTACCTTATATTTCTTTATTATTTTCTTTATTTTTCTCCCCCCAACTCTTTCCCCCTAATTTATCCCCCTTCCTTACCTTTTCTTCCCCCTTTGCTTCCCTTCACCCTTTCTCTCAATTTATCTCTTTCACACCTCTCCACCCATCTCCGCCCACATCTTCATCTGTCATAGTTTACCCCCCGATTTCAGCTTCTCTGCTGTTTGGCTATTCACACCTTCTATTCTCTCTATGGACTGCCATTAGCATCCTTCCCCCTTGTTTTTGTGAGTATGACTCATCTTTCATTCCCATTCCCTACAGTATGAATATCTCCCACTTTCTATGTCTTTTAACTTTGACGAAGGATCATCTAGACTTGAAATGTCAGCTATTTTCTCTTCTTACAGATGCTGCCATCAGGTGAGATATTCCAGCATTTTCTCTTTTGATTTCAGATTCTAGCGTCTGCAGTAATTTGCTTTTATTGACTATACAAGGCTTATGGCTGATGTCCATAAGACTGATTTGAAATTATGAAAGGGTTTGGGTGAATGTGGAAAAAACTTTTTCCCCTGATTAGTGTATATGAAACAAGGGCACTTAAGTATAAGAGAGTTACAGACAGACTGAGTAAAGAATTTAGCAAGGGTTTGAGAATGTAAGACATGCTGTCATATGGAATGTTTGGAGTACAGAACATTGGCATATTTAAGGGGTGGATTGACATGCATAACATATATGAGGAGAGAATAGAAGGATAGGCCAAGAGTTAGAAAGAGGAGTTAGAGTGAGGGAAGATTCATCCAGAGGCTGAATGATCTGCTGATCTGCTGCATTGTTACATTGTTACATTGATTTGGAATGTTTAATAGAAAAACATGTTTGAAGATGATTCTCAAAAAGGCATGCAGAAAATGCAGACCCAGTCAAGAAAAAAAGCTTTAACTTGGAAATTTTAACAGAGAGAGAAAGAAACAGAGAACAGAAGGCATTCAGCATGCTTGGTTTCATCGGTCAGAACATTGAATACAGGAGTTGGAATGTCTTGTTAAAGTTGTACAAGACATTGGTATGGCCACACTTGGAATTTTTGTCACCCTGTTATAGAAAGAATATTATTATACTAGAAAGAATGCAGAAAAGATTTACTAGGATGCTATTGGGACTTGATGGATTGAATTATAAGGAGATGCTGATTCAACTGGGATTTTTTTCTCTGGAGTGTAGAAGGTTGAGGAGTGATCTTATAGAGGTCTATAAAATAATGAGGGGCATAGATCAGCTAGACAGTCAATATCTTTTCCCAAAAGTAGGGGAGCCTAAAACTAGAGGGCTTAGGTTTAAGGTGAGAGGAGAGAGATATAAAAGGGTCCACAGGGGCAATTTTTTCACGCAGAGGTTGGTGAGTATCTGGAACAAGCTGCCAGAGGTGGTAGTAGAAGTGGATACAATTTTGTCTTTTAAAAAGCATTTAGACAGTTATATGGGTACGATGGGCACAGAGGTATATGGACATATGTGGGCAATTGGGATTAGCTTAGGGATTTTTTAAAAAGAAAGGGCAGCATGAACAAGTTAGAGCGAAGAACCTGTTTTCATGCTATAAACCTCTATGACTCTATGAAGCTATGATTGATTTAAGGAAATATCAGAAATTAAATCCCAAAAGGGCTACCAGTGAGTCAGAAGAGTCAGTGAGTCACAGGGATATGGGCTGGAACAAGTTGCAGATTTTGGAACAAGAGCAGTGAGAGTTTGGAGAAGGTTCTAGAACAATAACCATGTCATCTTTCTAACTCATTGAGTTTAATGGATATCATTTCCAGTGACTATTTTTGTGATCCTTCAGTGTGATAAACTGGCGGTATAGCAGATTTTTATCATTTGTGTAATGCGATAAGCCGCCAAATATATCCATGTGCCTCAACATGTGTGAAGCCGTGATGGAACCACAATGATGTTAATCTACACACAATTACCATTTGTCAAGTCTCCTTGGTTGTTTATAATTGTTACATATCAAAATCAACAATCACATGTTTTTTCATCCTGCTGATTTTTAGTGTAAAATGTTTGAGGGAAGAAGCTATAGTATTTGTCAGCAGCACATTAGGGTATTGATAGATTGTATGAAGTAATTACAATAGAATTGAAAATGTTAAACATTTTCAAGAAGAATGGGAAGATTAAACTCAGTGTGAATTTGTATTTTGTAATAAATTTAAATTAATTCTTCATTCCCACAATACAACAGACTTAAATGATAGCTTTGAGATAAAGTTATTAAAATGTACAAACACACAATGGGCTAGACATGTTAAAGTGAAGGTTAGCCAGCAGTGAAGAACAGGTTTTTATGGGTTAGTAAACCCAGCAAGTTAACTATGGCAGTACTGCTGGCTACACAACAATCCACGTTCCTTCGTGGAAGATGGCCTGAGGGTGCTGTTGAACATAATAGCTTTCATTAAACCTCATTTTAACTTGAATTCTGGGAGGCACAGCATCAGTCAGCTTCTGGCGTTGAAAATGCCAACCCTTAACTGCACCAAAAGATTTGCAACCACATAAAGGTGTGGGTTCACAAGTCTGCTGAATGGACTGAAGGAAGTAATTGCTTAAATTCTACAAGCTTATTCATAAGCACCAGTTACACAAATTACAACTGGAGTAATTCCAAATCAAAAGGGAGGTTTGAGACATCATACCAATATATGGCAGCTACCATGAGATTGATTTCAAACCTCATTACTTCTCTGACTCTGGTAGTTTCCTGAGTTATAATTCCATTTTCATGCATTCAGTTAAACTTCTTTTGTGATTAATCTTACATTAAAATTAATGCACAGAAAATCATGATCCACATTCATAGAAATTGAATTTTAATCACAATGGTGTTTGCATCTCCAGGCTATCTCAAAAGGCTTATAAACAATTCATTACTTCTGAAATACGATCAATGTTAACATGCAGACAACTCAACAACAAACCTGTGCATAGCAAGATCCCACGAACTTAAAATTTGGTGAATAAACTGTATATTTGCTTCACCGGAATTCTACTGCACTGCTCATCATGAGCTCTGTAAAATCCTTCTCTAAATCCTTCCAGATCTCTGCATTCCTATAATTCTGGCTTCCTGAGTATCCCTGGTTTCTGGCACTCTATGGCACTATGCATGGTGGTCATGTCTTTACCTTCTCTTTTCCTAAGCTCTGGAATTCCACTTTGAAACCTCTCCATATGTCTTTCCTTAGTTAATATGCCCCTTAAAACCTATCAGATGAACAAGCTCTTTTCAATCTATCCTAATATCTCCCTATGAGGTTTTGTACAAAATCCTTTTTATGAATCCTGCTGTAAAGCTCTTTGGGGAATTCTATCACCTTACAGGTTCTATATGAATATGTTTTGTTATTGTGACATAGGTCAAACAAGGTAATGTTGGATATGACACTAGGTGAACTTTCTGCTCCCTTTCAAATAGTGCCATGGGATCTTTTACACACTATTGCCTTTAAAAGATTCAACACTTGTTAGTTCTATGATGACAGGTTGAGAAATTTGGGTCTAATTTCTCTGGGGTTTAGAAGAATGAGAGGGATCTTGTTGAAATGTACAAGATTCTGAAGGAGACTGTAGGGTAGAATGCTGAGAGATTATTTCCACTGGTCAAGGAGAGTAAAACATGAGTGTCCTTCTCGTGATAAGGGACTGATCATTTAGGACTAAGATAAGGAGAGATTACTTTCACTCAAAGGCTTATGAATCTTTGGAATCCTCTACCCCAAAGAGCTGTGGATGTTCCATTGTTGAATATTTTTAAGTATGGAAGGATAGATTTTTGGTCCCTCAGGGAGTTAAGGGAAATGGAGAAACAGGCCAGGAAGTGAGGTTGAAGCAATGCAGCCCTTCCTCAAAATGGCATGGAAAATATAGACTAGCGCTTTCACTGAGGTTTGAAACAAAAGCTGTCTGACTCAGGAAGCCATGTGATCAATGTAAGTCCAAATGCAGTGGTTTACCAATTATGGTGATTTAGAAGCTGAATGATGTTGTACTGCATAAATATGAGTGCAAAAAAAAATCTAAAGGCATCTGTGAAATTCAGAGACATGCCAGGTATTTGGAAATTACAGAGACTAGTAAAGTTGCTTTATTTGATTTGAATGATGGACTTACATTTCCACAGTGCCTTTCACAACCTCAGGCACTTTATAGCCAATGAAGAAATTTTGAAGTCCAGTCACAGTTGTAGTTTTCACATGGCAGGTTCCCATAAGAAACAATGTAATAATGTTTTGTTTTAGTGATATGTTTTAGCATTGGCCAAGACACTATCTTGGATGGTGCTATTAAGAGAAGTCGCCTGCTCTTTTTTGAATGGTGCCAGAAGACTTTTAGCTGCAGACACAGTTAGTGTTAAATATTGTATATAAAGGACAGCACTTCCTCAGCACTGTATTAGGCTCTTGTACTCAAATGTCTGCAACCAGACTTGAACTTACAACCTGCTCTTTGGGAGGGAAGAGAGTGCCAGTCATTGAGATATGGCTGATAGACAAACTACAACTACAATTATTCTTGCAGTTTATCATTATTTATTTATTTGATTAGAATATTTGATATAAATGAATCTGGGAAAGTTCAGCAATAACTCTCGCTCTTTTTGGAATATCCCATTCATTGTCAGAAGCACTGCATGAAAAGTATGTCCGGGCATAACCCGTAACCAAAAGACAAATCTTTCTGTGAGTAACCAGACCTATCAGCTCATGACTGTGAGAAGATTTTTTTTAGTATTTGCATGTAAATTCCCCTCAGATCAGAAACTCTAGAATTCATTGTTTAGATGTACACATGAAGCCATTTGGGACAGATTCTGAAAAGTTACTGTATAAGCACTAAGAATATGTATGGCGGTGTGCAGGCAGAGTCGACATTTTCTGAAGGCTGACCTACAGTTTCTTCATTGCAGGAAATGGAAAACATGCCTGTCTGCTGAGTGTAATCTACCCACGAGCTAAGTTGAGACGTAGCGTGGGAGACAGTCTAACACTGAACTGTACAGTTAGACTCTGTGCTGATCCAACAGAAGAACTGATGGTGCACTGGTGCAAGTTGGAGGCAGGCTATTGTCAGCCCATCCCTGCCAACAGGACAACCTCCAATGATGACAAGGAAAGCAGCCTACTTGTCAGTTACACCATTGCCTCCCTCAACTTCAACGACAGCGGCACATTCCGGTGTGAAGCTTCGCAAGGAATGATGAAGTCAATGGGTCATTCCATTGTGTTAAATGTGATTGGTAATTATTGAATGTGCTTCATCTATTAATCTACACACAACAAAGATCTTCCTCTTCCTTCTCCAGGTCAGTTAATCTTATGGAGTCATAGGATGGGATTTTACGACCTTGCTTGGGTGAGATTGTAAAATCCCACCTGAGGCCAATGGAAATTTCCATTGTGCGAGCCTCGTCTGCCCCGGAATTGGGGCGGGCAAAGTGGTAAACTTCCAGCTTTAGAGTCATAGAAGTTTACAGCATAGAAACAGGCCCTTTGGCCCAACTTGTTCATGTTGCCCAGTTTTTACTGTTAAGCTGGCCCCAGTTGCCCACATTTGGCTCATATCCCTCTATATCCAACTTACCCATGTGACTATCTAAATGCTTTTTAAAAGATAAATCTGTATCCGCCTCTATTACTACCTCTGGCAGCTTGTTGCAGACGCTCACCATGTTCTGAGTGAAAACAATTGCCCCTCTGGACTTTTTTGTATCTTTCCCCTCTCAGCTTAAACCTATGCCATCTGGTTTTAGATCCTCTACCTTTGGAAAATATGTTGACTATCTTATCTATGTCCCTCATTATTTTACGGATCCCTATGAAATCACTCCTAACCCTTCACACTCCAGAGTAAAAATCCCATTCTATCCAGCCTCTCCTTATATCTTAAATAATCAAATCCTGGTATCATCCTAATAAATCTTTTTTTGCACTCATTCTAGCTTAATAATATTGTTTCTATTATAGAGTGACCATAACAGCACACAGTGTAACTTTATTAATTGTATGATTTCAACAAGACATCCCAACTCCTGTATTCAATATTCTGACCAATGAAACCAAGCATACCAAATATCTTCTTCACCACTCTATATATCTGTGACTCCACTTTTAAGGAGCTATGAACCTGTACTCCTAGACCTCTTTGTTCTATAATTCTCCCCAACACCCTACTGTTAATTGATTAATTGTCCTGCCCCATTTTGATCTACCAAAATGCATCAGCTCACATTTATCTAATTTAAACTCCATCTGCCATTCATTGGCCCCCAATTGATCAAGATCCCGTTGCATCCTGGATAACCTTCTTCACTGTCCACAATGCCATCAATCCTGGTGGAATTTGCAAACTTGCTAACCATGCCTTCTAAATTCTCATCCAAATCATTCAAATAAATAACAAATAACAGTGGACCCAGCACCGATCTCTAAGGCACACTGCTAGCCTCCAGTTTGAAAAACTACTCCCTAAAATCTTGATGCACATGAACCCAAAGAGTAGAAGCATCCTACCCTGGACTCAGCATTGGACACAAATTCCACAGGTTTTCTGAAGGCACATTGATTTTAAAAGTGAATAGGCTCTGGTATTTGTTGTAGACCGAGGAAATCATGTAAGAACTTGATGACATGGCTACAAGAGTGTTACGTGGCAGGATACATATAAAATCATAAAATCCTGTTGGGACTGGGCAGGCTAGATGTGGGAAGAATATTTCTGAAATTAGGGAAATGCAAATGAAGAGTAAGGGGTAAGCTATTCAAGACTGAGACGAGGAAGAATTTCTTCACTCGGAGTGTTCAAGATGGAGCTTGACATGGTTCTTGCAGCTAAAGATATCAAGGCCTATGGAAGGAAAGTGGGAGTAGGATATTGAAAGTGGTTGATCAGCCATGATCATATTGACGGTGGTGCAAGCTCGAAGGGCCAAATGACCTACTCCTGCACCTATTTTCTATGTATCTATGAGCATAGGAGTTAGTTACCCCAGGACTGTGGGCAAGTGTTTAAGCAGCTACAGAGCTGGTGAATGAACTACCTTGTTGCAAGTCCTTATTGTCAGTGGATCCACAACATCTACACCTGTCAGCTGAGGAATGTTGCAAGACACAGACAGTGTTCTACACTAACATGGCATGCAAATTAAATATAGCTCTGATAATCTGAACTCATTGCACCCCACCCAACATGACTTCTAAAAAGTGAGGGTAGATAACTGAAATTATGATCTTAATACAGGTAAACTATGGGAATCATCTTAGTCATAAGTCATAGAGGTTACAGCATGGGAACAGACACTTCAGTCTGATTTGTCCATGCCACCCTTCTTTTTTTAAACCCCTAAGCTAATCCCATTGCCCACATTTGGCCCATATCGCTCTATACCTGTGTAACTATCCAAATGCTTTTTAAAAGACAAAATTGTATCTGCCTCTACTACTACCTCTTGCAGCTTGTTGAAGACACTTACCACCCTCTGCTGAAAAAAATTGCCCCTCTGGACACTTTTGCCACTTTAAACCTCTGCCCACTAATTTTAGACTTCTCTATCTTTGGGAAAAGATATTGACTATCTAGCTGAGCTGTGCCCCTCATTATTTTATAGTCCTCTATAAGGTCATTCCTCAGCCCCCTATGCTCCAGAGAAGAAAGTCCCAGCCTATTCGGCCTCTTCTTATAACTCAAGCCATCAAGTCCCCATAGCATCCTAGTAAATCTTCTCTGCACTATTTCTAGTTTAATAATATCCTTTCTAGAGTAGGGTGACCAGAATTGTACGCAATAATCCCGGTGTGGTCTTACCAATATCTTGTACAACTTCAACAAGAACTCCCAACTCCCATATTCAGTGTTCTGACTGATGAAACCAAGCAAGCCAAATGCCTTCTTCGCCACTCTGTCCATCTGTGACTTCACTTTTAAGGAGCTGTGAACCTATATCCTTAGATCTCTTTGTTCTATAAATCTCCCCAACACCATACCATTAACTGAATAAGTCCAGCCTTGGTTCAATCTATCAAAATGCATCATCTCTCATTTATCTAAATTAAACTTCATCTGCCATTCATCAGTCCACTTGCCCAATTGATCAAAATCCCATTGCAATCCTAGATAACCTTCTTCACTGTCCACTATGCCAGCAATCTTGGTGTCATCTGCAAACTTACTAACCATGCCTCCTATTTTTATCGTCCAAATCATTAAAATAAATTACATAACAGTGTGTCTGAAATAAAAAGTCACATTTCTAGAACCAATATTCCTTAACTTGGTCAATAGGACAGTTCAGATAGTGCCCATTCATAGGATCAAACATTTAATCCCATATGTTTACATTAGAGAAACACAAAGAGAATAACACATGCAATATAACTCATAAAGAGTAGAAATTGTCCACATAACAAATAGCTGACAAAAGCATGCGAATGTTATACTACGTATTGTTCAAGTACTGTACAGGTTGCTGTTCATACATTGTATATTTTGCAGAGGCTTCAGGTGATCCAGTAATAGAACATGTTGACAACACTTACAAATGGTATTTTTTCCTTTTGCTGGTTCCAGTGGTAGTGATAGTCAGTGCTGCACTGTATTGTCGAGGTACGTACCAGCGCAAAGGAGAGCACTCTTATTACCAGAAACATATATCTTGTATATTTTCACATGTCATGATGTTGTTTGTGATTTTCCTTTTAAAGGGAAGCGGCAATTGGCACAAAATAGACAAAGAGCTCAAGGAAAGGTAAATGAACTGACATAGAACATAGAACATTACAGCACAGAACAGGCCCTTCGGCCTTCGATGTTGCGCCGACCAATATAAAAAGCAATGCCCCTCCAAACTAAACCATTCCCTTCTCTTCCATATACTTATCAACTAACCTCTTAAACGCCACCAAACTTGGCGCATCTACAACTGCTGCAGGCAGGGCATTCCACTCCCGAACCACCCTTTGGGTAAAGAACCTACCTCTGATATCCGTCCTATAACTATCACAAACTATCATGAGGAACATCATTCAAAGTAAGAGTACTCCAAGGAACATTCAAGTATAAGATCTTTCTATAGTATTAACTAGAGAGATGAACAATTAGTGAGAGATTAAGGTTCATCGTCATTGCGGGACATCTTACAGAAAGTGATCAAGTGCTAGTAATGTACAAATCCACCATGTGTATATTTAAGTAATAATATTTATGTATTTGGTCCTTTATAGAATGTTGCTGCAGCTTCCTCAGCTCCCAACATCACAACGGTTACCGCCGAGCTTTCTTCTACGGCTGATACGACTGAGCCAAACCCAATGAAGGCGTATGTAAATAAGAGATGCATGGAGCCCCTTTATGTAAATGAGACATTCCCCATAACTGAACCACGTGAAGAATGTATTTATGTAAATGACCTCAACTAATACTGTGTCTTGTTTATTTGGAGATTGGTGATGGCAATTGATGGCAATGTTTCCCCAGCCCAACCTTTCTCTGGACCCGGAAGGCTAAAGGTTTAAGTCCCATTTAAGAAGTTTGAGCATATAGTCCAGGTTGACTCTCAAATGCATTACTGAGAGAGTGCTGCACTGTTGGAGGTGCCATCTTATGAACGCTATATTAAAGCAAGACCTTACACCCTTCTAGATAGACATGAAAGATCCAGTGACACTATTACGAAAGAGAACAGGAGAGTAAATGCAAGTTTGCTGTGTGCAAATTTGTTACCTTACAGCCCCTTAAAGCCATCTGCCATTCAATGACTTTGTGGCTGATCTGTGTTCTAATTCCATTTATCTTTGGCTGCACATCCTTTAATATTTTGGCTAACAAAATATCTGTCACTTTCAGAGTTAAACATTATAATTGAGAGTTCCACAATTCTAGTTCCTTTTTAAAGGTTACATTTTTTGGGTGTAGCCGCCAAATCATTTTGCAAGTAAGATTGAATATGGAAATGACGTATTATTAGAATTTGGGTTTCTGGTGGATTTAAAAGCAATGCAAACTTGAATAAAATAAAGGTGGGTGGGAAGAGGTTTGTTTGGGTTAAACACCAGCACAGACCAGTTGTCTGAATGACCTATTTCTGTGATTTGTATGCAATTCTATATGAAGAAGATCTTAGGTCAATCTCAACACCAGGTGCCTTCACTTGGCTACACTGTTGGGCACAGGTTATACAAACTATTATCAAGGTGAATTTTACAAATTAGAGATCTCAGAAGGAAATTGGAACTCTGTACCTAAATTCCTGTTATGTTCTTCCATTTCATATAGTGGATTCCTAGCTTGGAACTTTTGAAACCATTTTTGAAGCAAAATGTATCAAATTTAGAGAGGGACAGTAATTCAGCTTGGAATCTGTATCCAATCGGTCTCTGTTCAAAGAACAAGAACAAAGAACAAAGAAAATTACAGCACAGGAACAGGCCCTTCAGCCCTCCAAACCTGCACCGACCATGCTGCCCGACTTAACAAACCCCCCCCCCCCCCCCCTTCCAGGGACCATATCCCTCTATTCCCTCTAAGACCCCCTATCCTTTCTGGGACCATATTCCTTTACTTGTCAAAACGTCTCTTAAAAGTCACTACCATATCTGCTTCCACTACCTCCCCTGGCAATGAGTTTGAGGCATCCACCACTCTTTATATAAAAAATCTGCCTTAAATATTTCTTTTAAATCTTGCCCCTACCACCTTATTGTTCCTTTAAGACAATCTTCAAAAGCTCCAAGGAAGGGGGTTAACCTCTCCAATGTGACCTCCTTCCCCAATGTGACATCTCAATTAAAGGCAGGAATAATGTTCCCTCGAATTTTATTTTGGAATGTGAAGGTGATTTATTTAAATATGTAGCCCCTATCTTTTTATAGCAGTGCACACATGGTAATTCTGAGAGACCCATTTACACATGGCTTACATGGGGTTCTTTGGTTTGTTGTATGACCATTTGCTCATGCAGTTTACAGGGGATATTGGACAGGACTGAGGTTTTGTTAACTCCATTGAATGTGCAACCAATGTGTGCCGTCTGATGGATTGATTACCGCTGGGCATGAAACAACAAAATTTACAAACAATAAATCACAGAACTTTGCAGCTTAGAAATAGGCCATTCAGTCTTTGGTACTTGTGCCAGCTCTTTGAAAAAACTATCTAATTGGTTCCAATCCTGTTGTCTCTTCCTTTTGAAAGTTGCTATTGAACCTGCTTCCACCACCCTTTTAGGGAGTTTATAACAAGTTGCTGCAAAAAATAAATTCTCCTTAATTCTGGTCTTTTGACCATTATCTTACATTTGTGTCTACTGGACAATGGAAACAGTTTCTCCCTCTACACACTACGAAAACTTTTCAAGATTTTGAACGCATCTATTAAATCTCTTCTTAACCTTTTCTGCTCACAGGAAAGCTATTCCTACCTCTCAAGTCTCACTGTGGCAACCATCCTAAAGTGTGGTGTCCCAAGCTGGGTAAAAATGCGACATTAGAACTATTTTCATCTGCTTTGTCAGCTGAAGATACTGGTGTGAAACTCCAGGTGTCCCTGTTGAGTGGATGCCCAGAACCATTAGTGCTTATCTGTGTTATGCAAATTAACCTCATCCCAGGGATTTGAAATAGAGAGAGCACTGAGTTCTGCCAGCACATGCCCGACAACACCATGATCCAAACACAACCTCTACTCTGGATGATAAAGTGAATTCTATTACTTCTTTCTTGGTTTTGAGGTCAGGCTTACCTGGCAGAGGAAAGTTATTAATCAGGCAGGGAGCAAGGGTAGCTATTGTACTGAGTGGTGTGCTAATGCTTGTGGTTATCATTTCTTAACTAGAGCAAGAGTGAGATTGTATTTATTTTGGGAATGAGACAGACAAATCCTTTGTATCTTTAACTATCAATGCAGATTATCTGAAGATGCTGGGATATGGTTTGGAGTGGCAGGGGCATGTGCCAAAAACGGGGATAAGCACATCGCGAAAGACAGGCAGAAACTGGGCTGGTTGGAGCTATGGTCCCTCTCTGTGACAGGGAAAAACTTGGTGATCTGATGTGAGATGCTGTCTGTGTTGTTGTACGTGGCGCAGGTGTGACCTATCCCTAAATCCTGTGCCATAGCAGTGACACAGGCCATCTTTAAGTTCATCTGGGGAGGAGGGAGGCGTTGTACAAATCTCCAGAGAACGGAGGGAAAAATGTTCCCAATGCCATCCTCATCCTGATGGCCACCTTTGTGTGTGGCCGCGTCAAGCTGTGCGTAGATCCTCAGAACACCAAAAGCAAGTTCCACTACTTTTTGAGGTTCTACCTGTCCCGAGTGTTGCAGAGGATGGGTCTGGCCACACTGCTGTGAAACGCTCTGAGTAATTGGATCATACCGCAGCACCTGTCCTTCATGGAGAAATTTTTCCACAAGCACACCTTTGACCACATGGTGATTAAGCAGTGGTCAGCATGTAACGTCCTCAAGGCTCTGAGACAAAAGGAGATGATGGACCCTGTCAGATGGCTCCCTGAGTAGACTGTCAGTGTCATCTGGCAGAATGCCTCATCACCAGAACTCACAAACAAGCACCAAGAACTGGCTTGGCTGGTGGTGAGAAGGGCACTCCCCATCAAGTCCTTTAAGCACACTTGAGGTCGCAGCAGCACCGCGTGTTGCCGTCAAAACAGCTGCAGGGCTAATGAGACGGTCGCACACCTCCTTGTGGAATGTGCCTTTGCAAAGAAGGTCTGGAGTGAGATGCAGTGGTATTTGTCGAGGTTCGTTCCGAGCAGTTCGGTGACACAGGACTCTGTGCTCTATGGGCTGTTTCTGGGGACACACACCAAGATGAATATCAACTGCTGCTGGAAGGCCATCAACTCGGTGAAGGATGCACTTTGGTCCGCCCAATACTTGCTGATCTTCCAGTTGAAAGAACTGTCCTCGACTGAGTGTTGCAAATTGGCACATTCCAAGCTCCAGGACTATGTGCTGAGGGATGTCCTGAAGCTTGGGGCAACTGCTGCAAAGGCACAATGGGGAAAGGCCACAATTTAGGGTTGTTTAATAGAGGCAGACCTTGGGCCCAGAAACTGCAGAATACCTTCGGCCTGCATAACTGTGTGCCAATCTGAGAAATAACAACACACAGTAATTTTTGAGGCATGTGTACATTTGTAAGTTTTGAAATGTTATGACTGTAATTTGTGTAGAACTATTTAAAAAAAATTTTTAGTTCTGCACTGTTTGCAATTCAAATTCACGTAATTTTGCAGGGGTTTTTTGAGTTTTTTTATGAATAAAGTATATTTTTGGGGAAAAGGTGGTTGCTGTGCGCCGGTCTGAGCAGTAGTGGCACACGGCAGTTTTTGGGGCATGTATATCATTTGCAAGTTTTGAAATGATATGACTACACTTTGTATAGAACTGTATGAAAGTTTGAACTCTGCACTGTTTTTGCAATTCAAGACATGTAATTTTGCAATGGTTTATTTGAAATTTTTTATGAATAAAGTATATTTTTGGGAAAAAAAATACTAGAGCGAGCCCACGAGGTTAAATTGAGGCTTTCCCTGATGCAATTTTTCAAAGCCATCTTGGCCTTTTGGCTAAGATGAAGTTCAGATCAAGCCCAGGAGTGGGTGCATTGCCTCACTTTGTCAGCTTGTGTCATGTTTGATTAAGCCCAAAGCGCAAAGTATATCCTTATCTTGTCAGCTTGGTGCTGGTTGCACCCTTGAGTGGGGACTCTGATTGGACTTTATTGGCTTTTTTGAGTAGAAATAAAGGAACTCAAAAGAAAGGGCTAGGGCAACCAATGAGATTAAGCTGAGGCTTTACTAATGCAATTTTTTTAAAGCCATCTTGGCCTCACAGATAAGATGAGTGTTAGATCAAGCTGGGCAGGGCTGCAACATCTCATCTTGTCAGCTTGGATCTTGTTTATCCTTCATGTGGAGGCTATGATTGGCCTTCATTTAAATTAATTTTTTTCTTAGCATTTGTACCTTTCAGTACTTTACTTCTAACCAAAACATTAAAGTTTACCGATGTGGGAAGCACATGTCTGAGATCAGTTTAATGGACCATATATCTGATAATATAGCTCCTTGCTTGATGTTTGTGTTCTGTTCATAAATTTTACTATTTATCAATAAAAACGATTTAAATATTTTCTATTAATGATTCAATCAGCTAATATGCGAGTCATATTTTCTGACCAGATTAAGATGCCAGACCACAGCTCTGTCTGTCAGTATGCATATAGAATCTTCCAAAACAGCTGTTCACAAAGTAAGTTCATCAGTTTCTGGATGCCTTTTCTCGCCGACAGCTGCTAACCTCAGTGCTGAACTTTGGGAAGGCAGAAATGCTTCCATTTTAGACAGAAATCCCATGTGCGCGTGACAAGATTCAGCTTAAACTGTGCAGGCCAGATGTTAACTCACTCAAAACCCATTTGCTTGCGCAGAATTAAAATCAGGCCCCCTGTTCACACTTGGTCTGTAATTCAGAGGCTGGGTTCACTGTGCCTTTTATGATATGAAGAAAGAACTTGTTCCCATGGCACCTTTCATGATCTCAGGACATTGAAGCACTCTACAACTGATAAGGTACTGTTAAAGTGTTATAGTGTAGATAATTTGGCAGGCAATTCAAGCAAAGCAAGCTCCCACAATTGTAAAGAACAATACAGGACAGGAACAGGTCTTTCGGCCCAACAAGCTTCTGCTGAAACATAGTTTCTATGCCTCTGTTCGCCTCCTTCATATGTCAAGATACACTTCGAATGTTGATCACATGCTTGCTTTCACCATCTCCACTAGTAGCCAGTTCCAGGTAGCCACCCAACTCTCCGTGTGAAACACTTTACCACACATTTCCCCTAATTTTACCCCCTCTCACTTTAAACCCATGCCCCCTTGTAGTTGATCTTTTCACCCTGGAAGAAACGCTTTGACTACTAACCCTATCTATGCCTATGCATGTGCTAATAACTAGTGTTATGACTGGGATGGGAGGAGTGCACAGATTATCTAGGCCTATTATTCTATTGGCTGTGGCATTTGTTTAAATGTTTAGTTCACTCCCCAAAATGGCCAATTATTTCCCTTCTCTACTGTTAGACCGAGAATAAAAGAGACTTAAGATTGCTTCTTTCAATAAACTCAGAATGTTTGATTTATCATAAAATAAAACCTTTTTTTTAAAACAAGTTATAAGAACTGGGTAACACAATTGTCATCTGGAAGTGTAACTTCATATTCCTTTTAAAATTGCAGTGCACACACACCCGCATGCACACACAAGCACAGGGCAAACAAGGTGAGTGTCTGCTGAGATGGGCGTTTAAGACAAGGTTAAAATTCGCAAGGTTTTGATGCTGTCAATCTGATGCTCCCTTGTGTGAAGAAAGTCCCAGTAGATGCCCGGGGCTTCTCAACAATGGAGGTTCAGAATGGAGGAAAATAGACATGAATCAATTCACCTCATCTTAGCTCGGCATAAAATAGAATCATGGAATATTTTAGTTCCACCGGGGAGGGAAGATAGGGCCTCAGTTTAAAATCTCATCTGAAAGATGGCATCTCCAATAGAGCAGCACTCTGTCAGTATTGCATTGCACTTTCAGCCTGGATTTTGTGTTCAAGTCTTTGGAAGAGGATAGAGATCATTAGCCATCTGGGCTAAATGTGCTGATTGAACCACAGCTGACGCCAGTTTTAAACTCCTCTCTGTTGAGTTAAATAACTCTGTAACATTATTCTAATAACAAAATTAAAGGTGCCAGTTGGAATCCATCCTCCGAAGTATATGACTGCAGTCAGATACTTTGACAAATGAATTCCACCTGTGCTTGTTGCTAAGGAACCATTCCAAATTGAGCAGAATGCAAGCAAAGAGGTCATGAGTGGTGTGGTAAAAAAATGTAGCGGTCACGGTTGGATTTGTTCAGGCCATACTTGCTCACTTTAGTCTAAAACAGAGGAAAGCAATGAACCAGGCTGCTGCTTCAGCAAGGTTAGCTTCCCCATTATCCTGTCTTTAATTTCAGAACATGGGCAAAAAATGTTTCAACAAGGATACCTGCCATAGTCAATGATGTTCAGCATCTAGCTTCACACATGAAGAATGGCGGAGTAACTGAATGTTTGTGGAACTGCACTTTAGTAGCAGAGAAATCTAAAACATAAAACACAATGGAATTATGGTAAGAAGTCTCACAACACCAGAGTAAAGGCCAACAGGTTTATTTGAAATCATGAGCTTTTGGAATGCTGCTCCTTCATCTAGTGAAAGGAGAGGTTGGTTTCACAACCACTCTCTCGCTCATTCTCCACTCACCAGATGAAGGAGTAGCACTCCAAAAGATCATGATTCTTAATAAACCCATTGGACTTTAACCTGGTGTTGTGAGACTTTTTACTGTGCCCATCTCAGTCCAACGCCGGTATCTCCACCCCATGAAATTATGGACAGCGAGTGTATGGATTTTGAAAGGAATGTATTGACTGGTATTAGGAAGACACAGCTCACTAGCCCAAAGCCCAACGTATACTACTTGCTTCAAATTTCTCCAACCTGCCTCACAATTCGTTTTCGTACCAGGATCTATGCTTAACTAGAACCTAAGCTCTGGAATTCCACTTATAAAAGCATTCTGTCACTCTATCTGTCTCTCCCCCTGTAAAAATACTCCTTAAAATCTATGTCTTTAACCTTGCCTGACCTAATATCTCTTTAAATAACTCAAGGGTGGCACAGTGGTTAGCAGTGCTACCTCACAGCACCAGGGACCCAGGTTCAATTCCAGCCATGCGTGATTGTCTGTGTGGAGTTTGCACATTCTTCCCGTGTCTACGTGGGTTTCCTCTGGGTCCTCCGACAATCTGTAGGACGTGCTGGTTAGGTGCATTGGCCACGCTCAATTCTCCCACGGTATACATGAACAGGCGGCAGCATGTGACAACTAGGGGATTTTCACAGTAACTTCATTGCAGTATTAATGTAAGCCTAAATGTGACACTAATAGACAGACTTTTTAAACTTAGTGTGAAACTACTGTTTCCTGTTGTACGCTGGAACTGAGTGACAGACATTCTTCACCCTTGCCCGTAACCTTTGCCACTTCCTTGAAAAAGGAAATACTAATCAACCAAATGAGATGGAAGGCAGGTGTGCAGCTTTGCATAGGTAAATACAGTTCAAGTGAGGAGCGTTATACAAACTCATATTCAAATCTGATTCTAGGCTTCCATTCTGCCAAATTGCCCATCTTTCCAGGGCTACATTGAATTCTCAGAGCTCTGCATTGACAACTTACCCTCCTCCAGCAATCCCTTGCTGCAAACCTTCCTTATCTATCCAATGAAGTTGCGAATCATCTGACTGTTCCAGTTATGTATATCTGTGCTGTAAATTTACTGAATTGCATTTCCAACTTTCTACAGAGTTGTAAAAAATTGCATTAAATCAGTCATGAAATGTCTGCTGGATTACTTCATCTTTAGTAGCAAGAGTCTGTTTTGTACCCTTTGTCAAGACTTTGTGCAGAATTTGCATTCTTTGTAAATTAAAATGTCCAACTTATTAAATAATTGTTCAGCTAAATATCTGAAGAGAACACATTTTGTATTCATATAATTGAAATAGTTTTGCATTGGTAAATTTATATTGGCAAAAATAGAATCTAACAGTACAGAATTGAAAGATTTATAACTGTAACCATATACCAAAAGTGAAATCTGCTTTAATTCTGATCAATGAATCATCATGGTGTGAGAAATTTAAGACAGCTTTTTTCAAATTTTTTTTTTACTGGCTCCATGTGACAGAGTGGAAATGTGGTGTCAAAGAGGATTCAAAGGGTGACTATTTTGATCCTAAGGGTATTGAACCTGAGTTCTGAAGAAAAGTGAAATCACTAAAAGTATGGATGGAGCAATGGTTAAAAAGGAACCTTGGTTAAATTCTATCTCTGAAAAATAAAAATTATGCACAAAATGACCAGCATATTAGGGGAATCTTAATGTTTCAAGTGGGCAACATTGTGGCACTATAGTTAGCACTGCCGCTTCACAGCGCCAGGAACCCGGGTTCAATTCTGACTTTCGTTGATTATCTGTGTGGAGTTTGCATGTTCTCCCTGTGTTTGTGAGGGTTTCCTCACACAATCCAAAGATGTGCAGGTTAGGTTGATTGGCCATGCTAAATTGCCCCTTCGTGTCAGGGTGACTAGCAGAGCAAATAGGTGGGATTAAGGTGGTAGGGCTGGGCAGGACTGTTGTCAGCACAGGTTCGATGGACTAAATGGCCTCCTTCAGCACTATAGTGATTCTACGATTCTAGGTCTACAAGTTAGACTGTAAATTGACATAGCCTGATGCTATCCTCACTCAACATGTTCACAAGCATTTTCCTGTCGATTTACTCAATATCAATCAGCATGATATAGAATCCTTGCAGTGCAAAAGGAGATCATTCGGTCCAGTGAGACTACACCGATCACAATCCCATCCAGGCCCTAGCCCCATAATCCCATACCTTTACCCTAGCTAGTCCCCCGAACCTAAGGGACAAGTTAGCATGGCCAACCAACCTAACTTGCACATTTTTGACTGTGAGAAGAAATCGGAGCACCTGGAGGAAACATGGGGAGAACATGCAAACTCCACACAGATAGTGACCCAAACTGGGAAACAAACTTTGGTCCCTGACAGTGCCAACCACTACAATGTCCCAGTACTGCCTGGTTGACTTATTTGTTCCATCCCTGGCCACAGTAACCAGTTGGAGCGGAAGGTGTTTGTGTCCACTTTGATTCACTTCACATAACATTAAAAATCACAGGTAAGTGCATTGAATCAGCTTCTTGATCAGTGACTTCTGTCCATCATGAGGTGATGGGGACTTTGCTTGATGATGTTCAATGGCATTCACAATGCCTCTGACTAAGAAGAAGCCCATTTTATCCTGTAGCAGGAGATGGGATTACAAGTGGCAGGAACATTGGCACCCTATAAGTACCAGCTAGTGAATAGCATGAACAAGAAATTGTCCATTCATCTCCCCTTGACCTTCAGTGGCATCAGTTTCATGAGTCCCTCCCCCCCACAACCAACACACACACACACACACACACACACAAACCCTGCAGCAAATCATATCAATGCCAGCTGTCTCCTCTGCAAACAGTTTTATCTCCAGCATCTCCTCCAGCATTCCAAGGTCTCTGTGCTTATTTAATTCTGCACGGTGGCACAATAGTTATCACCGCTGCCTCACAAGTGTTAAGGACCAGAGTTCATTTCCAGCCTCAGATCACTATCTGTGTAGATTTTGCACATTCTCTCCATGTCTGCATGTTTCCTCTGGGCGCCCCCCTTTCCTCCCACTGCTCAAAGCGTGGGTTAGATGGATCGGCCGTACTAAATTGCCTCTTAGTATTAGAGGGACTAGCAGGGGTTATGGGAATAAATCATGGGTGAGATCAATATTGGTGCAATATGGGCCAAATGGCCTCCTTCTGCACTGTACAGATTCTATGATACTTGTATAATCCCAGTTCTAATTTTTTGGGTCCTAGCTGACTAAGCACTAAGTTATGGAATCTCCTCCAAGAATCTTTCTGTCTCTCTTTTAAGGTGCTCCTTAAAATCTCTCTCTCTGGTCAAGCTGTAGTTCATTGTCTTAACATTTCTTTAAGTGGCTTGGCATCAAATTTTGTTTGATACTGTATCTATGAAGTACCTTATATTGTTTTACCACCTTAAAGATGCTATATAAAGTTGTATTGATAAGAACAAGAGCAGCAATATGGTGGAAACACCATCAACTCCAAGAGAAATATCTTCCTAATTTGGATACCTATTACTTACTTATTATTAGTATCACAAGTAGGCTTACATTAACACTGTAATGAAGTTACTGTGAAAATACCTTAGTTGCCACACAGCAGCGTTTGTTCAGATACACTGAGGGAGAATTTAGCACGGCTAATTCACCTAACCAGCATATCCATTGGACAGGGAGGAAATCAGAGCACCCAGAGGAAAACAACGCAAACATGGAGAGAATGTGCAGACTCCGCACAGACAATGACCCAAGCTAGGAATCGAACCCAGGCCTCCGGCATTGTGAGGCAGTAATTCTAACCACTATGCCACCGTTACTGTTCCCTCATCATCATTATGTGACTGCCCATCACCACACGGATTACTGTGATCAAAGAGAAGGTTCACATTTTTAGGGCATGCCCACATGGACAAGAGCTGCTGGCGTTGCCAAATGACCCCCATTGTGAGAACAAATAAAATAAGGAGAAATAAAAAAGAGAATTGGCAAAATAGAAGAGGAGAAGCAAGAGATAAAAGCAAAAGTAAACGAAATGAAACACAAATAAAGGAGAAGACAAAAATGAAGGAATAAGTGGAAAGCCTGGAAAAGACAAGGGAAAATGGCCAGTCTTTAACTTTATTCAGTTAGTGGGAACAATATAAGTCAAGATGATGTGGCCTAGCTCAACATTTTTTCAGAATTATATAGCACAGATACGAAGAACTTGGGATAAATTTCTTCTGTCCTTTTTAAATTTATTTATTAGTGTCACAAATAGGCTTACATTAACACTGCAATGAAGTTTCTGTGAAAATCCCCAAGCCGCCACACTCCGGAGCCTGTTTGGGTATACAGAGGGATAATTTAGCATGACCAATTCACCTAGCCAGCATGTCTTTTGGACTAAGGGAGGAAACCAATGCACCGGGAGGAAACCCATGCAGATATGGTGAGAACATGCAGACTCTGCACAAACAGTGACCCAAGCCAGGAATCGAACCTGGGATCCTGGTTCTGTGAGGCATCAGTGCTAACCACTGTGCCGTCCTGCCGCCCTGTGATGAAAGCTTCACTCAGTTCAAGTGTTGATTTAATCCAACCAGTGAAAGATGGGTTTTGACGGAGGTTTGGCCATATCATTATCATTCAAAGGAATACATTATACGCACAAACATCCTCACGTTAATTTTACGTAAATTTTGCACCTTTAGATAAACACTGTATTTCCATACTGAGCTAATGTTGGGATGGGTACATAACTCCTGGTGTCATTGTTCAGCGAGGCTGGCACTGACAGTATGTTTCTTAATGTTAATGATGTTCCACATCATGTTACTTGCAATGTGTCTCTCTGCACAAGACTTGGCTAACGGACACGAGGGAGAATGCTGTCGGATACAACATAATTTGCCCGGGGACTATATCATTGGAGGGTTGTTTGAGATTCATATTGAATCGTACTGGAATCACTCAAAGCCAAAAATTTCCAAGTGTAAGAGGTAAGGAGAATTTGATGCTGTTAGTCGATACACACAAAAAGAATACAAACTATGACTAAGATAGAAGCTTTAGATTAGTAATAGGAAAAGTGTCGAGGTAGCTAGCCCAGCCAGTGCAAGAAAACACTTCTTGCCAGTACAAAAGGGATGACTTCTCTGTAATTGTGCATCATTGACATATATTGAGGAGGTCTCTTCACTCACTTCCTCACTTATATTGACATGATAGAAGAAAAATACAGTCACCTCAAGCCTCCCATTGGTCTCTGACCCAATGGTAGCGTTTTGTCCCTGAGTCAGTAAAGCTCCAGTGATTTAAATGCAAATGTCGGCACACATTCTAGTGCAGTACTGAGGGAGGGCTGCACTGTTGGAAGCGCGGTCCCTCAGATGGGACATCAAATCGAGGCCATGTCTGCCCTCTCAAGTGCATTTTAGTCGTCAGCTGGGACTATTTTAGAAAGAATAAAATCTGCCCGTTGTCCTGGTCAATATTTATCTCTCAGTGAAACATCATTAAAACTGATGACCTGATCATTTTCATATTTCTATTGGTAGAACCTTTCTATGTGCAAATTTGGCTGCCATGCTATCACACAACTATATTTCCCAGGTTCAAATCTGGACTAGGGTCATTGTCTGTGTGGAGTTTGCACATTCTCTCCTGTTTCCTCCGGGTGCTCCGATTTTCTCCCACAGCCCAAAAATGTGCGTGTTAAGTTGATTGGCCGTGATAAATTGTCCCTTAGTGTCAGGGGCCTATCAGGGTAAATATGTGGGGTTATGAGGATAGGGTCTGGGTGGATTGTGATCGGTGGAGACTCAATGGGCCGAATGAACTTCTTCTGCACTGCAGGTATTCTATGACTTTAGGAGTATCTCATTTGTGATAAAATGTTTTGGAATGTTCTGAAAAGGTGAAAGATGCTCAAAAAGGCAAATTCTTTATTTCTATGCCATCTGCGTGTTTGTTGATCCATTCCCCTTGAAATATTTCCATTCTCTTTGTTTGATCCACGCTGTGATGGCTATTGAACTTTTATCTCTTGTTTCATCCACTAGAATTCTTCTTCCTCCTGCAGTTTGTGAAAATCCAGACTCATTTTGCAGATTCCAACTCAATCTTTTTCCGTGGGATTCTTCCCTCCCTCAATCAAGTTAAAGAAATGATCCGGTCATTATCACAGTACTGTTTGTGGGGTCTTGCTGGGCACATTTCAGATGCTCCGTTTCTTACATTATAACAGAGACTACACTTCAAAAGTACATTGAGATATCCTGTGGTCATGTAAAGCTCTCTAGAAATCAGCTTTCTATTCCTTCTACAATCAGTGCATTGTCCAAATCTAGTAGCAATTCTATTTCCTTGGTTTATCTCACTGGTTTTTACTCTTTCCAGCCTTTTCACTGTCCTATTACCTCGATCCTTTGTTTACTCAATTAAAAAAATTCCCCAGCACCAAAAGACTGATAGGTTAGCTGTTACTTTTCCTCATAGACTCAAGAACATACTGATGTTATAGTTAACAAAGTCCACCACCGCCTCTACTTTCTCAAAGACTAAGAAAATTTGGCATATTAGCTATGACTCTCACCAACTTTTACAGATGCACCAAAGAAAGCATTCTTTCTAGTTGTATCAGACCTTGATATGGCTCCTGCTCTGCCCAAGACTGCAAGAAAACATAAAAGGTCATGAATGTAATCCAATCCATTCTTTTGTCAGGAAAAAGCTACAAAAGTCTGAGGTCATGCACCAACGAACTTAAGAACAGCTTCTTCCCTGCTGCCATCAGGCTTTTGGATGGAGCTATCTCACATTAAGTTGATCTTTTGCTACACCCTAACTATGATTGTAACCCTACATTCTACACCCTCTCCTTTCCTTCTGCTCTATGTACTCTATAAACAGTATGCTTTGCCTGTAGAGTGCGAAAGAAACAACACTTTTCACTGTATGCTAATACATCAAATCAAATCAAAGCTTCTTCCTGGCTGTCAACTGACTTTTGAATGGTCCTACAAATATTAACCTGATCTTTATCTTCCCCCCTAACTGTAACATTATATTCTGCAACCTCTCCTTTCCTTGTCCCCGATGTACTCTATGAATGATATGTTTTGGCTGTATAGTGTGCAAGAAACAATACATTTCTCAATATTCCAATATACATAACAACAATAAATCAAATCATCCCAACAATAAACTCTTTGGTAGGAGTTTGTCATTTTAGCAAGATTTGTCTTCTTTATTTTTATCTCCAGTAAGAAAGATTATAAGAAAGATGTGGAGGCATTGGAGAGGGTACAGAGGAGGTTTACCAGGATGTTGCCTGGTATGGAGGGCAGGTCCTATGAAGAGAGGTTGAAGGATTTGAGGTTGTTTTCGTTAGAAAGGAGGCGGCTAAGAGGGGATCTTATTGAAGCATATAAGATGATTAGAGGTTTAGATAGGGTGGACAGTGATAGCCTTTTTCCTAGGATGGAGAAAGCTAGCACGAGGGGACACAGCTTTAAATTAAGGGGTATGAGTTATAGGACGGATATCAGAGGTAGGTTCTTTACTCAAAGAGTGATTAGGGAGTGGAATGCCCTGCCTGCAGCTGTTGTAGATGCGCCAAGTTTGGTGGCGTTTAAGAGGTTAATTGATAAGTATATGGAAGAGAAGGGAATGGTTTAGTTTGGAGGGGCATTGCTTTTTATTTTGGTCGGCACAACATCGAAGGCTGAAGGGCCTGTTCTGTGCTGTAATGTTCTATGTTCTATGTTCTATGTAGTATAGAAAATTCATTGCAATATCTGGAAATAAATACAATTTCAAAATACAATATCTCACTAGGTTTTCAGATAACGGATATATATATTTTCAAACCATGAGGTTTGCAATCGAGGAGATAAACAACTCAAGCTCTCTTCTGCCGAACATCATGCTAGGCTATGAGATATTTGATGACTGTGAAATCTCCATTGATATCCAAGGAGCATTTGCTTTCGTGACAAGACCTCCGGAGCATGCTGTGGAAACTGCCCGGTTTGGGTACAGATACCAACCTTTAGTCATGGCAGTGATTGGCCCACGTACATCGGATGCTGCTATCGTCACAGCCAACATCCTTAGTTTGTTCAATGTTCCTCAGGTAATGTTACATTCTTGCTTTTCTCTCAAATTCCCTCACCTTTCAATAACAACAACACTAACTCATTATTCTCGTGGGGGCAATTCTCCAACCTACCAGCCAAGTGTTTCTTGGCAGAAGGAGGTGATGTGATGTTCGCTGGTGGTGGGTTTCTCTGTTCCCATTGCTCTCAATTCAATTCAACTTTTTGTCATTGTATAGTGCACAAGTACAAATACAATGAAAAGTAGCTTGCAGGCTTCTAAGGCACAAAAAAAAAGCAAATGCAAGTAGTCATTGTAAAATAGCGCCAATAGTCATTCAGTGTATGCATGCATATTGCATAATACTCCTCACCTGGGCATATATCAAAGGACGAATTTCCCATTGATGCCATTACACGTCACTGCAAAACCCACAGGGCAGGGTGTGCTATTGGCAGATCAGAGCGTTCCACCAACATGCATGGCTAGAGAATTCCCTCTACTTCAAAGGAGCAATGTCAAACACAGTTCGGCACTGGGCAACACAACGAGATGTTGGATTGTGTGATCAAAAGCATGGTCAAAGTGGTAGATTTGAAGCAGCGTCATAGAGGAGGAGAGAGAGAGAGATGGATGGGGAGGTTTGGGAGAAAATTCTAGAGATTAGAGCCTTGGCAGCTGAAGGCATAACCGCAGTGGAGGAAATGGGAAATGTGCAAGATGTTGGAATTGGAGGAACACGGAAATGTTGCAGAGTTTGGGGTTATGGCTGCAGGTTTGATTAGAGGGGCAAGGGTGGGCTTAAGTTTTCAGCAGGTAACGGAGCGAGGGTGGGGTTAGGGCTGAAGGAAGTAAGAAGAGGGACTGGGAATGGAGTTAAGGCTGCAGGAGGTAACGGTGAGGCTGGGAGGTGGGTAGTGGTAGGGGAGGCGGGTGTCTAAGCCATGAAAAGATTTGAAAACAGGAATGAAAATTCTTAAATGAAGGTATTTCTTGACTGGGATCTAATCTGGGTCAGTGAGCACAGAGGTGATAGGTTAACAGGACATAGCATGAGTCTCCAGAATTACTTGCGCTAAAAGATGATGATGAATTTGATACAGACTGAGTGACTGCATCCTTCCATTGCAGATTAGCTTTGGAGCCACCAGTGAGGAACTGAGTGACAAGACATTATATCCAACCTTTATGCGAACCATCCCAAATGACGAAAGCCAAATTGAAGCGATCGTTCTGTTGATCCAAGAGTTTCGGTGGAACTGGATCTCAGTGATTGGGAGCAGCACCGATTACGGGGAGAACGGAAAACGCAAAATGATTTCCAGTGCCATCGCGGTGGGGATCTGTGTGGCCTCTCACGGCACAATCCCACAGAAAACATCAGAGTCAAGGCAGGAAATCATCAATATCATCAATAACATCACTGCCAATAGGGCCAATGTTGTGGTTGTGTTTACTGATATTCAGATTGCAGAACTTCTCTTTCGAGTGGCGGCGGCCATGAACATCACCGAGAAAGTATGGATTTTAAGTGAAGCCACATCTGTCAAGAGAATACTTACAGAAATTCCCAACATCAAGAGAATTGGCACTATTTTGGGGATTGCTGCATTGCAGGGCAAAATGCCAGGATTCCAGGAGTTTGTATTAAAGGATGTCACTGCTTGGAACCCTGGGATCAATCAAAGGGTAAAATACTCTGATCCTCAGGAGGAGAGTCAAGAATGCCCAGAAAATAGCTTCATGCCTGCCTTTGACCACTGTGTCCCATGTGGCTCTGACGGTCTTAAATCACTATTGCAACATTCAGACTGGCGTGTGGAGTTTAATGTGTACTCTGCTGTGTACGCTGCAGCTCAGGGTCTACATCAGTTACTTCAGTGTGATTCAGGAGAGTGCAAGAAGGAAGGTGCCCACCCGCGCCAGGTTAGAAAATCCTCAGATGCAATCTTTGATTTGATTAGGCTCCTCCTAAAGCATTAGTGTGGGTGGACTTTGTCTTTATGACTTAGTGTAAAACAGGCGACGGTGTGTTGGAAGCCTACGGTATAGTTTCAGTCATTTCTTTCTCATTGACTTCATTATAACTAAACATTAGTAAGAAATCTCACAACACCAGGTTAAAGTGCACCAGGCTTATCTAGTATTACAAGCTTGCAGAGAGCTGCTCCTTCATCAGGCGAATTACTCCAGTGAACCACTGCCCATCCCAGTCCAACACCAGCATCTTCACATCATGACTAAACATTGACAATGATGAATTAACAGTGCTTCTACCTGAGACGCAATAAGCTGTTTGAAATCTTTGTTGTCAATTTTCCACCCACTAACTTCAATATATATTTATATGGTGCCTTTATATAGCAAAATGTTCCAAGGCACTACACAAGAACATTTTCAAACAATATTTGATGTTATTCCACAGAAGGAGATATTACAGGAAATCTTAGTCAAAGAGGTAGAGTTTATGGAGAGTTGAGGAGGCAGAAAAGTTTAGGGAGGGAATTCCAAAGCTTAGGGCCTGGGGAGTAAAGGCACCGCTACCAACTGATTCCGAGGATGAAAGGATTGATATATGAGGAGAGATTAAACAATTTGGGCGTACTCTTGCTGCAGTTAGGAAGCTTGTTCCTGAAACATCTGTATTGGATATTTGTATACCTCGATAATCTGATAGAGATGTACAAAATTTTAAATGGGGTTGATAAAATAAATGCAGACCAAATGTTTCCTCTTAGGGCAATCTAGAACGAGACGTCATAGATAAAGATTGAGAGGCGATAGGTTTACAACTGAGATGAGGAAGAACTACTGGCACAGTAATTAACATCGCTGCCTCACAGTACAGGGCTCTGGATTCGATTCAGCTTGGATTACTGTCTGTGCAAAGTCTGCACATTCTCCACGTGTCTACCTGGGTTTCCTCTGGGTGCTCCGGTTTCCTCCCACAGTCCAAAGATATGCAGGATGGGTGCACTGGCCATGCTAAATTGCCTTATAGTTCAGGGGGATTAGGATGTTAACTACATGGAGTTACGGGGATAAGGCCTGGGTGGATTTGTTGTCAATGTGGACTCAAAGGGCTGAATGGCCCCCTTCTATACTGTAGGGATTCTGCTCCTCGCAGAGGGTGGTGAATTTGTGGAACCCATTGTCACACAGCACAGTGGAGTCTGAATTGTTGAATGGCTTCAAAAGGCGATAGATTTGTTTCAAATAAAAAAGGGTTAAAGGGATGTGGGGAATAGGTGGAAAGATGGATTTGAGACCAGTGAGTTGTCAGCCATGATCTGATTGAATGGTGGAAGTGGCTAGGAGGGTTGGAGTTGTCTTCTTCTGCTCCTAATTCCTATGTTTGTATGTTCCAATAGTGGAATGACATCCACTGGGGACAGGCAAGAAACCAGATTTGAAGAGGGCTGATACCTCAGAGATTTGAAGCGTTGGAGGAGTTGACAGAGAAAGGGAGGGGTGAAACTATGGAGGGAGTTGAGAACAAGAATGAGAATTTTGAAATAAGATGTGGCTTAATCCGGGCCAATGTAGGTGAGTGACCACAGCAATGATGGTTGCAATAGACTGGGAACAAACTTCTTCACATTTCTGAAAGACTTGTCTTTGAAACATCTGTATTGGATTACAATTCCACTAACTGCCCTCTGGCACCTTGTCCACATCATCCTTCTGTATTTCAGATTGGACCCATAAGGAACCCATCACCCCACTCTCACCATCTTCCCATTGGAGGGTCAGGTCCCATAGGTGCCTACAAAGAAATATAGTTTTACATAATTAATGTTCAGAGGTGACGGCAGAGTGATATTATTCGTAGACTATTAATTCAGAAACTCAGTTAATGTTCTAGAGATTTATCAGATTTTGAATTCAATAAAAAAAATCTGGAATTAAGAATCTACTGATGATCATGAAACAATTGTCGATTGTTGGAGAAAAAAACTGATCTGGTTCACTAATGTCCTTCAGGAAAGGAAATTTACCATCCTTACCTCGTCTGGCTTACATGTGACTCCAGAGCCACAGCAATGTGGTTGACTCTCAACAGCCCTGAGGCAACTAGGGATGGCCAATAAATGCTGGCCAGCCAGCGATGCCCCACAAATGAATAAAAAACATCCAAAGCCTAGAAAAATGGGTCATAACCTTAAAACTAGAGCAATGCCACTGAGTGGTAACATCAGAAAGAACTTCTTAATGCAATGTGTGATGGAGATCTGAGCTCTCTGCCTATAATGCTGTTGAGTCTTTGCAGGGAGGGGGGCGGGGAGTGGAATCGTCCCATCCCTCCTGCCATAGGAATCATAGTGGGCAGGGAAAGGGATCATGTAAAGGCTTGTTGACCTCAAAACATGATTTTCCAGTTCTGAGGTGAGTGGGGCTGGAAAAATCCCACACTGGATATCAACTGAAAAATCACCATAAAGGGAGACAGTGGCATAGTGGCTTTGTCACTGGGCTAGGAGGCCAGAGCCAGAACAGTGTCTTGGGGAATTGGGTTCAAATCCCACTAAGCCAAATAGCAAAATTTGAAGCCAATAAAAATTTGGAATTAATAGTGCAATGGTGACCCTGAATCTGATTCAATAATAGGAAGGAAATCTGACACCCTCACCTTTGACTCCAGACTCACATCAATGTGGTTAATTTTTAAATGCCCTCTGAAATGAAAGGCAGTTATGAGTGAGTAATAAATGTTGACCCAGCCAGTGACACTCACATGAATATATTTTAAAATGTCTGAGCCCCTACCATCTTCAGCTGTCTCATCAATGACCTTCCTTCCATTATAAGGTCAGAAGCAGGATGTTAGTTGATGATTACACAATTTGTGATGGTCTGATACTGAAACAGCCCTTGCTTGCATACAACAGTACTTGGACAACATTCAGACTTGGGCTGATAAGTCACATTTGTACCACACAAGTAACATTTGTACCACACAAGTGTCAGGAAATGACCAACTCCAGCAAGACTGGCCATTGCCCTTGACGTTTAATATTACTATTGTTCAATCCCCACCATCAACATTCTGTAGTGTTTATCATTGACCAGAAACTTAACATGACAAACCACATAAATACTGCAGGGAAGTGGTGGTGGAATGCTATTGTCACTGGATTTGTAAGCCAGAGACCTGGTATAATGATCTGGGGCCCTGGGTTCGAATCTCACTACATCAGATAGTGAAATTTAAATTCAATAAAAATCTGGAATTAAAAGTCTAATGATAACCATGAAACCATTAGCAATTGTCATAAAAATCTGTCCAATTCAATAATGTCTTTTAGGGAAGAAAATCTGTTATCCAGACCCAGTCTGGCCTACATGTGACTCCAAAGCCACAGCAATGCGGTTGACTCTTAAATGTCCTCAGGAATGAACAATGAATATTGGCCCAATCAGTGGCACTCACATCCCATGAGTTAATTAAACAGTCACAGGCATTCAGGCTTCGGGTAAGTTTCTCCAATGTGGCCTTCACGATATATGACAACGCAGAGTTGCTGAACAAAGACTGATAGCCAAGTTCCGCACACTAAGAATGGTCTCAACCAGGATCTTGGGTTCATGTCACACTATCTGTAACTACCACAACTTTCCTGGGCTTGCAAAATCTCACTAACTGTCTTGTCTGGAGACAGTACACATCTCCTTAACCTGTGCTTAACACTCTCTCCACACCCATTGTCTGTACCTTTAAGAGTTGATTACCTGTAAAGACTTGCATTCCAACTATTACTTTGTAAATTGAGTGTATGTCTTTATATGTCTTGTTTGTGGACAGAACTCCCACTTACCTGATGAAGGAGCAGCGCTCTGAAAGTGGTGGCTTTTGCTACCAAATTAACCTGTTGAACTTTAAGCTGGTATTGTGAGACTCTTTACTAAATTAAAAAGACCAGGTCAGGGGCTGGGTATTCTGCAGCATTTAACTCCCTGCCTGACTTTCCAAAGACTATCCACCATCTACAAGGTTTGTGATCAAATACTCTTCAATTTTCTGGAGGTGTGCAGTTCCAACAAGTCATGAAGCTCACAGTCATCTGGGATAAAGCAGCCTGCTTGATTGGTACCCCATCCACTGCCTTAAACTTTCACTCCTCCACCACAGTGTGGCAGCAGTGTGCACCATATACCAAGCTGTGGTGCAGCAACTCATCAACGACCTCCTTCCAAACCCCCAACCTCAGCCAAAGGACGAAAAGGACCACAGACACATGGGAACACCATGACATGCAAACTCCTCTTCAGGTCACACAGCATCTTGATGTGGTACTTTATTGCTACCGTTTCCTTGGTGCCGGGTGTAGATTATGGAACCCCAGCAGCACTTTGGGCATTCTTTCACCAGAGGAATCGCAGGAGTTCAAGAAGGCAGCTTACTACCACCTAGTCATGGGCAGTTAGGGACATGCACTTTCCAACAAGGCCCATGGAATGGCAACTGGGAATGGGAGCATTGCATTCTTTTTCCAACACAGACTGAAAATGCTGGAAAATCTCAGCTACTCTGACAGCATCTGTGGGAAGAGAGTAGAGCCAATGTTTTGAGTCTAGATGACCCTTTGTAAGACTTGCTGAATTTTTCCAGCATTTTCTATTTTTGTTTCAAGTTCCAGCATCCACAGTATTTTGCTTTTAATTATTTTTCCAGTCTATGTATCCTTGAATGATAGTTACTGGATGAGTAATCTGGAGACCTGAACAAACAAAAGTTTGAATCATGCTAAATTAACTGGTAAATTTAAATTTGGCAAATTAAAAAAAAACAGGGATTAAAAAGCCAGTATCAGTGATGGTGACCACATACAGATTGTTGTAAAACTGCTGAATGTCACTAATGTCTTTTTAGTAAAGGAACTCCCTGGTCTGGACTACATGTGGCCCCAGATCCACAATAACGAGGTTAACTCTTAACTCTCCTCTGGAATAGCCCAGCCAGCCTCTCAGTTGAAGAGGTTTGAGCAATAAACCTGGGTTTGCAGGTGACAATCACATCCTAAGAATTGTTTATGAAAAGCCCAAGTATAATTAAATTAATTCAAACACCTTCTTGAGAGGAACTGGCATACACCATGGGGTGAGATTTTCTGGCCTCATCGTGGATTCTCCGGTGGCTCAAGCAAATAAATTGGCTGTTGGTGGGCACTTGGTTGTAGATCTTCTGGGCTCACCCATGTCTACTGCCTTGCATTCGCCATCACAGGGAACCCACTGCAGGGATGTTGGCATTGGTGGAACCAGAAGATCCTACTTGGAAAATCCAGCCCCATGACTTGAGTATGAACATCCTCCTGGACTATAAAGCATCCCACAAGTTATACGACCATTGTGTTGTACTTAGGTGAGTTCCATTCACCTGAATGTTTTCCACTGAAGCCCCTTTGCTGATCCTATCCTTATCTTCTCTTCCAGCTTCTTGAGACTTTGAAAAGAATCAATTTTTCCCTCAACGGAATGCCGATTTATTTTGATGGGAATGGAAACCCTCCGATAGGATATGACATCATTTACTGGGATTGGAGGGATGAGATTGTTTCCTTCAAAGTGATTGGGTTATACAAGGCTCACCCAGGACAACTTCAGATTGATGGCTCTTTGATCCAATGGAATTCACAAGGAGGCAAGGTAACTTACTTCATTCAATGTTGAGAATTGTCTCTTTTTTCTAAATAATGGAGGGACTTTTCCCGTCTCGCCCATCATGAGAATCATAGTTTGCAGGACATGGAACATGCAAAGGTCCATTGACTTCAACTGGGATTTTTGGGCTTTGGGGTGAGCACGGCCAGACAATCCCACCCAATGTGGGCAGCACGGTGGCACTGTGGTTAGCACTGCTGCCTTACAATGCCAGGAACCCAGGTTCGATTCCCAACTTGGATCACTGTCTGTGTGGAGTTTACACATTCTCCCCATATCTGCATGAGTTTCCTCTGGGTATTCTGGTTCCCTCCCACAGTCCAAAGATGCATGGGTTAAACGGATTGGCCATGCTAAATTGCCCCTTAGAGTCAGGGGGACTAGCTCGGTTAAATACATGGGGTTATGGGATTAGGGCCTGGGTGGAATTGTGGTCTGTAGAGACTCGAAGGGCCAAATGGTCTCCTTCTGCGTTGTGGGACTCTATAATAATCTCTATGAATATTTCCTCCCCTATTTTTTCTCTCCTCCTAAAGTTGGGGAATGATAGAAGACATCTTCGACCCTCAAGGATTTAGTAGCCATACCTTATCGGCCAAGACAACTTCATTGTGAAGGGATTAGAGTCAAGCCTGATCTTTAACATTGGGAAAGCTGATATCTCCTTAAAGAGTAAATATTCTACATAAAAAATTTATAATCATTATTTTCTTGTTCCAAACAGATTCCTACTTCAAACTGTTCCAGCAAATGCCAACCTGGTCAGATAAAAATTATTGTTGGCTTCAAACCATGTTGTTTTATTTGCAAGGATTGTGCTGAAGGAACATTCCAGAGTGAAAATGGTTTGTATAAAGCAGTCTCTATCCAGGTGTTTTCTGTGATGAAGGGGTCAGGGGAGGGGAGAAAGCAATATGAGGATCATTTTATGATGATCTGGCCAAACATTTCCAGCCCTTTGTGACAGGTTCCCCGCAATGAGGTTGGTGAACCATTGGAATCTCCGCTCGCAATGGCGGGACTGGAAGATCCCTCTGGTGGGAAGGGCTGGATAATACCAGCCTCTGTAATGACACATTCTTCTTTCCAATAAATGTCCTATCTCAGACAAACTCTTTGGGGAATGCAGCAGAGAGAAAAGGATCTTCTTTAATAACGGAAAAAAAGAAAGGGAAACACTCTTATACGCTCACTATTAATGGGGGCGATTCTCCCCTCCCTGATGCTTTAGCACAACTGGGAGATTTCAGCAGGGCTGGATTAGTACAATCTGTGTTGGGCATCAAGTCCCGAGTGTGTCATCCAGTGCCGGATTTCTGGTACCATCAGCCCTGGGTCCATTAGCCTCTCATCCCCTCCCCCGCCAGGAAAATTTCGCTCGAGTGGGGTTTACAATAGATCCCCAAGCAGATGGAGAGGGGTGGCAATCGGGGTCCCCATAGAGAGACAGGCAGCAGGGGAGTGCCCCCTGGGCATTGGCACCTTGGCAGTGCCAGCCTAGCCCCTCGCACTGCTCAAGGGGCAAGCTGCCAATGCCCGGGCGGAGGTGGGGTGTGGGCGATCGGTTGGGGATGGGGGTTTCCACTTCCACTTTGTAGTCGAGATCAGTGAGGGAGGGTGGCTAGTGATCGAGGCTGAACATCGGGATGGGGAGGGTCGGCACTGGGGTGGTAAAAGGGGGTTGGAATTTCTAGTCTGGGAGGGGAGGCATGGGAGATCGGGTCTGTGAGGGAGCGGGAGATCATGACTCTGAGGGGAGTGGGGAGGTCAATAGGAGGGGGCAGCATTATGGGAATCACGGGATTGCCAGTAATCGAGTTGGCCAACAATCCGGAGGCCGGCAGTATAGTATTACTGCGTATGCACGCTCTCGGAGTTAACAGACCAGCGCATGTGCAACAACCCGCTCAGCGTTATGCTGCTGGCCTCTCCAGTGGGAATAGGCCCTGCCCACTGATTTTTAATGGCATTTATGCTAATGAACAGAATGTGGGAGATTCATTTCCAAATTCCCTCTAACAAAATCCATGTGATTTACTCCAGTTTTTACGCGAATTCAACACTTAGAATATTTTTGGGAGAATCGTCCCCACTGTGTTTATATAATTTGACTGATTGCAAAAGCATAGAAATTATGGCACAGAAGAAAACCATTGTGCATATGTTGGTGCTATGGGCGGCTCAGTGGCACAGTGGTCAGCAGTGCTGCCACACAGTGCCAGGCACCAGGGTTCAATTCTTGGGTCACTGTCTGTGTGAAGTCTGCACATGTTCTCTGTGTCTGCATGGTTTTCCTCTGGGAGCTTCGGTATCCGTCTGAAAGACGTGTCTGTTATGTGCATTAGTCATGCTAAATTCTCCCTCAGTGCACCTGAACAGATGACAGAGTGTGGCGACTAAAAGTAATTTCATTGCAGTGTTAATGTAAGCCTTACTTGAAACACTAATAAAATAAACTTTAATCTAGAGTCCATCAAATCTGACATTCTGGAGTCTGAGGGCTGATTTTGGATGTTGCCAGATTTCAGACTGTAGGGGTGTTTGGGGCCATGGGCAGTTCTAGTCAAATTCTCAGTTTGCATCCCCCCCATTCTGGCTTCTACAAAATCCCCCAACTCTAACCCTCCCTCACCTCCACCACTAGTTTTAATTTATAGCTTTTAATTTTCCAATAACTCCTGGAATTAAAATCGCTCTTTAAGCCAACTCATCATCATCTAACTAACTCTTCCCTCAATCCCTACCTCTTGTGAAGCAACTTTGATACGTTTTGCTACGTTAAAAGGTCATACATAAGTACGCATTATTGTAATCAAGGCATTGGAAAAGATCAAGCCAACCCCCATATTCTTAGAGATTTCTCTGTTTTCTTTTGCAGAGTGCATACCTTGCGACCTAAACCAATGGTCACCCTCAAAGAGCACTATTTGCCACAACAGACATGTGGTGTACCTGAGATGGGATGCCAGCATTTCAATTGTGATAGCCTTGGGGATAGGGATTGGACTCATATTGCAATTGCTGATTGGTGCTATCTTTGCCATTCACATTGACACCCCCATTGTTAAGGCTGCGGGCGGGAAGCTGTGTTTTGTCCTTCTAACGGCCTTGGCCGTCAGTTACAGCAGTGTCTATTCCTTCATTGGAGAACCGAGTGTTGGCATTTGTATCACCAGGAAGCTATTATTCACGGTTAGCTACACAACCTGCCTGGCGTGTCTATTTGTTAGATCCTTTCAACTCGTGCTCATCTTCAAAATGGCCAGCAAGCTGCCTCAAGCTTACACATATTGGGTTAAATACAATGGGCAGTATATTTTTGTGTTTCTAGCCACCGTCATTGAGATTGCTGTATCCTTCATATGGATATTCTCCAAGTTTCCGATCTTTGAGAGGAAGTATGATCTTTCCCAAACTGAAGTAATTTTGATGTGCGGCCCCACAAATCTTTTTCTCTCCCTCCTGTCTTTTAGTGGACTGATTTCTCTCAGTTTACTTTGCTTTGTGTTTGCCTACTTGGGAAAAAATCTGCCCAAAAACTACAACGAGGCTAAATATATTGCCTTCAGCATGGCACTGGTCTTGATTTCTTGGATCTTCCTGTTCTTGGTGCTTATCTCCAGTTCTGAGAGTTACATCCCAGGTGTCGAGGCAGCTGTTGTCCTTCTAAATTCCTATTCCATCACTGTCGGATATTTCTTCCCAAAATGCTACATCATTCTCCTTAAGCCAGAGCGGAACACCACAACATTTTTCCAAACATGTATCCAGGAATACACAAGGAACAGGGAAAGTCAACAACCATAACATTTACTAACACAATCCAAAGCTTTGTTACTCTTCACATCATCTTCCATTTGTTGACAGAGACCCTCGCTCCAGTCTATTGGCAGACTCAACACCATTATTCACGAATAAAATCACTTCCTTGTTAAACAAAACATAAATCCCAGTACTTATCACTGTAGTGATACAGTAGCACAGTGGTTAGCACTGCTGCTTCACAGCTCCAGAAACTTGGGTTCTGTTCCTAGCTCAGATCGTTGTCTGTGTGGAGTTTGAATACTCTCCTCATGTCTGTGTGCGTTTCCTCTGGGTGCCCCAGTTTCCTCCTACATTCCAAAGATGTGCAGGTTAGATTGATTGGCCATGCTAAAATTGCCCCTTAGTGTCCTGGGATGTGTAGATTAGACGGATTAGCGGGTAATTGTGTAGGGATATGGGGATAGGGCCTGGGTGGGATTGTGGTCAGTGCAGACTCAATGGGCTAAAGGCCCTGTTTCTACACTGTAGGTTCTGGGTTCTATGTTCTATGCTTAAAGCACACAGATTATTTTACCTCTTTCTCCTTGCTGTCACTACAAACTCCTTAACATATGCTTAAACAAACAATACTTATCTAATAACTTCTAGTGAAGATGTCACCACAGCCAGGAATGAAAAGGGTTTGAACTCCATTTTCAAGCCAAAAGTTTGAGACTCTCTTCCACAATGATTATTCCGAAAGTTTCACACTAATTTGGCTGAATCTGTGACAATAGTTACATCTTCCTTGGGATTGTGTGCCTGCTTGTGTTCCTCTGTTTCTCTTTTTTGACAGATTACCACAGATGTCCATGTTACTATATCATTGTGACTGTTTTTCAACACCATTTTCCCTGCCTTGTAGAACTCTTCCATCTTTAGTGTTTCTTAGGCACCCCCTCCTGCATACAGATGCTTAGACACCCCTCCCACATACAAATCCTTAGACATCTCTCCCACATACAAATCTTTAGACACCTCCCCAATATATAGATCCTTAGACATTCTTCCCACATACCTCTCCCACATAGAGATCCTTACCCCCTCCCACCCCCTCATACAGATACTTCTTTGCATTGTTTAAATTTTAGCTGGTTATATTTCTGTAAAATGCAAAATGTAAGCTATTATTGTATCTCTGCCTGTCATCTTCCTCCCTGCTTTCAAAAAAACTTCCTTATGACGCTTACATCAGACTATCAGACCCCGTCTCCTGTCTGCTAGGTATCTACTCGACATCCAGAACATTGTGAAACATCAAGACAGGGTTTTTAGTATGCAATGAGTATTTCCTAAATATATAGTGTTGCTGAAAACTTTTAACAGTGGCTTTCTGTTTCTGTATATTATTTTTATTTCAAATAAACTTGACAAAATGGCCTATTTTAGCCTATTTATCCTGGTCTGAATTTTGTGCTAGTTTTCTGTCTTTCAGACATGAGAGATAAGTATCTCTTGACACTCTCACGTCAGGTGTAGTATCTACAGAAAAGAGGAAGAATCATTTATGTAATGTTGATAAGCTCAGAGCATTGCAAAGCCTCGGATGCCTTTCAGTGCAGTCACATTTGTAATATAGGAAACATTGGTCAATGGATATAAGTTGGCCATGTCACATGGACAAATTCCCCCGCTATTCTTCGAATAGAGTCATGGGATCTTTTACACAGCAGGTAATCCAATATCTGACTTAAAAGATGGCATTCTTCACTGTGCAGTGATCTGTCAGAGTTGCATTGTGAATGGCAGCCATTTGCCAATGCATAGTGTCTGTAAAATAGTAAACTGCCACCCAGGGCAACTCATAGGAGCACCGTCAAAAGAAAATTTGACACTGAATGATAAACAAATATCCAGACAAGTGTCCTAAAATATGATCAAAGTTTAGGTTTTAAAAAGGCAAGAGGTAGGAAGGCGGAGTGATGTGGAGAGGGAATTCTGGATCCTAGGGGCTATGGGGCTGAAGGCAAGGGCAGCAACTGTCCAAAGGAGAAAATTGGAGGCTCACAAGTCTTGGAATTAGAGGAGCATGACGATCTCAGATGGGTTGTAGAGCTGAAGAGGCAACAGAGATATGGAGAGATGGTGGCCATTAGAGGGACTTGCTTCATGTCAACAGCATGGTGAATGGCCAGGCACTACCCGCAGTATAAGATGGTGCTGGAGCATACGCTCTAATTCCATTTTTTCACCCTATCAGTTACTGTAACACTATATATGGTGCTGAGCTGCCTTCTTAAACAACTGCAGTGCCTGAGGTGTGGATATCCCCCACTAGGAAGACAATTCCAGAACGTTGACCCAGCGACAGTGAAGGAGCAGTGATATATTTTCAAGTCAGCGGATGCGCAGGCATTATTGCGAGACTAATAATCCAGAAACTCAGCCAATGTTAAGGGAACCAGATTCAAATCCCTCTCCTTTCCTTCATCCCTATGAACAGTATGTTTTCTCTGTATAGTGCACAAAAAACAATACTTTTCACTCCTTCCCAATACATGCGACAATAATAAATCAATTCAATTCAATGCAATGCAATGCACCCAGCTCAACATTCTCTCATTGTATGTCCTTGCAATTATTCACTGGAAATATTCACAAGATGAAGTCTTGATAGATATAATAATAATCTATCATTGCTCTTTCACCGGGTCAAAGTTTTGAAATTAAATAAATCAAACAGAGCGATTCTACCCCCGGCCCCAAAGATCAGATATTCTAGAACAAGTCACATTCCAAGACTTGTTGAGTAATACTGCTTTTGATACAAATGCAACAGATAACCTCAGTAGATTGATTGCCATCTTCAAAGAGAAGTTTGAGACAAGGTTTCATAGAGCTGTGCAAAGTCATGAAACTCTGGACAGAGTAGATGGAGAGAGGAACTGCTCCAGTTGGCGGAAGAGTTGAGAACAAGAAGTCACTGATTCAAGATAAATAGCAAAACAACCAAAAACTACACGAGGAAAAATTTTCTTCCACAGTAAATAGTTAGATTTGGAATGCACTGCCTTAGAAAGTCATGAAGACAGATTTAATCATGGTTGTAGAAAATTAAGTAAGCAAACGAACAAAGTGTAATAGTGTATGGATCTGGTTAAGCTGTTTTTGCCCATCGAAAACTGCCGTAGATTAAATGGGCTGAATGGTTTCCTTCTATGTTGTAACCATTCTGTGATCCTATACCAACAATAACTTACATCTATATACCACCTTTACCATAATGAAGCATCCCAAGGAACATTACAAAATGAAGTTTATGATGCTAAGCCCCATAGGGGAGGTGATGGCGCAGTGATATTATCACTGGATTAGTAATCCAGAGGCCCAGGATAATGTTCTGGGTCAATGGTGAAATTTGAATTCAAGTTTTTATTCAAGAATTAAGTCTGAAGATGACCATTAAACTGTTAAATATCTATCTGGTTAAGGGTGCCCTTTTGGGAAGAAAATCTGCCACCCCTTACCTGGTCCACCCTACATATGAATCCGGATCCACAGCATTGTGGTTGACTCAAGTGCATCTGAAATGCTCGAATAAGCCACTCAGTTCAAGAGCAATTAGGGATGGGCAATAAATTCTGGCCTAGCCAACATTAAGCACAGTAAGAAGTCTCACTAAAGTCAATAGTCTATTTGGTACCAGTAGGATTTTAATCTGGTGTTGTGAGACTTCTTACTGTGCTTACCCCAAGCCAACACTGGCATCTCCACATCATGGCTAGCCAACATTGTAAGAAGTCTGACAACATCAGGTTTAAGTCCAAACAATTTATTTGATTGTAAACTCACAAGCTTTCGAGGCTCTGCTCTTCGTCAGGTGAATGAAGTGTTCGGGTCTCAAACAGCACATATAACAGCACAGACTGCTTACAAACTACTGATTAGAATGTGAATCTTTACACCTAACCTGTTATTCAAATCTTGAAGTGGCCGAGTCACATTAACCACTCACATTATCGGCCACTGATGAAGAGGACAGCCTAGAAAACTTGTGAGTTTACAATCAAATCAGTTGGACCTAAATCTGGTGTTGTCGGACTTCTTACTGTGTTTACCCCAGTCCAACACCGGCATCACTACATCATAGCCAACATTGCCCAGATCACCTGAAGAGATTTTAGAAATGTATTAGGTAACCAAAGCTTGGTCAAGGGAATAGATTTTAAGGAGAGTCTTAAAACAAGTGAGGCAGAGGGGCAAAGAGGTTAGGGAGACAATTTCAGAGCTTGAGGCATAAGCAAATGAAGGCACAGCCACCATTAGTGGTTTAATTATAATTGGGAATGCACAGAGAGGCCAGAATTAGAGGAACACAGATATCTCAAAAGGTTATGGAGCTGGAGGAGATTGCAGAGTTAAGGAGGGGCAAGGCCATTAAGAGATTTGAAAATGAGGATGAAAACATCTTTTAAATTCAAGATGTTGCTTGACCAGGAACCAGTGTTACCAGTAAGCACAGGGGTGAAAGAGGAACAGATCTTACTGCAAGTTAAGACATGGGCAGCAGAATTTTGGATGATCTGAGATTTGCAGAGGTTAGAATATGAAAGGCCAGCCAAGAGGATATTGGAATAGTCAAGTCTAGGGGTAATAAAGATTTGAATGAAGGTTCCAGCAGCAGATAGGCTGAGACAGAGAAACAGTCATGTAATATTATAAAGGTGGAAATAGATGGTTAAAATGATGATGCGAATACGTGGTCAAAGCTCCTCCTGTGCTCAAATATTTTTAAAATTAATTTATGGAATGTGGGTGTCGCTGATTAATTCATTGCCCATCCCTAGTTGCCCTTGAGAAGGTGGTGATGAGCTGCTTTCTTGAGCTGCTGCAGTGCCTGAGGTGTGGATATCCCCCACAGTGATGCTAGGAAGGTAATTTCAAAACTTTGACCCAGTGACAGTGAAGGAGCAGCAGTATATTTTCAAGTCAGCGGAGGCAATGGCTTGGTGGCATTATCGCTAGACTATTAATCCAGAAACTCAACCAATGTTAAGGGGACCAGGTTCGAATCCTGCCACAGTAGATGGTGAAATTTGAATTCAATAAAAAAAAATCTGGAATTAGGAATCTACTGATGACCATAAAGCCATTATCGATTGTCGGAAAACCCATCTGGTTCATGAATGTCCTTTGGGGAAGGAAATCTGTCATCCATACTTGGTCTGGTCTACATGTGATTCAGGAGCCACGTCATTGTCATTGACTCTCAACTGTCGTCGGGCAACTAGAGATGGGCAAGCCTGCTGGTCGGCCTGCAGCACCCATGTCCCACGAATGCATAAAAAAGAGTGACTTAGAGGGGAACCTTCAGGTGGTGGTGTTACCAGTTCCCTGCTGCCCTTGTCCTTCTAGGTAATAGCTGTGGGTTTGGAAGATGCAACCTAAGAAATCTTGGTGAGTCCCTGCAATATATCTTGTAGATGGTACACGCTGCTGCTACTGTTCATCTTTGATAGAGGATCTGAATGTTTGTGGAAGGGATACCAATCAAGTGGGTTAATTTGTCCTGGATGGTATCGAGCTTCTTGAGTGTTGTTGGTGCTGCACTTGTCTGGGCAAGAGGAGAGTATCACATCACAAGTCTGAATTGTCTCTTGTTGATGGTGAACAGGTTTTGGGCAGTCAGAAGGTGAGATACTCATCACAGGATTGCTAACCTTTGACTTGCTGTAGCTGCAACAATATTATATAGCTAGTCCAGTTAAATTTCTGGTTAGTGGCACCTCGGGATGTTGATTGTGGGGGAATTCAGCAGTGGTAATATCATTGAGCGTTCAAGGGGCAATAGTTAGATTCTCTCTTGTTGGAGATGGTCATTGCCTGGAACTTGGGTGGAGCAAATGGCACCAAGATCGCAAACAGACTGACTTAATTTCAGAGCATTGTCAGGGAGAGGTGTGGAATCAGTAGCTGGGAAACAGAATTTGGGACCAAAAACAATAGCTTCGATTATCCCAATACTCATTTGAAAGAAATTTCTGTTGATCCAGCAGTGGAGGATGGATTAGCAGTCTGATAATTTAGCAATGGTGGAGGAGTTGAGAGAGGCGATGGTGACATGCACTGGGTGCCACCAACATACATGGTTTCTAATGATGTCACCCAGGGGCAGCACATAGATGAGACATAAGAGGGAGCCGAGGATCGATCCTTGGGGGGCACCAAGAGATAAAGCTGCAAGGAGCAGGAAAAGAAGCCATTGCAGGTGATTCTCTGTTTATGTTTGAATGGATAAGAATGGAACCACATGAGAAAAGCAGCCACACCCAGTCGTGCATCAGCAGAGCGATTGTTTGGCCAAGCATATCAAAGATTATATGTGGGAAAGCTGAGAAGGACAAAGGAGGGTAAATTTACCTTTGGTACAGTCACAGGGTGTGTTATTTGTGACTTTGATAAGAGATATTTCCGTACTTGGGCAGGGGCGGATATTTAATAGAAAGCAATCAAACCTGCATGAATATTAATCGCAAAGTGAGGGGCTCCAGCATCGCTTTACCCTACCGTTTGATTATGAATGTGACATGATGAAAGAAAACCAATTTCTGACTGTAAGCAGTCATTGCACATAATACCATATACTGAAAAACTAAGCAACTGCCAACAGTCACCAGTAGGTGGCAGTGATTGGACATTTTTTGTACCAATTTTACCAAATTGGATGTGGACTTGTGAAAGGACAACTCTTCTCCCATTGAAATCTCAACTGAAATCAAGACTCACTCTCTTATTCGTTCTTCCTTCCCTCAGACTTTCAGCTCTTTTTATCTCAAGAGGGAGTTTTCAGGCAATGTCAATTGGTTCCATGTGTTCTCAAATTTCCTTTCTTGGTTGCTACGTGCATTTGTAGTTGAGCAGACAGCTGCTTTTCCGATGTTCTGGTTTAAATTTTCGGCATTGAATTAATATATAAAATTCCTACAGTGCTGAAGGAGGTCATTCCGCCCATTGAGTCTGCACCGACTCTCTGACAGAGCATCCCAGCCAGGCTATATCCCCGTAATCCCATGTATTAACATTGCAAATTCCCCCTAACCTACAAATCTTGAACACTAAGGGGCAATTTAGTGTGGCCAATCCCCTAACCTGCACATCTTTTAACTGTGGGAGGAAACCGGTGCGCATGGAGGAAACCCATTCAGACACGGGGGGAAGAAATGCAAACTCCACACAGTCATCTGAATTGAACCCGGTGAGACAGCAGCACTAATCACTGTGCCTCTGTGCCGATGAAAATAATAATTTTGTCAGGACAGGCATTATTTACCTCCCAGAGATCCCCTACATTGCTCTGTTCATGAAAAGACTTGGGAGTCATTATCATCCTGAGATACCACACTAACCCCCCCATCCCCACCCCAACTCTCCCCACCTCCCCACACTGCCCCCTCCTTACCATGTTTAGCTTTGGAAATGGTGTTAACAACTGAAGATGCAAGAAACAAAAGAGAGAAAAAATAAAGAAAGGGTTAATGGAGTGAAGGAGAAGAAAAAAAAGCACTAAATTGTTTTGTTCCTTGGTTAAACAGAAACAAAGGACTAAATATAAGATACTCACTGACAGATCATATGAAGAACTTACCTATAATGAATGTTCTTAGGCAGAGAATGGTGTGAATGCGGAGCTCAGAGGCACAATAAAGTGCTTGAATCAGACAGAATTGATGCGCTTAAGGGGAGAAGGTTTGAAGAACACTCAAGGCAGATGGGGTAGTGTGGGGAGGTGTAATTATGTGGGAGGATGTCCGGGGGAAGCAAGATAGCAGCACGGGTCAGTTGAGGCAAATGGCCTTGTTTTCTTTAGGTACAGCTGTAAATGTTGCTTTTTGCACCTTCCAGATGTCACTTGCAGTCACACAGATTAGCCCTTCTCCTGGCGTAATGAAGGCAAATTTGTGTTTAAACACAACCATGTTGTGGAACCACGGAATCATCAAAGTGCCAATTAAACCAATTACTACGGGATCATCCTGATGAAAATAAACCAACTGATCATTTGGTATTTCAGTTCCAGACATAATCCACACAAACTCCAGATGAAGATTTTATAAAGAGCCTTTCATGTGCTCAAGACACGCCAAAGCATTTAGTACCTAATTCAGTGCAATTACATCACCAAATGATAACTGAACATTTATACCAGGTCCAATGACCCAACACCCTTGTCCTGCATTGGCTCACAATCTGAAAAAGTCCCTCAATTTTAAAATGCTCATCTTTGTTCTCAGTTCCATCCCCCCCCCCACTTTGGCTTCACCCCCTTTTCATTTCTGGAACCCCCTCCAGCCCTACAATCCTCTGCGCTTCTCTAATTGCAGATTCTTATGCATCTCCAATTTTCCTCACTACACAGCAGGTGTCTTCAGCTGCTGAAACCTTGAGCTCTGGAATTCCCTCCCTAAACCTCTCCATCTCTCTCTCTCTCTCTGTGTCTCTCCTTCACAACACTCCATTCAATTTATCGCTTTGACTGAGGTCGAAGAAGCTCCCAACACCTCCTTGTGTGTTATAAAATTTTGTTTAATAATGCTCCCATGAAGCATCTCGGGAAATTTTACCATTAAAGATACCGGCTTTCAGGTGAGACATTGGGTGGGATTCTCCAGTCTCCTGGCTGTGTGTTTTATGCCGATAGAAGGTAGCACATTATTTGCTAACGGCGGGATTCTCTGGTTCCACCACAGTCAATGTGGATTCCCATTGACATCACCCCATGGGAAACCGGCGGGTGGGAGTACACCGCCGGCAGGACCAGAGAATCCCACCGGCGTGAACAACCAGAGGATTCGGCCATTAGATTTATTCTTGCTTTGATCAAGAAGATTCCACAGCACTATTCAACAAAGATCCCAGGACTGTACCCTGTGACTTGGCAAGAAAATAATTATTTGGTCATCGACTTTTGCTGTTTGTGGGATCTTGTGTGCAAGAATCAGCCACACGTATCCCACTTTACAACACAGACTGCATTCAAAAAGTGCTCCATTGGCTGTGAAGTGCTTTGGGGCACTCAGAGGTCATGAAATATATAATGTGAGTCTTTCCTTTTTACATATTAAGGCAAGTTATCGTTAATGACAAACACACTTTGGCAGCGCTGGGTTCAGAGCAGCAGCAAACAGGCGCAGAGGAAGCAGACTTTGGGAAATGAGGCATTATCCATTCAGGACAATTGATTGGCCAAGGGCCAAGCATTTGGCATTTACAAAGTAGCACGGCATGGTTTGTGTCTCAGCTGCTTGCGTTGCGTATGATCCTGGATCTCGCTGAGTGCCCGTAAGTGCGAAGGTCACAGAGGCCCTGAGACCTGACACCATTGAGTCTTTCCAGGCTCCTTGAGGGCAATTATTAAGGCATCTTAGCAGCCAGTAGGAGTAGAGGCGTAAACTGTACGATACATCCCAGGCAGTGCTAACTGAGGTGCAGGAGGTTAAGCAAATGGCCCAGGCTCCATCCCACAACCTAGCTTTAAAAAACAAACCCTTTGTTTAATGGATTAGACAGCAGTCATGTAAAGTTATTGATGTCCTGGTTTCAACCTAACCAGCTCAGGGACAGCGCCTGATTTTATGCTCCACTTACATCTGACCCAAACCCAGTCCTGTTTTCTCCAGCTGGCTTGAGTTAAAATAGGAGCTAATTACACGTTATTTCCTTGTTGATTTTCTCCACTGGCTTTCCTTCTCCTCCACTCCTGTTGCCATTAGCCTCCTGGATCCCTGTTCCTGCTGACCTACTCCAGCTCCCAGCTAAGCAGCACCTTGCAGTTTTCAAGTCCCTACGAGGCCTCACCCTCTTGAACTCTGTAACTCTTGCAGCTCCACAACCATCTACAATATCTGCAATCCTCCAAATTAAGCCTCTTGGTCTTTACCGATTTCCATCACCTCCATCAGTAGTGGCTGTCAGGGTCTCACACAGTCTGCTGCTACTGTACATTGCCTCACAGAGCCAGGGAGCTGGGTTCAGTTCCAGCTTTGGGTCACTGTCTGTGCGGAGTCTGCCCATTCTCTGCGTGATTCTCCTCCGGGTGTTTCGGTTTCCCCTACAGTCTGAGGATTGTGCTGTTTAAGTGCATTGAACCAAACAGGCGCTGGAGTGTGGCGACTAGGGGAATTTTACAGTAATTTTATTGCAGTATTAATGTAACCTTACTTGTGACTAATAAATTAACTTTACTTTCGGTTGAGGGTTTCAAAGTGGTCCTTAAGGGTTTTGTCTCTATATTATCTACGCTAAGCAAGATATTGAGACTGGCAAGTGTTCTGGTCAGATAAAATTACATAAGTTTATTACTTCAGGTCTGAGCAGGCCTTGACCTAGCCTAGGTCCTAACAGTTACAGAAGCTGATTTTTTTGACTAAGTGCTTGAGTCATACACACATACATGACCATCTTTATACATTTTTATACATGAAATCTTACTGATACAGAGGCACAAACCCTATTGAACAGCTGCAGTGGGGATAGCAGGCAATACTGAACATTTAACATGGAAACTGTACCTTCTATTCTCTGGTGTTACACATGTCCTAGTGTTGGCACTATGTAGCTTCTGAAAGGTACATGTCACTGTCTGCATTGGCGTGTGTACAATATCACAAGAGTGACCTTATGTTCAGCTCTCTGGATCATAGAATCGTAGAATCTCTGCAGTTCAGAAGGAGACCATTTGGCCCATTGGGATTGCATTGACTTTCTGACAGAGTATCTTACTCCAGTCCCTCTCTATCTCCATTTCCCTGTAACCCCACACATTCCCAAGCCTAATCCATCTATCCTAAGGGGCATCTAACCTAATCTGCATTTCACTGGAGTGTGGGAGGAAACCAGAGCACCTGGAGGAAAATCTCTCAGACGCAAAGAGACTCCACAAGTCACCTAAGGCCAAAATCAAACCTAGTCCCTGGTGCTGTGAGGCAGCATTGCTAACCAGCATGCCACCATGCCACCCTGGAATTCCTTCTCTAATTCTGTCCACATCCTTACTTTCCACCCCTAATACATTCCTTAAATCCTACCTCCTTGAACAATCTGCCTTGATGTCTCCTTTAGCTTGGTTACAATTTTCTCCCTCACTTGTCAAGTACCAATTGGGATACTTAATCATGTTAAAAGTGTTGGGACAATGTGTTGTTGTTGCTACACTTCCTTGGGCAGCCTTGCTGTACCTTACCTAAAGGGACCATTAAGCATTTACAAGTTTTGAAAAGTGAGTATAAATAAGTTGTAAAAGAATCACTTACATCCCAAAACCTCATCTCAGTTTCTCATCACAGATGTTGCCAGACCTGCTGAATGTATCTAGTTTTTTCTGATATTATTAATTATTATTGTATAGATGGGCTGTTTGGCCAAAGGGAAAGCAATCTGGCTTCACCTGATGGGCATAAAGCATTCAATTCCAGCAGGGTTCACTAGGTGACGAGTGGGAGCAGGATCCCCAACAGGATCCCCTCCCCTTCTGAGATCATCTAATTCAGCTGGGGAGCGGGGTGGCACAGTGGTTAGCATTGCTTTCTCACTGTGCCAGAGATCCTGTTTGATTTGTGGTTTGGGTCACCATCTGTGTGGAGTCTCCACGTTTTCCCTGTGTTGACATGGGTTTACCCCGGGTGCTCCAATTTCTTCCCACAGTCCAAAAGACGTGCTGGTCAGGTGGATTGGCCATGCTAAATTCTCCCTCAGTGTACCTGAACAAGTGCCAGATTGTGGCGGCTAGAGGATTTTCATAGTAGCTTCATTGTGATGTTAATGTAGCTTATAAACTTTTAAAAAAACAAGTTCAGTGTAGACCAGCAATTGATCCTGAGTCCTGTTATAACTACTGTTACCACAAGTCGCTAGGTGAGCTTCCCAAAATTTGCTATCCCAGATGAGATCCCTCAATTTGTTCATTTCCAGATGGGATGCCCCCAAATGTATATGCTACGGATGAGAAGGGATTAAATGGCTTCCTCCCTTATTCAATCTCCTCAGATGGTCACAACAGGATCCTTCCCTCATGGCAACCTTTTCCCAGCCACATATATTGATGTTTTAAAAGGAGATAATTTGACCAAACTTTCTTCAGTTAAAAGAAGTGTTTAGTATTTACTAAAAATGATCTAAATGATAAAGTACCTGAATATATACTCGCACAGATTAGAAATTAAAATTCACTCCAAAAGTAAGTTTAAGAAGAAGTGTGAATCAATCTTTGGCTTGTTTGTTAGGAGTAGATGTTGGAATGTTGCAGCCATTGCGATTCGCGGTTCCAGCAGTGTTGACTTCAGCAGGTGAATAAAATCCTAGAATACCTCAAGTACAGCAGGAGGCTATTCACCCATTGAGCCTGCACCGGCAACAATCCTACCCAGACCCTATTCCTACTACCTCACGGATTTGCCCTGCTAATCCCTCAAATGAAGGGCCAACTTATCATGGCCAATCAACCTAACCCATACATCTTTGGAATGTGGGAGGAAACTGGAACACCTAGAGTGAATCCACGCGGACACAGGGAAAACGTTCACCCTCCACACAGATAGTCGCCCAAGGCTGGAATTGAAGCTGTGTCCCTGGCGTTGTGAAGCAGCAGTTCTAATCAGTGGCCATCATTTGGTCTTGCCAAATTTTGAGATTCCAATGTTCTAAAATGAGAAGCTTCTCTTTGCGGCTTTGCTGATTTGTCTTGCTTCCACAACCATTGAGAGAGAAAGTGACTTATAAACCCTCTGCATTGGTCTGCTGCTGTCTTTCCACCTGTGTCACACACTGACACATCCAGCACTAGTCAACCCTGATCAAATTTTGCAGCTGGCTTTTATCCCAGTCTTTGTATATTCCTGACAGACAAAAATCCACAGTGCAGTCTAGGACATTGCTAAGAGGAAATCCATACCTGCTGCGTTAGTCAGCTCCCAATACCTCCACTGCTCAATGTCTAAACTTTTCGGCTATTTTCAGCCTTGTCTTTCCTCTGCAATAAACTCTTCAGTTTGTGTATTTCATTGTGCTGAAATAGCCTGCAAGTGTCTTGATATTCGCACGAGCATTGTTCCCTTCAGCCTGAATCTTCTGTCTCCCACAGTGCTTTATCAGGGATAGGATATATAGAACCACTGAATCCCTAAAGTTCAGAAACAGGCCCATCGCATATGCACCTAATCTCCAAAACAGCATCCCAGATAGGCCATCTCCTTTGCCAGAAAGCCCATATATTTACCACGGCTAATCTACCTAACCTGCACATCTTTGTACACTATGAGACAATTAAGCATGATCAAGCCACCTAACCCGCACATTTTTGGATTGTGGGAGGAAACCCACACAGACACAGCGGAATGTGCAAACTCTACACAGTAGTCACCCAAGATCGGATTTGAACTTGGGTCTCTGGTGCTGTGAGGGAGTAATGCTAACCACTGTGCCACCCCATAATATTTAGTTGTTCTACATAGATTATGTTGTGCTCCAAGGTGCTTCATAGAACCACAGAATCCCTACAGTGTAGAAAGAGGCCAATTGATTCATCAAATCTGCACCAATTTGATGTTCTGAGAGAACATCCCACTCAGGCTGTTCCCTTTGCCCTATCCCTGTAATTCCCACATTAATCAATCTAACCTACACATCTTTGGCACTAATGGGCAACTGAGTATGGCTGATCCACCTAATCTATTCATGTTTTGACTATGGGAAGAAACTAGAACACCTGGAGGAAACCTATGCAGACATAATGAAATGCAGGAGAACATGCAAAACACAATAAAATGCAGAACATGCAAACTCCACCCAGTCACCCAAGTCAGAAATCAAACCTCGGTCTCAGATGCTGTAAGGCAGCAGTGCTAAGCACCGTGTCACCCTGGATAATCCAGCCTATTGAGTCTGCAACAGCTCACAGGGACAATACTCCCCCACTCCTTCCCCACATTGCTGTAATCCTTTCTTCTTCAAGAATTTATCCATTTCTCTTTTGAAAGCTATGACTGAACATGTTTCCATCAGACAGTGCATTCCACATCATATGTTTCATGTTTCAGGAAGATAATAGTATCATAGTCTGTCGGATCAGCAGCAACTTCCAATCTAATAATTGATGTTTATACAGATATTTCCCCATGCTGCAGCTGATCACAATAGCTTACTGGAGGCTGAAATTCTCCAATCTCGTGTAGCCGAAACTTGAGCAGAACTGGAGAATCCCAACCATGAGCGAAGTCAGAGAATTCTGGCCAGAATCTCGCAGAGCTAAAATCACCCATTCAAGATTCAGTGTTCCAGTGAGTAAGTGCAGCAGACGATGTTATGCAAAGCTGCAGAGAGTATTGAATCATGGAATCTTACAGACAGGAGACCATTCAGCCCATCATGTCTGATCAAACTATTGGAAAAGTGTCCCATAAATTCCCGAGTTAATTTTTGTTTTGTGTTATATTGTTAATCATCTCCAACCCCACATCCTCTGAAATCTCTGCACTATTTCCAATTCTAGCTCTCGTGCATCCCTGGTTTTGATAAATAGAACATAGAACATAGAACAATACAGCACAGAACAGGCCCTTCGGCCTTCGATGTTGTGCCGACCAAAATAAAAAGCAATGCCCCTCCTAACTAAACCATTCCCTTCTCATCCATATACTTATCAACTAACCTCTTAAACGCCACCAAACTTGGCGCATCTACAACAGCTGCAGGCAGGGCATTCCACTCCCTAATCACTCTTTGAGTAAAGAACCTACCTCTGATATCCGTCCTATAACTCATACCCCTTAATTTAAAGTTGTGTCCCCTCGTGCTAGCTTTCTCCATCCTAGGAAAAAGGCTATCACTGTCCACCCTATCCAAACCTCTAATCATCTTATATGCTTCAATAAGATCCCCCCTTAGCCGCCTCCTTTCTAACGAAAACAACCTCAAATCCTTCAACTCTCTTCATAGGACCTGCCCTCCATACCAGGCAACATCCTGGTAAACCTCCTCTGTACCCTCTCCAATGCCTCCACATCTTTCTTATAATGTGGGACCAGAACTGCACACAATACTCCAAGTGCGGCCGCACTAGAGTTTTGTACAGCTGCAACATGATGCTGCGGCTCCTAAATTCAATCCCCCTCCAATAAAAGCTAAGACTCCATAAGCCTTCTTAACAACTTTATCCACTTGACTGCCTACTTTCAGGGATCTATTGACACATACACCAAGATCCTTCTGTCCTCAACACTATTAAGAGCCCTACCATTAGCCCTATACTCTACACATTTATTGTTCCTGCCAAAGTGCATACCTCACACTTTTCCACATTAAACCCATTTGCCACCTCTCGGCCCAGCTCTGCAACTTGTCCAAGTCCTCTGTAAACTAAAACACCCCTCTTCACTATCTACCACACCACCAACTTTAGTATCATCTGCAAATTTACTGATCCATCCCTCAATACCCTCATCCAGATCATTTATAAAAATTACAAACAGCAGGGGCCCCAAAACAGACCCTGAGGCACACCACTGTCACCGAACTCCACGATGAATATCTCCCATCAACCACCACCCTCTGTCTTCTATCTGCCAGCCAATTTCTAATCCAATTAGCTAAATACCCTCTATTCCACACATCTGCATTTTCTGTAGAAGTCTTCCATGGGCCACCTTATCAAAAGCCTTACTAAAGTCCATATATACTACATCATTATAATCATATTACATCATATAATCACATCATCATAATATCATAATCATAATCATAATAATTACATCATATAATCCATCATTCAAATAGGCCAAAGTTCTGAGATCCCTCACCCCTGCCCCCCTTTCCTTCCTTTAAAATGTTCCTTAAGATCTACCTCTTTGCTCATCTTTGATCATCTGCACTAACATATGGTTCAGTGTCAACTCTTGCTTGGTTTTGCCAAGTTGTCGGCAAGTTTGGAAAATTACACCCCTACTCTTTAAAATCCAATTGAATGAGTTTCTTCACCAATATTTCCAATATTTTTATTTTTAATGTTTTCTGGCACCACTGGCTGGCCAATATTTATTGTCCATCTCTAGTTGCCTGAGGGCAATTGAGAGTCAACCACAGTCCATTGCTGTGGCTCTGGAGTCACAGGTAGGCCAGATGGATAAGGTCAGCAGATTTATTTATTTCCCTAAAGCACATTAGCAAACCAAATGTGTTTTTAAGACAATCAACAATGATTTCATGGTCATCAGTAGATTCTTAATTCCAGGTATTTTTATTGAATTCAAATTCCACAACAAGTTGTGGCGGGTTTGAACTGGATCCCAAAACATTAGTTGAGTTTCTGGATTAATAATCTAGTGATTTTGCCATCAGCTCCCCAAAATAAAAGTGGAGAATGTGGGCATCGATCCCTCTACCTTTCACTTACCAAGTGAGCGAATTACCTCAAGCTGATATATATTTTTGATTAGGACAAATAGTTTGCTTTAACGCCGATGCTTCTCCCCCCAGCATTATTCTCCACAATGCCTGGGATCATTGTGATGCCTCCCATCCATTGACTCTGTCTACACTTCCCACTGCCTCAGCAAAGCATCCAGCATAATTAAGGACCCTACGCATCCTGGACATTCTCTGTTCCACCTCCTTCTTTTGGGAAAAAGATATAAAAGCCTGAGATCACGTACCAACCGACTCAAGAACAGCTCCTTCTGTGCTGCTGTCAGACTTTTGAATGGACTTACCTTACATTAAGTTGATCTTTCTCTATATCCTAGTTATGACTGTAACACTATATTCTGCACTCTCTCGTTTTCTATGAACGGTATGTTTTGTTTGTATAGTGCGCAACAGACAAAGCTTTTCACTGTATGTTAATACATGTGGCAATAATAAATCAAATCAAATCATTAGCCTCTGAAGATGTTGGAGGATTGACAATCCTTGTTTGAAACACTGGGTGGCTCTTGGGCAATTTTATGTGGCAACAAGTAATCTCTAAGGTAGGGACATGTTCGGCACAACTTTGTGAGCCGAAGGGCCTGTATTGTGCTGTAGCTTTTTTATGTTTCCTTTGTTTTCTAACAGTACACAATTGAAAAGAAAATGATGCCATGGAAGGAAAAGAACAATCCTGCAGCATAATGTTGGCACATCAATCAATGACTTGTGCTGCATTATATGATTGCGGCATTAGGAAGATGGGAGCAGAAATAGGCCACTCAGCCCCTTGGGTCTGTTCAATCATTCAATGAGATAACGTCTGATTTGATGAGAGATGTGTTTCCTCCTGTCACAAGGGACACTGTGGACAATTGTGGGACTAATGCATCAACAACGGTGCAAACCAATTCTAATGGGAGATACTGCTTGCCTTTACCCATCCCCCCACCTCTGTGCATCGGCTTTGACCCCCTCCAGGCAAGAGCCCCTGATTTTCTATAGACGCTTCACAAACAGCGTGGAATCATTCACTGCAAGGGAAAGACTTTGAAGATGATTCTTTTAAAAATAGAAAAAGTAATTAAAGGGTATGTAGAGTTTCTGCTTTGAGCACAATTGGGAAATTACATCCAAGAAGTGCCAACAACACTCAAATTACCAAAAGTTCCAGTTTCCACTAAAATTCAATTGTGTAATTGCAACTATAAAACCTTCAAAGAATCAGTGTAAATGATAACATAACAGAACATAATTGTTTTACTTTTAAATATTCCCTGATGTATTTAAGTGTAACAACTTGATGTGTATTTTCTTAACATAACTGAAAATAGGCTTATCACAAAAACATTTCTTAACAAAGGTATCCAGTTGTCTCTTCCTGTGAATAACCTGATTTAAAATCATGGAACATGTCTTTGAAAAAGCATGCTGAACCATTGAATCATTTCATTAGTCAGTTCCATAGTAAATTATTGATGTAAGAATGTTTGAAATGTCCTTACTAGTGCCAATGCATCGTGGAAAATTAACACGATTGGAAGAATCTTCCCAAACCATTGTGGAATCTTACATTTTTACCCACAAAGCATGGTTAGTTTTGTGGAGGTAACCTGATCCATAGAGCTATAGAATTATAGACTGATAATAGTGCCAGAGGAGGACATTCAGCCCCTCATGTCCATGCCAGCTCTCCACAATAGCAACTCAGGCAGTGTCACTTTCCCAACTTTTTCTCCATAGTCCTGCAAAATCTTTTTTTTTCAGATAATTATCCAATTATCTTTTGAAAGCCACAATTTAATCTGCCTCCAACACATGCTCAGGCAGTGCATTCCTGATCTGAACCACTTGCTTCATCGAAAAACTTATCCTCATCTTTCCTTTCGTTCTTTTGCCATTCACTTTAAATCAGTGTCCTCTGGTTCTCAACTCTTCCACCAGTAGGAACAATTTCTCTCTATCTACTCTGTCTAGCTTCACATAATTTTCACAGAATCGTAGAACCCCAACAGTGCAGAAGGAGGCCATTCAGCCCACTGAGCTTGCACCAACAAGAATCCCACCCAGGTCCTATCCCGGAATTCACTCTGTTAATCCCCCTGACATCAAGGGTCAATTTAGCAAGGCCAATCAATGTTAAGTTTTAAAGCTCATTTATTAGTGTCACAAGTAGGCTTACTGCAATGAAGTTACTGTGAATATCCCTGAGTTGCCACGCTCTGTGTATACTGAGGGAGAATTTAGCATGGCCAATGCAGCTAACCCCAGGACATCTTTCAGACTGTGGAGAGAATCTGGAGCATCTGGAGGAAACCCACACAGACATAGGGAGAATGTACAAACTCTACACAGATACTGACCCAAGGCTGGAATCAAACCCAGGTCCTTGGTGCTATGAAACAACAGTGCTAATCACTGTGCCACTCTGCTATCCATCTCTGCACTCTTCCAGTTCTGGACTCTGGTGCATTTTTGATTTCCTTGGCCAGGTCTTCAATAGCAGGGTCTGGAGTTTCCACCCTAAATATTTCCACCTCTCTATCTCTCTCATTTCACAAGTAACGATGCAATTAAAATCCACAAAAGACGCCACCAATGGTTTCCTCACACAGGAGTGCTGGGGCATCATCAAAGGAGCTCAGATAATAACAGTAATGCTGGATGCCATTATAAGCCCTGGGTTTCATCAGCCTTAAACACTTCTCCCCTGCCATTAATGAGCACCTTACATTTGTTGGTGATTCTGATCATTGAAGTGGGGGCGGAGGGGATTATTACTGCTGCACATTTATGCAAAACACGGCTTGTGGCCTTTACTTTACCTTTTGTTTCAGAGATCTGGCAACTTGCTGAGTTGGCGCAGAGATCTAACACACAAATTTTGCTGAATAAAGCAAAATATAGTGAAAATAAAAAGATAGAAATAAAACCAAATCCTAAAATTTCAGGAAAGACTTAGCTGGAAAGACAGCCTCTGCAGAAATAGACAGACAGTTAATGTTGCAGATTGATTAATTTTCCCCAAACAGAGAACTTCCTTTTTTATCACCCCCCCCCCCCCCCCCACAACAACCCACCCTCTACACTCTCTCCTACTCCATATTATCTGGCTCTGAATTTGCCGAATAACTGTTAAACCTCTAGCAGCTCACTATTTTAATGAAAGAGTGTCAAGTTTGAATATTCACTCTATTTTGTCTGCTGTCATTTGCTCTTAAAAGGTCCCAAGGCACTGTTCTGGAAAAGAGAATGGAACATTGTCTGGTGTTCTGGCCAATGTTTATCCTTCAATCAACATCAGGGAAACAGGAGATCTGGCCAGAATTGTTTTGCTGAGCTCTTGCAGTGAAATGAGTCATATCCCTTGCCGCTGTCCTGGAGCTCTGGGTTCAATGCCACATCCCAGGACTTAATGACTGAGAAGAAGGCCAGCCTTCCGGCATACACCAATGGAAGGTGGTAAAAGTGGGAGATTTTCCCGTTCAGCCATGTGTTGGAAAGAAATTGGAGCCTCTTCCATAGCTGCAGACATGTAAAAGTGTAAGTTGCCACTTCAACACAGACTCATTGTGGGGGACAATGGGGGCAGGGAGGAGGGTCAGGGGAGTGGTGCGGTGGCTGACATGTAATGGATTGGTATAAATTACCCAATGATCCCTATAGTAACAATAGGATGTATGAGCAAGCTTTAAAAGAACACCAGTTTATCCATAACTTTCTTACAAATGCCTTTTACTACAACCCTATAAAAGTGTCAATCATTCAGAGCCTTTTAAATATTGAAAGCAAAAATTACAAGCTTCATTCCCTGTGTAAAAAGACAATATGCAATTGACAGAATAAATTGGAGAGTCAGATCTGTCAATCAAACAATGTATTTCCTGGGGTACAGCTGCTTCAACAGTCTGTATAGTGGGGCAGGGTTAGCTGTGGAGATCCAGAGGTTGGGGTGTGGGGGTGTCAGCGGAGTGGGATGTGGATTTCTGCTGGGTGGTGATTCACGCAGGGGTACACTGAGTCCAGTCATTGGTTGAGGGTGTCAGGTAAACTTTGTGGCAGGGATGGGGGATGGACAGAGTGTCGGGTCTGCTCAGCATTTTGGGTTTGGGTTTGCACCAGGGGGATTGTTGGTTCTGCTCCAGGGAAGGGGATCAAGTACGCTGTATGGTGCGAGAGTCACACGTCCTCACATGGGAGGAGTGGGTCAGGTCCATTCTGAGAGGCAAGTTGTGATTAGGGAGTAATGCATGTGGGGTGTTAGTTGGGGTTGTTGGATTGGGATGGGGGTAATATTTAGACTGTGGCTCATCTGATGAAGGGACAGAGCCCTGAAAGCTAGTAGCGTTTGCTACCAAATAAACCTGTTGGACGTTAACCTGGTGTTGTGAGACTTCTGACTGTGTTTATCCCAGTCCAATGCCGACATCTCCTCATGGTGATATTTAGAGCCAGGCCTATGGATTGGATGGGCTTGGGGAATGTCCACACCGCTGGAGATCGGCATGTGGAGGGTTCCCATGAGCGTGGTGGAGGTGGCAGGGGGTAGTATTGGGAATACCCTGGAGATTGATTAGTTGGGACAGAAGAGTTCCGGGATGTGGGTATATCCAGCTCGGGGTTGAGTCTGGATATTTGAAGTAGTTACTCTAAATTTAGAAATGGTTTTATTCCTTCTAATTCTTTCAGATTAAATATTGATGTAAAACTGGCATAACTACCTGAAGTTAGCAATTTAAATGGTTTTATCACATAGTTCGCACTACAGTGCAGTTGTCAAAGAACAAAGAACAGCACAGCACAGGAAACAGGCCCTTCAGCCCTACAAATCCGAACCGCCCATTTTAACTTTCAGTGAGTGCGTTATTCAAGTTTTTCATTGCTCATTGATGTTTTTGTCTACCTCTAGTGGAACTCACAATAAAGGGGATGCAAACTTAGGGAATTATATGTATGCCAGATTAAGGGAGATCCAATTCAGGGCCAATTTATTGACACCAATCAGCCTAAAAAGCATGTGTTTGAGATATAGAAGGAAACCGGGGCAGCGGGAGAAAACCCACGCAAGCACAGGGAGAATGTGCAAACTCCCACAGACATTGATCCAAACTGGAAATCCAACCCGGATCCATGTAACTGTGCAGCAGACGGTGACAGTCACTGAGCTGACGTGTTGCCTGTCAATTGGTCCAGATTAAGCATACACTAATGGATGTGAAGCATAGGCATGAGGCAACCACATTGTCCAGGAGAAGTTAGCATTTCTAGACAATTGTTGCATGAACCCTTACCTGGGAACATCCAAGGGGGATTCCCCAGTGCAACTTTGGAATATTTCCCACCTCTGGCACTGGGAATCCAGGAAGCTACGGCCCTCTGCTGTTGGTGTGAATTTGCTGTGTGCAATGTGGCTATATTAACTCCCCCTCAAAAATACTCTATTGTCTGTGAAGGTTTTTGGGATGTCTAGAATGCTCCATATAAAGTCAAAACTGTATTTCTTTTTCCTAATTTACACAGTTTCAATCACAATTCCTTGATGGGATACTCAATGTTGAGCAACTATCATAGAATCCCTACAGTACAGAAGATCATTTGGCTCATTGAGTCTGCATCAACAACAATTCCTTCCAGGTCTTATCCCCATAACCCCATGTATGCATCCTGCTCATCCCTCTGAAACTAAGGAGCAGTTTAACATGGTCAACCAATCCTACCCGCACATCTTTGGAGTGTGAGAGGAAACTGGAGCACCCAGAGGAAACCCATGTAAGCACTGAGAGAATGTGCAAACTTCACATAGACAGTGACCCACCCAGCGCTGGAATTGAACTCAGTCCCTGGCACTGTGAGGCAGCAGCGCTAACCACTGTGCTACCGTGCTATCATTTGAAATTAAATTGCTGATTGCAAATAGTAATCTTCTTGAACTTTATGAAATGAGTTTTATTGGTAATGACTACTGATATGAAATCTGCTGTAAGTGATACTTAATTATTTAAATACCATAACTTGGTGTTAGTCTGACCTCAGCTAAACTCTCCCAAAGCAGCGGAAAGATTTGATTGTCTGCTCTTGTGAAAAGCATTCACGCAATACCTGTCTGTCTGTCTGCAAGGACGGAGATCTTGGGGACTCTTTCAGCATGATACAAAGGATGAGCGACCACAGGCATAAAAGGCATGAGATGCATTTAAATCGTAAACACGCTGGAGGTCTTGGCAGAATAGAGATGAAAGCAGTGCATGAATTATATCTGAAGAGAGATTCCAAGTGCAGCTCCTTGGGACTGAATGTTGTGGTGGTTCAAAGGAGTAAATACTTAAAGAAGTTCTGTGTTGAATAAGCAGCCTTTGTAACAGGAAGAATGGCTGGAATGCCCTCTTCTTCTATTCAACAGGAGATATTCCCACCTTTTATTGACTTTATGATCATTTTTAGCTTGGTAAAGAAGCTGGTTTGAAGTCTGGAGGGGAAGTATAATAGCAGCTTACATTTATGTAGCACCTTCAATGCAACAAAAACAAAACTTTTCACAGGAGCATTGACAAACAAAATTTGACACTAGACCTTGTAAGGAGATATTCGAACAGGTCAGTGTCCTGACCTCCCCTTCCCAGCTGAAATCATCTCCACTTAGCCATGTGTCTTGACCTGAATTGTGACAAGTGTTTGATGAACAAAAGAACGAGACTTCACTAAGCATACTTTCACCAAGAGGTTAAAAGGAAAATTTAGAAAGCTGGGAATCTGAAACAAAGACAGGAAAGGCTGGGAGTGGTTAGGACTTGGAATGCACTGCCCAACAGACTGATGGATATCGATTCATTAGTCACCTTCAAAAAGGAATTGAATTAATACTTGAGGGGAAAACATATTGCAGTGTTATGCAGAAAGAAATTGAGATCAGATCTAATAAGATTGTTCTTCCAAAGAGCCAGCACTAAGTCAATTTGTCAAAAAGCCATCTTCCGTCCTATATTATTCAATGAAAACTCTGCAGGCCAATCAGCTTCAGGGTCAGACTCATGCTTTGGGTGATACTTGTTCCTGACTCTTCAAATAAGATTTGACAACACTCCTGCTGTATGAATCAGACTTTTAAAACAGAGGAAGATTTGAGGGGACGTGTATGAGGTGTTAATAGATGGGATTGAGTAGATAGGAACATAGGAACAGGAGTAGGCCATTCCATCCCATGCACCTCTCAGCTATTCGAACAGATGATGGCTGTTTTGTATCTTAACTTCTTTTTGTGCCTTTGCTCCATGTCCCTTGAAACGCTTATCCAACAAGAATCCATCAATCTCAATCTGTAGAGCTCCAACTTCTTTCCCCAGCCTTTTGTGGGAGAGTATTCCAGATGGAACTGGAGTGTTTTCAGTGATTGAAAAGTCTAGACTGAGAGATGATAGATATAAGATTACAAACATCAGCTTTAAGGCAGAGTGAGGAGAAACACTCTGTGAGACTGCAGAATGTACAACCTGAGCTAGTGACTGGAGCAGGAATAGCATCAATATTTAATAATAGGGTGGATGGATAGTTGAAGGAATGGAGAATAAAGTGCTATGGGATTAAGGCCACTGCTCATTTGCTTATAGAGTGATGGAGCCAAGCATTACATGTTATTTTTACCCTCTTAAATGGATGTCCTAAAGAAGGACACATCAGTTTTCTCTAGTATTCTGGGCCAATATTTAGCAACTTTAAAGCAAATTGTCTGCTTACTATATCATGTGTATCTAAACCATATTTTATTTGTCATTGAACTGTTTGATGGAATTGTGTAGAGGGAGGTTTACTCTGCATCTAACCCATGCTAAAGCTGCCCTGGTTTTTTTAATATTATTCATTCTTGAGATGTGGGCTTCGCTGGGACAGCATGCAGTCATTGCCCATCCCTAATTGCTCCTGAGAAGATGATGATGAGCTGCCATCTTAAACCAGGAAGAAGTCTCACAACCCCAAGTTAAATCCAACAGGTTTATTTGAAATCACAAGCTCTCGGAGAGCTGCACCATGAGTATTGCACCTGTTGGACTTTAACCGGGTGTGGTGAGAATTCTTTCTGTGTCCAACACAGTCCAACGCCAGCATCTCCACCTCATCTTGAGCCACTATAATCCATGTGGTATGAGTTCACCCACATTGCTGTTTGTGAGGGGATTTCAGGGTTTTAACTCAGCAACAGTGAAGGAATGGTGATATATAGTTCCAATCAGGATGGTGAGTGACTTGAAGTGGAGTTTGAAGGTAGTGGTCCTCCCATGCATCTATTGCCCTTGTCCTTCTTGGTGACCGTGATCAGGAGTTTGGAAGTTGCTGCATAAGGAACTTTGTTCCTGCAGTGCATCTTGTAGATGGTACACATTGCTGCTGCTGTGTGGCAATGCTAAAAGGAGTGAATGTTTGTGGAAGGGATGCCAATCAAATGGATAGCTTTATCCTTCATGATGCCAAGCTTCTTGAGTATTGTTGGAGCTACAGTCATTCACTTAAGTAGAGATTATTCCATCACACTCTTGATTTGTGCCTTGTAGATAGCGGAGAGGTTTTAATTGTGTTTTGTTGCATGCAGAGCATTAACCAGATAGTCATTTGCATCTTTATAAAAATAGACCACACTAAAATTAGTTGTTGGGCTAGGAAGTGTACGCTTGTACTATGTAACTCTGTAAATGAATATTAAAGTGCAGTCTTTCCTACACAAATTTTCAGGGATAAAATTCTAAGTCTTATCCCTGGAATGAACAGCTTTTCGTATGAGGAATGGTTGAGGATTCTGGGTGTGTACTCATTGGTGTTTAGAAAGATGAGGGGGATCTTATTGAAACTTATAGGATACATCGAAGCCTGGATAGGATGGACATGGAGAGGATGTTTCCATTAGTAAGAGAAACTAAAACCAGAGAACACAGCCTCAGGCTGAAAGGATGATCGTTTAAAACAGAGGAGGAGGAATTTCTTCAGCCATAGAGTAGTGAATCTGTAGAACTCTTTGCCGCTGAAGGCTGTGGTGGTCAGATCATTAAGTGTCTTTGAGATAGAGATAAATAGGCTCTTGATTAATCAGGGGATAAGCATTATGGAGAAAAGGAAGGAGAATGGAGATCAGAAAAATAGCAGCCATAGTTGAATAGCAGAGTAGACAAGATGGGCCGAGTAGCCTAATTCTACTCCAATGTCTTATAGTCTTATGGTGCTGTACTTGACCTGGGAGTGTTTGATGACATAGTGTAAGATGTGGGGAAGGAGAGGGTTACTCTGTATTTAAACCATGCAGTACCTGATCTGGAAGTGTTTGATAAGGCTATGTAGATGAACTTTTATTCTGTATTTGACCTGAGCTGTACCTGCCCTAGGAGTGTTTGATGACGATGTGTAGATGGAGTTTTATTCTGCATTTGATCTGAGCTGTAACTGTCCTGGGAGTGTTTGATGATAATCATTGGGTGAAACAAGTGAAGTGGTCTCCCTGAAAAGATTTGGTGGTTTAAAAAAAGCCTTGATGATTTCATCTTTAAAGCACTTTCTGCCACTAACCTGGTGATGGATGGGCATCACTACTGAACATAGATTGTGTCTGTTCAGCACTGACTGTTCCTCTGAGCCACAGGTTCCCATAATAATGTTTCAGGAACTAATGTTCCTGCCAGCAAGTGTCCCATTAACTCTGCACATTCTTTGACATTATTCTGAAATACCACCTGTTCCTGTTTTAATAACACTGGGGGTTATTCTCCAGAGTTTGATAATTAACAGACCAATTCACCTTTATTTTCATTCCAGACCTTTGAAATGTTACGATTTTTCTTCAAACTTTGACTAATAGGTAACAGCAGTGATTAATCTTCCACTTTGCAAATGCTGACTCTGCCAAGAAAGTATTTCAAGTTTTCAATCCAATGACTTCTACAGAAATGAGCCTCGGCTTGACTCCTTCTTTGTCATGTCAAAAACTACTTTTCCCTGGTCTGGTTGGCATGTCGTCTGCTTCAGAGTTGGAAACTTTCAATGGTGAAATTGTGCTTATCCAAATCTCTGCTGACTACTGAACTCGTACCCAAGTGCTCTTCATCCATAATCCCTCTGCTCACTGACTTACCCCGGCTTCCGGTATACCAATGTTTTAATTTAAAATTTTTATCTTATACCTACAGTGCAGAAGGAAGCCATTTGGCCCATCGAATCTGCATTGACCACAATCCCACTCAGGCCCTATCCCTGTATCCCCACGTATTTACCCTGCTAATCCCCAGACACCTGGGTCAACTTAGCATGGCCAATTCACCTAACCCACAGATCTTTGGACTGTCAGAGGAAACCAGAGCACTCAGAGGAAATCCTTGGAGATATGGGAAGAATGTGCAAACTCCATACAGACAGTGATCCGAGACTGGGATGGAACCAGGGTCCCTGGCACTGTGAGGCAGCAGGCACTGTGCCATTGTACCACCTGGTGTCATATCTTTACATCCAAATCTTTCCAGAATCCCACCTCTTGCTGTTCCTGTCTCTGTAACCTCCTTCAGTTGTCAAATCTCTAAGAACTCTTGTGTCCTTCAATTAAACCTGTTAACCCTCTGGCTCCTCTATCAATGAAGTTATGTGGCCTTGACTGTAAGTTGTGTCATTTGTTCTACAACCTCCTCACCTCACTCTTTCTCTTATCTCTTTTAGATTCTTCTTAAATCCTAGATCCTGTCCTTCGTCCTAATGCCATACAATTATTGTTAGCACCCTCATATCATTACTCCTTCCCCCTCAGTCACAGGCGTCCCATAGCAAGCAGCAACAGATTCACATTACAGGATGGGACTGGTATCCAAACCGATAAATGTTTGGGACTGGTATCCAAACCGATAAATGTTTGGGATTTTATGTTACAATAAGATGGACCCTACAACTTCCATAGCCAAATACTGGGAAAACTCTGAGGAATGTGATTGTGTTTGACTGGCTTGTCAGTCATTTGTGAATGAAAAACTACCAGATATGACCCAGTTCTTACTTAAGGGATAAGTTGTATTGATTTTTCCCTCTATTGGCCCAAGCATTCATGTCCATCATACCACCCTCTGTCTTATCACAGCTGAGAATACCTGAGGGGAGTAAACCTGGGATTTTGTTTTGTTCATTTTTGGGAATGTGACTATCAAGGCCAACACTTATTCCTTATCCTTAATGACTTTTGAGAAGGTGATGGTAAGCTGTCTGAAGTCACATGTAGGACAGATGGGCCAAGGTCAAGCATTTCAGTGCCACTGCACATGTGGACGAGGTAGTTTTCTTGTGCATTGTGCATTCTTCTACTCTGCACTGTGTTGATTCAGTGAAAACATGTTCGCCATTACTCGCTGACTGGATCTTCCAGTCCTGCCGACGGTTAGGTCTTTTTGCAAGGCTCATCCACCTTGTCGCTAGCGAACCTGCCTCAAGGAGTTGCCTTGGCAGAACCGGAAGAACCTGCTGACAAGAAGACCTGGAAATTCCCACCCGTTATTTGCCTTTTGGGTGATAATCATAGAGGTTTTCAGCCTAACTTGTCCTTGCAGCCATTTTTTTAACCTCTAAGCTAGTCTCAATTGCCTGCATTTGGCTCATATCCCTCTATACCCATCTTACTCATGTAACAGTCTAACTGCTTTTTAAATTATATCTGCCTTTATTACTACCTCTGGCAACTTGTTCCAGACACTCACCACCCTCTGTGTGAAAAAATTGCCCCTTCTCAACCCTTTTGTATCTCTCCCCTTTGTTGAACCAAGATCCCAAATGCTCTCTTAAGCGCACAGATACAATTCCACAGCATTATTACAAAATCATAGAACATAGAACAATACAGCACAGAACAGGCCCTTCGGCCTTCGATGTTGTGCCGACCAAAATAAAAAGCAATGCCCCTCCTAACTAAACCATTCCCTTCTCATCCATATACTTATCAACTAACCTCTTAAACGCCACCAAACTTGGCGCATCTACAACAGCTGCAGGCAGGGCATTCCACTCCCTAATCACTCTTTGAGTAAAGAACCTACCTCTGATATCCGTCCTATAACTCATACCCCTTGATAACTCATACCCCCATACTCATGATGTGGAGATGCCAATGTTGGACTGGGTAAACACAGTAAGACGTTTCAAAACACTAGGTTAGAGTCCAACTGGTTTATTTGATAGTAAACGCCACAAGCTTTCGGAACGCTGTTCCTTCGTCAGATGATTATTACATTATTACAAAGAACAGGGTATCCTGATTTATCCCTCAACTAATATTGCTAAAAAAAAATGATCATTTTCACATTGTCCAATCTTGCTGTGTACAAATTAACTGTTATACTCCCTAAATTAAAAGTTATTAGTCTTCTAAAATAGTTAATTGATTAAAAAATGCTTTGGGATGTCATGAGATTGTAAAAGGTGCTCAATAATACAACTCTTTCTTTATCTATTTACGGACTGTTGCAGCTGTTCAGCCAATTCACTCTGAGTGAGTTGGAATGTGTATTTCGATGACTGCTATCCCCAAAGGACAACATTTCAATTTAATCACTTGTAAAAATGAATGAAATCTATACCATAATTTCCATGGGACTACTTAGTTTGAAAAAGGCAGTGCATGTTTGAGTATAAAAAATTTTGCTGATGCTTAATGCTGCCTATTCGACTGTACTTTAGGGGTCCTTTTCTCTTAGTTCTCCTCACGGGCCAAATAGCTGGAGAGACAATGTTGAGAAAGACAGGGGAAAGCTTTGTTTCTTTTACATTCTAGCATTTTTCTGCTCTGGCCTCTGACTCATGGGTATATTTTGACAGCTCCCACCTCCCCCAAACCTTCCCTCACCAAAGGTACCACGTAAACGCCTGGCGCCCCACACCCACCATCATATTTAATAAGCAGCATTTTAAGTATGAGCTAATACTGTGAGTGGGCAATGGAGAGTAAACAACCAGTGTTCAGCTTGGTGCTGTTCTCTAATTGGCTCCAGCTTTGATCAACCAAAGGAGTCTTTTCCACCAGTGGCAGGGTGGTTAGCACAGCTGCCTCATAGCATCAGGGACACTGGTTCAATTCTGACTTCGGGTGGCTTTGTGAAGTTTACACATTCTACCTGAGTTTGTGCAGATTTTCTCTGCGTGCTCCAATTTCCTCCTTCACTCCAAAGATGTTGATTGACCATGCCAAACTGCCCCTTAGCGTCAGGGGATATAGCAGGGTATATACACATATATATATACATGTATATATATGGGGTTATGGGGATAGTGCCTGGTTGGGATTGTTGTCGGTGCAGGCTCAATAGGCTGAATGGCCTCCTTCTGCACTGTAGGGATTCTATGAAAATGGCCTGGCTTTTTTCCACATCACAGTGGACGTCACATGTATTTCTCTACATTACAAGAGTGACTATAATTCAAAAGTATTTCACTGGTTGGTTAGAACTTTGGAGAATTCCAAGCTCTGAACTAAATACAGCTTCTTTTTTGTTTGCTTTGTCATTAGAAATAAACTGCATCAGAATTGATACAACTGGAAAGAGAACAAAAACAAAAGAAAAAATTGTACTTATATAAAGCTTTTCACAACCTCAGGTGACCCCAAAGCCTTTGGCAGCCATTGAATTTCTTTTCCAAGTGCTGTCCCTGTTGCAATGTAGAAAACACCATTGACAATTTGTGCACAGCAAGATCCCACAAATAACAATGGGATGGTAACTGCAGGGCCTATATTTTGGAGATGTTGGATGAAGGGTAAAAATTGGGGATCTCCTTTGCTTTTCTTCAGAATAATGTCATGGGATATCTTTTTATGTTCAGCTGAGTGGGCAGATGGTGCCTTAGTTTAACAACTCTTTTGGAACTAAGATACCATCTTTAACTGTGCAGCACCCTCTCGGTACCACGCAGCCTAGATTTGGTGTTCAAGAGCAGGATTTCCCAGCCATGCTTATGCCAAGACCGGATAAACCTGCCTGGGGTCAATGGACCTTTCACCTGTGTCCCACCCTCTACTATTCCCGAGGTGGGCAGGATGGGAAAATTCCCCCCTCAATCTTTAAAGTAAGATTTGAACACAAAACCAAGGTATGGTGCACTCGCTTTGAAATCATCAATTTTCTCAGAGCTTCTCCCATTTTGGTGTAAACTGGGTTTCCTCCAAACACTATGCCAAAGGAAATTCCTAATTTATGTACTATGACAGCAGTGGCACAGTAGTTAGCACTGCTTCCTCACAGGGATCCAGGTTCAATTCCAGCCTTGAGTGACTGTGGATTTTGTACATTTTCTCCCTGTCTGCATGAGTTTCCTGCAGATGCTCCAGTTTCCTCCCACAGTCCAAAGATATGCAGGTTAGGTTGATTGGCCATGCTAAATTGCCCCTGGTGTCAGGGGGATCAGCAGAGTAAATGTGTGGGGTTTACAGAAATAGGGCCTGGGTGGGATTGTGGTCGGTACAGGCTCGATGGGTCAAATGGCCTCCTTCTGTACTGTAGGGAATCTATGATTCTATGATCTCAAACTGGTGATCTGACTTAAGATTTATCCAGCAATCTGACGACAGTGAACAGACTTTTCCAAAAGCCATCAGGGACTATAAACAGGACAAAGCAATAAATAAGAAGTGCAGGCAAAATAGATCAGAGCTCCTCAGGCATTTATGGTCTGGATTGCCGGAGGTCACAGGTCATAGTTTGGAGACTCCTGTTCTAAAGAGAGGGAATTCTCTGTTCTTATTTCCCGAGGCGACCCAGTGTGGCTCCAAGATTATCAATCTAACATTAATCAGCCCTGACTGATTGAATTCCAACAATGATGTGCCCATGGTCCCAGCACAAATTAGTCCATGCAGTGTCTAATTATTTCTGTCCCGTGCTAGCCAAGGAACCTTTGTTTTAAAGATTTCATTGATGTAGTGCTAACTACTGTGACTTTCTCATCCATCTCCATTACTCCGTGGGGAAAGTCATCCATTTTTAGAGAAACTTTCAAGGAAATCCAAGAACAGACCCCATCATACAGCTCACTCCAAGCATTACCTCCACCTTAGTCCCCATCTTGATAGTGATGTCCCCTCCATGCCGATGCTAACATTAAGAAAATCCATCGATGCCTCTACTTTCTCAGAAAACTAAGGAAATTTGCCATGACTGTCATTGACATTTGCAGATGCACTATAGAAAGCATTCTTTCTGGTTGCATCACAGATTGGAATGGCTCCTGCTCTGTGCAAGACTGCAAGAAACTACAAAGGATCATGAGTGAAGCCCATTCTATCACTCAAACCAGCCTCCCACACACATACCGCTGTCTCACCTCCTGCTACCTCAGACATATTTTCTTCTACCTTCTTCCGTCGGGAAAAAGATATAAAAATCTGAGGACATGTACTAACCGACTCAAGAACAGCTTCTTTCCTACTGCCATCAGACTTTTGAATGGACCTACCTTGCATTAAGTTGATCTTTCTCTACACCTTAGCTATGACTGTAGCATGGCATTCTGCATTCTCTCCTTTCCTTCTCTATGTACGGTGTGCTTTGTCTGTATTACAGACAAGAAACAATACTTTTCACAATATACTAATGTATGTGACAATAATAAATCAAATCAGATTATCTGGTCATTTTACATTGTTGCTTGTGATACCTTATTCTGGTTTGATGGAATTTGAAGTCATGGGTTGGAATTTTACCACCTCACTCACCACGTGAATTGGAGCGGGTAAAGGATGGACAATGGGATGGCCTGTTGATCTTGAGTGGGGTTTTATGGTTTCAAAACAAGCGAGGCCATAAAATCTGACCTATGCTATCTGGGTTACAAGTCCAGTAAAGTTACCATTACATGACTTAGAATTTTAGAAACTCTCTAGTGAAGAAGGAGGGCATTTGGCCCATCAAATCTGCACCAATCACAATCCCACCCAGGTCCTATCTCCATAACCCCATTTATTTACTCTACTAACCCCCTGACACTAAGGGGCAATTTAACATGGCCAAACAACTTAACCTGCATATCTTTGGAGTGTGGAAGGAAACCAAAGCACCCAGAGGAAACCCACATAGATATAGAAAAAAGGTGCAAATTCCACATAGCTACCAAAGCCAGGATTTGAACCCTGGTCCCTGGCACTGTGAGGCAGCACTGCTGACTCATAAGCCCACCATGCTCTGGATAACATAACAATGCTGACAATTTTTTTAATATTGTAGGAGGAGAGAGAAAATGGGCTGAATTTTCCCAGGCCAATAGGGGACTAGGAGTAAAGTTTTAAGATAGTTTGTTGGGTCAGCGACCTGATCTGCTCCCTCCTCTGAGAGCAGCCTTGACTCAGGCAGGGTCAAAGCAGCAGAGGCAACGGGTGGCATGGTGGCAAAGTGATTAACACTGCTGTCTTACAGCGTCAGGTACATGGGTTCGATTCCTGGCTGGAATGTGGTGTGGAAATTGCTCAATTTGGGTTTCTCCCACAGCCTGAAAGATGTGCTGGTTAGGTGCATTGACCTGAACAGGTGCCAGGCAGTGGTGACTGGAGGATTTTCACAGTCACTTCATTGCAGTGTTAATGTAAGCCTTATTTGTGACATTAATAAATGAACTTTAAACTTTAGTGGCAGGTAATCAATTAGGACAAATGGGCAAGGATGGAACTGCCAGGAACTTCCCAATGACAGAGAAAGGTTGGTGATAGCATTAAATTCTTCTCAAATATCTCAACATAGCTCAGGACATCCTGGAAGGCTTCCTCCTCTACGCTGATGGCACAACTGTGACTATGGCACAGCAAGAGCTCCACCATTTCAAGTGCCCACGAAGTCTCCTGTCTGCCTCGGCAGTGCCCACTTCTCTCAGAGGGGCTCTCCGGCTGACATCACTGTAGTCTCCTTCCAACCCTCCTGTGTCCCTGGTCCCCCCTGCCATCCTTAATTGGTCTGGTCTTCTGAATTGCCTGTCTCTGGAAGGCCATGACTGCCTTCTCACCAAGGCCGCTTCCAGGTTGCCAGCCTGGAATTGTAATCAAAGGCAGGATCACGACCGACTGGGAAAATTCAGCTGGATGTTTTTGTCAGAGTCCAGAACGACTGATCACAGATATGAGGTAGTCAGTACTAAATCCAAAAGCAAATTCAGGAGGATCTGGTGGAACCAGCTATCACATTGGGTGAGGAAGTTAGCGTAGATGAATTCAAAGGGTGTTTAGATGAGAAGGGAAGGAATAGAAGAATGTGTCAACAGAAGAGGTGGGAGGTGAGACAAGGCTGGTTGGAATTTAATGCTAGCGCAAATACCAGTTGTGTTAAATGATGTGTTTCTGTGCTGTACATTCTACAAATTGGAACTGGGTCATAAATGTCCTTCAGGAAATTAAATCTGCCTTATTTAGCCAAATCTGTCTATGTATGACTCCAGTCCTACTACTTGAATAGGGCTGAAACAAAGACAAAAATGCCAAAGTATGCAGTGGGTCAATTGTAGTTTAGATGGTTCAGGGTTATCATCAATGGGGTGTTTACATGACAAAAAGTAGGAGATGTGTTCACTGTATACCCTCAAACTGTCAAGAGGATGAGAACATGTAGGAACCAGTTAAATCTGGTGGGGGGTTGGGGGGGGGGGGGAGCGGTTAGTGGTGGTGGTATAGTTCACAGGCTATTCGTTGTAAAGTGTCTCCCGCCTCTTAGCTCCTATTAACTCAGAGAGACTCATTGCAGCTAAAGACTGCAACTAATCAGAGATAACAGGCCGAGGATGATTATGTAGGACGATGCCCTCAGGGTGAAAGGGCAAAGGTGAGCCTGGAAAAATCAGCAGCCCGGGATTTATGGATAGGGTTTCTTTCAGATGGTGGGCATTTTCAAGCTGGTTCCTGTTACAAAGTCATAAATCTGGCTCCATGAAGGATTTCATTTCAGCTCTCCAGAGTATCTCTTATTCAGTGTCACAGTCGTCTTGGCTGCGATTGGAAACGGTCATTTAACCCCAGGACATGCTTGTAACTGAGAAGGGTCTGCAGTGGAGTCGAGACTACTGATCGTTGGGCTCCTGGAGACCTATTTGTCCATTTAAAGTGCCCCCTACAAAAATCATATTAAATGTCATGATGTGATCATGCCTTCACTGAGGTCGGATAGGTTTCAACTCTGGACAGCTTCAAACTAAACCACAACTTTTTAATTCCCTCATCTAATTAATAAGTAATTGAGGTACTAAAGTAAAGAAAAAAAGAACTTGTGTTTCTATAGCACTTTTCACTACACCAGGCTGTTGTAAAGTATTTCATAACTAATAAAATATAGGATACTGTTTTGAGATTAGTTCCTGTTGTATTTTATTCTGTATCTCCCAGTTAGTCTTACCCGTGACTATGGCAACGCATCTAGTTCTCATTCAGTATTTCAAGAATGCAAACAAAGAATGTCTTCCTCAGATACAATATTGAAATGCTCTGGCTGTGAATTCCTGTGGAGAATCTAGGCTGACATTTCAATTGAAATACAGACAGAATGCAACACTGCTGGAGGATCTTTTAGATGAAATATTGAAGTGAGAGTCCACCTGTGGTCTCTCAGGTGGATCTATCACATGACACTATTTCAAGAAGCAGGGACATTCTCACTAGAATTCTGGGACCAATATATCAACACCACATGGAGGCTATGGCCAAATGGTATTATCGCTTGACCATTAATCCAGAAACTCTGGTGCACAAGTTCAAATCCCACCATGGTAGATGGCGGAATTTGAATTCAATAAAAAAAGTCTGGAATTAGGAATCTACTGATGACCATGAAATAACATCCTTTGTGCTGCTGTCTTTACCTGGCCTTGGCCTATCGGTGACTCCAGAGCCACTGCAATGTGGTTGATTCTCAACTACCCTCCAAGGCAACCAGGGATGGACGATAAATGTTGGCCAGACAGCGATACCCGTGTCCCACAAATGAATAAACATTGAAACAGACTTTGTCGTCAACACTGTGGCATGGTATCACAGTGGTTAGCACTGCTGCAAGCTGTTGTGCAGGAAGCTAATGACAATGGGGTGGCACAGTGGTTAGCACTGCTGCCTCACAGCGCCAGAGACAAGGTTCAATTCCTGGCTTGGCTCACTGTCTGTGTGAAATTTGTACATTCTCCCCCAGTTCCCTCTGGGTTCTTCAGTTCCCTCCCACGGCACAAAAAAACATGCTGGTTAGCTGCATTGGCCATGCTAAGTTCTCCCTCAGTGTACCTAAACAGGCGCTGGAGTGTAGCAACTAGCGGATTTTCACAGTAACATCATTGCTGTGTCAATGTAAGCATCCTTGTGATACTAATAAATAAACTTCAAACTCATTGCTGTTTATGGGAGCTTACATTACAATGATTGCTCATCAAAACCATTTTTATTGGCTTTGGACTGAGGTTTTTTTTCCTGCTTTTTGCCTAACACTTCATTTGCAAAGTGTGCAATTTTTTTCCCCTCTGTAACTGAGGCAGTAAAACCTGCTCAAAGTCAAGCAGTCAACACCTGCAGGCTGTTTCTCACAGGGCCTGGCAGTAATGTCTGAGAGGAAATGAGATCACCATCGTTACAAAGGTCTGTGGTGATCAGTGTCACTGGGCCAGGTGCTGAGTGCATTCCTGCAGAGCTGTGAAGGGTCCGGAGCAATTCAGATGTTCTCCCCAGTTATAGTTAATGGGAGAGGTAAATCAAACCAGCGCCTCATTTGAAACGGGTTTGACTGAAGTGCTAGAAAGATCTTTGGCTTGTTGAACATATATTATAGAACTGAGTTATATAGATCAGCAAGGTCCTTCCACCTGTAAATGGATGGAGCCTGAGTTAACCAACCCCAGAGAGAATGGGAATTGCTGTTCTTGGCTCCTTCAGGCTTCAAAGGTGAAATAAATTCTGCCTGTTTTCCTGTGGTCCACCACTACTTTACAGCATGTCTACGTATGTGTGTGTGTGTGTGTGTGTGTAGTGTTAGGTGCTATCAGTGTACCTGCTTGTATTTGTCTAAGAGACTGTCAATATTTGAATGTGTGTGGCTCTGTTTGTGTGAGAGAGTGTCTGTGTGTGTGTGTGTGTGTGTGTGTGTGTGAGAAAGAGAGAGAGAGTCTTTTTCATTGTATCTGTGTCTGTGTTTGTATGTGTGTGTGCACTTGTGTGAAAGTGAGCAAGAAAGAATAGCTGTCATTGTATCAGTGTGTGTCTATGTATCTGACTATGTGAGAATCTGTTGGGGTATTTATGTGCATGTGAGAGAGAACTTCTGTTAGTGTATCCGTGTGTTTGGGAGCAAGACAGTATCTTTTCAGTGTGTGTGTATGTATCTGTGTGTGTGTGTGAGAATCTCTGTCAATCTATTTGTGTGTGTGTGTGTGTGTCTGTCTGTGTTACAGAGAAAGAGAGAGTCTGTCAGTGAGTGTATGTCTATGTCAGTGCATCTCTGAGTGATTATGACTGTGTGTGTGAAAGTGTCTGTTGGTGTATGTGTAGTTGTGTATGTGTGTATGATTTCCTTTGCAGTCCAATAGTCAGCCGGCACTCAATGTCTGGAGTCACACATGAAGAATAATTGCTTGATGGGGTACCAGGGAGGCAATAATTGCACACAAAATATTACCCCGAGAGACAGCTCATTTTGGAAAGGATGGGCAGAAAATGACTAATAAATAAGCACGGTGTCATGTGGCAGATCCCAGAATACATTGGAACTCACCAAATAATAACAGTAAGATCTGTTTGGAACTGGAGAGGGTGCAAAAGAAATTTACTGGAATGATAACTGTCGACAATGAAGAGAAACTGGGAAAGAGTTTTCATTAGAGCAGAGAGAGTTAAGGGAGATTTAGTAGAGGGATTTAAAATCATGGACGGATTTGGTAGATTAGAGAGGGAAGGAACCATTCTCTGGCAAGAGGACCAGCATCTTGAGGGCACAGATATAAGTCATTGGCGCAAGAACTAAAGAGCAGGTGAGAAAACAGAACTTCTTACATAGACAGATGAACTGGAACACACAGCCTAGAAAATTGGCAGAAGCGGATTTCCATCAAAAGAAACTTGGAAAAATACTCAAAGGAAAAATAAATGGCAGGTATATTCTTTTCATTTGTTTTGATAGGCAAGAAAATATTGGACAGGGTGGGGGAAGGGCTGCAATAAAAGACTGGCTGAGGGCAAAGAATCATTCAATCAGGGTAATGAAAAGTCTTCCCCAATTGGTCATGAGAAGGGAAAATACCACGAGGGTGTTGATGCTGAGTGAACAATGTCAGGCGAGTGAGGGCAAGATGTTCGGAAGTGTGTGTCCATGTGTTAAAACCTCCAGAAATATGCCCAACTAAATTGGCAATCCAGAGCAACTCTGATATCAACAAACAGAGGCAAGTTCCCAAACACAGAGTCATCAAGAATAACATAGAATAATAAAGAGGCCATTCAGCCCTTTGTGGTTTTTGCCAGTTTTTTTTAGAATCCCTACAGTACAGAAGGAGGTCATTCGGACCATCAAGTCTGTGCTGACTGTCTGACAGATCATCTTGACCAACTCTAACCCTTGCCCCACCCTCGTTATCCATACATTTATCTCATAAGACCACAAGACATAGGAATAGAAGTAGGCCATAGAATCCCTACAGTGCAGAAGGAGGCTATTCAGCCCATCAAGTCTGCACCAACTCTCCAACAGATCATCTTACCCAGGCCTAACCCCTGCCCCATCTCCATAACCCGGCACATTTATCCCACTAATCCTCCTAACGCGATGACACTATGGGAGAATTTAGTATGGCCAATCCATCTAACGTACACATCTTTGTTCTGTGGGAGGAAATTGCAGCACCCTGAGGAAACCCACACAGCCACGGGGAGAGTGTGCAAACACCATACAGAAACCCAAGGCTGGAATTGAACCTGAGTCCCCAGCGCTGTGAACCAACAGTGCTAACCAGTCCTTTGAAGGAGCTACAGTCCTGCAATTAATATCATTTCTGCTCTGGAGAAAAGTCGCATGGACTCGAAATGTTTCTCTATTTCTCTTTCCACAGATGCTGCCAGACCTCTTGAGTTTTACCAGAATTTCTGTTGTTATTTTGTATTATATTGATGTCATTGCATCCTTGTAAAGAACAGCTTTCTCTTGGTACAAGTGTAATTGCTGTTTGCTAAACATTATGTCCTCTCCTTCATGTGGATCCCCTGTGATCTTTATCTGTTCACCTCACTCAGGTAGGATTGTAAAGGAGTTCCCACGTTCAGTGCCAGTAACCTGATATCCTGTTCAACAATCTCTCCACTCAGAAATTCTTATCCAACAACAATGTAGATTCAAGGTAGACATTTACTCTCAACAGGAAAGAGTAGCTTCACACTGTTTTGATGGTTGCTGAATGGTTTTTTGATTGAAGGCGTATGGCACCATTGCTGCCCTTGTAAAGCAGGAAGGGTATAATAATTTTTGTTCACAACTAAGGGGGAAAAAGAATGACACATTTCATAGAATCCACACAGTGCAGCAGGAGGCCATTCAGCCCATCAAGTCTGCACTGATCACAATCCCACCCAGGCCCCATTCCCACAACCCCTCCCCACCCACACTTACCATGTTAATTCCCCTAACACTAAGGTCAATTTAGCAAGGCCAAGCCATCTAACCTACACATCATTGGACTTGTGGGAGGAAACTGGAGCACCCGGAGGAAACTCACTTAGATATGGGGGGAATGTGCAAACTCCAAGTTGGGAATTGAACCGGGTGCCTTGTGCTGTGAATCAGCAATGCTAACCACTGTGCCACTGTGCTCCCATCTATTTACAGGTTAAAGGCTAAACAGAGGCTTGCTCTTCATGGCAGGAACCAGCTCCCAAGAAAATTCTGGAACAAACACGCCAGTTCACCAGGGTCATCCCCCAACATCCCACCTCCCACCCCCATTCCCTAACTTGTTCCTGGATCACATGATCCTTACTTGCAGATTGATCCTTAAAGTGATAATCACCATAAAGGTCTACCCTAGAAATTTTAATTCATTTGATCAGTCCGAAGGGTGGCACAGTGGCACAGTTGTTAACACTGCTGCCTCACAGCAACAGGGACCTGGGTTCGATTCCTGGCTTGGGTCACTCTGTGGAGTCTGCATGTTCTGCCTGCATCTGCATGTGTTTCCTCTGAGTGATCTGGTTTCCTTCCACAGTCAGAAATGTGCTGGTTAGATGCATTGGGCATGCTAAATTCTCCTTCAGTGTACCCAACCTAGCACCAGAATTTGGTGACTAGGGGATTTTCACAGTAACTTCATTGTAGTGTTAATGTAAACCTATTTGGGACACTAATAGGGGGGTAAATTTACCAGTGCTATTTGGGGGGGTTTAAACTGATTCGGGGGGGATGGGAACCTGAATTGTTGTGCCAGTATACAGGAGGATGTGAATAGGGAGGTCACGGATAAGGTTTCTAGGTCGCAGCAGTATAGTGGCAAACGGGAGGGTGGTTTGAAGTGTGTATACTTTAATGCGAGGAGCATACGCAATAAGGTGGATGAACTTGCAGCCTGGATTGGTGCTTGGGACTTCGATGTTGTGGCCATTTCAGAGACGTGGATAGAGCAGGGGCAGGAATGGTTGTTGCAGGTTCCGGGGTTCAGATGTTTCAGTCAGAGCAGAGGTGGTGGTAGAAGAGGGGGAGGAGTGGCATTGTTAGTTAAGGACAGCATTACGGTGGCAGAAAAGACGTTTGATGTGGACTTGTCTGCTGAGGTAGTGTGGGCTGAGATTAGAAACAAGAAAGGAGAGGTCACACTGTTGGGAGTTTTTTATAGGCCTCCAAAAAGTTCCAGAGAAGTAGAGGAAGGGATTGCAAAGTTGATCCTGGATAGGTGTGAAAGTAACAGGGTAGTTGTAATGGGGGACTTTAACTTTTCTAATATCGATTGGAAAAGCTATAGTTCAAGTACGTTAGAGGGGTCAGTTTTTGTTCAATGTGTGCAGGAAGGTTTCATGACTCAGTATGTAGATAGGCCAACAAGAGGTGAGGCTATATTGGATTTGGTATTGGGTAATGAACCAGACCAGGTGTTAGACTTGGAGGTGGGTGAGCACTTTGGTGATAGTGACCACAATTCGGTTACGTTTACCTTAGTGATGGAAAGAAATGGGCACGTACCGAATAACATGGGTAGACTGGGCAGATAGATGGCAAATGGAATTTAATCCGGATAAATGCGAGGTGATGCATTTTGGCCAGAAAAATGTAGAAGATAGTTATAGGATAAAAGGTAAAACTATTCGGAGTATAGAGACGCAGAGAGACTTGGGGGTGCAGGTTCACAAGTCTCTGAAGGTGTCTTCACAGGTGGAGAAGGTGATAAAGAAAGCGTATAGTATGTTAGCTTTCATAGAAAAGAGTATAGAATACAAGGGTAGGAGTTTGATGTTGCAATTGTATACAACGTTGATTAGGCCTCATTTGGAATACTGCGTCCAGTTCTGGTCGCTGTACTATCGGAAGAATGTGGAGTCCTTGGAGAGAGTGCAGAGGAGGTTTACCAGGATGCTGCCTGGTATGGAAGGACTGCCTTATGAGGAACGATTAAATAGACTGGGGTTGTTTTCCCTTGAAAGACGTCGGCTTAGAGGGGATCTAATAGAGGTGTATAAGATTATAAGGGGTATAGATAGAGTAAATGGTGGTAAACTTTTTCCACCTTCAGAAATGGATAGGACGAGGGGTCATGGCCTTAGGGTGAGGGGGGCTATGTATAAGACGAATATTAGAGGGCAGTTTTTCACACAAAGGGTAGTGGGGGTGTGGAATGCACTGCCGAGTAAGGTGGTGGGAGCAGGCACGCTAGGGCTGTTTAAGGGTCTCTTGGACAGCCACATGAGCGTTATGCAGATAGAGGGATATAGTAGGACTGTTTAACTATGGCTTTTTTTTCCACAGGTAATTCGGTCCATACTTGACCAACAAGGAGCATGCATTCGGCAGGTGGTGCGAGGACAGCTCTTGGATGTTGATTCATGGGTTGCCTGGTGCTTCATGTCGTAAATGAGTGCTTTATCTGGACCATCTGAAGGGCACCATGACAGCTCAGTGACTATCGCTGTAGCTGTGCAGACACTTGGAATTGGGCCGGTGTCTGCGGGAGTTTGCGCGTTCTCCCCGTGGTTGCGTGGGTTTTCTCCGGGCGCTCCGGTTTCCTCCCACATCCCAAAAATTCGCTCTTAGGCTGATTGGGAAACAAATTGTCCCTACATTGAGACTCTTCCATATTAGGAATAACCTAAAATTAGGATAGGATAATGGAATTGTTACTATATAGTTATGATGGCGGCGCAGGCTCGTTGGGCCGAAGGGCCTGTTTCCCGTGCTGTGTTGCTCTAAAAAAATCACTAGTTGTAGCTGGGGGAAAGGTAATTATGAGGCTATTAGGAGAGATTTAGGATGCATAGGGTGAAGCAGGAAATTGCAGGGGCTGGGGACATCTGAAATGTGGAGCATATTTAAGGAACAGCTTCTGCATGTCCTTAATGAATATGTGCCTGCCAGGCAGGGAGGAAGTGGTCGAGTGAGGGAACCTGGTGTACTAGGGAAGTTGAATCTCTGGTGAAGAGGAAGAAGGAGGCTTATATAATGATGAGACGTGAAGGCTCAGTTAGGGCAATGGAGAGCTATAAATCAGCCAGGAAGGAGCTAAAGAGGGAGTTGAGAAGAGCTAGAAGAGGACACGAGAAGACTTTGGCGGATAGGATTAAGGAGAATCCTAAAGCTTTTTACAGGTATATAAATAATAAAAGATTGGTTAGGGCAAGATTAGGGCCAGTCAGAGATAGCAGTGGGAAGTTGTACGTGGAGCCTGAGGAGATAGGAGAGACACTGAATGAGTATTTTTCGTCAGTATTCACGCAGGAGAAAGTTGTCGGGAAGAATACTGCGATACTAGGTTGTAGACTGGGCAGGATTGATGTTCATAAGGAGGAGGTGTTAGCGAATCTTGACGGTATGAAAATTGATAAGTCCCCTGGGCCAGATGGGATTTACCACAGGATTCTCTGGGAGGCTAGAGAGGAGGTTGCAGAGCCTTTGGCTTTGATCTTCATGTCGTCGTTAGCTACAGGTATAGTGCCGGAAGACTGGAGGATGGCAAATGTTGTCCCTTTGTTCAAAAAGGGGAGTAGGGACCATCCTGGAAATTATAGACCGGTGAGCCTGACTTCTGTTGTGGGCAAAGTCTTGGAAAGAATTATAAGGGATAGGATTTATAAGCATCTAGAGAGAAATAAATTGATTAGGGATAGTCAGCACGGTTTTGTGAAGGGTAGGTCGTGCCTCACAAACCTTATTGAGTTTTTTGAGGAGGTGACCAAAGAGGTAGATAAGGGTAAGGCAGTTGATGTAGTGTATATGGATTTTAGCAAAGCGTTTGATAAGGTTCCCCATGGTAGGCTACTGCAGAAAGTGCAGATGCATGGGATTGAAGGTGATTTAGCAGTTTGGATTAGGAATTGGCTAGCTGATAGAAGACAGAGGGTGGTGGTTGATGGGAAATATTCAACCTGGAGTGCAGTTACAAGTGGTGTACCTCAAGGATCTGTTTTGGGGCCACTGCTGTTTGTCATTTTAATAAATGACCTAGATGAGGGTGTAGAGGGTTGGATTAGTAAATTTGCTGACGATACCAAAGTGGGGGGAGTTGTAGACAGCGAGGATGGATGTTACAGTTTGCAGAAGGACATAGATAGGTTGCAGAGCTGGGCCGTGAGGTGGCAAATGGAATTCAATACGGATAAGTGTGAGGTGATTCACTTTGGTAGGAATAACAGGCATATGAAATATAGGGCTAATGGAAGGACCCTTAATAGTGTTGTCGAGCAGAGGGATCTTGGGGTACAAGTACATAGCTCTTTGAAAGTTGGCACCCAGGTTGATAAAGTTGTTAAGAAGGCGTACGGTGTGTTAGCTTTTATTGGTAGAGGGATTGAATTTAGGAGCCGTGAGGTTATGTTACAACTGTACAAAACTCTGGTGCGGCCGCACTTGGAGTATTGCGTATAGTTCTGGTCGCCGCATTATAAGAAAGATGTGGAAGCATTGGAAAGGGTGCAGAGGAGGTTTACCAGGATGTTGCCTGGTATGGTGGGAAGGCCTTATGAGGAAAGGCTGAGGGACCTGAGGTTATTTTCATTAGAGAGAAGAAGGTTACGCTGTGACCTAATTGAGGCGTATAAGAGATCAAGGGATTGGATAGGGTGGATAGTGAGAGCCTTTTTCCTCGGATGGTGATGACCAACACGAGGGGACATAACTTTAAATTAAGAGGTGGTAGTATAGGACGGATGTCAGAGGCAGGTTCTTCACACAGAGGGTGGTGAGGGCGTGGAATGCCCTGCCTGCAGCAGTTGTGGACTCGCCTACTTTGGGGGCATTCAAATGTTCGGTGGATAGGCATATGGATGATATTGGAATAGTTTAGGTTAAAGGGTCCACTGGCCGGCGCAACATTGAGGGCCGAAGGGCCTGTACTGCGCTGTAATGTTCTATGTTCTAATGGATAAACTTTAAACAGATGACTCCAAGCCTATTGTGTGTCTGTAGCATTTTTCTATTTTTATATCAGAGAGACTTGATTTGATTTATTATTTTCACATGTATTACCATACAGTGAAAAGTAATGTTTCTTGTGCAGAATGTAGACAAAGCATACCATTCATAGAGAAGGAAACAAAGAGTGCAGAAAGTAGTGTTACAGTCATAGATAAAGTGTAGAGAAAGATCAACTTAATACAAGGTAAGTCCCTTCAAAAGTCTGACAGTAGCAGGGAAGAAACTATTCTTGAGTAGATTGGTCCGTGACCTCAGGCTTTTGTATCTTTTTCCTGATGGAGAAGGTGAAAGATAGAATGTCTGGTGTGCACTGGGTCCTTAATTATCCTGGCTGCTTTGCCGGGAGAGTGGGAAATGTAGACAGAGTCAATGGATGGGAGGCTGGTTTGCATGATGGGCTGAGCAAATTGACGACCTTTTGCAGTTTCTTACGGTCTTGGGCAGAGCAGGAGCCTTACCAAGCTGCGATACAACCAGAGAGAATGCTTTCTATGAGGAAGATGAAGAGAAATTACTATTACACACCGAGTTGTTAATGATCTGGAGGTGGTGGAAGAAGTAACTTTTGAAAGAGAATTGGATGTTCACATCAAAAGGAAACATTTACCAAGTAATAGGAAAAGTGGGAGGTGAGTAAGACTAATTGGATATCTCATTCTTCTAAGAGGTAGGATTGGCACATTGGGCCAAATGTCCTCTTGTGCTATTAGATTATCATTCTGATCACTTCCAGCATCTGCAGCTTTGGAATTTTTAGATCTCTGAAATGAAGTTCAATGAAAGGGGACACAAAGGGAATGAATCACAATCAATAATGTACATCAACAGTACTACACCATTGAGTAACGGGAGTGGGTGTGGGCCTACATTTGGCATCAGTGCATTCCAGGGCTGCGATTCTCCCATCACAACCCACAACTTTTCTGTCGGGTCATGGTGGGAGATGTGCATCACCAGCCTTGTATCAGGATTTACCCATGCGCCAAGAATGCATCCCAGAGTTGGCAAACAGTCGCTGGAAACTGGCAGGAAAGCAGAAAAGTAATTTAAGTCTTTTTAAAATATATTTTAAATGTGTTTTAAATCTAATTATCGGGAATTTTCAGATCCCGATTGAATCTCCCATCCCGCCAGGAGTGTTTCATTCCGGCAGATTCAGAGAACTAGCGAGAGACTTTGATGGGATGAAGAGGGGGCATTCGGGGCCCCCCAGGGGGTTGAGCAGCAGGGGGATTGTGCCCCCTGTGCAGGGAATCCTGGCACTGCTCAGGAGGCAAAGTGCCCATGCCCAAGGGACACCTTGACACTGCCCAACAGGCATTGAGCAGTGCCAAGGGAATAGGGCCGTTTGTGGACATAGCCTAAGGGCAATTGGTGGGAAGGGAGAGCCCCACTAGGATGGAGGGAGGGCAGTGATTGAGAAGGGCTGGGGGATTGGGGGGAGGGGGCAGTCTGCTGGGAAGGAGATGGTATGAATGCTTGCCTCTGGGGAGGGGAACCTGACCCCGGGGAGGGGGTGTCAGTGGGGAGGGTGTGGGCCTGCTGGGATAAGGAGGGTGGAAGGATCACCACTGCTGGGGGTGGTGCGCTGTGCAATGGCGCGCTCAGGAGTGGGGGTTGGTCAGGGTTGACCTGGGAATTGTTATGGAGACTGCGATAGAGCCATGAGGAGGGCTGAAGCGGCAGCACTGTGGGGTTTCCGAGCTGGTCTGCAATTGAGCTGGCTGGCAAATGAGGAGACTGAGAGATCGGAGCCACTGCACATGTGCAGAGTTCCAGAACTTCACAGAAACATCAAACCACAGAGTGTGGGATCAAGCCCAAGAAGGAGCTAATAGGACAACTGATCCAAATGCTTAGCAAAAGATTGTTTGCTTAGGTTTTAAGGAGTGTCTTAAATGAGGAGAGTGAGGTATTGTGAGGAGAGACATCAAGAAGGAATTCCAGAGCTTGTGGGTTAAATACTGGTTATGGGGATAGGGTCTGGATGGGATTGTGAGTGGTGCAGATTCAATGGGCTGAATGGCCACCTTCTGCACTACTATGATTCATGGAATGGGAGGAGATTACAGAGATAGAATTCTTTGAGAACATTACATGTGCAGTGGACAGTGGGGAACCTGTGGATGCAGTGTATCTGGATTTCCAGAAGGCATTTGACAAGGTGCCACACCAAAAACTGCTATATAAGATAAAGATACACAGTGGAACTGGTATTAGCATGGATAGAGGATTGGTTAACTAACAGAAACCAAAGAGTTGGGGGGTAAACGGGTGTTTCTTCGTTGGCAATCAGTGACTAGTAGTGTGCCTCAGGGATCAGTGTTGGGACCGCAGTTATTTACGATTTACATAGATGATTTGGAGTTGGGGACCAAGTGTAGTGTATCAAAATTCACAGATGACACTAAATGGGTGGCAGAGCAAAGTGTGCAGAGGATGCTGAATGTTTGCAAAGGAATATAGATAGAACATAGAACATAGAACAATACAGCACCAACAGGCCCTTCGGCCCACGAGTTGCGCCGATCACATCTACCAATCCACAGACCTATCTATAATCCCCTATCCTATTCTTTTCCGTATAATCTACGTGAGTGGACGAGGGTCTGACAGATGGAGTATAATGTTGGTAAATGTGAGGTCATCCATTTTGGTACGAATAACAGCAAAATGGACTATTATTTATATGGTAAAAATTGCAACATGCTGCTGCGCACAGGGACTTGGGTGTCCTTATTCAGGAATCTCAAGGAGTTGGTTTGCAGATGCAGCAGGTAATTAAGAAGACAAACAGAATTTTGTCCTTCATTGCTAGAGGGATGGAATTTAAAAACAGTGAGATTACGTTGCAGCTGTATAAGGTCCTGGTGAGGCCACACCTGGAGTACTGTGTACAGTTTGGGTCTTCTTACTTGAGAAAGGATATACTAGCACTGGCGGGGATGTGCAGAGGAGATTCACTGGGATGATTCCGGAGTTGAGAGACTCCAGAGTTGATTCTGGAGTTGAGAGGCTTACAAGGAGGGACTGAGTAGACTGGGGCTATATTCATTGGAATTCAGAAGAATGAGGGGTGATCTTATAAAAAAAACATAAGATTATGAAGGGAATAGATAAGATAGAAACAGGGAAGTTATTTCCAATGGTGGGTGAAACTAGTACTAGGGGCATAGCCTCAAAGTAAGAGGAAGGTAACAAATGCATGAATGAGCATTTCAACAGCATGAACCTACATACGAGTGAATTAGTTTCCAGTGAAATTGTTTGGGACTTTCTTGCAATGTTATAGAAATTTGAAAAGGAATGCCCCTCTTGGGACAAGATCAAGCGCCTCCATCTCTGTTTGTGTTGTTACAATGAGTTGCGTATCTCGTAGAGAGTTTTTAAATGTTTACATAATGCCTGATAAAAAGGTTATGAGCAAGATATAGTTCTCTTGGTGACGCACGATGTGCTTGGTGGTCGACTGGTCTAATAAATCACAGGAGTATCTGCCTTCCTGTTCCATCATTGCAAAATGCTTGCCTAGCCCTCCAAAGAACCACAAATATAAACCACAACTTCACATTCCCAGGACTTTGACAAACAAGAGGTTTTTTTTACTTAAGTTTGAAACAATAACTAATACACTGCTAAGGAATTCAGGAGAAACCACTTTAACCAAAGTGTGGTAAGCATGTGGAACTTGTAACTGGAGGGAGCGATTGAAGTGCCAACCCTCCAGGACAGTCCTGCATCTCTGGGAACCGAAGATCAATTTCCAGGACATTGCTGTGTGTACCTTCTAGAGAAACATCATCAGGACATAAAAGTAGATACATTTTTAAAAAATTCTTTGAACATTTCTCTTCAATTTTCCAGCACTGAAAATTAATACATGTCTGGATGAGAGCAATAATTGTATGTTAACCTATACATCTCTACACTACACTAAACTAAAAAGTACTGAATCATAAATTGGTACAACTGGTCCGAATAGGCGCCGGAGTGTGGCAACTAGGGGATTTTCATAATAATTTTATTTCAGTGTGAACACGAGTTTGTGGCTAACAAATAAACTTCAACTTTATCTTGTCTTTAACTTTGTCTTTCTTGAGAAGGAGAAAAAAATAACTGAGGATGAGTGACAAATAGAGGGAAAGAAAAAGAGAGATAGAATCAGAAACAGAAAAGCAGACGGAGTAAGATATGTTTGAGTGTTCAGTACCTTTACCTCAGCCTTTAGGATGTGGACATTGCCAACAAGGCTGGCATATATTGCCTATCTCTAGTTGCCTTTGCAAAGGTGGTAGTGGGCCTTATTCTTGAACTATTGTAATCAATTTGGTGAAGAATCTCCAACTGTGCTGTTTAGCAGGGAGTCTGGGAATTTTGAAACACTGACACAGTTATTAGCTCTGCTGCCTCATGGGGATCTGGGTTCAATTCTCGGGTTGGGTCAATGTTTGAGCGAGTCTGCATGTTCTCCCCGCTTCTGTGTGACTTTCCTCCAGGTCATAGAGTCGTAGACGTTTCCAGCATGGAAACAGGCCCTTCGGCCCAACTTGTCCATGCCGCCTTTTTTTTAAACCTTCAAGCTAATCCCAATTGCCCGCATTTGACTCATATCCTTCTATACCCATCTTACCCATGTAACTGTCTAAATACTTTTTAAAAGACAAAATTGTACCTGCCTCTATTACTACTTCTGGCAGCTTGTTCCAAACACTCACCACCTTCTGTGTGAAAAAATTTGACCCTGTGGACACTTTTGCATCTCTTCCCTCTCAGCTTAAACCTACGCTCTCTAGTTTTAGACTCCCCCCGCTACCTTTGGGAAAAGGTATTGATTATCCAGTTGATCTATGCCCTTTATTATTTTATGAACCTCTGTAAGATCTCTCAGCCTTCTACATTCCAGAGAAGAAAACCCCAATCTCTCCAGCCTCTCCTGGAGGGGTTGACTACCCAAAACATGCAACCTTCTCAACCCCTCCTCCCAAGGAGGTTTTTTCAGTTTGAATTTTTTAAAATCTAGAACATTTTGAAAGTGTCCAATCATTATGCAATTCAGAAAAATCTAGCTGGATTTTGGTCTCTTTGGATGTCAATAAAATTACTCCAACTTAGTAATTCCCCTCTGAGGTTATCCTACGTCATATTGTTTCTGTGGAGAAAGAGGGACAAGGTTATCCCAACCACAGATCTACTTTTTGTGTTGTCTTCATTTGACGCAAACATATGACTCACAAAAATAAATGAAAGCAAAATACTGCAGCTGCTGGAGGTCTGAATAAAAAACTAAATTGCTGGAAAAATTCAGTAGGTCTGGTCGCACCTGACAGAAAACAGAAAGAAATCCCACAACACCAGCTTAAAGTCCAAACAGGTTTATTTGTAGCAAAAGCTGCAGGCTTTCAGGACAGCCTGCTCTTTGTCAGGTGGCTGGGAGTTCTGATCACGATCATGAAATTCATGAGATTTTGCAAGTCGAGGCAAGTCATGGGAGTTACAGATAATGTAACATGAACCCAAGATCCTGGTTAAGGCCATTGTCATGTATGCAGAACTTGGCTATCAGTCTTTGCTCAGTGACTCTCACTAACTGTCCTATCTGGGAACAATACATATCTCTTTAACTTATGCTTAATGCTCTCTCCACTTACGTTGTCTGTGCGCTTAAGACTGGATTAGCTGTAAAGGCTCGCATTTCAATTATTATTTAATCATTAAATTGAGTTTGTGCCTTTATGTGCCCCTTTGTGAAAAGATCTTCCCACTCACCTGATGAAGGAGCAACAAGTGCTCCAAAAGCTAGCAGCATTTGCTACCAAATATATCTGTTGGATTTTAACCTGGTGTTGTAAGACTTCAAGTGTTCACTCAATCTAATGCCGGCATCTTCACTTCATGTCAGAACCCCAAAGTTCATTGCTCTTTGCTTTTATTTGCCATAAATAAAAAGATTGTGATTGTAAACCCAATAGAAAATTCAGGGTAAACTCCATAAGGAGCATTTGAACCATCTTACAGAGTGGGCAGTAAATATAGAATTACATAGCTGATCATTTGGCCCTTTGCTCTTGTGTTCCACATGAACCTCCTCCTGTCTCAATCTCACTTATCAGCACTTATTTCTAATCAATTCTCTCTCGTACTTCCCTAACATCCTTTTAATACACTTATAATACACAGGATTCTCCAGTCGTTCCTGCCTCATTGCCACTGCCAGCGAGGATGCAGAATTTGGCACTTAGCCAAATCTGCGTTCACTGCAGCCAGAACCAGAGAATCCTGCTGGCGTGAATGGTCGGAGAATCTTGTCCATTGTAAGTGTATGAAAAGAGAAGTTAGGTAAACATGAGAGAGAATTGAATAGAAGTGTTGATCAGTGAGATTGAGATGGGGGGGAGGTTTATATAGATCACAAAAGCAGTGGGCCGAATGGTCTGCTATGTAATTCTATATCTACTGTCCACTCTATAGGATAGTTGGTGAAAACATGGACATGTAAAGTCCTTTGAACACTAAATCGGTACGATTCACCCCCCCACACTCAGTTCTTTCATTCTCACCATGGTGTGCCAGGCAGCCATACCTTGAAAGCAAGGTTCTTTTGTGAATCCTGCAAATTATGAAAATTCTTATCTTCTTCAGTTTCCCTTTAGTTTAAAATCCTAGAGCCTTTTAAAACCAAAGCTGCTTGAATTCTTTCCTACTCATTTCAATCTTGGCACTGACTTAAAAATGTTTGGGATTTCTCAACACTACAAAGGGTGTGTGTATGTGTTTGTGCAGACTGAAGGGTTGGCTCGGTCAAAGTATTAAACTCTGATGTCAGCCTAGAAAAGCAGAGAATACACAGAGTCTCTCTCTGTAAAACTGACTGTACAGCATCAATTCATCCAACATATTCTGTGAGCAGACTCGTTTGTAGTCCGCACATTCTATCCGTACCTGCATGGATTTTCTCTAGGTGCTCCAGTTTTCTCCCACAGTCCGAAAGGCATGCTGATTGGGTGCATTGGCCATGCTAAATTCTCCCTTAGTGTACCCGAAGGCGCCAGAGTGTGGTGACTAAGGGATTTTCACAGTAACTTCATTGCCATGCTAATAAAGTCACATGTTACTTAGACAATACTAAATAAATAATTTTTCAGCACATCTTTTCATTCAGTTTCCTTTCACATACTCATCCAGTATACATCTGAAAGTTTTTCCAATTAAGTGAGTTCACATTCTAATGCTTCTCTGAGTGAAGATGTTTTTTTCTTTATTCCTCTATTAGAGTTACCACCAGTCTTTGTTTATGACCATTAATGACCCTAGAATTGGATTCCCTTAGTGTGGAAACATTCACTTTGTATTCAAGGGGTCTGTTGTGTTTGTATCCCCTTGAAGATTAAAGGGATGATCTTTTTGAGGTGCTTAAGATGATTAAAGGGCTTGGTAGACTGGATCCAGAGAAACTATTTCCTGTGGTCGATGGGTTCAGAACTAAAAGTCATAATGGTAAATTTACAGCTCAGCTGTTCAGGATTGAATTAAAGAATGACTCCTTTACACCAAGGTGAGTAGAAATTGGAATGGTTTTCCCCAGAATACAGGGCGAGGTGATTGCAATTGAAAATGTCGAAAGGAAGATGATAGAGTGGAATTTTCTTCTGATGCTGCCAAAATTAAAACCAGTGCGTATCGTGAGGGTGATATGAGTGAGCTGCACAAAACACCGTAGACATTGGCAGAGCCGGAAGGTCCCACCAACGGCCTTCGCTGCCCGGAAACACACTGTGGGGGAAGGGAGGGTTTGGAAAATCCCACCCGTGACTTTTGTTAGACAAAAGTTGTTACACAGCCAAAGAGGGGAAATTGAGTTAAAATACGGAGCAGCCATGATCTAGTTGGATGTCTGAACAAACCTGAGTGACTGAAAGGCCTCACACTATTTCTACATACGATGGTCCAGGATGGAAAACAACAGGGGTGGGGGGGGGAGGCTGGCAAACTGGAAGGAAAGAATGCACTGTTAATGAGCTCAGGAGTGAGGAGGGTTTTAAAGGTGGAGAGGGGGGTAATGATGCAGGCATAATTTCGAAAGGAAACATAGGCCAGAATTCTTCCAGAAGAATTCTAAGTCTCAAATTTGCATGAAATCCAGAGTAATTCATTGGGAGTTCAGGGAAGAATTTCCCACACTCTCTACACTATAGAGGTCACTAGTGTGAATATCTTTATAAATCAGGGGTTGGGTCCTAACCCCTCTGGAGAGACTGAAATCAGCGCACTGAGCAAACCACTGCACACATGGCGATCTGTCAGTGCCGAGATCAGTGCATGTGCAGTAGCCCCGCACTGTTGGTCTCCAGATTGCTGTCCAATTCAATCAATGGCCAGCCCCTACATCCCTGAATTAATGGCCCTCTGTCCCCCTGATTGCTGGCTCAATTACTCCCAGGCTATCTTTGAACTCCCCCATCCTTGCCCACTCTGATCTCCACCACCCCCAAGGCCATTCAATTCCCCATCTCTGGAATCCTTGACAGCACCCCCAACCCACAGCCCTGACCTACCCCCACCCCCCAGTAGGCTGACACCAACCCCAACATGTCTGATTGTTGACCTTTCTCCTTCACCCACAATTGGTCCATCAGGCTGCTCCCCCATCAGGCCCCACCCCCTTTGTACTGCCCTATCAGTGCCAAGGTGCCCCTTGGTTTTTGCTGAAGGCCCTGGCTGGCACTGCCAAGGTACCAATACCAAGTGGGCAAACCCCTGTTGTCTGAGCATTTGTGGAGCCCCTATTACCCCTCCTTCATTCCAGCAGGGTCAGGCTGCAAGTATCCTGTTAGTGGGGACCTATTGTAATTCCCACTAGAGTGAACCACTCTGGTGGGAGGCGGGTTAGATGCTAATCAGCCCAGAGGCCTGCTATTAAACTGAAATGATATTAACATGTCCATTTAAATGGTCTTTGTGCCTCCCCACCTAGTTCCACAGCACAGCTGGCACCTCCCGAAATCTGGCACTGGGAAATGTTATCGAGAAGTGGGAACATGCACGCAAACCCCATGAATTGGTCAATGTGAGAACCTCCCGGCCCATTGCACTAAAAAGTTAGCGCAGCAGGATTGGAGAATTGCCCCCATAGAGTGTGAGAAAGCTGGATGATGGTTGAATGCTAATGACGCAGCAGAGGAAGGGGGGAATACAAATATATGAATGAGGAGCAAGAGTCAGCCATTTGCCATGAAAGGGGGCACAGAACCATAGAATCCCTACAGTGCAGATGGACACTATTCGCCCCATCAAGTTTGCATCAACTCTCTGGTCAAGAGGACCTTACCTAGGTCATTTCCCCCTCAACATCACTAAAACCCCCCCAAGGGGCAAATTAGCATGGCCAATCCAAGTGTCAGGGTAGGAAATGAAGGGGTAAATGACAAACTTTGGCCTGAAGATTGAAATGAAAGATTTGGAGAATGAGATAGCGAGCAGACGAGAAAGCTAAATCGTTCAAAATAAGTGGCCCAGTCTCGAAGGAAACTTTGAATCTCCTGTCACAAACTCACTTCCTCAACTGACTGTTGGGATTAATGAAGGATTCGGAGGAGTTTCTAATCTATCAGGCTCTATAGAGTTGTCAAGAGGCAGTTCTAAGATAAACTGTCTCCCAAACTGCTGTTAGCAAGAATGGAAAATAACACCTCACAGACTGGTACGACTCCAGATTCCAAATAACATCTGGCCAAGTAAGCGGCTGGAGTATAAACAGTGTTCCAGTGACCAGACTGAGGTCAGGCCCCAAATCACAATCTGGATTTAACTCCTGACATTTTGCACTAAACACATCTTGCCTTAGTTATTTTTTCCATCAGACCCCTCCACCAATATCAAAATGCTACTTAATCATGGACTCCAGGTGCCATCCACGTTTTAAAGTGCACCACATTATCCTGAGTTAGTTCCTCTTTCTCATTGTTTTTGAATGGATTTCACTGCTTGTTGAAGAGACCCAGAGAATGAAGTAAAGTGCGCCATAATGAACAGTGAGGACGACTTCAAGAGAAATATGTGTATAAAATGTTTGAGAGACTGGAAGGAGCTTGATGGTATGATAACAGAATGGGTGATTATATTCCTCCTGTTTTTGTTTCGATTTCCGCTGACTTCAATAAAAACTAAAAAGCTCAGAGATATAAAGTGGGCTGACTCATTCTCAATGTTTTATCTTATCGTACAAGTGTCACCATCTATCCCATAAAATGCAGTCAGGGAAAGAGTGGAATTGAGACAGAGACATGAAGAAAGATAGATACAAAAGCTTGAGGTTATGAACCAACCGATTTAAGAAGAACAGCTTCTTCCCTGCTGCCGTCAGACTTTTAAATGCACCTATCTCGCACTAAGTTTATCTTTCTCTACATCCTACCTATGATTGTAACACTACATTCTGCACTCTCTCCTTTCCTTTTCTATGAATGGTATGCTTTGTCAGTGTAACACAGAAAAAACAATACTTCCCACTGTATACCAATACATGTGACAATATTAAATCAAATCAAAAACAGCTCAGCCAAGCCAAACACAAAATTACTGCGGATGCTGAATCTGAAACAAAAATAGAAAAATGCTGGAAAATCTTAGTGGTCTGACAGCTCTGAGGAAGGGTCATCTAAACTCCAAACATCTACTCTTTCTCCTCAGATGCTGTCAGACTTGAATTTTCCAGCATTTTTCTATTTCAGCTCAGCTGAGTGCTGAGCTAATCCAGAAAGAGGTCAGGAAAACGGGAACAGTCCTGCAGATAGTGGCATCGTAAAGCCTAGGGAATTGTAACTCTTGGGTCCAGCTGGCTAGATCACCTGCATCAATTCAGTGGGGGCAGGAAGTCAGGTAACCTTCTTATCACCTGAGGAGTTATCATTGGCCAAAGCAAAGACAGCAGCGACAGCTTTCATCTCAGTTGGATGACTTGAAACTTAAACACATAAGACATAGGAGCAGAAGTAGGCCATAGAATCCTTACAGTGCATAAAGAGAACTTTCAGTCCACTGAATCTGCACTGATTCTCCAAAAGCAAGAGATGAGGAAAAATTTCTTCAGCCAGAGGGTGATGAATGTGTGGAAATTCATTACCACAGAAAGCAGTTGAGGCCAAAACGTTTTCAGAAAGGATTTAGATATAGCTTTTGTGGTGAAGGAGTTCACAAGTAATGGGGGGAAGGCGGATCAGGCTGTTGAGTTGAATGATCAGTGACGGAGCAGGTTTGAAGGGCTGATTGGCCAACTCCTGCTTCTATTTCCTATGCTTCTAAATGTCAGTTTCTTATATTGACATTGATAATCACTGATGTTAGAAACTGTCTCCACTGGTGGGAGGGTGGGTTATGAGAGGATAGATAATTGGCAAAATACTTTTAAAGACAGCAAGTTATGATTGGACACTATCTGAAAAGACAGTGGGAGTAACTTCAATAGTAACTTTGAAGCAAATGTGACAAATTGGGAAATTGTTGCAGAATAATGGGAGAAGAGCAGAAGAATTGGATCATTCTATCACAAGTTGAGGGGCCAAATAGCTTACTTCTGTGCTGAATGTTATATGTTTTTGATATTTACGGAAACATGGAGGAGAAAGCAATTTCCCATTCAAAAAGAAATTCAAAAGTACAAGTTTCCTGCAACGCTTTTCATTTTATTTCAAGCCAATCTGATTAACAAGCTGGCTATCTGCCTCATAGGCACAAAAGCCCATAGCAAGAGCAGATGACAGAGAAGCAGGAAGGGAGACAGGAAGGGAGGCAGGGAGAGGTCTCAGTGCAAGATGGAAATGTCTTGTGTTCAGACAAGGCAATTAATACGGGGAGAGGGGGGGAGGTAGGGTTGGGTTTAAGAGGTGAGGTTGTTGGGCCCAGATAACACTCCTTCTCGTCTGCCTCATATCCAGTGATGTAAATGCATTTAGCCAACGGACTCACCTCTCTTTTACTTGTCATGCTTTCTGGTTACCAGCACCACCCACGGCCAGGATTTTTCAGCATCGCCAGCTGTCAATGAATTTTTGGTTAGGTCTTCAAATTTTCCATTCCTGCCTGCAAGAGTCCTACCACAGGAGAGATTGGAAAATCCCAGCCAAAGAACAAGGAATTCCTTTACACAGGGTGGTGTATTACATGGGATGGTTGGAACAGAGACCTGCAATGCATTTAAGGGGAGCTTGGTTGATATTCCAGTGAAGAGGAATATGGTGCACGGTTGGGGGCGGGGAGAAAGTGGTAAATAGAGTGTAAGGAGATTGTGTGGAGTAAAGGCCAGCATAAACCAGATGGTCGAGTGGACTGTTTCCATGTTGTACAGTCTATGCAATCACACCAAGGCAGGAAACTGGGACACCACTACAGCCCAGGAAAGCTGAGCTGGGAAAGAAAGAGGTTGAGGGTGTCGGGGGTGAAGGCTCTGGTGACCCCTGCTACTAGGTTCATGTGCGTGAATATTGGGTTGTGAATTAGGACAGGTCAGGTTGCAATGCAATGATACCTAAGGTCGTGACACTCACACGGCACAGGAGGATTAAGGAACCACCAGCACTGAGAGGAAAGGAAGAAACATTGGAATTAAAGAGAAATCTTCAGTCTCTCTTTCATGAAACAAACAAACCTGTTATTTGAGTACAATGACTGCATCAGAAACAGAATAAATTAAACATCATTCTTCCCCTTGGCAAGAAATCAACAAAAATCAAATACTGCTTTCATTTTTTTTTATTTCCATGAATAAAATTTAGCTTTGAAAGTAAAAGCTTTAAACTCCTCCAGAGAAATAAAATGCCCCTTTACTTTTAGATTCAACTGAGAAATGATTTCCATTTAATTCAATTGTCAGAGTTGTATTTGGGAAGCACTGTGAAGTGGCTTCAGTTTCAGGATCCACGCTTGCTTTAATCTCTTGCTAGATGTTTTTTATAATACATGAACAAGAGTTGGTACAAACACTGGGACTTTGCTTAAAGGTGCCCAATTGTTCCAGAGAATGGTTTCAAATTCATCCCAGGAAATGAAAGACACTTCTTCTCACATGTCTCACGAGAGATCAGTTTGGGCAGTCACAATCCAGAGCTGGGTGGGCAATAGGGCTGCTCCTGATTTGACAAACTCATTTGGAGATGGGCGTATTGCTACGGTAAAGAATATTCTTGTGTGGTTGTGTCAGAGACAAAGTGGGGAAATTGTAGAGGAATGCTATCTCTAAATTACACATTGTATTGAGTGACTGGCATTCTCACTCCAGGGGCAAAAGGTTGTGATTTCAGGGCCTATTCCAGACACATGGAAATAAAATCAAGGCTGGCACTCCAATTGCACTACTGAGGGACTGCTGGAGTATCAACTGTTGGATGGCACTCAAAATCGAGGCCCTGGTCTGTCTCCGGATGAATAAAGATTCCATGGTGCTACACTAAAGAATAGGGGTGTTCTTCCCAGTGTCTGACCAACATTAATCCTTCTATCAGTAACAAAACAGGTGGTTACTGTCACAGTTATATTTGTGAAAGCTAGATATGTGCAAATTGGCTGTCACATTTCCCACATTACAACAGCAATATGCTTCTGAAGAACTTCATTGGCTGTGAAGTACTTCAGGGCATGCAATAGAAATCATTTTTATAATTCATGCTGTATTGGATCTGGGTGTGCTTGGGGTGTGTATGTGCACGCGCATGTGCTTGGTGTGTTCTGTGCACTTGGTGTGCACATGTGTGTGCGTGTACATGTACATGTGTGTACACACATGTATGTGTATGTGCATGTGCACACACAAGCTTGGTGTGTGTGGTGTGCTTGGTGAGTGAGCGGGCTTAATGAATGTGCAGGCATAGTGTGCATGCATGTGTGGTGTGCACGTGAATGTGTGTGTATGCTGTGTGCGTGAGCAGTCTACTCCCTAGCACCCAAGACCCTGACCTCAATGAAAAACTCCAATAAAGACGAGCCCACCAGCCCCCAGGGTTGATCTGGGTGTGCTTGGGGGTGTATGTGCACGCGCACGTGCTTGGCGTGTGTCTGTGCACTTGGTGTGTACATGTGTGTGCGTGTACATGTACGTGTGTATACACATATGTATGTGTATGTGCATTTGCACACACGTGCTTGGTGTGTGTGGTGTGCTTGGTGAGTGTGTGGGCATGGTGTGCATGTATGTGTGGTGTGCATGTGAATGTGTGTATATGCTGTGTGTGAGCAGTCTACTCCCTAGCACCCAAGACCCTGACCTCAATGAAAAACTCCAATAAAGGAGAGCCCACCAGCCCCCATCTTTTCAGGGTTGATGCTCCACTAAACTTTGCACTCAGCATCCCTTGCTTATTCAATTACTTCAACCAAAACTTCCAGGCCAAAGCTGAACATTAGGTTTAGGAGTTAAATTAAGAAAATAAAACTTCTCAAATATGTGCCAAATGAGCTAAAGACAGAATCTGTTTTGATTCCCCATGTTATTAATAAGACAGTAGTGTATTATGGTGAAAAGATCCTCTTTGCATGTTGGTGAAAATTATAAATCCCTCCTCTTGTCCTGTCTACACTGTTGACTCCTTTGGTCCCTCTTTGGCCTTTTTGCAGCCATACAGCCACTTGATGACCCGTGCATTCCGTTCAATGACAGATATCCCCAATGAGACCTGCTCATGAATTTCCTCTTCATAAAGGCCTTCACCACCTCTGCTGCCATGAGACAATTCACTGCCATCGCTTTCCGTCATGCTGACGTTCTGAATTCGGGGTGGGATAGAGTCTGAGGCAGCAGGAGAGGAGTTCACCAGCCCGAGATGCTCCGCCACATCCGGGTCAAGCCCGCAGTAATTAAAAAATCTTTCTTCCTCTGACAAGGCCACTGAGTTACGCAAGAGAAGGGCCGAGTTTGAGCATTGCAAAGTCCTGCTTCTCAAAGCCACTCGGCCACTTGCGTCAGAGGGATCGCTCGGCAACTCTTGCGTTCTGGTTTTGTGAAGGTTCGGAGAAAAAGAGCCTCCGATTTCTTTGTGGATGAAGAGATTGACGCAGTGATTCTCGGCCTTTGTTGCTTCGTTGTCACGGAGGCGACACAGATGCGACAGTGGGGGGCTACCTTCAGAGAAGGACGTTCCGTTCTCCTTCAGGATGATCTTTGGAAACTCCAGGGCGTTCACTTGCTTGTCCCTCATGGAGCCCTGGAACAGGCGCCGGATGAAGTTGTAGCCCCTGGAGTTCTCGTTGCCCTCTGTCTTGCAGTCACGTTTCTGTCGATAAATGATTAAGGAGTCGGGCCTCATGACTCTCTTGGAGGTGGTCCGCCGAGTGACCACAGGGTCGGGGGATGGCCTGTCCACCAAGATGTTCCTGACGTTGTTAAACTGTTCCAGGTTGGCGTTCTCTTTTCTGGCATCAAAGTCTGGGCATGGCTCGTCCGCCACGCCTGGTCTGACCCAGTTTCGAGCAGGGGACTGCGGAGAGGCACAGGGGCTGATGACAGGCTCTTGTTTGGTGTTCATCGCTTTCTGGCTTTTAACATACTTGGGCTTGTCTGCTTCAAGCCTCTCAACGGCACTCAGCGTCCGGCCCCTATTGTCGCTTTCCATCTGCCTGCGTAGGTACTCAGGGCCTTTGTTTAAGAGCCTGAGAGGCGACGGGGAACTAACTGGAGTGACTGGCTTCATTCTCTTCACTTCACTAATGGCTCAGGGCAACGAGGCAAGTCCAGAGCTAAGCCCAAGCCCAGCATTCAGATGCTCTCTCCCATACCCAAGCCACTGAAATCTGGTCACCTGAAACGTTCTAAGTGTTGTTTTGGAGGGGTTTGAGAACGCAGATTCCTCGGTGATTTCTTTACTGCAGAAAACAACGCGAGGTACAGGAAAAAGCTTTCAACGTACAGCTATCGAGGCACTCGACTCTCAATCGGAACGCTTCATCGAACTTTCCTCTCAGCTTCAGGCATCCTCCTGAAAAATAAATCAAAGTAATGCCGTGGATCAGTTCAAAGCCTCTGGACTTGATTCTAAAAGCTATTTTGTCTCTCGGTGCTGACAGATCTAATGCACCGGCAACACCAGCACTGAGCTGACACTGAAGGTCAGCTGGTTTAGCTTAAAGGCAACCAAAACTCACAGTGCACCAGGGGAGAGGGTCTCCGAGCAAGAGGCACACTCACTACACAAAACCCAGTGAAATGAATCCTCTGCAGCCAACAGAAATAATGTGCAATTATATAACAACGCCTTTCATGATCTCAGGATCACACCAAGCAATTCACAGCCAATGAGGCACCTTAAGGGAGGTCACTGTTGGAATGTATGGAAGCACAGCAGCACATTGTGCCACCGTGCTGCCCAGATTGTGCCAATCTGGGCAGCCTCACAGTGCCAGAGTCGTAGATTCAATTCTGGCCTTGCGTCACTGTCAGTGTGAAGTTTGTACATTCTCCCTGTGTCTGTGAGGGTTTCCTTGGAGTGCTCCGGATTCCTCCCACAGAACATGTGCGGGTTAGGTGAATTGACCATGCTAAATTGCCTCTGAGCTTCAGGGGGATTAGCAGTGTAAATACGTGAGGTTACAGAATCGATACTGTCATTGGTGCAGACTTGATTGGCCAAATAGCCTCCTTCTGCACGGAAAGTATTCTATGATTAATTAGCATGCAGCTATATCCCATAATGTGATAATGGCCCAATATTTTCTCTTTAGTTCAACCGAGGGAGATATATTGAGCAGGTTACCTGGAAGAATCACAGTCCATCTGAAGGAACTATCCCACTTAGTGCCATGGATTTAAAAAAAATCTCTACTTGAGAGGACAGATGGGTTTAACTCACTTTGGTATCTTATCCAAATGATGGCACTTCTGACAATGTAGCACCTCCCTCAGTGCTGCACTGGATTGTCAGCCTAGATTCTGTGCTCAAATCTCTGGAGTAGGACTTGAATCTGCACAACCTTCTGACTCAGAGGCAAGAGTGCTATTTGTAGCCACTATTCCTGAACAAACTCTGAGAAAAGGTCAAAGCTAGTCATCAAAAAAAGTCATGCCAATAGCTTAAAGCTTTTTTTTAAGTTTATTTTATTAGTGTCACAAGTAGGCTTACACTGCAATGAAGTTACTGTGAAAGTTATTAATACAGTGCAGCACAGAGACACATTTAATCAATTTGTTATATATTTGGAGTTAGGATGAGAGTTGTGTGTGTGCCTGAATTTTTATCACATTGGTTGGAAATGCTCAATGTTTGAATTGCAATTAATTATTTTGAGATGGACTAACCGTTAAATGGGCAGTTGGGCAGCACCTCTGACACTGCAGCAGTCCCTCAGCACTGCGCTGTAGCATCAGTTTATTCACAAAAACAGATTACCTTTATCTCATTGCTGTTTGTGGGAGCTGGCTGTGTGTATGTTGGTTGCTGTGATTCCTACATTACATTCCCCTAAGGGGTAGTGTGGGCATAATGGGCCAAATGGCCTTCATCTTTGCCAAGTGAGCTCAGTAACTTGCTGGAAGTGTGAGCTGATAACAGCATGACAGAGGCAGTGAGTCCTGAGTGAACATCAGTACCAACAACCATTTTCCTTATCCAATGAGATTTAAGGTTTGTGAAAGTGACAGACAAACAATTGTGTAGGAAATAGGGTGAACCAGAGTCAAGTCATAACAGAAAGAGAGGGGAAGAAAGATTGGATTCGTGGACAGAAATAGAAAGAAAAGAAAATGAAACAGAAAGAAGCATGTTTTATATTTTTAAAAACTCTTTTAAGAGTAATATCCTACCTGCAGGAAAGAAGCTTGGTAATATTAATTGTACGACTGGGTGGCACGGTGGTACAATGGTTAGCACTGTTGCCTCACAGCGCTAGGGACCTGGTCCAATTCCAGCCTCAAGTCCCTGTCTGTGTGGAGTTTGCACATTCTCCCCATGTCTGCACGAGTTTCCTCTGGGTACTCCAGTTTCCTCCAACACTCCAAAGATGTGCGGGTTTGTTTGTTTGGCCATGCTAAATTGCCCATTAGTGTCAGGGGGACTAGCAGGATAAATATGAGGGGTTACAGAAATAGGGCCTGGGTAGGATTGTGGTCAGTATAGACTCAATGGGCCAAATGGCCTTCTTTTGCACTGTAGGAATTCTACGATTTGCAACTTACAGAGTATTTCAACTTTGTCACATATTACATATTATCAGGAGCGCATTAACCGTACGGTTATATTCCTAGCAAATGATTACGAAAGTACTTCATCAGCTGTGAAACATTTTGGGACAACATTACAGAAATGCAAAGCTTATTTTTTGATTATCGACGCAAGTTGTGGCATGAGGTTTGAACCCACAACCTTCTGCCATGTTCCAAGGGCACGAGAGGAACCATTTACATTGAAGAGTATTGTTCATTCTACTGCCCAGTGCTAATAATTTCCTTCCATAGAAACAGACTGGAGAGTTCACGTTTTTTGACCGTGCTGTGTTTAAATCTCTCCCTGCTTTCCCCCTTCCCTATCTCTCTGTAAGCAGTCCCAGCCTTTCCATCCATGCCCTAGGTTCTACAATGCTGGCCGTCTGAGGTGCTTATATCCTTCATGGCTGCTGATTAGGTCCAGAAGCTCTGGAATTTCTTCACCAAACCTCACTGCTGCTCTTTTGTTAAGGTGCTGGGGTGGCACAATGGTTAGTACTGCTGCCTTACATTGCTGGGACCTGGATTCAATCCCCGGCTTGGGTCACTGTCTGTGTAGAGTACTCCCTGTGTTTCCTCCGGGTGCTCCAGTTTCCTTCCACAGTCCAAAGATGCACAGCTTAGATGGATTGACCATATTAAGTTCTCCTTCAGCGTACCTGAGCAAGTGCCAGAATGTGGCGACTAGGGGATTTTTCTCAATAATTTCATTGCAGCGTTAATATAATATAAATAAACTTTAAACTTTGCTTAAAATTGAGCTCTTTGACAAAGGATTTGATCACCTGCCTTAAGGTTTCCTCTTTGATTTGGTGTCTCATATTGCCTGATAATGTTCCTGGGAAATTATAACGACATTAAAGACATTACATAAATGAAGGACGCTGTTGTTGTTCAGGAGACCTCACAACACAGTGACTAATATTCAGTACCACTAAAAAAAAAAGTCAAATTTTCAGGGTCTTTCTGCCAGCAGTACCTTCCGACCCCATCGATATTCTCCAGATTCCCTGACAGTGGAGGTTGTGAACATTGGGAAACCCTGTTGACAGCAGAGAAACAAAGAACAAAGAAACGTGCAGGATAGGAAGAGACCCTTCGACCCTCCAAGTCTGTGTCGACCACGATGCCCCAGCTAAACTAAAGAAAAAACCTTCTGCCCTCATTGCATCCATATCCCTTCATTTCCTCCCTATTTACGCACACATCCAGATGTCTCTTAAATATTGTGAATGCGCTTGCTTCCATCAGCTCCTCTGGCAGCCTGCTTCAGGCACCGACCACTCTCTGCATAAAAAACTGCCCCCACACATCTCCCTTAAGCGTCTCCCCTCTCACCTTGAACCTGTGCCCCCTTGTAACTGACACTTACACCCTGGGAAAAAAAGCCTCTGACTATCGACCCTGTAATTTTATAGATCTCGATCAGGTCTCCCCTCAGACTTCTTTAATTAAGAAAAAGTGCAGCCCATTGTTACTTGGGTTAATGCAGCAAACACTTTGCACTCAGCACCATTCCAAAACTAACAATTTACACTGCTCCTAATCAGGTTAATTTACTGCTGGGTGTTGGCCCAGGAAGCTGGTGAAAACTCCCTGCTTTTCTTCAAATAGGCAGCGGTAACAGCATTCTGGCTGCATAAATATCTGAATACAATCCATTTTCACAGCGAGCAAAGAATACATGTGAGGGTGAAGCAGAGAGAAATCCATACACTGCTGACTGAGAGACAGAGCAAGACTATGGGGATCAGGATATTGAATTCAATGATTAGCCATGATCTTAATAAATGGCAGAGCAGGCTCAATGGGCCAAATGGCCTACTCTTGCTTCTAGTTTCTATGTAGACGATGAGAAGGTGCATGTTGTGGGGGTGGGGCATATGGGAAGGCAAAGAGGTCACTTGTATCCAATTGGAGCGAGGCTGTGGGGTGACCAAAGTAAAGTTTATTTATTAGTGTCACAAGCAGGCTTATATTAACATTGCAACAAAGTTACTGTGAAAATCCGCTAGTCACTATTCTTTGGTACCTGCTTGGGTACACTGAGGGAGAATTTATCATGCCAATGCAGCTAACCAGCATATCTCTCAGACTGTGGGGGGAAACTAGAGCACTTGGAGGAAACCCACACAGATATAGGGACAATGTGCAAACTCCACATAGACAGTGACCTAAGGTGGGAATCGAACCTAGGTGCCTGGGCCTGTGAGGTAGCAGTGCTAACCACTGTGCCACCATGAAAGGAAACAGAATTCAGAATCATTCAAACGCATTGACCAGAAATTCTCCAGAGAATCTGGTGCTCAGGCAAATCTCTATTCCCTGCAGCGAGACCAGAGAATCCCAATGGCGTGAATAGCCAGAAAATTCCGGGCATTAACATGGAAAATTTATTAAACTTGTCACATCTACATACTATCATCCAATTATCCCTCAATATTCTAAACCATTTGAAAACACAATTGTGCAACACTCCAGATAATCTTAGAAATAGTTTTCTTTCAGAAATGCTCATCACCATTCATGCAATTCAGTTAACATCACTTTGAAAGGTACAGAGACTAAAACAATTTACAAGGACAATACCAGAGCTGGAGGTTACAGTCACAAAAGGAAAGAATGAGTAGGTTGGAGCTCATGTTTCTAGGAAAGAGAAGGCTGAGAGGGCTGACCTCATAGAAGCCCTACATGCAAAAGGAGGCCATTCAGCCCAACAAGTCAGTACCAACCACAATACCACGAACTATAATTCCCAAAACCCCTCATATTTATCCTGCTAATCCCTCTGACACTGGGGTTAATTTAGCATGGCCAATCCACCTAACCTATACCTATTTGGACTGTGGGAGGAAACAGGAGGAAACCAACATAGACAGCAGGAGAACTTGCAAACTTCACACAGACAATGACCCGAGATTGGAATTGAACCTGGGTCCTTAACACTGTAACGCAGCAGTACTAATCATTGTGTCACCATATCACCTTTTGGGGATTTTAACGTTATGATAGGGTCAATATAATCTTAAAATAAATCACAGCCAAAAGGAAGCCTTTTGATCTGATGCGTCTGTGTAGGCTCTTGTGTAGAACTATCCAATTATTCCTATTCCCCTACTCTTTTCTCATACTACTTTTTCCCTTAAGTTTTCACCCAAATTAGGAGGTCATGTGGGACAGCGGATAGCTTCCCTCTCTCTGAGCCAGAAGCTTCAGGCTGGAGTCCCACCCCAGAATTTGATGGCCAGAGAAGGTGCATTCATAACATGGTCAAAGAGGCTGAATGTCAACCTGAAAATGCTTCCAAACAAGCCAATAGCTGGACGTAAGAGTGGGAGAGATCCTGGTCAGCCCACGCTTGATCCAGAGTGGTACCCCTCAAAGTATAAGCCCGTGGCAACAGACTAGCAATCTGTTCCGGCAACTACTGCTATGGAAATGGACGAAAATCTGCCTTAGTGCACCATCGGGTATGTGAAAAGAATTGGAAATTTCACACAAATACTTTTTGAAAGTTACAATTGAATCTGCTTCTGCTACCTGAAGAAGAGTCGTATGGATTGAAACGTTAACCCTATTTTCTTTCTTAATAGATGTCATCACACTTACTGAGTTTTTCCAGCATTTTTCTGTTTTGCCTCCTCCTAACCTTCTCGTTTAAAAGAAAACAATCCCAGCCTCTCTCATCTCATGATATATCACTCTTAATGCATGGAACTATTCTAGTAAACCTCCTTTGCACCCTCTCCAAATTCTTGATATTCTTACTAATGTGTATTGAACGTAACTTTACTCAATATTATCAGCTAGCGCTATAACCAGTGACGTAAAATCAGAGAATCACTACAGTGCAGAAGGAGGCTATTTGACCCATCGAGTCTGCACTGACAACAATCCCACCCAGGTCCTGTCTCTGTAACCCCATGTATTTACCCTGCTTATTTTTCTGACACCATGGGGCAATTTAGCATGGCCAGTCTAACCTGCATTTCTTTAGAGTGTAGGAGGAAACCGGAGCACCTGGAGGAAACCCATGCAGATACGGGGAAAATGGGCAAACTCTGCACAGAAAGTCATCTGAGGCTGGAATTGAACCCAGGTTCCTAGAGCTGTGAGGCAGCAGTGCTAACCACTGTGCCGCCCACATATAAAGACATAAAATAATTGGAAAATTTTTGGTAGCATGCATTTATTATAAACCACAGTTTAAATTGTGCCGCCACTGTCCAGGATTTACATATAGATGACCCACATTTCTCTGTCTTTGCACTGCTTTGAAATTGTACCATTTTGTTTATATTATCTCTCCTCAATTTTTTCCAAAGTATCTATTTTTGGTTTCTCAGCAATCACCAATGCATTCAGCACTTATTGAAAGATATGGCAGGCTCAAAGGACCATGTGGCCTGCTCCTGCTTCTGTTTATATTCTCATGATAAGAAAACCAGAATATCAGAGTATTACTTAAATGGTGACAAATTGGGAAATGTTGAAATACAAAGGGATCTCAATTTTCTTGTACATCAGTTATTCAAAGCAAGTGTGTAGGTATAGCAAACAGTTAGGAAGGTGAATGGTATCTTGGCCTTCATTGCAAGAGGACTTAAGTAAAGTAATGTTTATTTATTAGTTACAAGTAAGGCTTACATTAACACTGCAATGAAGTTACTGTGAAATTCCCCAGTTACCAAAGTTCGGCACCTGTTCAGGTCAATGCACCTAATCACTTGAGTATAGGAGCAAGAATGTTTTACTGCAGCTGCAAAGAGCCTTGATGCAGCCACATCTGGAGTTTATGCGCAGTTTTGGCCTTCTTACCTAAGAAAGGAATGTTCCCCAAATTAATCATTGAAATAGCAGGATTGTCGAACAACGGGAAACTGTGTTAGCTAGGCTTGTATTTACTGGAGTTTAAAAAAACGAGAGGGGATCTCACTGACACATCTAAAATTCTGACAGGGATGGACAGATTGGACATAGCAATGAGGTTTCCTTTGGTTGGGGGATCTAGAACAAGGGCTCACAGTCTCAGGATACAGGATAAGTCATTTAGGACTGAAAGAAGGAGAAATTTCTTCACTCAGAAGGTGGTGAACCTATGGTTTTCTCTACCACAGAAGGCTGTGGTGGCCAGGACACCGAATATATTTAGGAGGGAAACAGATAGATTTCTCGACTTCAAAGAGGTGTGAGGAGAGAGTGGGAGAAGGCCATGGAGATTGAGGGTCAGCCATGGTCACACTGAATGGTGGAGAAGGTTCAATGGGCCAAATATCCTAATCCAGCTCCTATTTTCTATGTTTCTCTGACACTTTAGTATTTAGTTTTAATTATGCTCTTTCATTGCCACAATGAATGTCAGGATTGTTATGCCGCACGATAATTTGATTTATTTCTTTAGCATGTGTGTAGTCACAGAGCCAATCTACGTCTTGTTTGTGGTTGGATGGAGTTTGTTAAGCATGCCTTTAAGTTTAGTTAGCAGACACTCTTCAACAATGTGAGTCATTGTTTGGACTTCACCACAGCTGCAGCCTTGATGACAAAGATGTCCTGCTTACCCTCCTTCTGCACTGAGAGAGATGCTGGGAATTGCCAACATTGTGAGCTGCTGTGACACAAGGCAATTCTCAGGAATAAATGCAAGTCTCCTTCATGAGGGTCTTGCATTTGCCTCGGAAATGCAGCCAGTATAATCGAGGACCCCACACGACTCAGACATTCTCTCTTCCATCTTCTTCCATTGGGAAAAAAAATTCGAAAGTCTGAGGTCACATACCAACCGACTCAAGAACAGCTTCTTCCCTGCTGCTATCAGACTTTTTAAGCAGACATTAAGTTGCATTAAGTTGATCTTTCTCTACACCCTAGCTATGATGGTCACACTACATTCTACACTCTTTCCGTTTCTAAGTCCAGTATGATTTGTCTGTTTAGTGTGCAAGAAATAATACTTTTCACTGTATGCTAATACATGTGACAATAATAAATCAAATCAAATCAGAGTGTTACTCAGTGAAGAATACTTAACTTGTAAACTTGAGCCTCATCCAAAGCTGCAAGGCACTGATCCTAATCCAGGCCCATCCCATTCATTCAATTACCCCCTCACCAACCTCATAGAATCAGAGAATGCCTACAGAGAACAAGAGGCCATTCAGCACATCGAGTCTGCACGACTCTCTCACAGAGTATCTGACCTAGCCCCTCTCCCCTACCCTACTCCTGCAACCCCAAACATTTCCTATGACTAATCCATCTAACCTGCACATCTTTGGACTTTTTAACCTAGGTACGTTCACCATTTTACAATACTGTAATTTAAAAATTCTAATGTTTGTTTGCAAATCCCTTTAATAACCTCATCCCTCTCTATTTCCCTAACCTCCTCCAGTCCTACAACTCTAGAGGGATGTCACTGAAGATCAGGATCAAATTCCCTACTGTTCCGTCTCCATTTTACTTTTATCTGTTTCCAATAAAAGTTTTTGTCCTGGTTTTGGTCTGACATTTAAACTTATCTCCCACATTTCCTGTTCAGAACCTTTTTTTTGTCCTGTTAAATGCCTCCAAAGTGTATCTTTCCCCTTGAGTGGGAATCTGTTTAAAACAGCACGCCACAATGAGACAGTTTATAGAGCATAAAACCACAGGCTTTTTGACCACAATCACTTTCAAACTCCATCACCAGGGCTATCTTTGTACTTTCTCCTGCTTTTTATAGTGACTGACACAACACAGCCTAATTTTTTATACTCCACCCTCCATGTGGGAAAGACATAGTTAGAAAATGAGAACAAATATCAAAGCAGAGAATGACTTTAATTAGAGCCTTGATGCTTTACATAGAACTACATTGCATAAGCGGTACAGAAACAGGTCATTCCGCTCAATTGGTCCTCCCACCCTATTTCCTCATCTTGAGGACTAATGGTGTGGGAAGATTTGATGGAGCTATGTCAAAACAATGAAGTGTACAGAGTATTGGGATAGCACGGTTGCGCAAACACAGCTACTCCACAGCACCAGGGACTCAGGTTCAATTCTGACTTTGGGTATTACAGATTTAATTTTGTCTCTTAAAAAGCATTTAGATATTTACACGGATAAGATGGGCATAGAGGGATATGGCCAAAGGCAGGCAATTGGGACTAGCTTAAGATTTTGAAAAGGGGACTGTATAGACAAGTTGGGCCAATGGGTCTTTTTCCATGCTGTAAACCTCTGTACTCTCTGGAGTTGGCATGTTCTCCCCATGTCTGCATGGGTTTCTTCCGAGTGCTCCGGTTTCCTCCCACACTCCAAAGATGTGTAGCTTTGGTGGATTGGCAATGCTAAATTAATCCTCAGTGTCAGGGGGACAAGCAGGGTAAATGTGTGGGGTGAGGGGAACATACACGGGTGGGGATTCAGTGGCCCGAGGAGATCCAAATCCAGTTTCAGAGACCTCCCCGAAATCCACCTTCATTTTCAGGAAGTCCATGTTTTTTCTTCAATAGTGGGTCAGTGATGCTGGGCGCATTTACAATATGGCACCAATATAGTATGTTTACCTGCTGGCCAAGGTAGTGGGAAACACTCCACGTTCCCACCCTCTTTAGTCTGAAAATAAAAAACTCCACCCATCATTTCTAAAATTGTTTGAACATTTCTCTTTACCAGATATACAAGTACTGAAAATGGGGGGAAAGAGTTGCTTGGTTGACAGTCAAACATGACCCATCGGGTTATGAGTCATTTTGGTTCCTAATTAACTTAGGAAGGTAAGACATGGATGGATGTGTTGGCCGACAAATGTCTGCAGCACGGGGGGAAAGTTATGTGATGAAACTTCCAGGAATGTCATTTATGACAGTTTGGCCTCCCTGCGGGTGAGTTAGTTTTTGCCAGAAATGGAATTTTGTAATGAATATCAGCACTGCTGGACTAGTGAGGAGATAAGATAGTCAGCAGGGACTCTAACCTGCTCTTTTCTACCATTGAATACTTGAACATGTAGACAGTGGGGGAGGTAGGGAGGGAAGGATAGGACCAGGTATGTGCCCCCAGTGGATATGCATTATGGAGGGTCAGGCATAAGGAATGGCAGTAGGGTAAAGTAACAGAGCATTCCCAGGGCACAGGCCACAGAATCAATGCCTTTAGGAGAAATAATAAGTAATTCTGTTTTCCTATTCAGAATACAGTACATGTTACAGGGTGTTCCACAGAATAAGACCTCTGGGTCAAGATGACTTTGATAAAGCAGCCTGGGTGGTTTGACATCACCTCAGCCTCTTGACGCATTACCAACTTGTACTGCACAACAGGGTTTATGCTTTCCTGCATTCTCAAACACTTACTGTCATGACAAGGCAGCACTGAAAAACAACAGTACCCTGGCAACTGGAATTCTTATGCAAAAAGTCACTCACAACTGAAAGGCCTTCTGCATCCAAGAAATGCAACGAGGGATTGAAAATTATAGGAACGTGGTCATCTCACGATCCTAGAAGATCCGAGATGGATGAACGTTTATGTCATTGGGTCAATGCAGCATAGAAGGAGGCCATTCAGCCCACTGAATCCATGCTGGCTCTTTTGGAGCAATCCAGTCAGTCCCATTTCCTCCTTCAATCCCCTTAGCTCTGCCAGTACTTTTGTCCCTCAAGTCTCTATTTTTTCCTAAGAGTCGATCATTTCTGCATTCACTACCCTCGTTGGTAATGAATTCCCTGTCATTAACACTCGTTACAGAAAAAGAATTTCTTCTTCACATCTGCCTGCATCTCTTGCCCAAAACTTCAAATTTGTATCCAAAAGTCCTTGCACCATCAGTTATTGGAACAGGTTTTCTTTCTCTACCTTATCTGTACTGTTCATAACCTCTGTACAACTCTATCAGATCTCCCCTCAGTCTCCAGTCCCGACCTCACTTCCTAGCTTTGTAGCCACGTTCCCCAATTCCTGTTAGGAAATCACTTCTGCATCCACTCAAGGACACTATTGAAATTCCTCAATGTAGATTCCTCTGTCCAAGAAACTTGAACCAACTGTAGTCCCAACAGGATTGTTATTATCCCAATTGGATAAAATCTATTTTTTTCTCTTGATAGATGTGGAGAAACTAAGAGCATAAACCATTCTTGAACTTCAAAACTCAAAAGGCTACACTGAGATATTTTGAGGAAGTATACCTGGAGATACTTTGTCCTTTTGAAGTGTCTTTGCATGGGGGCCATTTTCTCTTTCAATTTCTTTCCCTTTTCCTGAAGTTAAGGGTCTGTCAACAGAATCATTGAATCCTCAGATTTTGTGACCATGCTTTCTGGATGTAGAAGGCCCCAAAACTGACAAAGTTTCTCTTTACCCATTATCAACATATCTCCCTTCCAGCAGGAATTGTTGGAAATTTATCAGCAGTGGCTGAGTTTCTTTTCTAGATCAGGAATTCAGAGAACAACTTCAGCTTAGCTGAGATCAAATAGTTTATCACTGCCTGTGGATTGTATCTGATTTCCCCTGTGGTCTGTATGGCTAAATGCTCCCAGTGCTTTTTCCAACATGAAGCCCCTCCTATTTAGAGTCATAGAGTGAATAGGCCCTTCAGCCCAACTTGTCAATGCTGCCCTTTTTTTTAAAGCTACTAAGCTAGTCCTAGTTGCCTGCATTTGGTCCATATCCTTCTATACCCATCTTACCCATGTAACTTGTCTAAATGCTTTTTAAAGGGCAAAATTATACCCATCTCTATTACTACCTCTGGCAGCTTGTTCCAGATACTCACCACCCTCTGTGTGAAAAAATTGCCCCTCTGGACTCTTGGATCTCTCTACTCTCATCTTCAACCTAGTTTTAGAATCCCTACCTTTGGGAAAAGATATTGACTATGTCCCCCATTATTTTATAGACTTCTTTAAAATCACCCTTTGACCTTCGACTCTCCAGAGAAAAAAGTCCCAGTCTATCCAGCCTCTCCTTATAATTCAAACCATCAAGTCACTAGCATCCTAGTAAATCTTTTCTGCACTCTTTCTAGTTTAATAATATCCTTTCTATAATAGGGCGAAGAGAACTGTATACAGTATTCCAAGTGTAACCTTACCAATGTCTTGTACAACTTCAACAAGACGTCCCAACTCCTGTATTCAATGTTCTGACTAATGAAACCAAGCATAATGAATGCCTTCTTCACCACTCCGTCCACCTGTGGCTCCACTTTAAAACAAGCAACAGTCAAGAAGGATAACCTTTTAAAATGGCAGCAGAACTACCATTTCCTTTTATAAAGGCAAAATACTGCAGATGCTGGAATTTGAAATAAAAACAGAACATTGTAGAAACTCTCAGTATGGGGAGATGATCGTCTAGAGGTATTATCACTAGACCATTAATCCAGAATCTCAGTGAATGTTCTGGGGTCCCGGGTTCCCGGGTTCAAATCCTACCATGAAGGATGATGGAATTTGAATTCAATATAAGAAATATTTGGAATTAAGAACTTACTATTGACCGTGAAACCATTGTCGATTGTCGGAAAAACCCATCTGCTTCATGAATGCTCCTTTAGGGAGGAAATCTCCATCCTTACCTAGTCTGGCCTACATGTGACTTCAGAGCCACAGCAATGTGGTTGACTTTCAACTGTCCTCAGGCAATTAGGGGTGGGCAATAAACGCTGGACAGCCTGCGATGCCCATATCCCATGGATGAATAAAAAGAAGTCTGACTGTAAAGCAAAGTTGTGTCAGGATGGCTCATCCTGATTGGCTTTATTCTCTCTCTACAGATGCTGTCAGACCTGCTAAGATTTTCCAGTAACTCCTTTTTGAAGTAACTCCTCTGAACTGTCAAGTTTGAAATTCTGCCACACTGTCCTTTTTTATTCTGAACTCTGTTACCTGTATCCTAACACACACCAAGTCCCATTCACCATGACCCCACTGTGCTCGCTGGCTTACCTAGCCCAAGAATGCTTCAATTTTAAAATCCTCAGCCTTAACTTTGAATCCCTCCAAGACATTGCCCCTTCCTTTAATTGTAACCTTCTCCAACCATACAACTCTCCGAGATCACCTTCCTCCTCCAACCCTGGCCTCTTACACATCCCAGACTCTCATCACTCCAACATGAACCAGGCTGTCAGGTACCGTGACCCTAAGCTCCGGATTTCCCTCCTTAAATCTTTCCACGTCTCTTCCCTCTGTAAGAGACTTCCTGAAAACTACCTTTCTGACAAGGCTTCTGAACCTTTATCCTAATATGTGACTCAAGGTCAAGTTATATTTGATAATCCCATACCATGGGATTGTTTACTATATAAATATAAATCGTAGAACTGCAGATCTAGGTCACCAAGAACTGTGCGTCATGTGGATGTAACATAAATGAATAAGATTTTCCTGGTACAAATTCTTTACAATTCATTGTCATTTCTTGATTATTTAAACGCTCGTGGTGTTAGCAATAGTAATCAGCTATTCATTGGCTCTGACTCTTTGACCTCAGTTTCATTGGCTGAAGACCACAGACTTGTGTAAAGATTTTCAATCACATTTTCAATGGCCTGTCAGCCACGTAACCAAATGGCCAGAGAATCATTAGGCTCGGTGACCCGATGCGACCGAAGGACTCGGAAAGAGAGAGATTCATTGACCCCAGCTGTTCACTTCCTTTTATAATCCCCAATAAAAACTGCTTGAAATCGCACCTAAATGAGGTCCTTTGCTGCAATTCAACTTCTGATTTACGGTAAGCCCTCAAATTCTGCATTTCAGGAATTAGAGACTGTGTTTCATGAACAAAAAAAAGTCTTGCATGAAAATTTTCAAAAAGGAAGCCTAAAGAATGGTAACTTTGCGAATATGATTTACGGTGGCAGTAGAATGAACAAACACTATTTGATTTGATTCATTATTGTCACATGTATTGGTATACAGTGAAAATTGTTTCTTGTGTGCAATACAGAACACACTGTATATAGAGAAGGAAAGGAGAGGATGCAGGATATAGTGTTGCAGTCATCGCTTGGGTGTAGAGAAAGATCAACTTAATATGCGGTAGACCCATTCAAAGGTCTGACATCAGCAGGGAAAAAGCTGTTCTTGAGCCGGTTGGTACGTGATCTTCAACTTTTGTATCTTTCTCCTTATGGAAGAAGGTGGAAGAAAGTATGTCTGAGTGGATATAATAAAGCACATGTATAATACATATAATAATACATGTATTACTATATATGTAATAAAGTAAGAAAGCCAAATCAAAACATGTGTGTCGATGTATGTGCTGAATGCAGGATCTTGGCCCTTCACCTGATCAAAGAAACCATCAGATAGTTTCATTGCCACAATCGCCATTTGCTCGGGTTAACAACCCGACTTGGAGTCATTCCAGAAAGTTTCTTTGCACATTATTCCGTCTCTAACCCATATTCATGCCATTGGTCATTTGGCATGGCTAATGGTAGGATTCTTAATAGTGTTGATGAACAGAGGGATCTTGGTGTATTTGTGCATAGATCCCTGAAAGTAGGCAGTCAAGTCGATAAGGTTGTTAAGAAGGCATACGGAGTCTTAGCTTTTATTGGTAGGGGGATTGAATTTCGGAGCCGCAACGTCATGTTGCAACTGTACAAAACTCTAGTGCGGCCGCACTTGGAGTATTGTGTGCAGTTCTGGTCCCCACATTATAAGAAAGATGTGGAGGCATTGGAGAGGGTACAGAGGAGGTTTACCAGGATGTTGCCTGGTATGGAGGGCAGGTCTTATGAGGAGAGGCTGAGGGATTTGAGGTTGTTTTCGTTAGAAAGGAGGCGGCTAAGAGGGGACCTTATCGAAACATATAAGATGATTAGAGGTTTAGATAGGGTGGACAGTGATAGCCTTTTTCCTAGGATGGAGAAAGCTAGCACGAGGGACACAGCTTTAAATTAAGGGGTGATAGTTATAGGACGGATATCAGAGGTAGGTTCTTTACCCAGAGGGTGGTTAGGGAGTGGAATGCCCTGCCTGCGGCAGTTGTAGATGCGCCAAGTTTGGTGGCGTTTAAGAGGTTAGTTGATAAGTTTATGGAAGAGAAGGGAATGGTTTAGTTTGGAGGGTCATTGCTTTTCTCATAATTGGTCGGCACAACATCGAAGGCCGAAGGGCCTGTTCTGCGCTGTAATGTTCTATGTTCTATGTTCTCAGTCTGTGAATGAACAGACTCTTAATCATTTGGATGATCCTTGGCTATGGCGTATATAATCTTTTCCCACATCTCCAAAATGTTTATAAAATACTTCAAGGAAAATAAAAGAGAATTTTATTAAATATATCAAACAATTTTGACTGGAGCAGTGCTCCACCAAATCTGGTCTCTTGTGGATCCCTCACTTCATTTATCTCATGATTGGGAGCTGTGTTTTCAGCTGCTAAGAATCCAAGCTTCAGAATTCAATTAATCAAATTCATCCTTTTCTCCTCCTTTAAGACCATCTTTAAAACATATCACACTGACCAAGCTTTTAGTCACCTCTCCCAATAAGTCTTTAAAAGTTAGAGAGGTATATGGCACGCAAAAAGGCCCTTGGCATCTGCACCGCTCAAAGACAAACCACCGAACTATTCTACTTCCATTTTCCAGCACTTGACCCATGGTCTTTGCATGCCTTAGCATTGAAAGTGCATGGTTTCTGGCCTTCCAGCCATATGCGTTCCCTGCCAGCAGGAGACAGCACATTGTTTATTAGCAGTGGGATTCTCTGGTCTCACCGCTGTTAACAGGAATTCCCACTGACGTCACTCCACACTGGGGTTAACCCACTGGTAGTGGTGCACTGCTGGCGGCATCAGAGAATCTTACCAAACCTAAATACCATCCTTTGGGTGAAAAGGTTTTTCTCACATCGCCAATAAACCTCCTGCCCCTTATCCTAAATCTATGCCCCCTGGTCATTCCCCAAAGGAAAAAGTTTCATAGATGTGGTTTGTGTGGCTTGGTGTCAGATTTCATTTGAAGTCACCACTAAGTGCCTTGGGTTGATTTAAAATGTTGAAAGGTGTGACAAGTTGTAACTATAATACACATAATTTGCTATCCAACTTCTCTTCTTCAACAGGGATTGTCATGAGTGGCCCCGAGTTTTGTCCACACACATAACAGGGATGGTGACAAGAATTGGTCAATTTTCCACACTCACTCCTTGTCCCAAACACAGGGGTAGTGACTAAACAGAAATTGAGATTAGCCAAGAGTACGCAGTGGTATCAACTGTGGTTCACAAGGTTCCAGGTTCAAGTCCCACTCCAGGATATGAAGATAAAAGACAAAGCTGACATGTCAGTGTGGTATATAGAGGGCGCTGTGTGGTCCACTGGGGCAATGCCTGCTCTCTCAGGTGGGTGCAAAAGATCCCATATTACAATTGCCATGAGGACAAAAGGAATCATCTCTGGTGTCCTGGTAATATTTATCCAATCAATATTACAAAGCATATTATTTGATAGTTTATCACATTGCTGTTTGTCAGAGTGTGCAAATTGGGTACCTTGTCTCCTATATTACAATAGTGACTACACCTGGAAAGTACCTCAATGGCTGTTAATTTTAGCACTTTGATATATCGTGGCTGGTAGTTTTAAAAGATAGGCTGCAGGCATTGAAGTTCAAACAAACAGCTTTGTTAAAAGGATGTTAACACTGCAAGCTGCTAAGACAGACTGCCCCGTTTGCCCATGCAAACAGCCAATGATATCCTCAATGACTTCATGTAGCTGCTCTCTTAAACTACCCCTGTTATACTGAAAAGCTGTAAGAAGTCTGACAACATCTCCACATTACTGAAAAACTGCCAGCAAGAAGGGACTAGAAATAACATGAATACACAACAGTTACAAAAAAATGCCATCTAAATGCAAGTTTTGCTTTCAGGCCAGTGGTTAAATCTGGGATCTGCCTGATTTCCATGACTTACTGTAACACATGGCGGTGCCATTATCCACAAGGCCACCTGGGGAGCCTATAATCAACTGTTACTGCAAAGTGAGCAAGTTGTACTTTCCATACCAAATTTATGGCCCATGGCAGCGCTTTCAAAAACTGAAGCCAGAATCATGAATATATTAGGAGCAGCCCAAAGACAGAGAGAGAGAAAGGCGTCATGCCTGCAAACTGTCCACCCATTATCCTAGCCAGACTGACATGTTATTATACCAGAGCTTAATGCCAGGGGAAAGTCCTGGTTAAACATAACTTACAATCACTGGTTTACCACAGTGCAATATATCCAAGGGTTTAAAAAAGAACACATATAAAAACTTCATCTGTATTGTGTCTTTCAAAATGTTGGATGTTCAAAGATATTTTTGGCCAATAACCACCGTAAGATCGGAAACATGATAAACAAGTAATGCACTGTAAGATTCTACATGTATTAATAACCAGATCAGCTTTTTAAACAAAAATAATACTGCTTCCCTGGCTGGCACACACAGGGAAGAAAGCCACTTTCTTCAAAATAGTGCCATGGGATCTTTATTTCAATCTGAGGGAGTAGATTGGCTGCCTGTTCAATTCTCAACTGAAAGCACCTCCAACTCGCATAGCGCTCCTTCAATATAGACACGGAGCAGCAGTCTAGCTTGAGACTCTGTATAAGGCGGCACAGTGGCACAATGGCTAATATTGCTGCCTCACAGCGCCAGGGATCCAGGTTCAATTCCAGCCCTGGGTGACTCTCTCTGTATGGAGTTTACACACAATCTCCTTGTGTTTGCGTGGGTTTCCTCTGGATGCTCCAGTTTCCTCTCACAGTGCAAAGATGTGTGGATTAGATGGACTGGCCATGTTAAATTGCCCTTTAGTATCAAGGGAATTAGCAAGGATAGGTAGGGTTGTGGGATAGGGCCTTGATGGGATTATTGTCGGTTAGCCTCGAAGGGCCAAATGGCCCCCTTCTGCACTGCATGGACTCTATGATTCTAAGTCAGACATGAATGGACTATCTTACCTAACAATGTCTCATGGGGCTGTGTCATGAAGTAACCAGGAACATGAAGATTGGGAGACATGCAGCAACACTGAATGAGGATAACGATTGTGATTCTTTGTGAAGGGAGGGTTGGCTTATAAATGATGGGACATTGAAGAGAACTTCTTCAAAATAGTGAAATAGGATCTTTTATGCCCACCTCTGACAGCAGACTCTTAGTTATTGACAACAGCTCAGCCTTCAACACCGTTACCGCTACAAAACTCATCTCCAAATTCTGTTGGCTGGAACTCGGCTCCTTCCTCTGCAATTGGATTCTAATTTTTGAACTCACAAACCGCTATCAGTAAGGATAGGCAACAAACCTCCTCCGTGATCATTCTCAGCACCACTGTTCCACAAGGCTGTGTCCTCAGCCCCTTATTCTACTCCCTATATACCTATGACTGTGGTAACTTCCTCTAAAACTCAATTTTCAAGGTTGCTGATAACACCATAGTGGATCAGATCTCAAATAAACAACAATGAGAAGTAGTACAGGAAAGAGGTAGAGGATCTGGTGAACTAGTGCAATAACAATAATCTCTCCCTCAATGTCAACAAAATTAAGAAGATAGTCATACACTTCAGGAAGCACAGTGGAGGACAATAGGGATGAATGGAAATGGTTGAGGGCTTCAAATGTTTTTGTGTCCAGATCACCAACAACCTGTTATGGTTGCCCCAGGCAGACGCTACAGTTAAGAAAGCCCACAAATGCCTCTACTTTCTCAGGAGGCTGAGGAAATTTAGCATGTCCACTATGACTCTTTGCTATGACTCTCACCAACTTTTTCCTAATGCACCATATACAGTATTCTTTCTAATTGTATCACAGCTTGGTATGGCTCCTGATCTGTCTAAGACTGCAAAAAACAAAAGGTCATGAATTTAGCCCAGTCCATCATGCAAACCAGCCTCCTATCAATCGACTCTGTCTACTGCCTCGGAAAAGTAGCCAGGATAATTAAGGACCCCATGCACCCCTGGATATACTCTGTTCCATCTTCTTCCATTGGGAATAAGATGTAAAGTCTGAGGGCATGTGCCAACTGACTCAAGAACAGCTTCTTCCCTGCTGCCATCAGACTTCTGAATAGACCTACCTTGCACTAAGTTGATCTTTCTCTACACCGTAGCTATGACGAACACTATATTTTGCATTTTCTCCTCTCCTTCCCTATGTATGGTATGCTTTATGTATAGTATGCAAGAAGCAATACTTTTCACTGTATACTATACATGTGACAATAATAAATCAAATGAGATGGGAGTTGGAATTTTTCCAAAAGTTAGGCAGCCCCATCACCTCCCATCGGGATTGCAAACGGGAGCTGAACCCCGATGGATGGGCAGAAGGACCCTGCGTGGCATTTATTTATTTATGGGGTGTTGGAGTCTCTGGCAAGGCTATAAATATTATCCATCCCTCATTAGCCCTGATAAGATGCTGCCTTCTCGAACTGCTACAGTCAAAAGTTTTATTTCTTGTGTATTATACAGACAAATAATATTGTTCATAGGGTACATAGGATACAAAGGGAGAAGGAAAGGATACAGAATGTAATGTTATAGTCATAGTCAAGAAAGATCAGCTTAATATGATGTAGGTCTATTCAAAAGTCTGATGGCAGCAGGGAAGAAGCTGCTCTTGAATTGGTTGGTATGTGATCTCAGGCTTTTGTATGACTTTCCCAAAAGAAGAAGTGGAAGAGAGAATGTCTAAGGTGCATTGGGTCCTTAATTATGCTGACTACTTTTCTAAGGCAGCAGGAAGTGTAGACAGTCAGTGGCTGGAAAGCTGGTTTACGTGACGGATATTCACAACCCTTTGTAGTTTCTTGCCAGTAGGGCACATTCCTGGAGATTTCATCAGGAGACCCCCTGTCAGGTGCCTTGCCCCCACAGTGACAAGTGCTCCACCTTCCCACAGGGATTGAGAGTGCAGACTGACCTCCTTGTTATCTGGATGATTCTCAACACTGAGTTAGCATTGTTTCCCCTATGTCTAAAAACTTAAAAGTTAAAAATTTATTACTTTCAAATTTGTTTCATAACATTTTTTTCTCCTGGGTTTAATCACCAGATGTAGGGATGCCGGCATTGGACTGGGTTAATCTCCAGGACATTGCAAAAAGCCATTATAAATTCCTACAAACTTTGCAACCCCAGAGTCAGGCCATTCAGTGATCAGACAAAGAATGGACTCGGAATAAAAAGATCTTTATTTTCTTCCAGAAGGTTCTCAGAACAAGTCCGGAATTCCAATTGCAATGGAGAGAACTGTGTTTCTCAACGACCTTGAAGGAATCGGTTGTGGTTCCTGTCTCATTAGCCCGCCAGTGAAACTAGTGTAACATTTTATAGACCCACCCAACCCCCCAACAGCAGGGTCTTAAGGTGAATTTTCAAAGGACTTCACCACCACCAGATGTCTATAACCTTTCAATCTATTAGCAGAGTGGTGGGAATCTTACTGCATAATATGTCCCTCTTTACCTGAGCACATCACTTGATCAGCACTGAGTATTGTGCAGTGGATGCTTAGACTGGTTTTTGTGGAAGCAGCTTCTCAAAACTAGTGGCAAAGATTAGTTCCTGAACTTTCCATTCCCGGGGAGAACATTTCCTCCAGTTGACACTTTTTTATTAAAGAATGCGTTTGCTATTTTTCCACACAAGGCACACACACTCAGTGAGAGCGTCTCCACCCCTTCCCGTTTCCCCCAAGGCGCTGTGCTTAAAGACAATGAACTTATAAAAATTTATTCCCTTCTCGTTAGGTGAGAATTCACACTGGGAGAAGCAATGTCAACAAACTCGCATTGTCAGAGACAGAATGCATGGGTCAGTGTAATCCTTCTTCCAATCCATGGTTTTACATGTGGCTCCTCACTGTGTTTCCATGGCCACTCATGAGACAACAATTTATATATCTCTTTTGACATAGCAAAATATCCCCAGGCTCACAGCAGTATTGTATATAGTTTTGGTCACTCTGTTATAAGAAAGACATGATAAACTGAGCCTGATTTAAGATTATTCAACAGCCACTTCCAATTTAGAGAATGAAGGGAACATCATAACACAAGCAGTTTTAAGAGCAGATGCTGAAATGAATCTTATAGAAAATAATTAACTGTGGCTACTCAGTGGCTAAATGTACTACCCAATATCATATAGACAGCAAAGCCAGGAAGGTTCACGGTGCAATCCTGAATGTGTGCAAAGTCACATGGGCTCAGCTGAGTGATGGTTTCGGAACTAGTTTCACCTACCAAGGGAGTAGGTAGAAGAACCAATTGGATCGTTCTTTCAAAAAGCTAGCACAGGCAGAATGGGTCAAATGGCAACCTTCTGTGTTCATTTTATGGTTAGCTGTAATCCTCCTTCCCACATTTATGCAGTGGCCTCTGCTGTAAAGCACATTGACTGGGCCCCCAGCCCTCTTTGTAAGTCCCTCCTCCACATCTCATTCTCCCACTTAAACGTCTCTTTAAAATCCACCTCAAAAGGAAAAGATTTTGAATATGTAACACCTTTTACAACTGCAGGACTTCCTGAAGCATTTTACAGCCAACAAAATGCTTTCTGAAGTCTACTCACTGCTATAAGGTAGCAATGCATACAGCAAAATCCCACAACTATGAAATAAATGGCCACATAATCTACTTTAAGTATTAGTTGAGGGAAAAATATTGTTCCAAGCAGAATCATTAGAATTCTACAGTGCAGAAAGGGACACTTGCCATTGACCCTGCATCAACAACAATCCCATCCAGGTTCTATACCATAACCCCATGTGTTTACCCTGCTAATCCCCCAACTCCAAGGGTTAATTTAGGGCCAATCAACCTTTGGGAGGAAACCGGAGCACCTGAAAGAAAGCCATGCAGACATGGGGATAATGTGCAAACTCACACAGCCAGTCACTCAAGGTTGGAATTGAACCTGGGTCCCTTGTGCTTGAGGCAGCAATGCTAACCACTGTGCCACTTTAAAGGGGAAATAAATTCTCTGTTTTTCAGATAGCACCTGAAAAACATTTTTGTCCATCTGAGAGGCCAGAAGGGGCTTTGGTTTATTACTCCACACAATTAATTTTTCAGATAGGGATGGACTGGGCTCAGCTGTGACATGATTGAAGATTGGCATGTCTCATTCACGATGAACAGGCAATTGGGTCAAACCTGATTGGGAGCACGGGGAAAGTGTGGCTAGTGTTATTGGAACCTATACCCCAATCAGAGTGCAGGCCTAAGACAGGAATCTTAGAAAGAACTGACTAAAGTCAGCAAATTTTCCTGGGCAAATGTTGTATAATGAAATAAATCACTGTCAGAAAATCAATCAAAATTTAGTGTTCTCTTCAAATTAGACAAGAAACCTGAGTGGTTTTTTTTTTGTTTTTGTACTTATTGCCTATCCTTAATTGCCTATAGAAGGTGATGATACCACCTTTTTGAATCACTGCAGTGCATTTGGTATAGGTACTGCCACAGTTCTGTTTAATATAACTTGGGACACCATTTCAGCGGGCAGTTAAGTGTCAACCACATTGCTATAGATCCGAAGTCTCACGTAGGCCAGACTGAGTAAAGGTGGCAGATTTCTGCTGCTGTAGCACAGTAGTGGACCAGATGGGCTTTCATGACAATCCAGTAATTTCATGAACATTATTATGAATGAGTCCAACATTTTATCCCTGGTTTACTTATTAAATAAATTTAAACTTCCTCCAGCAGCCATCTGAATTCATGTTTCCAGAATTCAGGTCTGGGGGATTTTCATTGCAACTTCATTGCAGTGTTAACGTAATCCTATTGTAACATTATGCAAGTGCTGAAGTGGTTAAAAAAATCAATGATGTGAGCTGCGCTGAGACGCCGGTTCTGTGATCAGGTCTGCCTTGGCAGGAAGAGAAATTTAATGTTGAATTGAAACCGAACTGCATGTGGTAAACAAGGAGCTGTCCAGGGAGGGACTGTAGCATAACAGATCTTAGAACAGAACCTTTATAGCACCTCAAGCTCGATAAACCTCTAAGATCTCTGTGCTCCTCCAACACTGGCCTTTGTGCATTCCCAATTCTCTTTGCTCCTGCATTGATAGCCGTGGCTGCAGCTGCTTAGACTTTAATCTCTGGAATTCACTCCTGAAATAACTCCTCAGAGGCCAGCGTCCCTTCTCTTTATTTACAAACTCCATTCCACTCCTTGAGTGCTTCAGTTACAAAGTCAGAATCTGCAGTGCCAGTGGACATGACAATCTTATACCTGAGCTTACCTGAGTGCACAGACAATTATGACCAATCTTTTTGGCTAATCAGATAAAGATGTTAAAATTTATTTATTAGTGTCACAAGTGGGCTTACACTAACACTGCAATGAAGTTATTGTGAAAATCTCCTAGTTGCGCCTGTTTGGCTACACGGAGGGAGAATTTAGCGTGGCCAATGCACCCAACCAGCACATTTTTCAGATTGTGGGAGGAAACTGGAGCAGAAACTCCACTCAGACAATGACCCACGCCGGGAATCGAAACTCACTCAAATTAATGAGGGGGCAAATTAAAAGAGGCAGCTCCCAAAAGGAGGGAAACTCCCTGAAACAAAGGGCAAAATGGAAAGGAAACTTAAAACATCAAATGAAAATGTGATTAAAGAGATCGATAGTGCACTCCAGCCCTTGTGGTGCCCAGTGGGCACAGCAGGCAATTATGACCTCAAGCAGGGAGCTCAGGTTCCAACAGGCCAATCATACGGGCCTTGTTGAAGTTATTATAACAACCTAAACTTTTCCACCTTTCCCTTTTCTTTTAAGACGCTGCTTCAAACCTGCCTCTTCAACCAAGCTCATAGTCACTTTCCCTATTCTCTCCTTATGCAGTTTGTTGTCAAATTTTGTTGCTAACTCTCCCATGAAGCACCATGGGACATTTAACTGTGTTAAAGATGTATAAATATTGCCCAGTTACCAGGGCACATTATCAATTTGTGTCGTATTCCCTTGAGCTTAGAAGAGAGATTTACTGAGGTGTTTAAACTGGTTTAAGGGGTTCAGCCAACAAGTATAAGAAATTATTTCTTCCAGTAGGTGAAACCAGAATACTTTACCTCACAAAATGCAGCCAAAATCTGAAACTCCCTGCCCAAGAAAGCCGTGGATGTTGGTACTATTGGAATTTAAGATGGAGATCGATAGATTTTTGCCTGGTAAGACTATGAAACAACCATTAAGTAAACTAAGCTAGCCACAGTATAATTGAATGGTAGAACAGGCACAAGGGGCTAAATTGCCTCATGTTCTCATCTTTACAAACTAATGTGCACTGGACGCCACCCCTTGCAGTGCAGCAAAGATATTAAATACATCTTGTTTCTTTGTTCTGTGATTTTCTACCCACACTTTGCCAGAAGATCTCTATCAGTAATGACCTTTCCTGCTCTCACACCATTATCAAAACTCTGGGACTTACCATTGACCAGAAACTGAACCATACTAGCCATATAAATACTGTGGCTAGAAAAGTAGGTCACAAGCTAGGCATCTGTGGTGAGTAACTCACTTCCTGACTCCCCAAAGTTTGTCCGGTCTCTATAAGGCAAATGTCAGGAGTGTGATGGAATACTCTCCACTTGTCTGGGTGAGTGGAACTTCACTGACACTCGAGAGGTTTGATACCATCCATAACAAAGCAGCCTACTTGATTGCTACCCCTTCTACAAACATTCTGTCCCTCCACCATCGATGAAGAGAGGTAGCTGTAAGTACTATTTGCAAAATGCACTGCAGGAACTCACAAAGTTTCCTTCGGTAGCATCTTCCAAACCCATAGCTACTATCATCCGGAAGACAAAGGCAGCAGATACCCGGGAACGCCACCACTTGGAAGTTCCCCTCGAAATCACTCATCATCTTGACTTGGAAATACATCACCATTCAATCACTGGGTCAAAATCCTACCACTACTTCTCTAGCAGCATTGTGGATGTACCCACATTTCAAGGACTGTAGTAGTTCAAGAGAGCAGCTCACCACCACCTTCTCAGGAACAACTAGACATGGCAATAAATGCTGGCCTAGCCAGTGAAGCCCATATCCTGTCAATTATTTTTTTTTAAATGTAATAAGATTTTAAGGACTGTTCCTTGGCCCTTCATTTTCTTCATGCTCACCCTTGATGACATCATCCAAAAACCAAAGATCAGGTTCCTTGGTGTTAACAACTCCTCGCTCTACCTCTGTTCCAACCCTCTCTCGGCCCAACCACTACCTTGTTATTATCACTCTACTTGTCTGACTCCCAGCCCTGGATGAAATGCAACGTCCTTTGGTTAAACACTGGATTGAACAAAACCTTTGTCTTCGCCATACAAATCATTCTCTTGCCACAGATTCCATCTTTATCCCCTGGCTGTTTTCTCACATTCAAACCATGTTTGCTAACTTGACTTTATGGGTGGAATTTTCTCATCCGTCCTGCCATGGGAATTGTAGTGGGTGGGACAGGACTATGCAAATGTCCATTGATCATTTTTCCATCTTGGGGCGAGCGTGACTGGAAAACCCTGACTTATGTCTGACCTCTAGCTGAGCTTCCAAATCCATTATCTCTGCCTCGCAACCTTCTATCTCCAAAACATTGACTATACCTAAACTTACCTACTGCTAAAACCCGCAGCCCATGATTATGTTACCTCCAGATTTGATAATTTTACTGCTTTCCAGACCAGTCTTCCATTCTTCAGCTCAGCAACAGCTCCGTTGCCTGTGGGCTATTATTTGCTCCCTTAACCTCTCCATTTTGCATTCTCCCTTTAAGATGCTCTTCCCTGTCTAAACTTTTAGTTGGCCATCCTAATATTCTTTGGCTCTCTGTCAAATATTGATTCTGTCAAGCATCATGGGATGACTTTTCCTACAATAAAGATGCTATATAATGCAAGTTGTTTTTTTACACCACAGAGTCTAGCACACCTGGAAAGGATAGAGTGTAGAAATTCAGGAAAGAGACAACAAATCTCCTCCTTCCAAAATGCTCACAGTTTGCTTCAGTATCAAGTTTGGTTTCTTTTATTCGAGAAGGTACAACTTCTGAAAACCACACCAAAGTAAATGCGTGGGAAATTTACCTTTTAAAATGTGAGAGTGGTTGCACAGTACCCTGCAGTTCAAACATCAGGTGGACACATGTTTCCTCCGCAGACTGTCTCTCTCATGTTTGGCCGGGAGGTCCAGGATTTATCCACTGCTCGTAATCGGCCAGAATAAAGTCATTAGTTTCAGGTAATGAGGGGCCAGCATTGAAGCTCCTGGGATCTGCCCTCCACACATCAAACAGTGGCTGCCTCCAGTACAGCGAGCTGTTCTGAGGCTGCATTACTCACACAGGAAAGAGGGGGCTTACTCATGAACAAGAACAAAACAGCAGAGGAAATGAGGGGAGGGTGAGAGAGAGAGAGACAGAGAAATACAGAGTTGGTGCATGAAGGACAGAGAAAAGGTGCAAACAGAGTGAATGAGAAAAGGGACTGATGGCAGTGACAGAGAGAGACAGTAAGAGGAAAAGGGAAACAGACCTGGGAGTGAGAGAGAGGGATTACGAGAGAGGAACCGTAAGGGGGAAAAATAAAGTGGATGAAGGAGAAAGTAAAGGAGGGGAGAGAGAGAGAGAGCATGAGACTTAGATGAAGAGGGAGAGAAAAAAAAGAGATAGAAAAGGAGGGAGAGAGGAAGAGCAAGAGAGGGAGAAAGAAAAAGGGGGAGTGAGTGAGGAAATGAGTAAAGTTGCCATAGTCCCAGATAGGCCACAAGCTGCTTTGCTCTTTGGTGGGGACAGCTGACTGATGGTGATTTAACCTGAGGGTCATCACACCTCAGGTGAAGATTGAGAAGGACGGCCTTCATTAACATCCTCATCTGGTACAGGAATTAAACCCATCGTGCTGGCATCGTTCTACATCACTAATCAGCCATTCAGCTAACTGAGCTAAACCAAAAGACCCCAGAAGGAGGGTAATAAAAGACAGTAAATGACCAAATGAAAGACAAACAAAGGAATGGAAACAAGTCAACACTTGTTGGAGACAGACCTAACGAACAATGAAATCCGTTAGGTGGGATTTTGACCCACACGCTCCATGCATGGGTTCGGCAGAATAGGGTCAAACCTTGAGAGGTTCAAAACGCACATACACTCCAGTGTGAATGCAGTCTTATTTTCATTAGCCCTCGAAAATGATGTAATCAGGTTTGTGCCCATTATTGGTGAGAACTGATTTTAATATATTTTAATAAATTTGAATACAATTAAGTCACCTCCTCACCAAATTAACCCTTTCCTCACAGTTTATTCACACATTACTGACCTCATGTCATGTTGGTGAAATTCTTGAAAGGTTTTTAATGATGCAAACCTGTCGACGGGATCACCCTGGGGGCACAAAAGTAAGTATAGCCTCTGGGGGAGAGGGACATGGTCAGACAGAGTCCTGGCACTGCCTCCAATACTGCTCTCTGCCATCCCTGTGCCAAGGACTAGTTCTAGTGGGATCCCACGGAGGCAGGGGGGAATGGGTTTATTTATCTATGATTGAGGGGGGGGGTAAAAGAGAGTGGGTAGTGAGGGGGGGTGCTGATGTCAGTGATTATTGTGATGGACTGGGAGGGCAGTCTCTGATATTTCTGTGGAGGTAGGCAAAGGTTATTTTTTATTTTGTTCTGATGGGGCACCCTATTAAGATGGTGTCGTAGAGTCCCAGCGTTCCCTGAGTGACAGTGTAAACCAGGCTCACATTTTTTCAGTCTAAGAGGCTCAAAATCTGTTTTAAAGTATTTTTTTAAGTTTATTTATTTAAGTCACAAAGTAAGGCTTACATTAACACTGCAAAGAAGTAACTGGGAAAATCCCCTAGTCTCCACAGTCCGGCAGCTGTTCAGGTCAATGCACCTAACCTGCACTTCTTTCAGAATATGGAAAGAAATTGAAGCACCCAAAGGAAACTCATGCAGACACGTGGAGAATGTGCAACACATAGTGATCCAAACCAGGAATCGAACCTGGGTCCCTGGCACTGTGAAGCAGTAGTGCTACCCACTGTGCTACTCTGTCGCCCATATAGAGGGAAACTGGTCTGCAGGGCTGGAGAGGGTCATGTCAGTTTTCTATACGAACCTGACAGGTTGAAGAATTTTGGTAAGATTGCACCCCGCCCAACGAGCAGAAATAAAGGTTCCATTTGTGAAATGCTTATGTCCAGTAAGAACATGATGGATTCACCTCAGAAGAAACAAAGATTGAAGACTCCAAAAGAAATTAGGAACCATTGAACATGAAGAGGAATCAACAAAAAGAATGAAAGCTCTAGGGAAAATATTAAAACAGCAAGATGAAATGACTGACAGCAAGCTGGAAAAGAAAAGTTGCAAAACTGAAGTTAAGGAGGAGAAATTAATGAGACAATGTTGACCTTCATAAAGAGGCAACCAGAATATGAGACAAAGTCCAGTGAAGAATTGAATCAGGAGAATAAGAACATGAAGAAAGGAAGCTTGAGAAATTAATTGACGTTAATTGAAATCAACAGCAAAATCAGCAATTCAGACAGAGAAAGAAAGTACAGTAAAGGAACAGCCTTGGATCTCTGAGCCCATGCTGGTCATGAAGCCCTAACTAAACTAAAAGAAATTTTCCGCCCTTAACTCGAACCATATCCCACTATTACGTGCCAGAACGAGATTGCTGAAATGGTTACGCTAGTGGAAAAGCAACAACTCTGCATGGAACAGCTCTGCGCAAGACTATATTTGGAACTGTAGATAATTAAAGCCTACCAGTAAAAGTGTTTATGTTTGGACACACAAGCCTCAAGATCTCAATGATCCCATCATTACTGTAACAATAAAAAAACTATATTAACTACACAATATGATATGGTGCCACAATACAAAATTTGTCACAAATAAAGTTAGATCTCTGAAATTATTATCTCTTGATCTGGACTCCTGTCATACCCAATAGGTATGGAGGGATGGATTATTCATAAATAAATGATCCACTTGAGAAGTACAGAGAAGCTCTAGCAGTCAGTATTACCATCAAGAAGTGTTTTTGAATCTGATCGATCTGTTATAGACATAACTGATACCCCCGTGAAAGTAATAATGAACTGTCTCTGCCAGAGGAAGAACTTGTTGTTGCAGTTCCTGTTAATGTTGATCCTGTGAAAGCATCTCAGACTGCAGAATTACATCATCCTACAAAAAAAAACCAGAACAGATCCTCAAAAATTCTATTTTTAATTGTCCAACTTGTTTAGTTAGAGTTTAGGACTGAGTAACTTGGTTATTGAAGATTATATAAGAGTTAAAAGGGAGGGAAGATGCGGTGATTGTCTCTTTAAAGACAAGTAGGCTGAAGACTGTCACCCGGCTTGGGGGAGTCACTTGGGACCCAGACTGGGTAATCACCCCTGAGGTTGGAGTCCTCCCTTGGACAGAAGAGTCTGAAGGTATGTAGAGACTGGAGAAGCCCATCAACAGCCGGGTAGGGCTGAGGCTGCCTGCCCCTGTGCAGTTTTCCCCTGGTTAATAAATACCTTTTGTGTTCCTGATAAAATCGGTGAACACGCATCACCCAGCAAGTGGTGGATGCATGAGTGTCAGGCAGCACATCACAAAGCAATGCTCACTTCTCGACCCTTGATGTGTAAAATAATAAAGAAGAATTCAACAGCTTTCTTTCCCAGCAAAGACCTTAAACAGAAGTTTATTTGTAATTTCAATCTGGAAGGCTCCTCAGCTGGTTCACATAAAACTTCAAAAAGTAAAACTGCCTGACGCAGGTCAGGACTGATGTAAACTCTCTTTGAATTATGCACACCACCCAATATAATCTGTAATTGGAAACTCCACAACCACCAAGCTGTCCGTCAAAGAACACCACATCCAATCAATTATCCTATCCCTTCTGAAAGCTGCCAATCAATTGCACTACCCCAGACTAGCCTTTGATCTATGCCAAGCTGCCCTACAGGAACATCCAGATAAAATCATCAGGGAAGACACCTCTTCTCTTATCTCTCGGCAAGGTGTCAAAGTCTACACGCTGACCGGGATCAATGTGAATTGTCACAAAGACACAGTCATTCTGAAGTGGACTTTTCTCTCTGCATGTTAATTATCTTGCATTTATCACATAGATGTGACTGATTCTATACCAATGTGACCACTTTATTCGGCTGAAGAATCCAAGACAAGAAATACAAGTACTACTTCTTCTCAAAGAGTTTTACACAGCTCCCAGAAGGTTGGTCTCAGGTAGCCCATTGAATAAATGCGAAGGCTCAATCTAAATTGACACACCTAACATGATACTGAGGGAGTTGCGTGCTCTCAGAGGTGCCACTTTTTGGACAAGACATTAAAATCAAGACTCCATCTGTTGTCTCAATGGATGTAAAAGATTCAACTGCACCGGAAGGGAGTTTTCCCTACGTCCCAGCCAATATGTATCAGACAAACAACAGCACTGAAGCAGATGACCTGGGTCATTTGTTTAATTGTTGTGTGCAAATTGGCAGTCACATTTCCTGCGCTTCAAAAGTACTTCATTGACTGTAAAACTGTTTGGAAATTTCCTGTGATTGTGAAGGGTGCTATATAAAGATTTTGTGTTCATGTCTCCAGAGTTAGACTTGAACCGACAAAGTTCTGAGTCAGGCGAAACTGCTGACCGCTGAACCACAGCTGACATAACTGTGGATAAAGTAACAATGAGCAACCAGTACCTGTGGAGCTGAAACTCAACAAGAAGCAGTTTCTTCTGGGTGAGGACAGCAAACTGCAAGTGAGATGAAGACATGTTTACACAATCTGATGCTGCATTTCGCTGACTTACATCTTCTCAGATCAGGGAATCAGGTCCACAGTGACCACCAGTATCTCTATTTTAATGCATTAGGGCAGGAAATCAAAATGTCAGCAATAGGTTTTAAGAAGCAAATACAAGATCGAGACAGAGAGGTTTAGCAAGGGAAATCCAGAGCTTAGGGCCCAGGTACTGAAGGAGCTAGCACAGTGGTTAGCACTGCTGCCTCACAGCGCCAGGGACCTTTGGTTCGATTCTCAGGTTGGGTCATTCACTATCTGTGCAGAGTCTGCAAGTTCTCCCCTGAGTCTGTGTGGATTTCCTCTGGGAGCTCTGGTTTCCTCCCACAGTCTGAAAGACGAGCTGGTTAAGTGCATTGGCCATGCTAAATTCTCCCTCAGTGTACTGGAACAAGCGCCAGAGTACAGAGATTAGGAGATTTTCACAGTAACTTCATTGCAGTGTTAATGTAAGCCTACTTGTGACACTAATAAATAAATGTTCAAACAATTTGGAGCAATGCACAAGGCCAGAACTGAGAGCACAAATCTCAATGGTAGAAGGATTGGATCTGGTGACAGAGGGTGGGAGTGGAGAGTGGGGGGTGAGCAGTGGGGAGGGAGGGGGCTGCGAGAGGTGTGACCAGACTGGAAGTCAATGAGCACGAGTGTTCAGTCAACAGGAATTGAGAGGAGAGCAGCAGATTTTTCAATGAGCTAAAGTGTACAGAAGGATATGTATGGTCAGTGGGATTGCAATAAGAATAGTAAAAAAAAGGCAAATGCTGGAAATACACAGCAAATGAAATGAAAAATTATATTCGAAACATTAAAGTTGTGATTTAGAATCATAGAATCCCTACAGTGCAGAAGGGGGCTATTCGGTCCATCGAGCCTACACCGACCACAATCCCATCCAGACCCTATTCCCACAATCCCACACATTTATTCTGGCAAACCCCTGACATTAAGGTCAATTCAGCATGGCCAATTAACCTAACCCGCACATCTTTGGGCTGTGGGGGGAAACTGGAGCACCTGGAGAAAACCCACACAGACATGGGGATAATGTGCAAACTGCACACAATGATCCGAGGCTGGAATTGAATAAGGTCCCTGGCTCTATAAGTCAGCAGTGTTAATCACTGTGCCACCATGTTCCCTGTGAGGAAACTGTTCTTTAGCCAGGATTTCTGCGTCTCCATCTCGCACTGTGAACAGACACTCTCTCCCGAGGGCCCCCGGCATTGATGTAATGGCCCTGTTTTAAACACCTTACACAATTGTGAACCAGTCAAAGCCACAGGTTAGCAAACAACAGCTGGAAGTACTGAGAGGAAGAGGAAAGGAGGAGGATACTCAATAGTTACAGTTAACCAGTCAGTGTAACGTACAACATTGCGGATGCTGGAGGTTAGAAATAGTAAGCAGGTCAGGCAGCATCGGTGGAGAGAAATAGTTAATGCAACTGGCTATGGTTCCCATTCGGAAACATGTCTGTTTTTAAACACAGATGCTCAGAGACCTGCTCACGCAGCATTAGTTTTGTTTTTATATCCAACTGGATGTTGTTAAAGGTGCAGCCACATCAAGACAAGCAGTCCTTCCTGCAGCAGGAGGTCGTGGGTTCACGTCCCACTTAAATGTTTGGGCACATAATCAAGGTTCCTGTGCATCATTGAGAGAGTGAATAGATTTTTTATAGAGTAACTAAGGAAAAACTGTTACCAGGGGCAGAAGGGTTGGTAACCAAAGAACAGAGATTTAAACGTGATTAGCAATAATAATCAAAGGTGACATGAGGAGACTTTTCCTCACTCAGCGAGTTATTGCATTCAGGAATGCACTGCCAGGTAGTTGAAGCAGATAAAAGAGCAAAAGAACAGAAAACAAAACAGCACGGGAAACAGGCCTTTCGACGCAACGAGCCCGTGCTGCCACCTCGATGTTCCCACCTCTATCCGTGATCCCTGTCCACGTTTATAGATCTGTGGATTAAAAACCAAATTTGAGACAATTTAGGGAGAATTTGTTTTGCCAGTTAGCCTAAGAGCACATCTTTGGGATGTGGGAGGAAACCGGAGCACCCGGAGAAAACCCACGCAAGCATGGGGAGAATGCGCAACCTCCCACAGACACAGGCCCATATCCATGTATCTGCACAGCACAGCGATAGTCACTGAGCTGTCGTGTTGCCCATCAAATGATCCAGGTCAAGCGTACATTAACGACGTGAAGCATTAGGATACTCTCAAAATCCAAGAGCAGCCCTCTCACGACCCATCGCGTATATGCTCCGTGTTAGACAACAAGGCTGATCAAATCAGCTATGGGATAAAACAAGTACATCAATATCATCGTCTATTTATACACTTCCCAGGGGCTCCCAAGGCCCATGATCCCTATTTTAAATCAGTTTTCTATACCTCTCCATTCCCATTCTGTTCATGTGCCCATCTAAATATCTCTTAAATAACTCCAGAGTGCCTGCCTCCACCACTTTACTTGGCAGCGCATTCCATACCCCCACCACCCTCTGTGTGAAAAAACTCTCTCTAGAATCCAAATTATACCTTACTACCCTCACCCTAAGCCTGTGACCTTTTGTGCTATTCGAGTCCATCCTAGGAAAAAGCCTAATCCTGTTTACTCTATCTATACCCCTCATAATCTTGTACACCTCTATTAGATCTCCTCTAAGTCTACGTCTTTCTAAGGAAAACAGCCCCAATTTGCCCAACCTCTCCTCGTAACTCAGATCTTCCATACCAAACAGCATCCTGGTAAACCTCCTCTGCACTCTCTACAGAGTCTCCACGTCCTTCCGGTAGTAAGGCGACCAGAACTGGACGCAGTATTCCAAATGAGGTCTAACCAACGTTTTATACAACTGCAACATTAAAGGCCAGCTCTTGTACTCTATACCGCTTCCTATAAAGGCTAGCATACTATATGCTTTCTTCACAACCTTCTCCACTTGCTCTGCCACCTTCAGAGACTTATGCACCTGCACCCCCAGGTCCCTCTGCATTTCTATACTCTTAATAGGTCAATCCTTTATCATATATTGAATTGTAACATTCAAAAAAGAATTGTCTAAATACTGGAGAGGGAAATGCACAGGGTACTGGGGAAAAGAGTGAAGTTAGTGGGGCTGAATGTGGTTTCACAAAAGAGAAATGATGTTTGGCAAATTCATTAGAGCTTTTTTGAGAATGTATCTGGGAAGATGGAGGGGAGTTAGTAGGTGTAATATAATTCAAGTTTCAAAAGTCTTCTGCAGTGCCAAATAAAAGGTTAATAAAAGGGGTCATGGGCTTAGGGTGAGGGGGGCAAGGTATAATTTGGATGCTAGAGGGAGTTTTTTCACACAGAAGGTGGTGGGGGTATGGAATGCGCTGCCAAGTAAAGTGGTAGAGGCAGATACTCTGGAGTTATTTAAGAAATACTTAGATGGGCACATGAACAGAATGGGAATGGAAGGGTATAGAAAAATGATTTAAAATAGGGATCATGAGCCTTGGGAGCCCCTGGGAAGTGTGTAAATAGATGATGATATTGATGTACTTGTTTTTATCCTACAGGTGCTTTGGTCCACCTTGTTGTCTAACACGGGGCATACACGCGATGGGTCGTGAGAGGACTGCTCTTGGATTTTTTTTTTGAGAGTATCCTAGTGCTTCACATCGTTAATGTACGCTTGACCTGGACCATTTGATGGGCAACACATGGGCCTGTGACTGTGGGAGTTTGCACATTCTCCCCGTGCTTGCGTGGGTTTCCTCCCACATCCCAAAGATGTGCTCTTAGGCTAACTGGCAAAACAAATTCTCCCTAAATTGTCTCAAATTTGGTTTTTAATCCGTAGATCTATAAAAGTGAACAGGGATCACTGGTAGAGGTGGGAACATCGGGGCAGCGGCGCGGGCTCGTTGGGCCAAAGGGCCTGTTTTCCGTGCTGTTTTGTTCTTTGTTCTTTGATTACTGGGCAGGAAGCTGAGAAAAGCCAAGAAAATCTGAGCATTTTGAGGTTGGCAGAATGTAACTAGTGGAATGCCACAAGGATTGGTGCTGGGGCCTTGGCTGTTTACAATCTATACTAAGGATTTAGACAATGAGACCAAGAGCAATGCATTCAGGTTCATTTCTGGCCTCGAGTGACTATCTGTGTAGAGTACATACGTTCTCCCCATGCTGCATGGATTTCCTCTGCGTGCTCCGGTTTCCTCCCATAGTCCAAAGCTGTGCTGGTTAGCATAAATGCGCAGAGTTGGGGGGACAGGGCCTGGGCGGGATGATCTGTCGGAGAGTCACTGCAGATTCGATGGGCCGAATGGCCTCCTTCAGCGCTGTATGGATTCTATGGTTCTCTGAGAGGATTGTCCTATGATGAGAGGCTGAGTAAACTGTGTCCATTCTCTACAGAGTTTAAAAGAATGTAGGGTAATCCTGTTGAATCCTACAAGGTTCTGAAGTGGGTTGACAGGATAAGACAACGAGAGGTCGTTTCCACTGATTGGGGAATCTCTAGAACATAGGAACACTATTTCAGGATAAAAGGCCAATCGATCATTTAGGATTGAGATGATTGTGAATCTTTGGAATTCTCTACCCCAGAGGATTGTGGATGCTGCATCATTTGAAATGTTTAAGGCTGGGAATAGACAGATTATTGGTCTCAACGCATCAAGGGTTTTGGGGAATGGGTGGGAAAGTAGAGTTGAGGCAAAAGATTAGTCATAATCTTACTGAACATATAGTCTACTGCTCCTACATCATCATTCTTTCAAAAAGGCAGCAGAAGCCAATTGGGCCAAATGGCCTCACTCTCTGCTGTATTATTCTTTGACTCTGTGCCATCTTTTGAAGTTAAACAGTAGTCCTGTCTGTCCTCTTGAGAGGGGCATAAATCAACCTCTCTGTTGTTTTTAAGGATGACCTACCTTTATCTTTTCAGGTACTAACTAAGCCACCTGTTCTTTCTCTCTAATGCTTTCTGCTTAAGTGTTTTATTCCCTTCTGCCGCAAAAAAAAAATCCTCTGCTGTGAATGTGCGGGGCAGGCTAAAGAGCATTAGTGAGGAAATCCCCACAGTCAAAATTTGCTTAGGAATCTGCAGCTGCTCAGGTTTGTGCTAAATAACTCGAACTTCAGAAAACATCTGTGTCCAAGGGGGCGATTAGTGTCTGGTTTTGTACCGGATAAATCCCAAGTAACATGGAGCAGTGAAAACCACACCACAAACCTTCTCTCACTGTATTTTAAAGAATGGTCAAACAAATCTGGAATTGAAATCTAGGGTGGGGTTTTCTCAAAAAATGACATTAGGTACGGAATTCTCTGACTGTTGTCGGTCCAAGATTGGAACATCCCACCCGAGGTCAACAGTCCTTAATGTAGTCCATGTTCCATCTGCTATAATTCCCATGGCGGGCGGGACAGTGAAGTGTCATGACGGCAAGAAAACTGGAGCAATCCACTCTGCAGCGCAGACCAGACAGCAACCATCCCACACACAGTCATTTTTTGGGAGAATGGTGAGTTGTGTGCCAGTTGTGGTGCCCAAGCACACCGGTGAGCTTGGCTGTAAAGTGATCAGGCACCATTTTGAAAGGACAGCCTGTCCTCACTGTGCACTGGGAGACTACCCTACCCCCTTGCCCTTCTCCCTGACACAGACTGCCAGCGTTGGGGCATTGCTGCTCTCCCAATGGATTCCCTTCATGACCTCCGACATGCCACCGCTGCCCCTTATGTCCAAACCCTTCACACCGCATCCCCCATTGCCACCTCCTCATAGCCCCCCGTCAGACCCCACCCCCCACTCAGGCCCCACCACCTTGATATTACCCCAGCACACTGGGGTTCAGGATAGGGACTGACCAGCCATATCCCTGACCACTCAGGTTTTTAATAGCCTCTGAGCACCCCAGCTTGGCCACCATACCTGGTGCCCCCTAATGATTCCACTCAGGTTCGTGCCATGTCTGAGCATAAGATCCTGGGAGCTGGTAAAATCCTGCATCAAAAGACTAAACAGATTTAAAATGCTGTGTTAAATATGCTAATCGGCCTCACACCCTTTCTAGGCAAGACCCGGTTTGCACCAATAGCAAGGGACCAGATTGATTGCAAACCATTTGACGCCAGGCACAAAATCCACATTTAGGTCTGCAAACAATTTTCTGGGATTGGTTTGATCTATGCCAGGTGTGGCGCCAGCAGAAAAATCATCGCTTTAGTTTCAGTAATAATGCCAATTAAATTATCACTGATTGTCATCAAAACCTACCTGATTTACTAATTTCTGCCATCTGTGTCCGGTCTGGCCAATGTGTCACTCCAGACCTGCAACAATGGGATAGACTCTTAGTTATCTTCTGAAATGGCCCAGAAAAAAAGTCACTAATTTTAAGGACAATTTGAGATGGGCAACAAATGCTGTCCTTTCCTGCGATGCCCACAGCCGATGAACAATAAAGAAAAAAATATTGGTGCAAACACCAGCAGTAGTCTATTATTATCGCATGGAGTGGTTCACAGGAGTGGTTGTCAGATAAAATCTAACACCAAACCACGTAGGAGGACAATGCATCGAAGAAGGCTTTTCATCAGTCCTATGCTGGCTCTTTACCTATCCATTTTGTCCCACACCCAAGCTCTTTCATCCTAGCCCTGCAAATATTTATCCAATTTCCTTCTGATAGTTCTTGTTTAATCTTCTCCCGTCACACTTTTGGGAAGTACACTCTATATCGTAATAATTCACTGTGTAAAGAGATATTTGGATCAAAGGAGACAGGTGGCACGGTGGCAGAGTAGTTAGCACTGCTGATTCATAGCGCCAGGGACACGGGTTCAATTCCTGGCTTGGGTCATGGTCTGTGCAGAGTCTGCATGTTCTCCCTGTGTCTGCATGGGTTTCCTCCAGTTTCTGCCCACAGTCTGAAAGACGCGTTGGTTAGGTGTATCAGCCATGCCAAATTCTTCCTTCGTGTATGTGAACAGGCACCAGAGTGCAATGACTAGGGGATTTTTGCAGTAACTTCATTGCAGTGTTAACGTAAGCCTACTTGTAATACTAAAACTTATAAACTTTAACACATATCGCTTCTTAGCCTTTTGGCTAAGATCAAGTTGTATATCAACATGCTGCACTTGATTGAAGTTATTAGGTGACATTTTAGCTTATTTGAAGCAATTTTAAAAGCGGCGTCTTGGCCTTTTGGCTAAGATACAAATAAGATCAAGCCTTGGAGGGGGAGTTACAGCTACTCCAATCAGCTTGGATCACGTAAATCAAACCCAAGACAGAAGATGAGAGCCCTGTCTTGTCAGCTTGGATCGGGAATGTCTCAACTTGTTGGGACTTGATTGGATTGAATTGAAACAAAAACAAAAAACAAAGGAGAAAGAGCAGAGAGCCAAGAATTCCAGAGAACTCCAGAACTTGAGGCTTAGCAACTAAAGGCACAACCAACAATGGTGAAGAATTTAGAGATGCTTAAGGAACCAGAGTGAAGCAATCGCAAAAGATTGTAGAGCTAGAGAAGGGTACAGAGGTGCAGAGGAGAAAGAAGGAAAATGAGGGTAAGCTAAGTTATGGTTTTGGATGAGTTTAAGTTTAGGGAGAGAAAAAGATGTGAAGCTGGCCAGAAGAGATAGTCCTGTCCAGATATCACAAAGGCGTGACTGAGGGTTTCAGCACCAAATGAGTTGAGGGAGGAATGAAGACAGGTGACGCTCTGAAGATGGACATAAATGGTCTGGAAGGTGAAAGATTACAGAGCTAGCATCAGTTTAGGATCAAGTCAGACACCTACATTACGAATGTTCAGGTTCAGCCTCAGACAATGTCCAGGGAGAGCAATGGATTTGGTGGTGAGGAAACAACTTGAAATAACTCCTCAGAGGTCAGCGTCCCTTCACCAGATTCCTTTTATTTACAAACTTTTCTCCACTCCTAACAGTGCTTCAGGTACAAAGTCAGAATCCAGTGTGTCAACAGACCTGACACTTCTCCATTTGTACACTGTTTAGATTCTCTTATTGGGCAGGCAATCATTACTTCAATCAGGGAGCTCATTCTCCTAGAGGCCCATTTCTTGGGCCTTATTGAGGTCATTACAAGTTTAAGTCAACTTTTTTTCAAAGTACATACAATAATGACATAGTGCAGGTCAAATGTGCATGCACAACTTTTTCTAATGTCTTTCTGGTCGAAGGAAGGAGTTACCATGCAATCCCAGACTTGGTACTTTAGATTCACTTTGTCTCCATTTCAGTGTTGGTCCAGGAAAATCTTGGGCCTTCACCAGAAAATTCTCAATAATGATGGTAAACTCCTGAATGAGCTTTAAAATCAAACATCACCATGTTTTGTTAAACAGCTTGTCTCTGTCGGGGAGCACAAGTAGTTCAGAACGTTCAGTTTTTAAACTTTCTTTTCTTGAGTGACTGTCTCTGCAGAGTCTGCACATTCTCTCTGTGTCTGCGTGGGTTTCCTCTGCATGCTCCAGTTTCTTCCCACAATCTGAAAGGCATGCTGGTTAGGTGCATCGACCGTGCCAAATTCTTCCTCAATGTACCTGAAAAGGCTTCGGAGTGTAGTGACCAGGGATATTTCACAATAATTTCATTGCAGTGTTAATGCAAGCTGACTTGTGACACTAATGAATAAACTTAAACTTAGAAAAATAAATGAGCTCTCTCTGTCCCTTCAGTCTGTCCACTCTGTATTTATCTTTTGAATATGACCAGATGTGACCTTTCAGAGCCACACTGTGCACGACTCCCCCACTCACCAGTTACGACTTGTTGGCTAGAAGCCTTTCGGGGGATGACAGTACATTTTGTTTTATTTTCAAAAACAGAGGTTTTATTCTGTGGATCTGGAGACAGAATCTGCAGCCTTGCTCCCACACAGTGCACCCATGCCCTTCAAAAATACCCAAACTGACGTAATAATGTCCCACAATAAAAACCTCCTGCCTTGTGGCATTTGGGAGTCTAACACTTACAGTGGCTGATTTGTATAAGGGTGATACCCCTTTCTCTTTCCCCTCACGTTTCTCCATAGCAATGCTGTCTCTGTGTGAGGTAGGGTGCTACAGATATTGGGTTTCACAGATTTTTAGGTACACTTTGGGTGCACAGGAAGCCATGGGGAATTACCACATATTACTTAACACATTGGAAATGAGAAGGATCTGAAATAAAACAAGAAAATTTTGGAAATGCAAACCAATGACTGAGTAAACAGTAGACCAGTTGCTAACATTCTTGCCTTTGGGTTAGAAACCCAAGTTCAAATCCTTATCTTAGCACAAAGATCTAGGCCAACAAGCAAGACCGAGAGAGTGCTGCACTGTCAAAAGTATTTTGGATGAGACTGTAAATGGAGTCCCAGTCTGACCGTTGAGCGGATGTAAAAGATCTATTTCAAAGAAGAAGAGGGATAATATCCAGTTTCCTGCTTAATAATTAATTCCTCATTCATTCTCCTGTGATTCTAACTAACAGATAAAATAGATTAATTTATCATTACGCCATTGCTGTCTATGCGACATTGCTGTTCACAAACAGGCCACAGAATTTCTCTAAATTACAAAATGGTGACTGCACTTCACAAAGACTTCAGCAGTCATTAAATGTTTTGGGATGTCATGAGGCTGTGAAAGGTGCTATATTAACACAAGTTCTTATCAGCTCCGTGAAGCGAAACGCTGCTGTCTCAGGTGAACACCCTTTCTTAGAACACCACAAATTCTGATATAAAAACAGAAAATGCTGGAAAACTCGGCAGCTTGACTGTGGAAGGGGAAACAGATTTAATGTTTCACGTCTATATGACTCTTACCATAGTAGTCATAGGATCTCTACAGTGCAGAAGGAGGCCTTTTGGTCCATCGATTCTGCACTAACCACAATCTCACCCAGACTCTAAGCTCATAATCCCATGCATTTACCCAGCTAGTCCCCCTGATACATGGCCAATCCACCTAACCTGCACGTCTTTGGACTGTGGGAGGAAACCGGAGCACCCTGAGGAAACGGGGAGAATGTGCAAACTCCACACAGACAGTGACCTAAGCTGGGAATCGAACCCAAGTGCCTAAAACTGTGAGGCAGCAAATGCTAACTACCATGCCACTGTGCCGCCTACCTCCTTTGGAGCTAATGCTGTCATTATATTTCCAGCACTTGCTTCATGCAGCCATTCTCCACGGGCAACACTAAATTGAGCACGACAGTTGGCTATTCCACTGCAAAGGCATCACAACTCTGTTGTATTAACCAGAAGGAATCAGGGGCTCACAATTAGAATAAATATTTTCTTCATTGAAACCAGGCCTATTGAAGCTAATGCATTCCTCCTTTTCTACACTGCTTCAGCTCCTTCACTCAGCATCATCGTAACGGAGATGTGCTGACACAGCATAGCTCAGGTATGGTGCCACAAGACCTTTCCTAATGTTAATCTGTGCTTGATTGCTACCTGTTCCACAAACATTCAATCCCTCTATTACTAATGCACAGCAGCATTTGTGCCATCTACAAGGGCACTGCAAGAACTCACAAAGATTCCTCTCCAACCACACTTTCCAAAAGACACAACTACTACCATCTAGAAGGACAAGGGCAGCAGGTATATGGGAATATCAGTACCTGCAGTTACCGCTCCAAGTCAATCACCATCCTAACTTGGAAATATATCACTATTCCGTCACTGTCACTGGGTCAAAATCCTGAAACTTTCTCCTTAGCAACATGGCAGGTGTACCTGTACTTCAGGGACTGCAGTGGTTCAAGAAGGCAGCTCACTATCACCATCTCAAGGGCAACTAGGGATGGATGACAAAAGGATATGCTGTGAGAGTTAGAGGAAGCAGATGGTTCGTGTGTAGCATAAGCACCAGCACAGACTAGTTCGGTCAAAAGTCTTGTTTCAGTGCTGTAGATTTGATGTACCTTTCATAGACTCACTACAGTACAGAAGGCCATTCAGCCCAACATGTCAATCTAAGGAGCAATTCACGTACTACAACTCTCCTGCTTTTTCCCCACATGACTACTCATTCTAAATGTAGAAAATTCTATGGCTCAGAAGGAGGCCACTCTGCCCATGGTATTTGCACCAACCCAAAAACAAACTACGCATAACCTAATCCCATTTTCCAACAGTTGGTCCATAGCCCTGACGTTATACAACTTCAGGTGCATATCCAGATACCTTTTATAGGAATTAATAGTTGCTGCCTCCACTACCCTTTCAGGCGGTGAATTCCAGACTCCTAGCATCCTTTAGGTGAAAAGAATTCCTCATCTCATTCCAATCCTTCTGCCAAGCACTTTAACTCTATGCTGCCCAGTCACTGACCTCTCTGCTAAGGGAAACAGGTCTTTCCCTTCACTCTACCCAGACATCCATAACCTCGTACACTTCAATCTCCTCTCAACTTCTTCCAAGGAAAACAACCACAGCCTAAGTTTCATTAGGACAGAAATCAACTTCCTTTTGTTTCAAAATAAACTGATCTTGCTAAGATCAGTTAACACTAATACGACAACAGTTCAAAACAAGAAACAGTTGACACAATCCCACTGTCCCTCTATCCAGGTTTCATGTATTCCCGATAACATTTCGATTGGATGTCATCTTAAGATGCTGGTGGAAAGGCAGAAAAATTCTTGGTGGGACACTTTACGGAAATAAACACAGCTGTGTAACTGATAAAAACCTGCTGAAATCTGAAAAGAGCACAGCAAGTCCCTCCCTACCTATCAGCACTGTGGGAGCACCTTCACCACACAGTGGGTCAGAAAGTGGTTCACCCCACCACCCTTCTCAAGGTCATCTAGGGCCAGGGCAGTGACATTCATATCTGGAGAATGTATTAAAACAAAGGCCAGGTAACAGCTGTACAGGGTGAAACAAGGAATAACATTGCACATCAAATATATTTCATGTTAACTGGAAGATGTCATAGAATCTCTACAGTGCAAAAGGAGTCTGCACTGTCAACAATCTCACCCAGCCCTAGCCCCATAACCCCATGTTTTAACTCTGTTACTATCCCTGTCACTAATGGGCAATCAGCCTAACCCACACAGACACGGGGAGACCATGCAAACTCCACACAGTTTCCCAAGGCCAGAATTGAACCTGGGCCCCTGGCACTGTGAGTCAGCTAACCACTGTGCCACCTAGCACCAGTTAAATATTAACCACTTTTAAGCAAATACAGAGGCAATTTAAGTGTTGACTGCTATTACTTTTTTAAAAATTTATTTTCAATATGGACTTCAGTGACAAAATGGGCATTTGTTCCCCATCCCCAACTGCCCTTGAGAAAGAATTTTTCATATGGCTGCAATCCGTGTGATGTTAGGTTTGAGGGTTTTATCCTGATGGTAATGAAGAAACACATTATACCTCCAAATGAGGACAATGATAGAGCAAACTTGGAAGTGATGGTGTTCCCATGTTCTTGTTGCCCTTGTCCAACTAGTGGTGGAGGTGGCATTTTTGAGAGGGGTGCCATCAATGTTAGGGTGCCATCAGTGTTACGCCCAAACTGCACTCAGCCTCTCTCAATAATGCAGCCCTCTGAGGGGCTACTGTCCCTGCAACCCTTCCATCTTTTGGAGGTCTCCAGGGCACTTTGAGAGGTAAATTGTCAACACCAACGAACACTCATATGACTACACAGATAACGCAATGCAGACAGGGATAGCTGTTGCAGAGGAGGAGCGGGAGTGGGCTGGTGGTTGGTTTGAATATTTCTGGCTTGTGTGCACACTTCCCCTGTCCTATCTTCTCCCCACTGAAGCATAATAAAGTCCCAAATTGTAAACCTTAAGTCATCATCATGACTATTTCAAATAACAATGTGTGGCTGAGCATAGATAAATCCAGATCTACGTTCAAAGGTGCAGCATAGACTCCCAGACTGGCAACGTCTCATTATGAAAATTCTCATCCCAGTTTGCAAATCTCTCGAATCCCCTGATCCCTCTCTACCTCTGTAATCTCCTCCTGCCTTATAACCCTCCAAGATCTCAGCCATTCTCCAATTCTAGCCTTCAGTACATTCCCAAAAGTGCTTCACAGAGGGGGCTGAAGGGTTATGTACTTGGGACTCACCCCACGTACTTAATCCCATCCAAACCACATAAGCAGATACTAGGACCAAAGCATAGTCAAAGAGTTAGGTCTTAAGGGTGATTTTAAAGGGAGGAAGAGAGAGGTGGAGCTGGTTAAGGAGGGAATTCCAGAGTTAAGGGTCTTCTTCATGAAGGCATAGTGCCAATGGCAAAGTGAGTAAAATCAGAGATGCTCAAAAGTATAGAGTTGGAAGAGATCCCAGACGATTTTAAGGTTAATTGTCATTTTTAAAAAATCTATTAGCTCATGAGATGAGGGCATACTAGCTGTGCCAGCCTTTATTGTCCATAATATTGTTCCTGAGAAGGTGGTGGTAAGCTGCCAATACTTGAACCGCTGCAATCCACCCACAGTATTGTAAGGAAGGAAACAATGGGTGTATGTAGACCCATAGTGATGTTAGGAAGGAAACCATGCTATTAGAATATTTATGACTGAGAGAGGAAGGTCTGAAGCCAAGAATAAAAAGCTTGAAGTTAGTTTCAGCCTTTTTTTTCAAACCTTATCTCCATTTCCTGTTACTCTTTTTCCTGCAAATTGGAATTTCTAATTAAGGTCTACAAGTTGTATTAAAGATGCTGCATGCTGTACTGAACAGATTTGGATGTTCCTGATGGAAGCCGCAAAGAGTTAACCGATACAAGACAATAATAATGGTTGGAATCAAAGGAACTCTACAGTGCAGAAAGAGCCAATGGGCCCATTGAGTTTGCACCAACCACAATCCCATCCAGGCCCTATCCCCACATCCCTACATATTTACCCGCTAATCCTTCTAACCTATGCATCTCAGGACGCTAAGGGGCAATTTTTGGTATGGCCAATCGACCTAACCTGCACATCTTTGGACTGTGGGAGGAAATAGGATCACCTGGAGGAAACCTATACAGGCATGAGTAGAACGTGCAAACTCCACACAGACAGTGACCCCAAGCTGGGAATTGAACCCTGGAGCTGTGAATCAGCAGTGCTAACCATTGTACTACCGTGCCACGTATGGTATGGTAGCACATGTCTATCACAGTACGGTAGAAGACCCAGGTCTATCTAGCTCACCTTCTACCATCCAGGTTCATCACCTGATAACCACTTTAAATGGAGCCATTGGCCAATCATAGCAATCAATCGCTATGATTAAACTACAATAGGAGGCAGGCATGCTGGAGTTATTTAAGGGATACTTAGATAGGCACATGAGCAGAATAGAGATGGAGGGATATAGCAGACTGTTTTAAATAGGGATCAAGAGCCTTGGGACATTACTGGGAATTGCATAAGATGTGCATGTTGTTGATGTTTTTCTCTTTCATTCCACAGGGGATTCGGTCCGCCTTGTTGTCCAACAAGGGGCATACACGCGATGGGTCGTGTGAGGGCTGCTCTTGAATTTTTCAAGAGTAGCTTAGTGCTTCACGTTGTTAGTGTACACTTAATCTGGACCAGTTGATGGGCAATACGACAGCTCAGTGACTTTCACCGTTTGCTGTGCAGATACATGGATTTGGACCAGTATCTGTGGGAGTTTGCGCATTCTCCCCGTGGTTGTGTGGGTTTTCTCCGGGTGCTCCAGTTTCCTCCCACACCCCAAAGATGTGCTCTTAGACTGATTGGTGAAACAAATTGTCTCTAAATTGTCTCCCCAATCTGGTTTCCAATGTGGATGTCCATAAACATAATGTAGAGATGCCAGCATTGGACTGGAGTAAACACAGTAAGAAGTCTGACAACGCCAGGTTTAAGTCTAACCGATTTATCTGATAGTAAACTCACAAGCTTTTGAGGTTCTCCTCTTCGTCAGGTGAAATCTGACGAAGAGGAGAACCTCAAAAGCTTGAGTTTACTATCAAATAAATTGGTTGGACTTAAACCTGGTGTTGTCAGACTTCTTACTTTCCATAAACATAGACAAGGGTCATGGGAAGTGGAACTCACGCTGTTAAAATGGCGGTGTGGGCTCGTTGGGCCAAAGGGCCTGTTTCCCGCGCTGTGTTGTTCTTTGTTCTGGACCAAAATACAAGGCAAAGAAAACCCCGAATGCAGCCATCATCCCAAAATCACCTCCAAAACACGGGCAGCTGGGATGTCAGTACAGCTTCTGGTGGACAGTTTAAAATGGGCTTCAACATCATGTAGGATATAGGGAGGGAGTCAAACAAATACAACCAGATCTGGTTCCTGCTCCTGGTCACAGTCTACTGAGCACAACTGAAAAGTGTAGGCATCAGCTGTAATGCAACACAAGGTTGAATAGGCAGGCAATGCTCACCATATACATGATGAATGGTCAGCTTTAATCATAGAATCCCGACAATGCAGGAGGACATTTGGCCCATCGAGCCTGCACCATCAACAATCCAATCCAGGTCTCATCCCTGTAATCCCATGTATTTACTCCACTAAATTCCCCTGACATTTAAAGGCAATCTAGTATGGCTAATCCACCTAATCTGCACATCTTTGGACTGTGGGAGGAAACTGGAAAACCCGGAGGAAACCCACGCAGGCATGTGGAGAAGGTGCAAAATCCACACCGACGGTCTCCCAAGGACCAGAGTTGAAGCTGGATCCCTGGTGCTGTGAGACAGCAGTGCTAACCACATGCCATCCCAGCAGATAAGTGCTCCAACTGCAAAGAGATAAAAAAAAAGCTGCAAGCTTCTGCTTCTCGTCCCACTCCAAAGTCGTGAGACACAATTCAGGTTGACACTTCCCAGGGTAGTACTGAGGGAGTGCTGCACTTAACAGGTATCTGCTCATTTTCGAACTGCAGTTAAATAGAAGCTGGCCGTGTGTAAACTGCGCTTTGTACTTTACAACTTCAGAAAGTTCTTCCCGTCTCTTCGAAACATCCTGCTTTAATGTAAATCTTTCACATCCAGCTGGAATAATGAAGGTAATAAACATGCTATTGTGACACATTCGCCCTGTAAGATTAACAAAACAGAATCCTGTCGAACTTCAATCGCGCAATTTAACATTGATTGAACTTTTGCTGTTAGTTTTATCCTAAATGTCTGAGAAACGTGTGGGGCAGCATGAATTTAAACAGTAGCTGTCCGCAGAAGGATTCATTTACTGTGGGTACACCCAGACATATGGTCAAGCATTTAGCCTGTTCAATACAACAGTTAACAGGTCACGCAAGACATCAGAAAAGAACAGTCACCTGGAAGGCACAGACTGAGTCGATTAAGTCAACACACTTATGATTAAACTCTAAGCCTTACATTGTGGCCATGCTATTATTGGTAAATTACAATGTAAAGACGCACTGACCATCAGAAAGCAGGCTGCGACTGTGACCATCGTTGGGAATTTCCAGCAGCAAGTGTCCTCTCGGCGCCCCCTCTCTGGTCAACATGGTGTTAAAAGCGCCACTCTTGCAGAATTACACTCCAGAGACAAGCACTGCCGTGAACTAACTGTTGGCTGTGTCATTGCAGACTTAGGACTGAACCACCACCAACTGGAGCCTTCCTTCCTTCCTTCCCCGCCTACCACCGCTGCATCCCCAACAGGAACGCTCCACTTACTGATCCTTCAGAGGCGTGGCTGGAAATCCGATGCCACAGGGGAAAGAGTCAGCTTGCCAAACCTTTAGGTGTGCCTCAGGGTTTCCAAGAATTAAAAAAAGAATTAATATTCAGGATTCGCAAAACCCATGGAGAAAGAAAAGTATTGAATAAATTGCACTTGTTTTCATTCTCTCCTGTTTACCAGCCATAAACATTTTGGACATGGGAGAATGATTGAATTGGGTGTAATAAAGAGCGTTTGATTTTTAATTGGCCGAAGGGAGACCATTCTCTGCCAGGATTGGCACGTCCTATGACCAAAGGCAGCAGTCTGGAGGTGGGAGGTCATGTGATTAAACCACCACAAATATATTAGATCTATTATTGTCACATATATTAACGTACAGTTCTATTTCTTGCATGCTTTACAAACAAAGCATACTTTTCATAGAGAAGGAAATGAGAGGGTGCAGAGTGTAGCTAGGGTGTAGAGAACTATCAACTTAGTGCCAAGTAGGTCCATCCAAAAGTCTGATGGTAGCAGGAAAGAAGCTGTTCTTTAGTGGGTTGATAGATAACCTCAAACTTTTGTATCTTTTTCCCAACGGAAGAAGGTAGAAGAGAGAATATCCAGGGTGTGTGGGGTCCTTAATTATGCCTACTGCTTTTCTGGGGCAGTGAGAAGTGTACTCGGAATCAATGGATGGGAGGCTAGTTGGAATCAGCATCATTTATGATCCTTTATAGTTTCTTGCGGTCTTGGACAGAGCAGGACTCATACCACGCTGTGATACAATCAGAAAAAATGCTTTCTATGGTGCATCTGTAAAAGTTGGTGAGAGTCATAACTGACATATTTAAGAGGATGGCAGTTCTCTTCAGTGTCCTGCCGAATACAACACCCCTCTCCCCCACCTTTCCTCAAATCTGACATCTCTAAAACACATATCAAACCATTATCACATTGCTGTTTGTGGAATCTTGCTGTGTACCAATAAGCTGTCCTGTTTCCAACATCACAACAGTGCCTACACGTCTAAGAAAAGTAGTTTGTTGATGGGACAAAGCTTTGGGACATTCTGAAGTCATAATGGTACAGCTCCTGCTCTGACCAAGACCGCAAGAAACTACAAAAGGTCATGAACATAGCCCAGTCCAACACTCAAACCAGCCTCCCATTCATTGATTCCATCTACACTTCCCACTGCCTCAGAAAAGCAGCCAGCATCATCAAGGACTCCACGCACCCCAGACATTCTGTCTCCCACCTTCTTCCATTGGGAAAAAGATATAGAAGTCTGAGGTCACATACTAACCAATTCAAGAATAACTTCTTCTTTGCTGCCATCAGACTTTTGAATGGGCCTATCATACATTAAGCTGATCTTTCTCTACACCTTAGCTACGACTTTAAGACTACATTCTGCACCCTCTCCTCCTTAATACACTTTATGAATGGCATGCTTTGTCTGTATAGCATACAAGAAACAATACTTTTCACTGAATCCCAACATATGTGACAATAATAAATTACATTGAACTAAATCAAGAGCTTTTAGAAGCTGTGTGTTCTAATGTGGATACAATGGTAGAGGAAGCTTAATTCTTGCCTTGTCTTCAGAAGTGTGTGTTCCACTCCTCCTGTTGGCTAAACTTGGTACGACGCTTTTAAATTTCTACAGGTGGAGAAATAGGATATGTTGGTGATTATAAATTGAGATTTGATCAGCGGGCTTAAATTCTCATTGTGCTGAATTCTGATATGGGATTGAGCAACACCAGAGGGCCCCAATTTAAGGTCATTGGCACAAGAACCCAAGAGTAATTGGGGGAAAATTTGAGATCGCTGTGCTCTTGCAGTTCTGGCCTCCTGTGGGTCCTGGATTTTCATGTGGACATCTATTTAGTTACTGGTTAGGCCTCAGCAGGAATGCTGGATGGGATTTTCAGCCACACTGACCCCAAAATCGGAAAATCCTGCCTGAGGTCAATGGATCTTTGCATGATCTGCCCCCTGCCTGTGGGTAGATGGGACAGTAAAATTCAACTTGTGAATTAAGATGATGGAACTTCATGAAGGGAATGGTACCAGGGATTCAGTTACATGGAATTGGGATTAATCTCCTTAAAGCAGAGGAGATTAAAGGATGATTTTAATAGAGGCTTTCAAAATCATAAAGGATGTTTTAATAAATAGTGAGCAATTCTTTCCACAGGCAGGTGCCTGGTAACCAGAGGGCCCTGATTTAAGGTTATTAGCACAAGAACCCAAAAGTAGTTGGGAAAAATTGTTCAATGCAGGCCTTTGAGATCACTGTGCTCCCGCAGTTCCGGCCTCTTGTGAATCCCGAATCTTCATCACTCGACCACTGACAGCCACTCGGCATCAATGCTGTAGTCTCCGGAATTCCATCCCAAATCTCATCACCTCTATCTGCCACTCCTTCGTCTTTTAAGATGTTCTTTAAAACCTACCTTTCTGATCAAAGTGTGGAGATGCCAACGTTGAACTGGGATAAGCAAAGTAAGAAGTCTCACAACACCAGGTTAAAGCCCAGCAGGTTTATTTGGAATCACAAAAGCTCTGAAAGCTCATGATTCCAAATAAACCTGTTGGACTTTAACCTGGTGTTGTGAGACTTCTTACTTTCTGACCAAATTTTTGATCATCTGGTTTAAAATTAAGTGTGGTTGGTGTCAAACTTCACTAATACTCCCATGAAGCATCTATGGATGTTTTACAACATTAAATTTGAGTTGTTATTGCTGTGATCTGGAACCCATTACCTGATAGCTGACGGAAGCAAATTGAATCGCAACTTTCAATTGGATAAATCATTGAAAAGGAAACATTTGTAAGGCTAGGAGGAAAGATCCAGAATGGGGTGAATTGGATGGCTCTTTCAAAGAGCTGTCACAGGTATGATGGGCTGAAGGGCCTCCTTCATTGCTGTATAACTCTATGGGGTCAATTGAGTGGCAACTGGAGTTCAGACTTTGTGATTGTTACAGCCAATTTGATGCAAGGGACCCTCTCTCACCACTTTGTGCTGAAAGCCTCACTGCTCATTCTGCCCTCTACAGGCCAACAGTGTGTCTGCGCTGTGTTTTCTTCTCTTCACGTCAGGGACAGTCCAGAGGCAGGCTGACCAAGCCTTTCCCACCAATTCCATGGTGCGAGACGTGAACTGGGACACCTTTGGTAAAATAAAAAGTATTCAGAAAGAATTATTCCATGCTTCTCACCTCTTCCATATGGCCTCAAGGTATACAGCATGCTTGTCTTCATTGACTGGGGGCATTGAGTTTAAAAATTGGCAAGTCATGTCGCAGCTTTATAGAACTTTAGTTAGACCACATTTGGAATATAATGCTCAATTCTAATCACCAAACTACCAGAAGGATGTGGAGGATTTAGAGAGGGTACAGAAAAGATTCACTAGGATATTGCCTGATATGGAGGGCATTAGCTATGAGGAGAGGTTGGAGAAACTTAGTTTATTCCCACTGGAATGACAGAGGATGAGAGGCAAACTGATAGAAGTCTACAAGATTATGAGGGGCATTTTCAGAGTGGATAGTCAGAAGCTTTTTCCGAGGATGGAATAGTCAGTTACTAGGGAGTATTGGTTTAAGGTGTGAAGGGCAAAGTTTAAAGGAGATGCCTTGGGCAAATTTTTTACACAAAGGGTGGTGGTGCCTGGAACTTGCTGCCAGAGGAGGTAGTGGAGTCAGTTACGATAGTAACATTTAAGGGGCATCTGAAAAAATAAGATAGGAATTAAGGGATATGGTCTCAAGAAGAGTAAGAGGTTTTAGTTCAGTCAACAGCATAATCAGTGCAGGCTTGGAAAGCCAAAGGGCCTGTTACTGTGCTGTAATTTTTTTTACTTTTATTTTGTAAATCTTTTACAATCAACAAGTAGTGTTCGAAGTGTTGTAATGTAGGAATTGCAGCAGGCAGTTTACACACAGCAAATTCCCACAAACAGCATGATCTTAGTGACCAGTTTAGTTGTGTTAGTTGAGGGATAAATATTGTTGTGAACAGTCAGGAGAATTCCCTGCTCTTCTTCAATAGAGTGCCATGGGGTTACCCAAAGGGGTAGTAATTGTCAGCACAATAGGAGCGAAATCTAGCTTTTTCCCAAAAAAAGATACTTTATTCATACAGTTTTTTAAAGTACATTACACAGCCATTCAAAATTGATATTTCAGAAGGTGCAAATCAAATCAATTTCTTCCAATAGTGCATGCTACTTCATTACATTATCACACGTACAGCACAAGGGGATTTTCTCCAGTTTCCAGCCTCTCAGTATAATATGGCTGAACAGTTTTAAACAGTGACTTTTCTCCTTTTGTACATCTCTCAAGGAATTGTTCAGGGGCAGTCTGGGCTTTATAGCATCATTGCAATGTTTAACTATGAACCTGGCTTTTCCCTTTGAGGCTGGCAATCACATGCGACCTTTTAAACTGTTTTTGAGATTGTACTTGGACATCGCCTTTGTTCCCTCTGACACGGTGATTGACCAGTTCCCAGGCAGCAGCAGCTGTAAGACAGGCAGCATGTCTCAGGAACTGATGGTGCTGTGCTTGTTAAAATGGCAGGTTAGAATCCAACCAGTTTATTTGATAGTAATCCCACAAGTTTTCGGAAATGGTGTTCCTTCGTCAAGTGTATGAAAACCTTCCATACACTTGTTAAAGGAACACCGTTTCTGAAACCTGGTGTTGTGAGACTTGTTACTGTGTTTACCCCAGTCCAACACCGGCATCTCTACATCTTGTTGTAATGAGCCAGGCGGGAAGCCTTAGCCTGATGTGCTGACGAACAAGAGTTCATGATGCTCATGGCCTTGGAGGAGATGCCCGTGTGGGAGTGAACCTGCTTCACCAGTTTGTAGATGTAGGTATAGACGGTGTAACTCTCCTTCCTTGACTTCCTCCTTTCCGCTATTCCCAATGGAAGGCAAGTTTAAAAAAATTATTTCTCCCCACCTCAGCATTAAGTTAAATTAGCAGCTTTCACTGCCTTATTCTGTTGTCTGCTTTTATTTATAAATATAGAATTAATCTCATTTGCAATGTCCTTTAGAACCATACAATCCCCGCAGTGCAGATTCATAGAAACGTAAAATCCCCACAATGTTCCATGTATTCTTGCCACCTTTCTTGGAATCTTGGGCTTTCTTGTCATCAGAGCAAACTGCAGAACCTTTAAGGAAGCCAATCAACTCAATGCTCACTCGGGTCAGCCTGAGGCCACTGATGCTCTTGATGGCTTCCAAGGTGTGATAGAAAGGGTCATAATCACACCATTAGGAAGTGATGGATTGTCATTATCTTTTTTAAAAGATTTACCAGGATGCTACTGAGACTTGATGATTTAAGTTATAAGGAGAGACTGGATAGCCTGGGACTTTTTTCTCTGGAGGCTGAAGGATGATCTAATAAAGGTCTATAAAATAAAGAGGGGCACAGATCAACTAGACGTTCAATATCTTTTCCCAAAGGTAGGGGAACCTAAAACCAGAGGGCGTAGGTTTAAGGAAGAGGGGAGAGGTACAAAAGGGGCAATTGTCCAGAGGGGCAATGTTTTTCACACAGAAGTTGGTGAGTGTCTGGAACAAGCTGCCAGAGGTTGTAGTAAAGGCAGGTGCAATATTATTTTTTAAAAAGCATTTAGACAGTTATATGGGTAAGATGGGTATAGAGAAATATGGGCCAAATTGGGTAATTGGGATCAGCTCAGGGGTTTAAAAAAAATGTGGAATGGACAAGTTGGGCCAAAGAGCCTGTTTCGATGCTGTAAACCTCTATGACCTCTATGTATTATTCTTTCAATACTTTACAACGTGATCCCTGCAAGATGGATGTTTATACGTGAAACTTCAATCTATGAAAAGGTTGGATAGATTGCTAAAGGATTGCTAATGGTGGCACAGTGGCACAGTGGTTAGCACTACTGCCTCACAACACCAGGAACCCAGGTTCGATTCGGATGACTGTGTGGAGTTTGCACATTCTCCCTGTGTCTGCGTGGGTTTTCGCTAGGAGCTCCAAAGATGCGCATATTAGGTAGATTGGCCATGCTAAATTGCCCCTTAGTGTCCCAAGATGTATAAGTTAAGAAAATTAACCATGGTAAATTTGTAGGATTACGGAATAGAACGGGAGATGGGCCTGCTAGGATGTCCTGTTGGAGAGTTGGTGCATATTCAGTGGGCCCAATGTCTTCCTTCTGGGACAGCATAGTGGTTAGCAATGCTGTCTCAGAGCACCAGGGACCTGGGTTTGATTCCCGGCTTGCGTCACTGTGTAAGTGGGTTTCCTCCAGGTGCTCCAGTTTCCTCCCATACTCCAAAAATGTGTGACTGAGGTTGATTGGCCATGCTAAATTGCCCATTAGTGTCAGGGGAATTTGCTAAGGTAAATGCATGGGGTTATGGGGATAGGGATTGTGGTCGATGCAGATCTGATGGGCCAAATGGCCATCCTTCTATGATTCTGCACTGTGGGGATTCTATGTTTCTAAAGGATATTGCAAATGAAATTAATATCATATTTATAAATAAAAGTTGAGCAGACAATAACAAAATAAGGCAGTGAACGCCACTGAACTCATTTAATGCTGAGGTGAGGAGTAATAATTATTTTTAAACTTGCCTTCCATTGGAACCTGAATTTAGTTTTGTGTTAATATGTGTTTTTTTTATTCTCTCTCTCCCTGTTTGTCATTTTCACTCTCATTACTTCTGCCAGCTCACATCTGCTCCACATTACACACTTATTAAGCCTGAAAATTGTTGCTCATCATTGGAGGATTGAACTCACATTTCAGCATGGAACAGTCGATTTCATGTTAAACCACTTGACGGACTCATTGAGAATCTGTATTTGAATCTTCAAGCGCAATACTACCGTTCAGCTGGTCCGGTCTCACAACTCATGATCGTCAATTGTAATGTGGACATTAATTGTGATTTTGTATCATTAATTTTGAGCCAGGCATTGGTAAAGTATCAGAAACGGTCCGTTCGGCCCATGTGTAGGCATCAGGCAATTGACATTATAGTGCCTTTTACACAGTTTAAACGTCAGAGGATCAGTAACAAGCAATTGACACCAAAACAGATAATGAGGACAATTGACCAAAAGGTTGGTGAAAAAGGTAATTTTAATGAGTGTTTTCAAGATTGAGAGAGAGAGAGAGACAGTGCTAGAGAATTCCAGAGTTTCATAGAATCATAAAATTCTTATAATGCAGAAGGAGGCTATTTGGCCCATTGGGTCTGCACTGATTCTCTAATAGATCATCTCACCCAGGCCCAATCCCGTCCTATCCTCCTAATCCCACACATTTATTCTATAAATTTCCCCTTACCTACATATCTTTAGACACTAAGGGACAGTTTGAAAGTAGCCAATCCACCTATATACCTTTAGTCCATGGGAGGAAACCGGAGCATCTGGAGGAAATCCACAGAGACATGAGGAGAACATGCAAGCTCCATACAGTCAATCACCCAAGGCCGGAATTGAACCTGGGTCCTGGTGCTATGAAGCAGAAGTGCTAACCACTGTGCCACTCTTGGGGGCTGGACAGCTGAAGGAATGGCTGCCATCATTGAGTGATTAAAATTGGGCATGCTCCCAATGCTGGAATGGCAGAATTATGAGAGGGGGGAGTATGTGCAAGGTTGCAGTGTTGGTGAGGTCACACAGTAGTGTTCCTTCATCCTTAGGTTGTGTTGTTTAAAAATTCTCCCAGAAAGATATGATAAAGCCTGAACTATCATGGGGCAATAACATAAATCGACACTTTCTTCTCCTGACCATTTATATACTTTGTTCCTCCGAAGTATGGGTACAGTACCATGGGAGTTAACATATGGGAGTTAACATCCTCCAGTACAAGACTGAGCAATGAGTGTTGGCAGAGTATTAGATGTTGTGGGCTGCTTCAGAATTAATTTTAATTCTGTCCTCATTTGAGGATGATATACATATTCCTGGAGGCTGAGGGACAAATATTTGTTAGGACATCGTAGAAAAGTCTCTCGAATAGTGACGTGAGAACTCCATCTATCCAAAGGTGGCACTTCTGACAGCAAGGTCTCCAAATACAAAGTAGCAGCTTTTACATTTTCTTTTGATTGGAGAGCAGGATAGGAGAGTGACGTACTTGAGCCAGATCTTAATGTTTACATTGTTCAAGCCACTGACGCAAGCAGATCAGTTATCCTTTATGACTTCTTGTTTCTTGTACAAGAAGTACAAGGATGTTCCTTATACTCAGCATCCTGCGTTCATTTTAGAACTTGAACTGATGGAGCCAGTATTATTTGAGGTTTGTTGGGAGCACCCAACTGTGCACCCAGAGAATTATTAGATCCAAACAGACAGCAACTCCTTCTGCATTTAATGATCGATCATCCGCATCAAACTGTTGGTGTGCTGGACGCTAATTGATAAGAGGGAGACAGCAGGAATGTGTCAGTGAGAACCAACTAGAAGGTTATAAGGAGCACTGGGAAAGACAAAATAATAAAACAAGATTTCAGCCAAAAAATTGATCATCAGAATCACTTCTCATCTGGTTGAAGATCCTGTCACAAGTACTATGAATAAAATATGTCACAGCCAATAGTACGGATGATTTGTCTCTCCCTACTTGTGAGGCTCAATCCTAAGTTAAATACTGACGCATCACTCTTTAAAGATGCATATCTCAAGGGAATGGCGAGGGCAGGAGCATTAATCATTCATACCTCGGAGCTGGGTTTGAATAAAGCTGGAGTGCAAACTGATCGCAACTGACCTAATTGGGCAAGCTTTGAGTATTTTTGTTCTCGTTCCTAGACATCATAGCACAAAGCTGCCTCCTGGAATCAATATGATCCTATTAGTCTCAATGGGAGAGATGATATTTGGGACATGGAAAAATGTCTCATTGGTTGGTGCTGAGATACATTCAGCAAAAAATCTCATAACACCAGGTTAAAGTCCACCAGGTTAAAGGGTTGGACTTTAACCTAGTCTTGTGAGACTTTTTACTGTGTTTACCCCAGTCCAACGCCAGCACTCCATATCATGGCTAAGGTACATTGATAGAACAACTGTCAGCACTGACTGTTTGAAGTGGAAAATATCCCCTTTCCAGTATTAACTTGCTCAGAATAAAATTCAATAGGGGAAGTGGGAGACAAAACTTCTTAAAAATCTGTTATTAAGTTCAAGTAAGTTACAAAGATCATTTATGTTGTTGTGCAAAAAAAAACAAAAAAGCTAGCTGAATTGTATGTAATGGATTTCTGCTGCTGTAGATCTCAAAAAAGAATTATTGGTTTTTGTTTCTGCAAGTGACCTTTCCACTTCTCTTATTGCCGCCCATCTGTTGATGGACCTCTTCACCTATAACAGGATCCAGACCCTGCAGAGACCTAAGACTAAGCTGATTGATACGATCTGTACTTCAGTTCAAGCCTCAAGACATTTCCTGTGTCAAGGGGGTCTGTGTCATATTGATGGGGTGGACCAGTTGAGGGTCAACAGATAGGAAAGATTTATGACCTGATCGAGGATAAGGGTTATATACAGCCATATTCTGAAAGGAACTGACCTGTTTTCAATGAGTGGAGCAGGTCATTTATTAATAGGAATTGGTCCCAATCCTTTGGCTGCATCAGCTTGGTCTCCTTTACAAAAACATGTTTGCAACTTTTCCACAAAAGTTTTTCAAATATTTTTCTTTTAAAAAAAAATTTACAATTCTCTGCTTGACTCTTAGGTTACACGTGGATGACACAGTGACACAATGTTACCCCACAACACCAGCGTCGGACTCAGGGTCACTGTCCGTGTGGAGTTTGTATATTCTCCTTGTGTCTGCGTGAGTTTCCTCTGGGTGCTCTTGTTTCCTCCCACAATCCAATGACATGTGGGTTAGGCTAATTCACCATGTTAAATTGCCTCTCAGTGTGTGGGGAATTAGCAGGGTAAATGGGTGTTATGGTAATAGGGTCTGAGTGGGATTATTGTCTGAACAGATTTAATGGGTTGAATGGCCTTATTCTGCATTATAGGGATTCTATATTATTGTTCAATAGTTTTAGCTCCAGGTCAGGACATTATGCATTTTTGTCTCACACTAAAGACTTAACCAGCATAAAATACATGAAAAATAGAAACAAGAATAGACTATTCGGCCCTTCACACCTGATCCGCCATTCATTTTGATCATGGCTGATCATCAAATTCAATATACTGATACCGCCTTTCCCCCGTATCCTTTGATCCTTATAGCCCCAAGAACTATATCTAATTCCTTCTTGAAATCACACATTTTCATAGAATCATAGAATCTCTACATGCAGAAAGAGGCCATTTGACCCGTCAACCCTATACCAACAGTTCCCTCCCGGCCCTATCCCCATAACTCCACATATTTATCCTGCTATCCTCCCTGACACTAATTTAGCATGACCAATTTAGCATGACCAATCAACCAACCCACCCACACACTTTTGGACTGTGGGAGGAAACCAGAGCACCACAGGAAACCCACACAGACATGGGGAGAATGTGCAAATAGCACACAGTCACCCAAGACCAGAATTGAACCCAGGTCCCTGCCACTCTGAGGCCCAGTGCTAACCATTGTGCCACCCAGAACTCACCTACTTCTGTGGTAGTGAAATACACCACTCTCTGGGTGAAGAAATTTTTTCTCACCTCAGCCTTAAAAGGTTTACCTCTTATCCTCAAACTATGACCTCTCATTCTGGACTCCCCTGCCATTGGTAACATTCTTTCTGAATCTACCCTGTCTAATCCTGTCAGTATCTTATAAGTTTCTATGAGATCATAGAAAGAGGAAGAGGACTGGGCCATTTGGCCCATTGAGCTGACATTAATCAATAAGATCATAACTGATCTGAAAGCAGTCTTAAGCCCACTTTCCCGTCTGTCCCTTGTCTCCCTTGTCAATCAAAAATATCTCTAACTCAGCCTTAAACCTACTCGGTGACTGAACCTTCATTGCTCTCTGTGGAAGAGAATTCCAAAGGCCATTGACCTTCTGAGAGAAAAAAAATCCTCCTTGTCCCTCTTAAATAGGGGACACTTTTGCGTAGATGGGCCTGGTAAGATGCTTTCAGAGATTCAGTACAGACTCGATGGACCAAAGGGCCTCCTCCTGCACTGTGGGGATTCTATAATTATGGATTCAGCTCTGTGGGACGAACAAAGAATATTCCTGTCTTATATTTTCGGTCTGATGTAAGTTGTGAAGTTCAGACACTTACCTCTTCCTTTGCATGTATAGATGCGGAGAATTCAGCTGCACACTTTCAACATTTAGTCTTTCTCAGTTACAGCATTCTTCATATTTTCCTCCCTTTGTGTCACCAGGCTTTTTACACACAATTGAAGCTGTGGGCTAGAGGAACAGTTTTAACATGGGCAGATTACAGAGACGTATAACTCAGCATGGATGGGATTGTACCTGACTCTGGTTACAGTTCAGCCACCACTATAATGGATTTGCCAGAGAATATCCATTACCCTCAGGATGATGCCTGAAACCTGAATATGTTACACAGCTGTAGAATTCCTGCTTCCTGTTATGTGTGGAAATGTGGAAGAAATTGTTATAAATCTCGCGGTGAGCACTGAGGCAATTCCTGGCTCTAATTTGGAAAAGCCACACTTTGCTTCCATTGTATTCAATATCTGCAGTGTACAGTTGAGAATCCAGAAGTTCAGTCAATGTACTTGCTCACTCGCAGACACCCCAAAACTTTTAACAGGGCTCATTTATACTGCTGCCAATCTTAAGACAGTTTCATGGGTGGCACAGTGGCTAGCAATGCTGCCTCACAGCACCAGAGAGCTAGGTTCAATTCCGGCCTCAAGTCACTGTCTGTGCGCATTCTTTCCATGTCCGCTGGGTTTCCTCCGGGTGCTCTAGTTTCCTCCCACAGTTCAAAAATGTGCAGGTTAGGTTGATTCACATTACTAAATTGCTCCTTAATGGCAGGGGATTAGCAGGGTAAATATGTGGGGTTACAGGAATAGAGCTTGGGAGGGATTGTGATCGGTGCAGATTCAATGGGCTGGATGGTCTTCTTCTGCAATGTAGGGTTTCTATGATGATGATGATTGTCTTTCAGTTTTTCTTAATGCTCCAACTCTGACTCCAGTCAGGAAGTGTCAGTTCAAGTTGCACACCAAGAATAAAATGCATGACCTGGGCTGGAAATCTCGTGATGTGCCGAGTGAATATGACATTGTCTGAATTACAGATGAGACAGATGTTGAAGATTCACTGGAACAGACAGATGGCACCTTTGTTCTGTTCTAGCTCAGTGCAAGCTGAAGGGAGATCTGATAGAAATCTGTAAAAATTACAAAAGACATAGATAGGGTTGGCAGAATCTTTTCCCCAGAGTTGAAATGTTTAACGCTAGCGGACATACACTTAAGATGAGAAGGGAGAAGTTCAAAGCAGATGAGAGGGCTGGATTTTTGTTTGCACACAGAGTGGTAGGTGGCTGGAACACACTGCCACTGGAAGTTGTGGAAGCAGATATGATATGGGTGTTTAAGGGGCTTTCAGATCAGCACATGATTATGAATGAATAGAGGGATATGGACCAACAGTAAGCAGAAGGAATTAATTTATTTTGGCATCATGTTCGGCACAACACTGTAGACCAAAAGGCCTGTCCCTGTGCTGTACTGTCCTATGTCTTATGTTGTAACATTCTTTGAGTCACGAAAACATGAATTCAAAGCCCATTCTAGTGACTTGGGCTGAATTTGCATCTTGGGCCTCTGAACTATAACGTTGGGCTCAAATAAAGGTCAAAAGCCTGCACTATGTGGGAAACATAATGTGATTTTCCCCAGTAGTGCCAGTTAATAGCCAACTAAGGACAGTGGTGGGAAGATCAACTGGAGGCTTTCCAGTTTGAAAGCAGCAACACATGGGAATCTTTGCAGGACAAAACACAGGACCACAACATGAAGTTCAAGTACCCAACTGTGTTGGTTTATTCAGATTTGCTTACAAACATACATACATTGTAAATGGCTACAAAAGTGTGCTATTATACTTCTTCCTCATTAATAAAAAAAAACAAAATATTCAATAAATGAGAGCAAACCTTTTGCTATATCCTATTAGTTAGTATTTCTTGTAGCCATCCTCTTGTTCCTGATCTGGTGTTGCACTTATAGTTAGACTATTCAGTCATTGGGTTAATCCATGAAGTGCAAATGTTGTATTGTGTGTGTGGAGTCATGGACAAGCAGGTGTGCTGTCCATTGAATTATTGACTTTAAGAATCCTTCAAGAAGTTATTTGTCAAAGTGACCAGTATCAATGTTCAAGTTATCTATCCTTCAGTAATCTAACAGTGTTGTTAAGGCTGATGTTATCAATATTATTCTTGTCCTTTGATGAATGTGTTGCTGATTGACTATCTAGCAACATTCATTCATAACATGTCTTCTCTGCTATCCTGACATTATGTGACGGGTATCTGAAACGGCAGTTTCAGTAGAGCAGATTATTCCAACCTTACAACAATCATGTATCGGATAAATGATTACGTCCAGATGCTTGACCCATGTACAATCTAATCTGTTTGAGTGTATTTAATATATTCTCAGGAAAAAGTGAGAGATCAAAACCCATTGGTTGTTAATCAGTCTTGGGTGTAGCTGCACTCCTGCTGCTGATTAAGGTCCGAACTTTGTTCTGAGTGTGAGATACTTTAACCACAACTATTAGCTAGAAGACATTTGTTTCATTTATGGCGCTTTAGTCCCCTTCAATTTTCTCCCCTCCTCTGGGCGGTACAGTTATTAGCACTGTTGCCTCACGCCACCAGGAACCCGGTTTCAATTCTAACCTTGAGTGATTGGATGGAGTTTGCATAAACTCCCTATGTCTGCTTGGGTTTCTTCCGGATGCTCCAGTTTCCTCCCACACTCCAGAGAAGTGAGAGTTAGGTTGATTGGCCTTGCTAAATTACCACTTATTGTCAGGGGGATTAGCAGAGTAAATATGTCGGGTTATGGGGATAGGGCCAGGGCAGGATTGTTGTCGGTACAGGTTTGATGGGCCAAATGGCCTCCTTCTGTACTCTAGGAATTCTATGGTTCTATTCTAGAAAATACTGCAGATGCTGGAAATCTGAAATAAAAATAGAAAATGCTGGAAAAGCTCAAAGAATCTGGCAGCATTTATGAACAGAGTAACAAGGATATGGGACATATGCAGGAAAGTGGGATTAGCGTGATTTTAGTTATAGTTATTGTCAGTGCAGACTTGATGGTTGAAGGACCTTTTCTGCACTTATGACAATGAGAGTTAATGTTTCAAGTCCAATGTAACTCTTCTTTGGAACAATGTTCAAATTTCATACAACATATGTACATTTCTTGTTTTTCATGTGTTTAAATATCTAAATTAACCAAAGGCTTTCCTATTCCTAAGAGGATATAACTCCTTTCTTAACCCAAGCTTTCAGAACTTGGAGAACAACTTGGAGCCACCTGAGCCTGACTCTTGGAGAAGTTTTCTCCAAAAAAAGACTGATTTTTGACCTTGAATGCCTACTGTGTTTACTAATGAAGTCTGTGATAGTACATTATCACAATACCTTGAGAGGTTTCACTATTTTAAAAGTGCTACAGAAATGCAAGTTGTTGTTGACATTGAGATGTGAACTGACTTAATATCATGAATTATGGAACATTTGGAGTTGCCAACATGGGATTGTTGCAACTCACTAAGACTGCCAGCCCAGAAGACTGACCGAAAAACAAATCATCTCAATAGCTGTTCTTAAAAAAGCCTTGACAGTGTTACAGATGGCTGCCAGCCAGTTATACAGAGCTTATGTTTGGAAAACTTAACCTCATGGTCTCAGATCTCACACAATGAAGAAGCAAACAGACAGCTTCATTCATGGAAGCTTTAAAGATAAAGAAACTCTTAAAAATGACAGAGAGAGGAGGCTTTACAAAAGAAGATGGCCCCAACCAGATGAAAACTCTTCAAATAAAGTTCCTTAATTGTTAAAATTCCCAGAAGAAAATTACAATGAACTGAATCTTTATGGAGTAGGGTTGTCACCTCATGGTTAATAAACAATGTGGAAGAAATTCAAGAGTGGGTATTCCGTAAACAGCTTGGACACTATTTGAAGAGCATTGAGAAAGGATTTTCAAGCAAACATAAGATTCCATGGTTCCTGGGAATGTAAACCCAGTGAGTACAAGATTCTACTCGATGAAAGGTCCTGTTCAGGAGAATGAGGAGGAGGGGGGAGAATTGTTTTCACTTATTTATGTAGCGTCTTTAATGCAGTAAAAAAACCCCAGAGCTTTGCACAGTAGATTTAGCAAACAGAACCTGACACTGAGCTCCAGATCATAAGATGTAAGAGCAGAAGTAGGCCATTCAGCCCATTGAGTTTGCTTCTGCCATTCTATTAGATCATGACTATCTGATACAATCCTCCGCTCCACTTTCCTACCTTATCCCCATAACTCTTGATTCTCTTACTGATTAAAAATAAACCTATCTCAGTCTTGAATGTACTTAATAATCCTACATCCTCTATATCCCTCTATGGTAAAGAATCCACAGATTCACTATCCTCAGAGAAGAAATTCCTCCTCATCTGTCTTAAATTAATGACTCTTTACTCCTTGAGATTATGCCCTCTGGTCGCAGACTCTCTCAAAAGAATAAACAACCTTACTATCCCATCAAGACCCCTGAGAACCCTGTATCTCAGTAAGGTGGCCTCTCATTCTTCTAAACTCCAACAGGTACAAGCCCAAACTACTCAACCTCCCGTTAGAAGAAAATCTCCCTATCCCTGGGATCAACCTAGTGAACCTTCCCTGGATTGCCTGCAATGCCAGTATATCTTTCCTTAGAAAGGGAGCCAAAATTGTTCACTGTTCTGCAGTTGTGGTCTAACTAATGCAATATCAGACAATTTGGGGACCTATTTTACCATTTTGATTCTAAGTATTGAGCAGACTTGAAACTGGGAGTGTTTCAGATCCGACTTTTAGACTTGTTCTGAGGCTCCCCCATACGCAGATATCAAGCAGAGAGCCTTGGATGCTCAACACTTACCTCCTCGCTAACCCTCACTTCTATGGAGCATGTCTGTTTTGTACCAATTCCGGATTGGCAAACGCAGTGGTAAAGGGGGAAGAGCTGGTAAGGTTGGGCATGCAGCCCATTAAGTCAATTTAAATGCATGCAAATGCATTTAAATGGCTGTCCTACCCGTTTCAGGCGCGATCCCAGTTGCGACTATTTTCGGGCCTCGGTAAAGGGGGAACCAGTGTGGAGGCAGACGCAGGTTGCGCTACTTACCTCACACCCGACTTTGCACCCAAGTTTTTGCGCATGAAAATGGGTGCAATGCAATGGTAAAATCGGGCCCTGGGTTGGTGGAAAACAGAAAAGAGCAGAAAGGTTTGTGAAGTCTGCAGCTTTTTTTTATTCATTCATGGGACATGGGCGTCGCTGGCTGGTCAGCATTTATTGCTCATCCTTAGTTGCTTGAGGGCAGTTAAGAGTCAACCACATTGCTGTGGCTCTGGAGTCACAGGTAAGCCAGACTAGGTAAGGATGGCAGATTTCCTTCCTTAAGGGACATTAGCTTCATTTATGCCCTGGGCAGCTGAAGAAACAGTGAAGTGACTAAAATCAAGGATTCGCTTCATGCAAGAAAGTTGTTGGTGGGTCGAAGGGCTGGAGGAGGTTATTGCCATGGGAAGATGTTAGGATGAAGTTTGCTGGACTGGGTAGTGAAGTCAAGGAGCACACAGCAGGTGTTGGATAATGCAACTGTTGATACTTTAAAGTTTGTGGGGGTCTTAGATTGATAAACTTGACTGAGAAATATTTACTGCATTTTTTGAATGTAAGAGCTGAAAACTGGTCAGGTTTCCTTTCAGGTAAATACTGCTTCCTGATAAATTTTCGTGCAGGTGGTGTGGTATAGCTGGTGTGGTTCCAGTCACAGGCCAATCTACTCCCATATCTTTTGGCTGGGGGAACAGTATTTGTGCTCTGGTTATGAAGAGATTAGAAGTTCCCCGTTAGGTGGATTGGTCATGCTAAATTGCCCCTTAGTATCCAAAGATGGTTTGTAGAGCAGCCATGGTAAATATTTAGGGGGAATAGGGTAGTAGGGAGATATTTGGTGTGATGCTCTTTCACAGAGTGAATGCAGGCCAGATGGCCCGAATGGTCTCTTTCTGCATTGTAGGGATTCTATAGATTCTATGGAAGCCATCCAATCTTCCCCACACTCATGATACTTCCTGCTCACCACCACATCCACTCATGTTCATAATGTCCCCCAAGAGGCAAAAGTTAGCCTTTACATCTCTGTGCTAGAGATGGAGTTGGAATATTTCCTCTCGCAACCTAGTACATGTGTGCATATGTGTGTGTGTGTGTGTCAGTGTGCATCTGTATGTCTGTCTGTGTTTGTCTGTGTGTGTGTGTGTATGTGTATCTCAGTGTGTGTCTGTGTGAGTGTCTATATGTCTATGTGTATGCATTTGTCAGTCTGTATATGTGTGTGTCTGTGTGTCTGTCAGTATGTCTGTGTGTGTAAGTGTGTGTCAGTATGCATTTGCGTGTGTGTCAGTACTTGTCTGTGTGCATCTGTGTCAGTATGTGTCTTTGTGTGTGTGTGTGTGTGTGTGTCAGTGTGTGTCTATGTTTGTGTCAGTGACTGACTGTGTGTATGTATCATTGTTTGTGTGTGTCAATTGTGCATTTTTGTTTGTGTGTCTGTGTGTGTCCGTATGTGTGCGTGTGTGTCGGTGTGTGTCTTTATGTGTATCAGTGTGTGTCTTTGAGTGTGTGTCAGTGCGTGTGTGTGTGCGCATGAGTGTGTATTTCTGTGTTTGTATGTGTATCCATGTATGATTTTGTGTGTGTGTGTATGCATATGTTTATGTGTATGTATGTGTGTGTGTTCGTGAGTATGTATGTGTGTGTGTATGTGTGCATATGTGTGCATATGTGTGCATATGTGTGTGTTTATGTGTGTGTCTGTATGTGTGTGTATATGTGTGTGTCTTTGTGTCTATATATGTGTGTGTATGTGTATATATATATATGCGTATGTCAGTATGTGTGTATGTCTGTGAGTATGCGTGTGTGTGTTTGTGTGTATATGGGTGCATATGTGTGTGTATATGTGTGTAAGTGTTTGTGTGTATATGTGTGTGTGTGTATGCATGTATCTGTATGTTTGTGTGTATGTGTGTGTATGTATATGTATATGGTTCTGTGTGTATGTGCGTGTGTGTCTATATGTTCTGTATGTGTGTGTGTGTGTTTGTATGTATATGTGTTTATGTGTATGTGTGTGCATGTGTGCGTGTGTGTATATGCATGTGTTTGTATGTATATGTGTGTGTGTTTGTGTGTATATATGTGTATGAGCATGTAGTATACGTGTATATGTGTGGGTGTGTGTGTGTGTGTGTGCAGAACAAGCACTGAGATAGATCGGTTGGGTCAAATGTTTCTGTGCTGTAAACACCCTGTGATTCAATGTAATTTCTTCAACAAACACTTGAGGCGAGAACATTCAAATCGCCCTCGCTGTGAGAGGTTTGTCATTTTATGATTAACATTTTATTGGAGTACAACTAATGACAGGATGTTTGTTTTATTACACAGTAGCTGAGATTCCAGTAACAGATGGTCCTGCAGCCAATCAATTGGTTTGTGACATTGTGTGAAAGTCTGTGTGCGTCCTTGTATATGCGTGTGTGTGTTTGTGTGTGTATCAGTGTGTGTCTTTGAGTGTGTGCCTGTGTGTGTCCATATGTGTGTGTCTATGTGAATGTGTGTGTGTGTGTGTGTGTGTGTGTGTACTATATTTCTGTGTTTGTGTATCAATATATGTGTGTGTGTGTGTATTTCTCGGTTTGTGTGTGTGTCGTTATATGTCTGTGTGTGTGTTTGTATGTGTGTGTGTGTGTGTGTATGCGCGTATGTGTGCGTGTGGGTGTATGTGTGTATGGTCCTCATCATTCTCTCCATCTACTCAATAAATTCCTTTAATCATCTTAAACGGTTCAATTCGATCACTTCTTACATCTGCTACACTCAAGTGAATACAACATTAGCTTGCACAACTCATAGTTTAACGCTTTTAACCTAAATGCATTACTCTGGTGAGTCTACAAGGCAACCGCACCACCCCCCCCCCCCACATTCCCGACCCCTCCCACCGCCCCATCTTCTACTTCTCCCACTCCCCCCCCTCTCCCTTTCAAGATTAGCCTGAGATGTGTTGCCCTGAACCAAACATGTGGGGTCCCTAGAGCTTTATACAACTAAAATATCATGAGCCAGCACCATCAGCAAATGAACCCCTTAGGCTTTCCTCAGGTGAAGGGAAACAGGGTTATATGTATGTGTGTGTGTGTGTGTGTGCATGGTGTGTATGTATGTATGTATGTGTGTGTGTGTGTGTGTACAGTAAGAAGTCTCACAACACCACGTTTAAGTCCAACCAATTTATTCGATAGTAAACTCACAAGCTTTCGGGGTTTGCCCCTTCATCAGGCATAGTCATGATGTAGAGGTGCTGGTGTTGGACTGGAGCAAACACAGTAAGAAGTCTGACAACACTGAGTTTAAGTCAACTGATTTATTTGGTAATAAACCCCCAAAGCTTGCGAGTTTACTATCAAATAAATTGGTTGGACTTAAACCTGGTGTTGTCAGACTTCTTACTGTGTTTGTCCCAATCCAACACCAGCATCTCTACTTCATGTGTGTGTGTATGTGTGTTTGGATGTCTATGTGTGTGTGTATGTTGTGTATGCATGCCTGTATGTATATGTGAATGTATGTGTGTGTATTTTTGTGTATGTATATGTGAATGTGTGTGTGTGTGTGTGTGCGTGCAGAATAAGAATTGGCATAGACCAATTGGGTCAAATGGATTGTTTCTGTGCTGTAAATACCCTGCAAATTGACGTAATTTGTCGCATTTTTTAACCCGAATATCTGCAACAAACACTTGCGGTGAGAACATTGATTAATATTTTATTGGGATGCAACTAATGAGAGGATGTTTGTTTTATCACACAGTAGCTAAGGTTCCAGTAACAGATGGTCATGGTTTGTGACACTGTATTACTTGTGCTTACCCCGCTTAACTGATTAAACAAGTTGTGTTTGGAGAAAGAAGCAGCCTGTATTTCTGTAGCGCATACCACATCTTTTGGAGGTCCCAAAGCATTTGCAATATGTGAAATACTGTTAAGAAGCAGTCACTATTTAATATGGAAAATAGAACTGCCAATTTGTGTACAGCATGCTCCAACTAATAGAAATATGGGAATAATAAAATCAGCATTATACTGTGCTGTTTGAAGGAACAGTGTTGTGTCGGACAGGTGTGTTCCCTTGATACACTGGAGTATCAGTGTGGATTGTGTACAAATCATAGAGTCATAGAGATATAGAGCACAGTAACAGACCTTTCGGCCCAACTCATCCATGTTTCCAAATGATGTCTTGCTGCAGTTATACAGGACCTTGGTGAGGCCAATCTTGAGCATTGTGTGCAGCTTTGGTCTGCTAGTCTAAGGAAGAATATTCTTGCTATTGAGGGAGTCCAGCGGGGGTTCACCAGACTGATTCCTGGACATATAAAGAGACTGGATTAACTGGGCTTGTACTCACTGGAATTTAGAAGAATGAGAAGGGATTTCATAAAAACATCTAAAATCCTAATGGGAGTGGACAGGTTAGATGCGGGAAAAGTATTCCCGATGTTGGAGAAGTGCAGAACTAGGGTCACAGTCTAAGAATAAAGGGCAATCCATTCAGGACTGAAATGGCCTTCTTCACTCAGAGAGTTGTGAACCTGTGGAATTCTTGTCCACTGAAAGCTGTTGGGGCCAGTTTGTTATATATGTTCAAAAGGAAGCTGGATTTGGCTCTTGTGGCTAAAGACATCAACGGGTATGGAGAGAAAGCAGGAGTGAGATACTGAAAGTGCATGATCAGTTATGATCATAATGAATTGTAGTGCAGGCTCAAAGGGCCGAATGGCCTACTCCTCCACTTATTTTCTGTTTCCCCATGTTTCTAAACTGAACTTATCCTGTTTGCCTGCATTTGGCGCATATCCCTCTAAACCTTTCTCATCCACGTACCCGTCCAAATGTCTTTGAATATTGTAATTGTACCCGTGTCTACAACTTCCTCTGGCAACTTCTTTCATACATGCACCACCCTCTGTGTGAAAAAGTTGACCCTCAGGTGCCTTTTAAATCTTTCCCCTCTCACCTTAAACCTATGCCCTCTAGTTTTGAACTCCCCTTATCTGGGAAAAAGGCTATTCACCTTGTCCGTGCCCTCATAATTTTATAAACTCTACAATCCCTGGAATGGGACTTCTACTTACACTGTTTTTTCTCCGAGATGACAGTGTGACCCATTACTCTCTTTCTATTTAATTAGCTGCTCTGCCTTGAACTATGGCTCAAGGCCTTAATGCCTATCTCTTTGACCAAGTCTTTGGTCATCTTACATATCTTCTTACTTAATTCTGTGTCAAATTTTGACTGAGTAGTTTCCTGTGAAGTGTCTCAGCACTGGGGCTAGGTTTAGGGTTAGTCTCCAGTGAAATGTCTTGTAGTGTCTTGCTGCGTTAAAGATGCTATAAAAATGCAAGATGTTGTTGGTGAAAGTGCACTATATTTGTGCCACTCAATTTCATTATCACTGATCTGTATCTTACTTCAATCTATCTGCCTTAGAGTCATGAGTCATAGAATCACAGGATGGGATTTTCCAGCCGCAGTTGCCCAAGACAGGAATATTTCATCCAAGGTCAACGGATTTATGCATGGTCCATGCCCTGCCTGTTACAATTCCCACGGTGCGTGGGATAGGAAAATTCAGCACACAGAGTTTTACATAATAAGCAAGAGGCCCTTTGGCCCATCGTGTCTGTGCTGGCCATCAAGCACCTATCTATTTTAGTCCCATTTTCCAGCACTTGGTTTGAAGTCTTGTGTGCGATAACATTTGAAGTGTTCATCTAAATGCTTATTAAATATTGTAAACCTTGGCCATCCTTTCAGGCAGCAATTTGGATGAAAAAGTTTCTTCTTAAATCTCTTCTAAATTTCCTGCCCCTTACCAAAAATCTACGCTCCTGTTTTTTGACCTCTGTACTAAGGGGAAAAGATTCTTCCAATCAATCCTATCTATTTCTTCCCTGATTTTATGTACCTCAATCAGGTAGCCCTCAGCTTTCTCTACTTCAAGGAAAATAACCCCAGTCTATCCAATCTCTTGTCATAGCTGAAACCCTCCAGCCCAGGCAGCATCCTGGTGAATCTTTGCAACCTCTCCAGTGTAATTATATCCTTCCTATAGTGTGGAGACCAGAACTGGACATAGCACTCTAGCTGTGGCTTAATGAGCATTTTGTATGGCTCCATCATTACCTCCCTGCTCTTATATCCTTCAAAAGTCTTCTTAACCATTTTACTTACCTGCTTTCAGGAACCTATGGACATGCACCCTAAGATCTCTCTATACTTCTTAGCATGGTGTATTCCCAGGATTTGTTAATTCTCCAAAATACATCTCACAATTGTTAGGGTTAAATTTCATTTGCCATGTGCTCTGACCAACCCGTCTATATAGCCGTGTAATCTAAGATCACAGAATTGTTACAACACAGAAGGCCATTTAGCCCATCGTGCCTAAGCCAACAGTTCCAAATGTCCTTGCTGAACAAAAGTCCATCAAATCTCAATTTAGAAATTTTCAACTGATCCAGAAAAAAAGCTCTTTTTTAGGAGGGGGGAAACAGAGTTCCGGATTTCCATAGTTTTTGTGTGAGGAAGTTCTTCCTGATGTCATCTCTGACTAATCTAACTCTAATGTCATGGCTATGGCCCCATTGTTTCCATTTTCCCACCATTCTCTCCATCTACTCAATAAATTCCTTTAATCATCTACTCAATAAATTCCTTTAATCTTCTTAAATGGTTCAATTCGATCACTTCTTACGTCTGCTACACTCAAGTGAATACAACATTAGTTTGTGCAACTTGTAATTTAATGCTTCTAACCTCAGTGTATTACTCTGGTGAGTCTGCAAGGCATGCATACTCCCACCCTCCCCCCCCCCCCCACTCCTCCCCCCCACCCCCACTCCTCCCCCCACCCCCACCCCCCACTCCTCCCACCCCCCTCCTCCCCCACCGTCTTCAAGGTTAATCTGAGACTTGTTGCCCTGAACTGAACATGTTGGGTCTCCAGAGCTTTATTCAACTAAAATATCACGAGCCAGCACCATCAGGAGAGGAGGGCCACAGACTGAAAGCAAATGAACCCCTCAGGCTTTCCTCAGGTGAAGGGAAACAGGGTTATAATCGTTAGAAGGGTTCAGAAATGAAGATTGCCAGGATTTGGTTGCAGATCTGCTGCAGACCAGGAAGTAAGTTTTCTTTTTAATGATCTAAAGTAGCAAGCAAAGGAATGCGGTGAAATCAAAGAAAGTTGGCCCACTGCACTCACTCAGCAGCTGAATAAACAGACAGCTACTTCACTGCTCAGTACATGGTGCTGGAAACCAGAGTGAGGTGAGTAACAAAATCACTGTAAAATCAACCCAACTAAACCAGCATTTCATTAACAGCAAAAGTGTAAGTTCCTGAAGATAAGGAGGCGAGGTGAGGTAGTTGGGCAGGTGCAAACATTCATCAGATAAATTGAGAGGGGGCATACTCAAAATGAACCTTAGTATTGACTGTAAAGCATTTTGGATGTCCTGAGGTTGTGAAAGGTGCTATATAAATGCAAGTTCTTTATTTGTTGTGGTGGTTTCCTGAACGTTAATTGATGAAGGCAGGTCAAAGGCTATAACCAATAGAATTTTTAAAAGGTTGCCGGATTGAAGGCTGGAAATTCTGCAGTGAGCAACTCTTCTCTTGACTCTCTCGAGTTTTTTAACCATCTATAAGGCTCAAGTCAAGGGTGCAATGGAATACTTTCCATTTTCCTGGACAAGTCTATGGTCAAGAAATTCAAAACCATTCAGGGCAGAGCAGGCTGCTGGATCAGCACCCCAGCCACAACCGTAAACATTCACTCCCTCTACCACTGACTCACAGCAGCAGCCATGTGTAAAATCTACAAGATGCACTGCGGCAACTCACCAATCCTCCTTCAACACCATCTCCCAAACTCAGACTCCACTATCTAGAAGGGTGAGGACATCAGAAAACTATTAATTTCAGATTCTCCTCCTTGTCACACACGATCTTGGTATTAAAATAGATCATTGTTTCTTCATCACTGCTGATCCCAAATCCTACCTAATAACACTGTGGAGGGGAGGATTGGAGGATATCTGTGCCACACAGACTATAGCTATTTATTAAATTGTCACATCTCCATCTTCTCTAGGGCAATTAGAGATAGGCAATATAAACCGGCCTTGTCACTAACGTCCACATGCCATGAATAAATAATAAAAACTAAAGGGATAGGAATTATAGCTCTACAATTAGACAAGCTTACGACATTTTAAATCTCCCTCTCTCTTCTCTTTCAACCAAGGCATTGGCTCATTCATCCTTCAACTGCTTGCCTCCTAATGATAAGATGTTGTCAGTCAGGAAGTACAGATTAGGTCACACATTGAGCTTGTTTTTTAAGAGTTTCCAGTTTACAAGAAGGAAGAAAGTTGGGTTAGGCAAGTTGGGAAGGGCACTACATTCTGAGATCCTGGAGAAATCATGGGATCACAGGATTCCTGCACTACAAAAGGAGGCCATTTGACCACTCGAGCCCACATCCCCATCTAGACCTAACCGTGTAACCCCATATATTTACCCTGCTGATCCCCCTGACACTAAGGGACAATTTTTTTAGCACGGCCAATCCACCTAACCCAGAATGTGGGAGAAAACCGGAACACCAGGAGGAAGCCCACAGAGATATGGGGAGAACATGCAAACTCCTTACAGACAGTAACCCATGCTTGGAATTGAACCCGAGTCCTTGGCGCTGTAGGACAGCAGTGCTAACCACTGTGCCGCTGTTAATAGTTAGAATTATATTAATGCTGTCCTCATCTTGTGTGCATTCTGTCTGTTGGCATTTTTATACTTTTATATGCTCATTTTCAGGATATGCCAAGAACAGAACTTATTGCTTATTGTTGTTACCTTGAGAAGGTAAAAAGCCGTTTTCTTGAATCACTGCTATCCATGAAGTGAATCTATTCCTACTTTGCTGCTGGAGAGAGAATTCCAAGATTTTGACCTGGGGACAGCAAAGGAAGAGTGATGTATATCCTTATCAGGATGGTGTTTGTTTTGGTTTGATTTGATTTACTATTGTCAGATGTATTACTAGACAGTGAAAAGTATTGTTTCTTGTGCGCTATACAGATAATGCATTCTGTTAATAGGGAAGAAAAAGCGTGCAGAACATAATGTTACAGTCATGGTTAGAGTGAAGATAAAAGATCAATTTAATGTGAGATAGGCCCATTCAAAAATCTGATGGCAGCAAGAAAGAAGCTGTTTTTGAGCCATCGGGCCTTATTTTACCATTGTGTCACACCCATTTTTGGGCGCAAACATGTGGTAAAGTCACCTGTGAGGCCATTAATGTGATCCATGCTCCCATCTGCACAGATGGCTATTTTACTGAGATCCGGAATGGCAGCGATCTGATTCACGCCCAAAATGGGTGCAACGGTAATTTAAATGCATTTTAATTTCAACTGAATTAATGAAGTGCCCACCCAACTTTATCAGCGTTTCCCCCTTTACCACTGCATTCGCCAATCCAGAATCGCACCAAAATGGATATGCTGAATAGAAGTCTGAATCCGGTGCTACAACTGCTGAAGAGGCGCATTCTGTGCTTCCAACAGCCATGACTCGGTTGGGGGTGGGGGGAGGGGCGGGGCGGGGGGGGGGGGGGGAGGTGTGTTGGGAGGGGGCAAGTCAGATCATTCTCTGGTGGGGCAGTAAGGCCAGATCATTCTCTGATTGGGGGAGGGAGGGAATGAGGCCAGATCATTCAGGGGGTGGAGCGTGAGACCAAATCGTTCGAGGGTGGTGGGCAGGATAGAGAGGCAGGTAAGATGTATCGGTGGGGGGGGGAGCGCGGTGATGGGGGAAGAAGGCTCAATCACTCAGTGGTGGGGAGGGAGGTGTGGTAGATGGATCTGTGGTGGTGGGGAGGAGTCCACTATCACTCTGCAGGTGATTGTTGAAGAGGTAAGGGGGCAGGGGATCACGATCAGTCTGAGTGGCGGGGTGGGTGGGTGGGTGGATAAGAGGGACAGTGATGCGTGGGGACTGTCACTCCTGCTTTTCACTCCTGGGCTGCTTTCTCTAATTTCTGCAGCCGGGATCTGACAGGGGTGCGCTTTTTCAATTTCTTTTCTAACTGCGCATGTACAGTTCAGAGTTTTAGAACATAGAACATAGAACATTACAGCGCAGAACAGGCCCTTCGGCCTTCGATGTTGCGCCAACCAATATAAAAAGCAATGCCCCTCCAAACTAAACCATTCCCTTCTCTTCCATATACTTATCAACTAACCTCTTAAACGCCACCAAACTTGGCGCATCTACAACTGCTGCAGGCAGGGCATTCCACTCCCGAACCACCCTTTGGGTAAAGAACCTAACTCTGATATCCGTCCTATAACTATCACCCCTTAATTTAAAGCTGTGTCCCCTCGTGCTAGCTTTCTCCATCCTAGGAAAAAGGCTATCACTGTCCACCCTATCTAAACCTCTAATCATCTTATATGTTTCGATAAGGTCCCCTCTTAGCCGCCTCCTTTCTAACGAAAACAACCTCAAATCCTTCAGCCTCTCTTCATAGGACCTGCCCTCCATACCAGGCAACATCCTGGTAAACCTCCTCTGTACCCTCTCCAATGCCTCCACATCTTTCTTATAATGTGGGGACCAGAACTGCACACAATACTCCAAGTGCGGCCGCACTAGAGTTTTGTACAGTTGCAACATGACGTTGCGGCTCCGAAATTCAATCCCCCTACCAATAAAAGCTAAGACTCCATATGCCTTCTTAACAACCTTATCGACTTGACTGCCTACTTTCAGGGATCTATGCACATATACACCAAGATCCCTCTGTTCATCAACACTATTAAGAATCCTACCATTAGCCCTATACTCTACACATTTATTATTCCTGCCATAGTGCATTACCTCACACTTTTCCACATTAAACTCCATTTGCCACCTCTCGGCCCAGCTCTGCAACTTGTCCAAGTCCCTCTGCAAACTAGAACACCCCTCTTCACTATCTACCACTCCACCGACTTTAGTGTCATCTGCAAATTTACTAATCCATCCTTCAATACCCTCATCCAGATCATTTATAAAAATTACAAACAGCAGGGGCCCCAAAACAGACCCCTGAGGTACACCACTTGTCACCGAACTCCACGATGAATATCTCCCATCAACCACCACCCTCTGTCTTCTATCTGCTAGCCAATTCCTAACCCAGTTAGCTAAATCACCCTCTATCCCATACATCTGCATTTTCTGCAGAATTCTTCCATGGGCCACCTTATCAAACCTTATCATTTGATAGTTTCGGATGCGCTAAGCTCCGCCTGATCGCACCTGTGATTTTTTTTTCAGGCTAAATTTTAATGGGGGTGCCTGAAAGCAGATTCCCAAGTTGGATCTGAATTGCACCCAGATTCAGCACTTAGAATGAAAATGGTAAAATCAGGCCTGTTGCATTGTGATTTGGAGGTGATGTTTCCATGTGTCGACTGCCCTTAGAGGTTGAAGTGGTGGCAAATGTTCAAGGCTTGGACATGCCTGAACGTTACTCTTTTGGTTCTGTTCAGAATGGACCCAAATCAGATGCTTGAGTTTTTTCTCAGAGAATTTTCTGTCCACATTCCTTTATGCCAGTGTCCTGATGCAGATCTTACTGCTGACACATGGAGGAGGAAAGAGAAATCTTCTCCCTTTCTGACAGACTATCTCGGATAAAGATCAAGAAGGTACAGAGTATTTGCAGAGAGAGTGTATGAGTTAGGAAGGAATATGTAATTGACAGAGTAATTGAAGTTTATAAGAGCAAGCGAGCAGCGAGCAGAGAACAGTGACTGGAGCAGTAACTTTGCGAATCATTGAAAATTTCTCTGGAGACTCCGATGGTGAGCAAACCCAGAAAGAAGAATAGTCTAGAGCGTTAAAAATAATCTTTTTGCTCAATTCCTTTGAATATTTAGTTTATTGGTTGTGAAAATAATCAAGAATCATTCAATTAGGAATTATGTTCATATTCTGATTGGGTTGGAAGGTCAGAGTGGATGCTAGGCTGGATATGTCAGGCAACCAATAACTAAGGAGATTGGGGTAGGGTGGTTGGAGGCAGGAGGTCATGTGATGAAAAAAATGTCCTCAGTAACATCCAATCAGCACTAGCAGTCCTAACACAGCAGCATGGATGAGATGGAGAGTCCTGAAAGAATGTGATGGAGCTGGAGATTTAGAGGTGAGAGAAATGAGGTCTATCATGCTCAAATGTTCCTATAAAATACTCTAGTTCTCCACTGATCACTCCATTAGCCTTTCCTGAAAAGACATATTCTTGAATTCAAAGCACCATTGAATTTCTTTTAGGTGTGGACTTGGGAGTCTAGTTAAGAACATAGAACATAGAACATTACAGCACAGAACAGGCCCTTCGGCCTTCGATGTTGTGCCGACCAAAATAAAAAGCAATGCCCCCCCAAACTAAACCATTCCCTTCTCTTCCATATACTTATCAATTAACCTCTTAAACGCCACCAAACTTGGCGCATCTACAACAGCTGCAGGCAGGGCATTCCACTCCCTAATCACTCTTTGAGTAAAGAACCTACCTCTGATATCCGTCCTATAACTCATACCCCTTAATTTAAAGCTGTGTCCCCTCGTGCTAGCTTTCTCCATCCTAGGAAAAAGGCTATCACTGTCCACCCTATCTAAACCTCTAATCATCTTATATGCTTCAATAAGATCCCCTCTTAGCCGCCTCCTTTCTAACGAAAACAACCTCAAATCCTTCAACCTCTCTTCATAGGACCTGCCCTCCATACCAGGCAACATCCTGGTATGCTAAGTGTGCACACAGTTAAAGTGTGCCAAAATGGCATGAAAGATCAGTGACCTGAAATAGTCACTGTCCACAGCTATTACTTGATGTAGTTGGGCCTGTGTGTTGTATGAATAGTATTGAATTGTCCTGACGGAGGTTGTGTTATGATCCAGCTGATATTACTATTGAACATCAAGGGCCCAGAATGGAACCCTAGCTCACAACTTCTACTTTTATTCAGAAATGTGCTTGCACAGAGTCACAGGATTGCCAATTAGCTTTCTACAAAAAGAGTAAAACATTTATTAAACATGAAAAGGTATCAACTGAGTGGTATGGCCTAGTTAGGCAGAAGAGCCTGTTTCTGTATGACTCTATCACCAACCTGATGATTAATTCAGATGTCTGCTTCTCACTAGGCACCAGGGTCTACACCCTTCAGCTCTGTCTTCAACTGGGGAGACTCACTTGTTTTCATAATCCAGAATGCACTGCTTGTAAAGGCAGTAGAAACACTTTCAATAATAACTTTTAAATACTTAAAGAGAAAGATAGGCACTATAGAATGGCCTCCTGTAAGGTTAGCATCTATGATTTTATCGTTCATCAATTATGAATAAGAGGTGATTAAAAACACCCCCTTTAATTTGTACGATGAAGAATGTTCACTTCATTTCCTTGAGATGTTTTCGACACCAATTCCGGATTTTAAGACTTAAAGTTTATTTATTGGTGTCTCAAGTAGGTTTACTATGAAAATCCCCTTGTTGCTACATTCCTGTTTGGGTACACTGAGGGAGAATTTAGCATAGCCTATGCATTTAACTGGCACATTTTTTGGACTGTGGGAAGGAACTGGAGCATCCAGAGGAAACCCACATAGACAGATGGAGAATGTACAGATTCCACATAGAAAGTGACCCAAGCTGGAAATCGAACCCAGATCCCTGGTGCTGTGAGGCAGTAGTGCTAACCACCCTGGCACTGTGCAACCCCACCGGATTTGGATCCCATTTCGCAGAATCTCTAACTCATAATTTGATTCGATTTGATTTATTATTGTCACATGTATTAATATACAGTGAAAAGTATTGTCTTTTGTGCACTATATAGACAAAATATACCATTCGTAGAGAAGGAAATGAGTGAGTGCAGAATATAGTGTCATAGCTAGGGTATAGAGAAAGATCAACTTAATGCAAGGTAAGTCCATTCAAAAGTCTGACAGCAGCAGGGAAGAAGCTGTTCTTGAGTTGGTTGGTATGTGACCTCAGACTTTCGTATCTTTATCCAGAAGGAAGAAGGTGGGAGAGAGAATATCCTGGATATGTGAGATCCTTAATTATACTGCTGCTTTGCCAAGGCAGTGGGGAATGTAGAGAGAGTCAATGGATGGGAGGCTGGTTTGCATGATGGATTGGGCTACGTTCATGATCTTTTGTAGTTCCTTGCGGCCTAGGGCAGAGATATCGGCATCAAGTAAAGGTAAGCTGGGAAGAATGACTCATGGACACGACTATCCTAATTCCAGTTCCATTCCACTAGAATCCACTCAGCCATGATTAAAGCATTTTTAAAGTTTCAAGATTGCTGAGCAAATAAAGTGCAAGTCTGGCCAACTGTTTACCGATGGAGAGCTGCCTGGAGGCAACATCTGTTTATAATTACTTTGATCTCTGCCCATATCCTGTGAGCCACTGTTAACTTTCTGAATGGGTCCAGGTAGATTTTATTCTCAGTTTCTTTTCTTCTATTAGTTTTCTTCTCTCCCTTCCCACCCTCGGTCAGTGCCACATGTTAATATTTGTTGTTATCTGACCAAGACTGCAAGAAAAGTTGTGAACGAAGCCCAGTCCATCAGGCAAACCAGCCTCCCATCCATTGACTCTGTCTACACTTCCTGCTGCCTTGGAAAAGCAGCTAGCATAATTAAGGACCCTACACACCCTGGACGTTCTCTCTTCCACCTTCTGCTGGGATAAAGATATAAAAGTCTGAGATCACAAACCAACCGACTCAAAAACAACTTTTTACCTGTTGCCGTCAAGCTTTTGAATGGACTCACCTTATATGAAGTTGATGTTTCTCTACACCCTAGCTGTGACTGTAACACTAAATTCTGCGCCCGCTCCCTTTCTTCTCAACTATGTACTCTATGAATGGTATGCTTTGACTGAATAGCACAAAAAAGAATACTTTTCAATGCATCCCAATACATGTGACAATAATAAGTCAAATCAAAAATATTTTTTCTGCTTATGGGATATCTGCTGTTCATCATCCAACCAGACAGCAGGGGGAGTAGAGGAGCAGAGTTGGTGATTCCTGTTGATCTCCAGCTACCCACTCCCAAAGGGACTTATCAAACCTCTGTTGGCCTCTATTTTTAGTACAGTGGCTGATGCATAAACTTTAAATTGCATTCCCTGCATTACCCCCCCCCCCTCCCCATCCCATCACCATCACCTCCCAACCCAGGGCCCATGAGCCTCAGGTGCAGAATTTGCTAAGAGTTGTTGCTGGCCAAGCTAAATTTTTACTAGGTAATCTGGAAGCTTTGTTAATGGGAAGTTGTCACTGAAAGTCTTATTTATATGGAAATAGGAGTTAGATCCATTTCTCACCGCAACGCTGTATAATATTGAGCAACCACTGACCCCCCCCCCCCCCCGATTTTTTGTGATAGGAGTAAACAGTGAATCTGTGGCTCTGATCACCCCCACCGATCTCCCGCACCCACCAACCCCCTCCTTCCCTCCCCGCTGCTCCCCTGTCCCCCGCCACCCCACTCTGTCATCTGTCTGCCTCTCACCTGTCTCTATTGGGCACCCCTCCTCTCCTCCGATTGCTTCTACAGCTTTCCGTGGCATGCAACTCCATTCCCACCCCTTTCCTTTCTTCCAGATCTCTCTTGTCCCTTTCCTGCCCCTAAACCTACCCATGCACATCAAGTTTTAGACATGGTCTAAGACGCACATCCCAAGAGAAGAACATTAAATAAAAGGCAATGTTGTAATTAGGTGGAAAAACAGATAATGCTGGAAATATTCAGCTGTTGAGAGTTTGCAGTAATTTTGTTGCAAGTGGGTAAGTGGGAGGAAAGAGGTAAGGTGTTAAACCTCTGGCCTACATCTCAGAATTGGCAACCCTAGTTATGTGCATGTCAGGAGAACACGCACATGTGGGGAGAAAGCAGGAAAGTGGAACTGATCCACTTCAGATCAGCCATGATCTTATTGAATGACAGGGCAGGCTCAAAGGGCTAAATGGCCTACTCCTGCTCCTATTTCTTATATTCTTATTTGTCTTTCTGTCTGCACCTGAGTATATGTTTGTTTGCGTGCGTATTTATTTGTCTCTGACTGTGTCTCTGTGTGTGGCTGTGCACATGTGCCTAGGTGGGTTTGTGTTTGGCTGTGTATCTGGGTTTACGTGTGTATGTGAGTCTGTGTGTGTGCCGATTGTGTTGAATACAGTGAGGAATCAGAGGTAGTGTTTTTTTTGCAGAGAGGCCAGTTTCACTGAGGTCACCAAAACACAACCTTCACTTTATTAGGCTGGGAATTGCAAACAACCACAACTAAACAAAGGAAGCTTGAAGAGACAGATAGTCACCAGGGACTGGCTGTCCCAGTGGCAGTTTGCTGCAGAATGAGGTAAATACACTCACTCATGTTCCTGTTTACCCAGTGATTCATCCATCACAGCCAGATGGCAGTACAAGAGTATTGGGAATAATCTTTATTGCTGGGTCGGTGGGGATGGGGTTAAGTTAAGGGCACTGTGTTTTATTCTCTTTATGGTGCTGTCTGATAATTGAGTTCACTTGGCTGCAGCCAAACTCATACTTATTGCTTGGAAATATGTGAACGTACAGAACTGGAGAAGCATCCTCTCTCTCTAAGTCCACCTCAAGTCTTTAAGCTGTTTTAGTTCAGCAAATGATTTCCTTGTTAGTGTAGTGGTTAGTGTCCCTGACTGTCACGTGAGAGGCCTGGGTTCAGTTCCCCGATGGTGAGTTTATTGCCATTTTTTGGCCGGCATAGTGATTAGCACTGCTGCCTCACGGCGCCGGGACCCATGTTTGATTCCTAGCCACTATCTGTGTGGAGTTAGCACATTCTCCCTGTGTCTATGTGGGTTCCCTCTGGGTGTTCTGGCTTCCTCCCACAGTCCACCAGGTTAGGTGAATTGGCCATGCCTCTTCAGTATATCCGAAGAGGTGCCAAAGTTTGGCAACTAGGGGATTTTCACAGTAACTTCATTGCAGTGTTAATGTAAGCCTTCTTGTGACACTAATAAATAAACTTTAACTTTAAACTATGCTTTGTGGTGTTGTTAAATGGATGGTTTCAGTGATACTATCATATGCCAGAGCTGGGATCTCCAAACCTCCAGGATCACTCAGGCATCTCCAAGAATTGAAGATTAACTTCCAGTAAGACAGTTCTGCCTCAAAAAAAAATCATCAGGGCAAGAAAAGACCTTAGCTATTCACCTCATCTATGCCCCTCATGATATTATAAACTTCTATAAGGTCACCACTCATCCTCCTACACTCCAGGGAAAAAAGCAGTCTTGCAATTCAGAGACTGTGATCTACTCAACATACAACTATGTATTTGAATGTGTGTAATGTATGGGGAGGTGATGGCCTAGTGGTATTATCGCTGTAACTGAGTTCCTGGATTAATAGTAATGTTCTGGAGACCCAGGTTCAAATCCTGCCACAGCAGATGGTGACATTTGAATTCAGTAAATAAAGCTAGATAAAGAATATGCAGATAATTGTCAGAAAGACCATCTGGTTCACTAATATACTTATAATAAATGACCAGCAATAATTATGAATGATTTTAATCTACATAAAAACTTAAAGAAATCAGATTGGCAGTAGTAGCCAGGATGAGGAGTTCATAGAATGTTTTTGAGATAGTTGCTTAGAATAGCACACTCTGGAACCAATCAGAGAGTAGGTTATGTTATATTTGGTGTTGTGTAATGCGACAGGGTTAATTCCTGATCTCGTAGTAAAAGAATTCCCGGAAGTAGCAGCAATCATAATATGATTGCATTTTACATCCAGTCTGAAAGGGAGAAGAATGAGTCTAGGACTAGCATTTTAAACTGAAATACGGAAAACAATGTGTGGGCAGGAAACTGAGCTTGGTTAAGTGACGTGAGACACAATACTAAAGAACAGATCAGTAGAGAAGCAGGAATACTCAGAACAAGTATATTCTTGCTGTGAAGAATTCTAAAGGGAGGACCCGCCATCCATGGTTAACTAAAGGAGTTAAAGAAAGCATCAAACTTAAGGAAACATCTTATAACCGATCAAGGACGAATAGAAAGTCAGATGAGTAGTCAGAATGTAAAGAACAGCAGAGAATGACTGAAAGCAGGAGAAGGAAATTAGAGTATGAGAGGAAGCTAGTTAGAAATGTAAAAATGGATAACAAGAATTTACAATTTATATCAGTGACTTAGACTGTGGGGAGCAAAGGCATGCTAGCTAAGTGTACAAATGACACAAAATTTAGGTAGGAGAATATGTTGTGAAGATGATATAGGAGATAGGTTGAATGAACAAAACAAACAAAGAACAAAACAGCATGGGAAACAGGTCCTTCGGCCCAACGAGCCCGCGCCGCCACCCCGATGTCCCCACCTCTACCCGCGATCCCTATCCATGCTTATAGATCTATGGATTAAAAACCAAATTTGAGATAATTCAGGGAGAATTTCTTTTGCCAATTAGCCTAAGAGCACATCTTTGGGATGTGGGAGGAAACCGGAGCGCCCGGAGAAAACCCATGCAAGCACGGGGAGAATGCGCAAACTCCCACAGACACAGGCCCAAATCCATGTATCTGCACGGCACAGCAATAGTCACTGAGCTGTCGTGTTGCCCATCAGATGGTCCAGGTCAAGCATACACTAACGATGTGAAGCAGAAGGATACTCTTGAAAAAGATCCAAGAGCAGTCCTCTCATGACCCATTGCGTGTATGCCCCTCGTTAGACAACAAGGTGGACCAAAGCACCTGTAGGATAAAAACAAGTATATCAATATCATCATCTATTTACACACTTCCCAGGGACTCCCAAGGCTCATGATCCCTATTTTAAATCAGTTTTCTATACCCCTCCATTCCCATTCTGTTCATGTGCCCATCTAAGTATTTCTTAAATAACTCCAGAGTACCTGTCTCCACCACTTTACTTGGCAGCGCATTCCATACCCCCACCAACCCTCTGTGTGAAAAAACTCCCTCTAGCATCCAAATTATACCAATAACGAGTGGGAAAAAATCTGGCAGATGGAATATAAAGTGGGAAAATGTGAAGTTCTTCATTTTGGCAGGAAGAATAAAAAAGCAGGATATTACTTAAACAGAGAACAATTGCAGAATTCTAATGTGTAGAGGGATCTCGGTATCCTAGTGCAAAAGTCATAAAGTTAGTGTGCAGGTACAACAAGTAGCATTAAAAAAGCTAATAGAATATGATCCTTTATTATGAGAAGAATAGAACATAAAAATAAGGATGTTATGTTTCAGTCATCCAGGTCATTTGTGAGATCACAGCTTGAATTGCGGTTTTAGTATTTCATAGAACATAGAACATTACAGCACAGAACAGGCCCTTCAGCCTTCGATGTTGCGCCGACCAATATAAAAAGCAATGCCCCTCAAAACTAAACCATTCCCTTCTCTTCCATATACTTATCAACTAACCTCTTAAACGCCACCAAACTTGGCGCATCTACAACCGCTGCAGGCAGGGCATTCCACTCCTGTTCATTTCTGTTCAAAGCAGGGTACAAATGTGTTGCAAGTGGTTCAGAGGATGTTTACTAGATTGATGTTGGAATGAGTGGGTTGTATTATGTGGAAAAGTTGGACAGATTGGGCTTGTCTCAATAGGAGTTTTGAAGAGTGAAAGGTGTATTGATTGAAGTGTATAAGATCCTGACCAACTTCGACAAGGTGGACATGGAAAGGATGTGTCCTCTTGTGGATGAGTCCATAATTGGGGGCAATGTTTCAAAATTAGCAGTCACCTTTTTAGAGGAGAGATGAAGATTGTGCGACTTTGGAAATCTGCCTCAGAAGATGATAGGGACAGGATAGTTGAATATTATTAAGAAGTCAATAGATAGATTCTTGTAATGCAAGGGAATAGAAGATTATTGGGGGTAAATGGGAATGTAGTATTTGAAACACAAACAGCTCTGCCTTGATCTCACTGCGGAGCAGTCTCAAGGGGCAGAACGGCCTACTTCCGCTCTGATTTTGTACATTTGTATCTAACTGTTGGCAGGCCATTCTGTTGGCTTTGGCCGCATTAACCCTCACTGGCTCTCAAGTTAAAATGGTATCGTACAATCAGTTCTGTACCTGTTTTGAGGTGAGGTAATGGTGCTGTGGTTGGCCAATGCCTCCAGATTGAATCCTGCCCTCTCCAAGTTCTATTTTAACAACCTACTACACATTGTGGACTGGCTTAATCTACCCTAACTCTTTAAATAATTCTATTCAATTCCGATCACTGGAGGGATCCGTAAATCCCAGATTTCTCCAGGGCCCACTCCAGTTCCTGTTTGTCTTTATTGTAAGAACACCCAAGGACTCCATCATGCTCTTCCATGAGTTGTGATTAGAACCTGACATCTTGCAGATTGTTTATAGCCCAAGTGCCAGGGCTCCTCCCTCTTCCCTTCCCCCAACCCCCAAGGGAAACTCCCAGATCAGGAGAAATCCCATATGTTGCTGGAAGCAGTTCCCAGTCACTGGGCTGGCGCTGACTGGGACAGGGTGTATTCACTCAGTGAAGGAAAATGTCAAGGCTTTGCTGAAACTCCTATCAGTGGCTATTCAGTAGTTGGCAGTAAGTCAGCGACAGTGTGCAGTCTTCTCCACTTGAGTGAACTCTAAGTGAAAAAGACTCAATAAATACCACCCAATTTTCCATAAACATTACAAATTAGTGGCCTTGCTGATAAGTAACTACTTTAAACAACTTCACTTTGTTTTTCTACAGAACAGAGCCCCAAGGCTGTTCGATCATTTTTCCTTGTGGGAGCCTGAATCTCTTCCATCAGCAGTTACACAAAGATTGTAATCTAAACTCATATAGTTTAATTTGACTCAACTAAAGGCTCGCTGTACAATCAGTAACTCACTATTCAAATTACCCGTCATTATCACAATTCCACTGCCATGATACTGCCTTTAACTGGCACATCAAGTGTTACTCCAATTCCGAAGTGATTAAACCTCATTAAAAAGCTTCTGTGTATGTTCTTCTCAAATGGTTGGGATTACATCCACTGGAGTTTAGGAGAGTGAGAGGGAATCTCATGGAAATTTATAAAATTCTAACAGGATTAAATACGGTGAATTTAAAAAGGATGTTCCCAATGGCAGAAGAGCCCAGAACTAGGGATCATAGTTTGAGGATAAGGGTTAAAAACCCTTTAGGACTGAGGTGAGGAAAAATTTCTTCACCCAGCGGGTGATGGATGTGTGGAATTCACTACCACAGATAGTAGTTGAGGCCAAAAGGTTTTCTGATTTCAAGAAATTAGATATAGCTCTTGGGGCTTGAGGGATATGGAGGGGGAAATGGGGGATCAGGATATCAAATTTGATGATCAGCCATGATCAAAAGGAATGGCAGAGCAGGCTCAAAGGGCTGAATAGCCTTTTCCTGATTCTGGTTTCTGTGTTTCTAAACAGCTGACACAAATTTTGAAAAAAAGAAAAGAAAATTCATTTTGGAGTAAATACTAACAAATATCTTCTGCCCAGTATCGGTTGTCGTTTGATGGCTGGCACTCGATCTCTGCATCATAAGTTTGTAAGTTCAAGTTCTAACCCAGAAAGACATGAGTTCCTACTGCAGTGTTGAGGGAATACAGTTAGGGATGCCGACACTAAATTGAGGAGGTTCCGTCTATTCTCCCAGGTGGATGTTAAATGTATTATCACAACTTGTTTACGTTGACCAATTTCTTCCCAATGTACCAGACTAATATTTAGCCCTCAACCAGCCACACTGAAAAAGATTAACTGTGCCTCGACCATGTTGTTTGTGGTTGGAGCTGGCTGAACATAAATTAACTGTCACATTCCCTACAACAGTGAAACTTAGAAAGTACTTAGTTGGTTGTGAAGCACTCCACGGAGCTCTGAGATCCATCTATTTTTCTTTCCAAAGGCACAGTATAAATGCAAATTCTTTCATTCTAATTTATTTGCCCTGGCACATCACAGGTTATTACTGCGTTGTGAACAAATTGACCTGAAATGCGACTTGTAGGCTAACAATTCAAGTGGATGAGATGCCTCAAGCAGGAACAGGAGCAGAAGACTATTGGGCACCAGAGGTGACATGAAAGCAATGGGGACTTGGGGAAGTTGTAAGGGTTTTCCAGAGGCACCTTCCTATCACAGTAACACTTGAATCTTGTGAGCTGCTGGTAGATGAGTCATTTCATGTGATTACCTCATCTAATCAGACACAAGTTGACATTACAGACCAGAGAGTGTTTTTCTCAAGCCTCCACTAATATTTGGAAAGGGATCTGTAGGAATGCCCTCACGATTCAGAAGAAGCCAGTGGGAGTGTCCCAATATTTGGAAAGGTGTCTGTAGGAGTGTCCCCCACAATTTAAAGGGGGCCAGAGGGAGTGTTACAATATTCCAAGGAATCTTCATTTAAGGCCAAACAGACTGATTTTGTAGGTTTTTTGAACAATAATCTGACAACATAACAGTTTGCAACTCATATAATCGGTTAGAACTCCAACAATCTGTAACCACACTTTCCACAAATTAGCATCTGTTATTTTTTCTCACACCATTTAATCTTCCTTTAATTTAACAAAGGCCTAAAATGATGGTAAAGCCTCAGTAACTGACCATTTCCTAACTCCCGGCACTGCACTCTATTTATCACCCAGAAAAATTTTATTTCCACTCTGTTACTTTTGCATTACTGTCACGGCCAATGCATAAATGATGAAGTGGTTTGCCTGAATCTGGAGTTCTATCTGATGGGAATAAGGAGGAAGTGGTTGATGGATTGGATTTCCAAGCACAGCCTCACAGGTTTATCTGGAGCGTTCCGCTGTGACTAATGGCCCCTTCCCTCGCACCAGACAAAATCTGAAACATTAAGCAGAACTCTCCCAATTTTTGGTTCACCGGCTGATCCTCAAGCAATACTTACTGGACAAAGTGGCATCATTTTACTTCTCATTTGTGAGGGATTCATTTGGTGCAGCTACCTATTACCCACTTGGACCTCTTGGGTTAGGAAAGTTGCAAGGAGGGTGGGAGGGGTTTGAGGAGGGGTGGAGGGGAGTGATGGTGGAGTGGGGGTGGAGGGAGTTGTAAAAAATCAATCCAGTTTCTGCTGTTGATCAGTGAGTCCTGCTGGGAAATGTGTTTCAACCTGGGGCATCTTGAATTTGTAAAAGGCAATGTATAAATATAAGTTCTCCCTTAATCATAGAATGCCTACATTGCAGAAAAAGGGGTTACAGGGGCAGGGGAGTGGGCCTCAGTAACTTATTCTGTCAGAGAACTGGAGCAGACCCAACGGACCCTATGGACTCTTCTGCACTGTAAGGATTCTACGAACGGTTTATAAAACACTAGTTGGAGCATTGTATATGAGCACTGCACATCAGGAAGGATTGTCAAGGCCCTATGAATTTGTGGAGAAGATTTATCAGAATGGTCCCAGGGATGGGGGATTTTGGTCACATGGAGAAAGCCATATTTGTTCTCCTTAAGGCAAAAAACCTTTAAAGGAAATTTGATAGAAATGTTTAAAATCAAAACTGTTTCCAGTCACAGAAAGGTTGGTGTTAAACAGGCAGAGACTGCATTAGAAATTTATTTTTTAAATGCGGCAAGTCATTATAATCTGGATTGCATTGCCTGAAACGATGGCAGGAATTTTATCACCCTACCCGCAAGGGGAATCAGAGCCGACAATGGAAACGTCTGTTATCTTTGGACACGATTTTACAGTTTCAGGATTTTACTGCCTCACTTGAGCGAGACTGGAAATTCCTGCTCGAGGTCAACGGACATTTCCGTTATCTGCCCCTCGTCCGCTCTGATTCCATGGCAGAAGAGACAGCAGAATTCCAGCCACTCGGTCACCCACAAGTAACCAGCTATCTCCACCTAGTGGAGACACGTTTGTCTGACCCTCACTCCATATTGAGACAAAGGTAAAGTTGCCTTGGTCTCAGGCTGCTTTCTGTCTTGAGGAGGGAACAGCTGACTGGTGGTGATTTAACCTGAGGATAACCACACCTCAGGCAAGAGGCAAGGTTGTGAAGGCAGGATCTTCATGAATAACCTCAGCTGGTTATGGGGATTGAACTCATGCTGTTGGCCTCGTTCTGCATCTTGAACCAGCTGTCCAGCCAACTGAGCTATCCGACTGTAATGAAAAACTGAAATGATAATGTAACACAAGAACAAGGAAGTCATTCAGTCCCTCGAGCCCATGAGATTGTGGTAGGTCTGCCCTCAGTTCCATTTAGCTGCCTTTGCTCCATATCCCTCAATACCTTTATCCAATAAAAAAATCTATCAATCTCTGGCTTGAAAGTACAAAGATCCCAGGTCGGTTCTCTGTGGGACTAATATAGAAACAGCTCTCCTGCTGGTCCCTCCACTTGCAGTTTCATTAACTTTATCTTCAGTAATTTATGGCAAAATAGGTGGGGCAGAAATTCAAAGGCCTTGATCCACAGGGTAAGTTTGGGGCCAATTTTTATTTTATGCACCTGTTTTTAGTTCACCTTTTTGGTTGAAATCGAAAGGACCCAAAGGAGCAGCTTCTTACGCCTCCTACTGGATGCTTCGGATCAAAATCAAATCTGAGTAACAGACAAAGCAACAAGGACAGTGAGAGACTACCAGAAAGATGGAGGGTATCAGAGGAATACAGGTAGAAAGAGTAACAGAGTGACACAGAGGGTAACAGAGGGACAGAAAGAGATAGAGAGTAACATACAAACAGAGATAAAGGGTAATAGAGGAACAGAGAGATAGAATAACAAAAAAACAGAGGCAGAGGGTGTGGGAGTAAACAGAGGCAGAGGGTGTGGGAGTAAACAGAGCTAAAGAGTAACTAATAGAGATAGAAGTTTACGGAAAATTAGAGATATATGTTGTAAGATGTGCATTGTTTGGTAGGTCTGATAAAGAGATTCTGAGTCTTGTATAGTTGAATGGCAAGTGTTTATTAGCCACTATTAACTATATACATATATGAATAAGGTCTAAGCTCGGAACTGTCTCCATGCTTGCTTCTACACACATCTCTGTCCTGTACAAGACAGCCCTCTAGACTCAGGTTATGTATTCTTTTACATCACACAATGGATGATACAGAACTCAGTCCCACATTAGGGCTAATTAATAATCTTGTTGTTAAATATCCTTTAGGGGTGACTAGGTTAGACTAGATTTAAATTCAGTGTCGCGTACTGAAATACAGTGAAAATATTGTTTTGCATGCTATCCATACAAACCAAACCACACCATAAACAAATACATTAGTAACCACTGTGGGGAGCCATTATTTTATTTTACTTTTCTTTTGTATAACAGTTTTATAACATTTTATTATGGTGTATTTGTGTTAACATTTTCACATGGGATAAATCCTACTGAAACTTCAAGTTTCACTTGTGCTGGGGTCGTGTTACAATGATAAACATGTTGAGATGTGCTGCTCTGCTTGGTATGTACTCAGTGTGTGATTTTGTTAACCTCAGCAAAACTACTAAGTCATGAATAATACATGACTAGAGATCCAGACTAATCCATGTTGGCCACCTTATGTGAATGTGTTCAACTCATCAATGAATGTGAAGGGGATATTCTCTGAAATAATGCAAAATAATGACTGTAAGGCAGAGAACAAGAACAAGGGAGACTGGTGATATTGTGTAAGAGAGAAAGAGAGTGAGTGAGACTGAGAAGCTGGTGAGTATCTTGTAATGAAACAACAAAAGGAACTCCCAATAAACTCTTTTGTTTGTACCGGAGACCATGAGGTGTCAGTAATTCTTGAATATAACACCATGATAATGATAGAGTTTTATATTTGTAAGTGAGGAAATTCAAACTGAAGCCAGGGTGTTAAAGTTAAATAAAGGAAATTTTGAAGGATTGAGGGACAAATGGGCTGAGGTGATCTCAGATCTGGGGCTGGTTTAATATTCACCAAATCTCAATCAGAATAAATATACCTTGTATTTAAATAAATTAAATTTTACTGTTTAACAGTTGGAGCCTTGTAATAATAATCTGAAACTTTTCCTATGTCTGATTGGACACACTTTGTAACATATTTGTGTTTCCATGGGGATAGAGGATGTGACATCACAATCTATCTGTGCCAATGCTATCAGGAGCAAGGCAGAGGTGATGATGGCCATTTCATTGTGAAACATTGGTGAAAGGAGCAAGTCACATAGTTCAAGCAAAGTTGAAACATGCAAAGAGTCATGGAGCATTGAATAGATGGCTTGACAGATCAGCAGTTTCTATTCTAGGAGGAAATAAGACCAAATTAGAGAAAGTAAGGCTGTAAGGAAGGAAGAGGTCAACAAGGTAAGAGATATATTTTAATGAGTGTTAGCATCACTCATCACTATCACTTCTAAGTATAAAAATTCAGGATTCAAGATCCACACTGGAGACTTGAGCACATAACCCAGGCTGATACACCTACAGCAGTACTGAGGGAGTGCTGCAGTGTCAGGAGTGCTGTCCTTTGGATAAAGCAGGACCTTGTCCACCCTCTCAAGTAAGCATTTGAAATTTGCAGGAAATTCTGAAGAATAGTAGGGAATTTCTGTTCTGTATCTTGACCAAGATTTACCCCGCAGTCAACATCATTTAAAAAACAAGCTATCTGATGATTATCACATTGCTGATATGGGATCTTGCTGTGCACAGTCTGGCATACTTATATGATGACAGTGATTATACTTTAAAAGGTAATTATTTGGCTCTGAAACACTTTGGAACATCCTAACATCATGAAAGACACTAGAGGAATACAATTTTTATTTTGCAAATGAAAGCACAGGTTTAAAAATGTCCAGTTATTTGTGCCTTTCTTTTTTTTTCATTCATTTGCAGGACATGAGCATTACTGGCTGGGCAGCATTTAATGCCCATCCCTAGTTGCCCTTAAATTGAATGGCTTGCTGGTCTAGTCAGAGGGCATTTACAAGTCAACCACATTGCTGTGTCTCTGGAGTCACATGTAAGCCAGATCAAGTAAGGATGGCAGATTTCTTCCCCTAAAGGACATCAGTGAACCAGATAGAGTCTTCTGACAATAGTTTCATGGTCATCAGAAGCTTCTTAATTTCAGATACTTTTTTATTGAATTTAAATTCTACCACCTGTCATATTGGGATTCAAACCTGGGTCCCCAGAACACTAGCTGAGTTTCTGGGTTAATAATCTAGTGATAATACCAATAGGATACCAGCTCCCCTTGCAACATGATATAAGCAATACAAAGGCCTTTAGCATTTAAGAACTCAGCCATGACACTGAGTAATGAGGTGTTGTTAAGGTCACAAAATGGAGAGGCTTGATATTGCCCATTATCCTTGGACCAAATTCAATCCCAGTCTCTTCATGACATGAGTTCAAGCAGTTTCAGCCTAGTTGTTTTTAGACCTGATCTACCTTATTTTGCATTGATCATTATTGCATTGTTAGTCTTAAAGTGATAACAGGGACATGGTGGTGAAAAGTGAGTATTTTGTGGTTAGTGCAAACCACATGTATTGTTGCCAATTTACAGATACGACACCCTGTGCCTAAATGTGCTGAGCTGAATCAGGAATAGCAGCTTTACCGATCAGCATCATTTTCTTCACAATATCAGCTGCCACTGGCTTCCACCTTCCCACTTTGAACTAATGTCCACCACTCCATAGAACACTTCTGGAAAATTTATACCTGTGTTCTCTAACCTGCCAAACCTTTCTCTTCTCTCTATCTCTATAATTTCCCCAGCTCACTGGTTAGCACTGCTGCCTCACAGTGCCAGGGACCCAGGTTCAATTCCAGCCTTGGGTCATTGTCTGTGCGGAGTCTGCACGCTCTCCCCATGTCTGTGTGCGTTTCCTCCCACACTGCAGACGTGTGGTTAGCTGGATTGGCCATACGAAATTGCATCTTAGTTTCAGAAGGACTGGCAGGGTAAATAGGAGGGGTTAAGAGGACAGAACTTGGGTGGGATTGTTGTCGGTGCAGACTCATGGGCAAATGGCCTCCTTGTGCACTGTGGGAATTCTATAAAGCCTTTGAAAGCTCTGTGCTCTTCCAATTTTGGTATCCTGTGTGTGGTCATTCATCATCATTGGTGGCTATGCTTTTAAAACTGAGATGTTACTAGGTGGGGAGCTGGTGAAGGTCAGTGAGTACAGTGGGTGCTGGGTGAACAGGAGTTGCAATAAAGGCACCAGAGTTTCAGCTGAGCTCAATTTTACTGAGAATGCAGGCAACATCGGAATTTGGGACAAGCAGTGCCAAGGAGTGACATGGTGGCACATTGGTTAGCACTGCTGACTCACAACGTTAGGGACCTGGGTTAAATTCCCGGTTTGGGTCACTATTTATGCAGAGTTTGCACATTCACCCCTTATCTGCATGGGTTTCCTCCCACAGTGTGAAAGACATGCTGGTTAGGTGGATTGGCCAAGCTAAATTCACCCTCAGTGTATCTAAACAGGTGCCTGGGTGTGGCAACTAGGGGATTTTCACAGTAACTTCATCACGGTGTTAATGTAAGCCTACTTGTGACACTAATAAATAAATTTAAAACTTGATGTCTTTGCAATACATGGAATTAGCTGTGAAACTAAATTTACTTCTTGGAATAAGTTTTTTTTTTATTAAGGCAATTTGGAGCTTGCATCTGGATTGTCTTTTAAACTAGAACCATAATTGTCCTTCAAACTTTGGCCTCTGGAGGGCACAATGACTCAAGAGACTAGGTTGGGCCTCGCTTCCTCCACTGTATCTGTTTTGCTGCCACCTACTGTTTGTCTCACAGCAGCTCAGAATCTGGCTGTGGAATTGGGATAGGTTAGTACTTGAGTCTCTGGTTTGGTTATAGTGAATTTGGAAATATCAGGTGGGGAGACATTCAATACCAGAAGGGAGTCCATTCCATTTCTCTTTATTTTCTCAGTCCAGGCATGGGATAACCACAACAGGGGCAGCTTGCACCTTTAACACAGTCAGGTAATCACTTTGGGTTACTGTGTCTCATCCAAAGCATGACTGTCAGGCGTACTTGACCATGGTGAGATCAGCTATGGTCTCAGAAGGATGGGGCAGGCTTAAGGGCCTCTGTTTATGTTCCGGTCGATGGTTGGGAGATGTCATAGAATTTTACAGTGCAGAAGAAGGCCCATTGAATCTGCCCCGACCATAATCCCACCCAGGCCCTATCCCTACAACCCCATGCATTTACCCTAGTTAGTCCACTTGGCACTAAGGGCCAATTTAGCATGGCCAATCCATCTAACCCGCACATCTTTGGAGTGTGGAAGGAAACAGGAGCACCCAGCGGAACCCACGTAAATGTGGGGAGAATGTCTATGTGGAGTTTGCACAATGACTCAAGCTGGGAATTGAACACAGGTCCTTGGCACTGTGAGGCAGCAGTGTTAACCATGTCATCCCGTGTCATCGTAAGACACGGACTAACGAGTTCTTAAGATACATGTTCTGCGTGTTCTTAAGATACGTGCAAAATCTAACCGTTTGCTTCTAGATGATATTAACCATGGAAATATATAAATAAAGAGGGGGAATAGATCCTTCAGGAACATCTGAAACAACAATACAAAGACAAAAAAGAAATAAGAAAAGCAACGCTAAAGATGATTTTGTTCAAATTGTTGAATTGATTTATTGTCACATGTATTGGGATACAATGAAAAGTATGGTTCCTTGTGAGTTATACAGACAAAACATACCATTCATAGAGTACAGAGGGAAGAAGGAAATGAGAAGGTGCAGAATATAGTGTTGCAGTTACCCATCAGGTGAAGAGAAAGATCAGCTTGATATGCAACAGGACCATTCAAAATACTGATATCAGCAGGGAAGAAGCTGTTCTTGAGTCGCTTAGTACATGTTTTCAGACTTCTGCGCCTTTTTCCGGCGGAAAAAAGTGGAAGAGAGTGTATCCAGGATGAGTGGGGTCTTTGATTATGCTGGCGCTTTTCTGAGGCAGCAGAAATTATAGACAGAGTCAGAGAATGGGAGGTTAGTTTGCGTGATAGACTGGCCTACGTTCACAACCCTTTGTAATTTCTTGGGGTCTTGGTTAGAGCAAGAACGACACTAAGTTGGGTAATTATCTAGCTAAGTACTGTACTGTCCCATTCAACTAGGCAAGAGTAGAGGCACCGTAGAAGGATGGTACAGTTGGAATATGGGAACAAGAATAGAATATTCAGCCCCTCAAGCCTGTCTGTCATTCAGTTAGATCATGGCTGATCTGCACCTCAATTCCATTTATCAATTTTATCTTCCTTTGATACCCAAGTTTAACAGAAATCTATCAACCATTATATTTAAAACTAAACTGGCCTTTAGTAACTACAAGCTTTTCAGGAGAGAAGGAGATCTAGATATATATATCTATATACTTTTATATTTATACTTTGCATGAACTAATTACTTTATGTTTGTCCTGTTGATTGTGTTCAGACATGTCAGTAGGGTTGCCAACTGTAATTAAATATATTCTTGAGAGTTTCACCACTTAACAAAGGGTGGCACGGTGGTTAACACTACTGCCTCAGGGCATAAGAGACCGGGGTACAATTCTAGCCTCAGGTCACTGTCCCTGTGTAGTTTACGCGTTTCCCCCATGTCTACTTTGGTTTTCTCTGCGTGCTCCAGTTTCCTCCTATACTCCACAGATATGCAGCCTAGATTGATTAGCCACAGGGTTACATGGATAATGCCTGTGAGGGGAGATGGGGGGATGGAATTGTTGTCAGTACAGACTCGATGGGCTGAATGGCTTCTTTCTGCACTGTAGCAATTCTACGATTCTAACTCGTCTCCACGTTCCAGTTATTTGTTGGCCGACACATCCAGTCTTGTGATGGACTGCCTTCCTACGACAATTGGAAAGCAAAAAGATTCATTACCCAACTGGATGATGCTTGATTGTCAACCAACTAGTCTTTTTTTTCCTCCCCCCATTAACCAATATTTTCATATCTGTTAAAGAGAAATATTCAAAGAAAAATGTCTTTGTAATGTCCCTATGATTTTGCTCCAAAGTTTCACACAGCAGGGGCCCAGAGATTGATCTTCCTTTCCTGGAGACTCCAGGCCAACCCTGAAGGGTGGGCAAGCTGAGAAGTCAAGTAGGTCAAACATGAATAATGTGTTAGAGATCACAATCAGAGACAATGTCATTTGGACAATGATTAGGGCCGGTGAATATAGTGACACTTTGGTTTATGTTCCTTTAGCTTCTTTGTTCTGGTCAGATTGCAAGCAAGCTGCAATAAATAGGCATTTAAATGGCAGAAGATGAGATGCGGGGCACAAGGAATATATTTTCACATGTTTACACAAACTAGAGAAAGCTTGATTGGCGGAGAGCTGGTAGAGAGACTGACCACATCCTCATCAGGTTAGATTGCTAGTGGTCACTGCTGCTCTGTAGCTGCGGCTTTTATCAGTTTCTAGCAAACCAAAGACTTCACAAACATCAAAGCATTGAACAAACTATCAAAACCTTTAGCACAGGAAGTTTCTGTTTAGGAGGATGAGGGTTACCAATGGTGCTTTGCACTTTATAAATCAGAATCTCTCACAACACTAAACCTTTTATAAAACATCAGTGAGGCCTCAGTTGTGTTATGCTGTTCAATTCTGGAAAAGATTTGGAGACCTTGATACAGGAACAAATGAAATAAATGTGTGATACCACATTGAGGGCCTTTGCTTATTTGGAGAAACTGGAATATCTAGGATTATTGTCCATAGAGCAAAGCATGTTAAGAGTTTTTATTTATTAATGAGATGTTGGGCTTCAGTGGAAAGGTCAGCATTTACTACACATCCATAATCCTCCCTCAGAAGGAGGAGTTGCCAATGAATTGCCATATTGAGCTATTGTTGCCTGTAGGATGTAGGTACAGCCACATCCTACAGAGATAGAAGAAGGATTTCTGAGATTTTCACCCAGTGAAGATGAAGGAGTGACAATATATTTCCAATAAGGTGGTGGTGTTCCCATGTGTCTACTACCCTTGTCTTCCAGTGGTAAAGGTCACAGATTTAGAAAGTGCTGTTGAAGGAGCCTTGGCAAGTTGCCCTGATGCAGTTTCTATCTGATACATGAAGCTGCCACTGTGCATCATTGATGGAGGGAATGAATGTTAAAGGTGGCAGATTGTTCGGTTGCTTTGTCCTGGATAGTACCGAGCTTCTTGAGTGTTGCTGGAGCTGCACTCGTACAAGTAAATGGAGTGTATTCCATCACAATCCTGACTTGTGCTTTGTACGTGGTGGGCAGACTTGTTGCAGAATTCCAAGTCTCTGACCTTCTCTTGTAGCTATATATTCAGAGGGCTGTTTCAATTAAAATTATAGTCAATGGTGACCCAGGACATTAATGGGTATTATAACAATGGTGAGGTTGTTCAGTATTAAGGGGAAGTGGTAAGATTCTCTCTCGTTGGAGATGGTCATTATCTGGCACTTGTTTTGTGCAAATATTACTTGCCACTTATCAGTGCAGGTTTTTTGATGGAGGCTTCTATAGATTAAATAAGAAAATCTGTTTTGAGTGACAAAGACTCAGTAAGAAGAAGGCACAGATTTAAGATGGCTGGCAAAATTACCAAAGGCAACTTGAGGAAACATTTTATACACAACTAATTATTGCAAATTGGAAGACATGTCCGGAAAAGCTGGAGGAAGCAGATTCAATAGTAACTTTCAAAGGAGAATTGGATAAATACTCAAAGGGAGAAGAAAGATGACAGGACTATGGGGAAAAACAGCAAAGGAGTGGGACTAACCAGATAGCTGCGTCCAGGAACATTTGGCCAAATAACCCCTCCTGTGTTGTTATCATTCTATGATATTACAATTTGAAAATGGCCATTTTAAAGGCACCAACCTATCCCTTATCCTAGCTAATGTACAAACAGGAGACCATTCAACCTGTTCCATCATTTCAGAGTGTTATCTTGTTGATTATGGGATTAATGGCAGAGAGGAACAGATCCTTCATTTACCTCATTTAGAGGATGAAGAGAATGTCCCTGGTTTTTTTGGAAATAGTGCACTGAGATTTTCTACATTCACCTAAAGAGTTAGGTAGGGTCTCGATTTAATGTCACATTGGAAATGCAAAACCTACAAACAGGCAGTGCTCCCTCATCAGTAGTTTGCTAGGATAGTCAACTAGGATGATGTACTCATATGCCTGAAGAAGTCCTACAGCATTCTGATTCAGCAGCAAGATTGCTACCCCTGAGTCACGGTTGACTACAAATGACCAACTCTTTCATTCTCATCGGTAATCCCTCTCAGCTGGTTATTGTTTCCCAAGGTACATATAAATATACAAGCGAGAAATGAGGGGCAGGAAAAAAGACTCCTGGTTCATCTGGTCCCAAATAATTATAATGTTTTGTGCCTCGCAATACTGATCAGACTCATGAAGGAGTTAGTGATTTCACCAATAATGCTGGACAGGAGCTAGAATGAACTGTTTTCCAAAGCAGAAAATCAACAGGTACTGTGAATAAAAGGGGGAAATAATGCGAAAGTCCTGTCAATCACGTTGTTGCAATTTTGTTAATATCTTGTCAGTTACATTGCTAGGTTTAAGAGAAACAGATGATGGATGTTAATTGGCTTTGAGGACAGATAAAAATAGGGGACAGTTGGGACATTGGGTGGAGTGGAAGGAGAGCTGTGAGACTAAACAAGTCAATCAACTCTGAACAAAATAAAGCTCTTTGTCTCAGTTTTGACTTCACCAGCAGGTATGGATCCTATTAATAAGGAAGAGGGGTAAGGTCAATGATAGATTAATGTAAGGATTTCTGCAAGGAATGGATTTTATTGGTAGAATAATCTTTACCATTCTATGTTAGAAATTCTACACACTTGGGATGCTGTGTGCCATACTGGCATGAATTTTGGTTTTAATTTTGAACTCTAGAGTACCCGCTGTGACTCTCCTCCCTGTGTTTTCCTCCTCTTTCAAGATGCTCCTTAAATCTACCTCTTTTCCGAGCTTTGGGTTGCCAGTCCTAATGTCTCTTAATGTGGTTCAGTGTCTGATAATCACTACAAAGTGCCTTGGACTAATTTGCTATGTTAAAGGAGCTGTTTAAGCAAAAGTTGTTGTTGTTACTGCCTGCAAGGAGACCTAAAACCTCTACTAGACAGTCTCCTCTGATGTCCAAGAAATGATCCCATCCAGCTTCAGGAAGGGAATTTTTCAGCTGTCCTTGTGGATCTCGGGTCCCAAAATGAGCTTCGTGGCCCCACGTAAATCCATGGAATGGGCACAATTTCTACCTCAATATTTTTGTCTCTGTTATTGCTGTGACAGACCACATGTTTCTCAGGAAAGTGGGGATGTTTCAATATTGCATTTGGTTTTCATGGTAAATGAAGACAGCAAGGGAAGATAATGTTGGGAGTAGCAGCTTCTAGAGAACACCCTTGTTCCTGATTTTACCAGTGACTGGATTAATGTGACATGAGCTACACTGAGTCTGGAAATAAAGCACAAGTGAAACCCATATTACCATTTATAACATTAATACTAAGTGTTACTGACAGTGCGGAGATGAAGCAACTAGGACATTAAGTATGGCAAAATGCCCAAGGATTATTCAGTCAAAAGGGTCACGTCATCTCAAACAAAAGAGACACTTTCATTAGAAGTCAAATTGTGATCTGGACTGTATTGCCTGAGAAAGTTCAGTGGATACAAAGTTAGTGCGAACTTTCAAAAGGGAACTGAATATACTCTTGGAGAAATGAAATTGCAGGGCAAAGGGAAAAAAAGCAAGAGCAGTTGGATTAATGTTTCTTTAGCTCTTGGGTCTAAAGGGATTAAATGATATGGAGAGAAGGGGGGAATCAGCACATTGAACTTAATGATCAAAATGAATGGCAGAGCAGGCTTAAAGGGTCGAAAGACCTATTCCTTCTAGTTTCTATGTAACTGGATAGTCCTTTGAAAGGATTAGCTACAATGGGCTGAATAGCAGCCCTTCTTCTATGCTGTAAGCTTCAATAAAAGAAGTGCAAGATTTTTTTTCTCTCAAATTCAATTGAAATTTTCCTTCCATTTCTGAACTAGTTCTATTATTTTGGGAGTTTTATATTCCGAAAAGAGAATAATCAAAAAAAAAAGTTTCACCTCTCTGAAATTGACACTTGCACACTTTTTGGGGGTAATATTGACATTGTATAATGGTGTAAAATGAGTGAAAATGAAATAAGTCACCCCTTTTAAATCTCTGCCCATTTATTGACAATTGCCTGCAATGAAAAATGGGATGTCAATCGCTCTAGAACGCATTTTCACAATTGTGCAACGTCTACATTATTCATCTATGAGCAATGAAGTTCAATTAGATTTTGTATAATGCAATGCCCTTCAAAATGGAATCTGTGTCCTTAGAATTCCTGAGGGATAGTCTCAAGGGAATTATAAATAGTTATCTAATTATAATGCTTTTATAATTATAGTCAACCTCTGGTCACAGGTGGCTGATTGACAATCAGTTATGGTCAATTGCATTTCTGATCAGTAAGAAATGAGTAACAGAACCTGTCAATGGTCATCTTCTTTTGGCTTCTCCCTTTTTACTTGGATTCACCATGATGATGGTTATTATAGAATCCCCACAGTACGAAGGAGGCCATTTGGCCCATCTCCTCCTGTCTGTCAGCCATTCCTACCCAATCCCATTGTGTTTAAATTTCTCCTACCACATCTTTCCATCAAGTCTTAAGCTTTTCTCTTCTTCCTGGCAGTCCCATCTCCATAACTCACCACATTACATTTCCTCTCTTTCTCTTCAACAGATGACCATACAATTTCAATCCCTCCCTTCAATGCTCCCACAATTTTAACTGGCCCTCCCAATTTAGTCCTTTTTTTGTTACTCCACACATCCATCTCAGTACGTGCATCTCATTCATGTCCAGCATTTGTTCTTCTCAATGTTGCCCAAGTCACTAATGCAGGGAAATCAATCAGTGCCAGTCCCAAGCCCAGATAAATGGGAAAAATTAACAGCAAGGAGAATATCTGTCTGTAAAACCACCCACTAACTTTAAATGATGGTTGACTGGATCATGTGATCTCAATACTCATTTTCACCTATGAACTTTAACCTATTTTGTGTATATTGATAAAAGGGGAGCAGCCTGTGTTACTTGGATATCTTTAAGTGTAGTGATAAAGTAATCTAGAGGGTGCAAATATTCTGACCATTGTGTTAACAAGTAGTTGCAATTACAGGGGGATGGTTCATTTATATTACAAATAGATGAGTTCTCTTTCCTCTTGCTGCTTTTTAAAGTGTAATGTGGGAATTCACAAATGTGACACAAGGGCATAAATGATCTGAGCACAACTGAGTAATGGGAAAGCTTTTTCACTTACCACAGTATTGATGTTTGCTGTACATAAATGGGATACATTTTTGAAACCTTGGTTCAAATAAAACTTAAAGATCTGTTTCTGAGCAAACTATTGATTTTAATTTTCAACTGAAATGTTTCTTTAAAGAAGCTACTCTTTTCCAATCATTTAGAAAAACAAATAGAAATGTGGTTTGAATGTGAGCATGGTTTGATTTTTTTTTTGCTGAGCAAAGTAAGTACAACTTCAATAAACAATCATCGCTCTTTAGTTTTCACAAACAAAATGAGTTTTGGTACTGTAATCATCTTACTGCTTTTGTCTTTTAAATAATATTGCTCTCTTCTATCTTTGGCCAATGTAAACTTGCTCCTATCTTGATGCATGAAATTTTACCTAAACAAGAATAACATTCACAAGGCATCTTTATTTCCAAATTAATCAGGAAAACAAAAAACTCAAAAATCCTCTTGTTGCATGAGCTAAATCACATTTGTAAAAAAAAATACATGCTGGAGAATTCTCTGCACTGCGCACACACACAGACTGTGGTACGGATGTAGCTGACTGACAGTTACAGTTTTGGGACAATAACGCTGTTATGATAACGCTGGATGTTTGAGCTTGTAAGGAAAGGACACGGACTAGGAAAGATGAGATCCGTGTAGAGATAGTGATTAGATAACATTAAACTCGGACTTTAAAAGACCACAGATTAAGAAAAGGAATACAGACTGGAGGAACAGCATCTCATTCTTTTGATTATACACCTTACAGCTTTCTGGGCTGAACATTGAGTTCAACAACAATAACTATCCCCTCCAGTTCCACTCCATTTACTTTATTTCATTTTTTCTTTTCATTGTATTAATCAATTTTCATTATTTCTCTTTTTCCACTTCTAAAATTTTGTTTTCTATCTTGTTCACCCCCCTGTCGGCGCAGCATTGAGGGCCGAAGGGCCTGTTCTGCGCTGTAATGTTCTATGTTCTGTTGCTTTTCTCTACTAGGGCCATCTGTCACATTCCTATACTTTGTGCCTTTGTTCTGCCATTTATCTATTCTGATCTCTTAATGGATGCTGTTAGCATCATTCCTAGCTTTTATCATCACCATTTACATTCCCTTTCTCTTTTTCTCTATACCATCCCTATCAATACAGCTGCCCCACCATGATCAGACTATAAATCTTGTCCTATTTTCTTTGTCTTTAGCTCTGACAAAGAGTCATCCAGACTTGCAACATTGGCTCCATTCTCTCTCTGCAGATCTGCTGAGATTTTCCAGCATTTTCTCTTTGTTTAAAAGGACTGGTGACGGAAGTAAAACTTTGCCCAGTTTAGAGGTCTAGGAGTAGAAAATAATGCCATGAGTTAGCTGAGGTGCAGGGAGAATGAAGCTTCAGAGGATTGGAACAAGAGCAAAATACTGCAGATACTGGAAATCTGAAATAAAAACCGAAAAGGCTAAAAATAGCCAGGAGGCCCAATAGCATCTGTGTGGAGAGATAAGTTAACATTTCAAGTCAGATAATAGATCATTACCACACAGCAGCTAAAAACTCACAGGCGGGGTGAGATGCTGCCAGCAGGACTGGAAAATCTGCCCACCTGAACGGCAGGAAAATTCTGGCCCTTAAATTTTATTGACTCTCTCCACAGATGCTGCCCAATCTGCTCAGTGTGCTCTCCAGAATTTTCTGTTTCTATAATTCATTGAAATCTCACTAGTAGTTGTTTTAAGTGGAAAGTGGGATTAGCTGGGTTGCTCTTGCAGATGCAGCAGGAATATGACAGGCCAAATTGTTGGAATTGTTCTATGATTCTATTCTAGAAAAGCCAGTCAAGACATCTCAGCCTGTTTGAGAGGTGTAAAGATTTACTGGGGACAGATGGGTTATGTAACTGGAAAGACATAGGAAAGATTTCATCACCAATAACAATCAATGTACACCCGATGTGGCTTATGAAAAGTACAGTGCTTAGAGTTAAAAGCTTGAGCATTTATAATTGATGGTTTTGTTTCTTTCCTGATCTGTGGTTTCAGTTACTTATAATCTATTAAACTGAGTCAGATCTGCTAATCTCAGTATTCTCTCAGGGTGTGCAGGCATTTGACTGCGCAAAACACACACACACACAATTGGATTATATTACACTATCCTCCTTCACACGTCAGGCATCCCACACGTGCATTTTTCTGCTTTAATTTTTGCACGTGAACATCATGGAAATCTACAATAAAAAGCATATTTAAATATATCACAAGGTCAGTCTGCAGTAGGGATCTCAGAGCTCATGGTAATGACCACTTTGTGTGTGACATCTGGTCTTGTAATTGAAAACTTCAGCCTTGGCAGAAATATGCACTTCTGCAACCTGATATAAACTGAGACATCTGTCTCACAACGTAGTGACATTGAAACAACTGGAACGAGGGACAGTTTAATTACTGCGAGTCTTGTGTTTTTAAAGGATGTTGGGCACGATCTTACCAACTTGACGTGCGGTCGATCAGCATGATGAGTCAGTAAAATAGGGCAAAAGCTGAAAAATCAGGTTCATGCTTGGTTTTTCACCTCTCCAGATCTTCTGACATTGTTTTTTAGTGAAATCAGCTTCACGTGAGACTGATTTCAATATTGATGACATAACTTAAATGCCATTAGTGAGAAGCTATTGTACTTACCCTTTCACCAGCAATATTTACAGATGGTCCCCAACAATGGGAATCAGGCATGATTGCCATCGCAAGTGGGATTGGAGGACATTACAACCCTTCTTTCGTGGTTAGTTATAGGGCCACAGTGCCCATGGGGCACTGCCAGACTGGCACCCTTGCTCTGCTCACCTGGCATCTAAATAGGCTGCAACCTGTGAAACCATAATGGGAGTGGGGAGGAGTGGAGCTCCACAGCGGGGTTGGTGGGGGGGGTGCTGTGGGTTGAGACCAGCGCAGGAAGTGATCGTTTTGATTCCTGGTATCTGGGAGTTGTGGGGGTGTGTCTGACAGGACTCTTAGTACATTGGGAGATTGGGGAAGCCTGTGCAATGGCAGCCCAAGATTTCAGCAGCCAGTTTCACCAGTGAGATTAGTCCCTACGAGAATCTCTCAAAGGCTGCTGATTTTTGCATTTGCAGAAATTTGCATTCTGTATCTCACTGAAAAAAGAACAAAGAACAAAACAGCACGGGAAACAGGCCCTTCGGCCCAACAAGCCCGCGCTGCCACCCTGATGTTCCCATCTCTACCCACGATCCCTGTCCATGTTTATAGATCTATGGATCAAAAACCAAATTTGAGACAATTTAGGGAGAAGCAAGAAAACCTAGCATTTTCTCACCCGTTCAATGCTTAGAATTTTCAGGGGAAAATTCCCTACGTTACTGTACGAATGTATTCCAAAAGCCTGCACTAATGATCCAAAGAATGCGAGTTCAAATCCCACGTCTGGAGTTTGAGAATGTTGATTTAGTTTACAACATTTAGAAATAAACTAAAAATGAGCAAGAATCATCCAGCAAAGTAGGCATTTGATGCATCTTACACCTTTCAATTCTTTGAAAGAACTATCCAATTCGTCTCAGTCCTATTGCTTTCCCACAGCCTTTCATTTCTTTCTGTACCACAACCCCACACAGCAGTAATCTGTTCCCTTTTTAAAATTACCATCAAGTCTGTTTGCGCCACTGTTCCAAACAGTGCATATTCCAGATCGTATAACTCACTGCATCAAAATAATCCTTCTCATCATTTCTTTGATTTTACTTATTACTTTAAATATGTGTCATCCGGTTAATAAGCCTTCATTAATCTCCTTGAAGTGTGGCAAACCTGTCAACCTTATTCTGTCTATACGTAAAACCAGACCCATACCAATTGACTTGGCAACTCAATCAGTTGCATCAAATCACTACCAGCAGTTTAGGGGAAAAACACCAGAATTCCTTTTTAGGGATTGGGATTAAGTGTCAGCTTTGTCATTGGTATAGATAGAGCATAGCAATGGAAGTGTGCTTTTCAGAATGGAAATCAGTAACCAGTGGTGCCCCACGGAATCAGTGTTGGGATTTTTTGTTGTTTCAATATATTTATAAACGATCTGGAGGAAAATGTAGCCTTAAGTTTATTAGTCACAACTAGGCTCATAGTAACTTTGTTGCAGTGTTAATATGAAAATCCTTTAGTCATAGAATAGAATCCTACAGTACAGAAAGAGGCCATTTGACCCATTGAGTCTGCACTGACCACAATCCCACCCAGGTACTATCCTGATAATCCCATGCATTTACCCCAGTTATTTCTTTTGACACTAAGGGGCAATGTAACATGGCCAATCAACCTAATCCACACATCTTTTGGATTGTGGGAGGAAAATGTAACTAGTTTAATTAGTAAGTTTTCAGACGACACAAAAGTTGGTGGATTTGTGGATAGTGATGCAGACCATCAGAGGATACAGCAGGATATAGATCGGTTAGAGACTTGGGCGGAGAGATGGCAAATGCAATTTAATCCAGACAAATGTGAAGTAATGCATTTTGGAAGGCCTAATACAGAAAGGAAATATACAGGAATTGGCAGAAGCCCTTATGAATCTTAAGGATTTGTAGGCAAAGGAATCTGGGTGTACAGGTACACAGGTCACTGCTTGCCATCATCAGTTGGGGCATTGAGTTTAAAAATTGGTAAGTCATTGTTGCAGCTTTATAGAACCTTAGTTAAGCCACACTTGGAATATAATGTTCAGTTCTGGTTGTCACACTACCAGAAGGATGTGGAGCTTTGGAGAGGGTACAGTAAAGATTTACCAGGATGTTTCCTGGTATGAAGGGCATTAGTTATGAGGAGAGGCTGGAGAAACTTGGTTGTTCTCACTGGAACACAGAGGTTAAGGGGCGACCTGATAGAAGTCTACAAGATTGAGAGGCATGGACAGAGGGTATAGTCAGAAGCTTTTCCCAGAATGGAAGAGTCAGTTACCAGGGGGACAGGTATAAGGGGCAAGGTTTAAAGGAAATGTAGGAAGCAGCTTTTTTTACACAGAAGTTTTTTTTTGTTTTTATTTCAATTTGATCAAATCAAGTCCAATTTGGAGTCTAAGTTGAGACATTCCCAATCCAAGCTGACAAGATCGGGCTCTCACCTCCTGTCTTGGGCTTGATCAATATGATCCAACTAATTGGAGTAGGCATAGTCCGTCCTCCAAGGCTTGATCTCATTTGCATCTTAGTTAAAAGGCCGAGATGCTGCTGTTAAAAATTGCTTCAAATGAAGCTAAAATGTAACCTAATGCCTACAACCAAGCACAGCATGGTGATACTATACTTGATTTTAGCCAAAAGGCTAAGAAGCGATACAGAGTAATGGATACCTGGAACTCATTGCCAGGGGAAGATAGTGGAAGCAGATATGATGCTGACTTTTAAGGGCATCTTGACAAATACATGAATAGAATGGGAATAGAGGGGTATGGTCCCCAAAAGAGTAGGGGGTTTTAATTAAGTCAGACAGCATGGTCAGTGCAAACTTGGAAGGCTGAAAGGCCTGTTCCTGTGCTGTAATTTTCTTTGTTCTTTGAAATCGGAGCACTTGGAGGAAACCCACACTGACATGGGAGAACGTGCGAACTCCACATAGATAGTGACCCAAGCCAAGAATTGAATCCACATCCCTGGTGCTGTGAGGCAGCAGTGCTAATCACTGGGCCACCATGCTGCCACACTGGAGCACATGTTCTGGTGCACTGAGGGAGAACTTAGCATGGCCAACACACTTAACCATTGTCTGACTAGTAAGTTTGTAAATGACACAGAAATTGGCGGAGTTACAGATAGTGATAAGGATCATCAAAGGATATAGTAGGATATAGATTGCAGACTTGGGCAGAGAAATGGCAGATGGAGTTTAATCCAGACAAATGCAAGGGGATGCACTTTGGAAGATTAATTTGAGTGGCAAATTATATATTAAATGGTAAAACCCTTAGGAATATTGACAGAGGTCCATGGGTTCCTGAAAGTGGCAACACAGTTGGATAATTGGTCAAGAAGGCAGACAGCATTCTTGCCTTCATCAGCTGAGGCACTGAGTATAAAAGTTGGCAGGTTATGTTACAGCTGTATAAAACTTTAGTTGGGCTGCGTCTGAAATATTGTATGCAGTTCTGGTTGCCACCAGAGAAACGTGGATGCTTTGGAGAGAGAACAAAGAAAGTTCACCAGGATGTTGCCTAGTCTGGAAGGTTTTAGGTATGAGGAGAGGTTGGATAAACTTGTATTGTTTTCACTGGAAAGGCAGAAATTAAGTGGCAATCTGATAGTAATCAACAAAATTGTGAGGCATAAATAGGGTGGATAGCCAAAGGCATTTTCGCAGGATGAAGGGGTTGACTACAAGAGAGCACAGGTTTAAGGTGAGAAGTGGTAAGTTTAGAGGAGATGTGTGGGAAAAGATTTTCATGCAGAGAGTGGCGAGTGTCTGGAATGCATTACTGGAGAAGATGGTGGAATCAGGTTTGTGAGAGATACAAACAAAGGGACAGAAACTGCATATCAGCGCAGGCTTGGTGGGCCCAAAGTGCCTGTTTTGTGCTGTATTGTTATTTTCATTCATGTTTCCAAAATAAAGTTTAAAAATCTATTCAAACATTAATTGTCAAACATTAATTGTCAAATTAACTAGGTCAGTTTGTACCAAGAACCAGAGTAGCGTGGCAAGCAGAATATTGAGCTCTGTTGTTAAATCAGTGGTGTAATGCTGAGGCCATCAATCTCAAAGGTTCGCACCTTGACCATTGATTCAAATAAACAGATGCAGGAAAAGCAAAACAAGTCAGGAGGCCTAGCTTGAAAATGTGGACAAGATCAAAACATGAGGCTGTAAGTATAAGATAGTCATTACTAAATCTAACTGGAAATTTAGGAGAATCTTTACTTAGAGATTGGTGAGAATGAGGGAACAGTTGAGGCAAATTCCATGGAAGTAGTTAATGAGATGCTCGATAAACACATAAGGGGAGAGAAGAATGGAAGGATTTGTTGATGTGATTTGATAAAGGAGGTAAGGGAGGAGACTTGCATCAGTGAGGTGGTGGGGGGGGAGAGAGGGTGGCGGCATGGGCAGTGGGAAAAGGGTTGATGAGAGATTGAGCCAGAGCTCTCCTGGACAGTTCCAAATCTGAGGGGAGCCATCAAATTGAGGCACCCTCCCCCCTTTCTGCCCAAGATGGGGAAAAGTTCACTTCTCTGTTTCCCCCGTCAGCCTAAAAATTGAGACTGAGGATGGGTTTCCTGCTGAGATCCTGCCCACCCAACTCTGGAATTATGTCATGGTCAGGGTGGCCTTGACCCCAGGACGAGTGCCATCCTTGTGATTTTATGCCTCCTTCCACCCTCAAGTTTTTCTATTTACGTTATTTTCCTCGATGAATACATTTCCTTTCTAGATAAATATTGTTCCAGAACAAATTTATTTCTGGTTCCTTCTGTCATGATAACCTAATCCCATAAATTCGCTCCCCCCCACTTTCTTTCTTATGGCCAATTAATAATCCAATTCACAACTTCCAGTTCACGTCCCAGGGGATTTCATTTAGTGATACTAGTCTCCTGAGGGGGGAGTGTACAGCAATTATTAGGAACTGTGTAAGAGATTAGACATCAATTATTTAGGACTGACTAGGTACGATGAGGAGAGAGTATTCATTAGGATGTGTATTGGTTAGTAGTGATTGAAAACAGCAGTCACTAGAGACTGCATGGCAGTGCAAAACAAGACATAGATTTCAATGGACTGTCTAGTGGCAGACAAGGAAAGTGAATAAAGATCATTAGGGTGCAGGAGCAGGTTCAGTGAGGTTATAGCTCAGTCGTATAGTGGTACTAATTTTAGCAATCAGGAGTTTGTGTACAGTAAAAAGTTAAGCAGCACCACTAATCGTGAATAATGAATCAATAAGAAGCAGTGTATAGCAGTGAGTAATTTTTAAAACTAATTCTCAGGATCTGTGGATACTGGCAAGAACAATATTTATTGTCCATCCCTGTGCTCCCCATTTGTTCTCCTGAATGAACAAAAAAATATGGTGACTAAATGAGATGAGATTCGTAGGCATTTTGATTATTTGTGTTCTAAAATTCTCCTGCCTTTTCTTTTCGCACGTAAAAGTTACTCACCCAGCAGTGTATAGGAAATTGTAGCAGGTGGCAGTAATAGGAACAGCAGGCATTGGGGACAGTGTGACAAAACATCGAGAAATAAGAAAAATGTCACTGGGGAAACTGTAACTCTATCCAGAGAGAAAAGATGGCTGTCAGTAGGGCCAGAGGCAATAGCAAAATAATACTGAAGGTAGCTATCTTAATTAAGTGAGATGAAAGTTTTATATTGTTTATGATTTTTTTGTGGGGGGGAAAGGAATAGGGAAATATTGAATTGTTACTTAACTTCTGGTCACATTTACTGTAATCTACTTCAGAAAGGTCTTTCTAGTTCAACAAAATTCATCATCCAAGACATAGGAACTGGTGCAGTGTCACAGCAGTAGTACGTGTATGTATATACAAAACTGCTCAATACCTAAGCAAGGCCACAGAGTCTTTAATCTAGGGTCCAATTTCATAGAGTATTAAAGTGTCCTAACATTCTTCAAAAGGGCATAAACTGAAAGTTTCATAATTTGAGATCAAGTAGCTTCTTGATGGGCAAGAATATGAAAGGATGGAGAAACAAAGAGTAGAGATCAGCCATGGTTTAATTAAACAATGAATGGCCTGCTGTTCCCATGACACTTCTTTGCAAATTATTTTCTGAAACGTGGGTTTCACTGGGTAGCCAGCGACTTTATTGCCCAGCCCCAGTCGCGCTTGAAGCGGTTGGTGAGCTACCATCTTGAACAAATGCAGTCTATGTCCTGGCAACATTCAGCCTTGTGCTGATAAGGGGCAAATAATAGTGCTATTTCGGAGGGATTTTGACCCAGTGACAAGTCATGTGTGGTTTGTAGGGGAACTTTACAAGCAGTGGTGTTGCCATGCATCTGCTGCTGCATGCAGATGCTATAGGTTGCAGGTTTTGAAGGTGCTGTCACAGCAGCCTTGGTGAATTCTTGCAATGCACTTTGTATATTGTACATACTGCTGTTACTGCATCAGTGGAGGAATAAGTGGATGGGAACTAATTAAGTGGATGGCTTTGGGAGATGAGGATGAGAGTTATTTTCTACAGAATTCCAAGCCTCTGACCTGCTCTTATAACACAATAAGAAGTCTCACAACACCAGGTTAAAGTCCAATAGGTTTATTTGGTAGCAAAATCCACCAGCTTTGTGAGCGTTGTGTTTCAGAATGCATTTTGCAACCAAATAAACCTGTTGGACTTTGAGCTGGTGTTGTGAGGCTTCTTACTGTATTTACCCCAATCCAATGCCGTCATCTCTACATCATGACTGCTCTTATAACCACAACATTTATATGAATGGTTCATTCAGTTTCTGGTCAATAGTAATCCCCAGGATATCAAGAGTGGGGATTCAGCGATGGTAATGCAATTGAATATCAAAGGGAAATAGTTGGGATTCTCTAATTGTGGATGGTCATTACCAGGCACATAAGTGGCAAATAATATTTATGCCATATATTAACACAGACTGAATGTTGTCCAGGACATGGACTCGTTCAGCATCTGAGGAGTCATGAACGATACTGAATCATCAGCAAACATCCCTACTTCTGACCTTGTGGAGGAAAGGTCATTGATGAAACAACTGAAGAATGTTAGCCTGAGAAACTCCTGCTGTGATGTCCTAGAACGGAGTTGATTGCCCTCCAACCACCACCTTACATACAAATGGAAAGTTTTCAGACCCACAGTTTTGCTAACACTTCTTGATGCCACATTCAGTCAAATGCAGCCATGATGACAAGGGCAGTCACTTTCACCTCAAGTTCAACTCTTTTGTGCATATTTAAACTAAATCTGTCCTGAACCCCCCCGGAGGAACCTCATAAAGTAGTTGTTTCAGGTGGTGGATGGGTATAATCAGATGGACTGCCTTGTCATCTTGGATGAGGGGTATGAGTTATAGGACGGATATCAGAGGTAGGTTCTTTACTCAAAGAGTGATTAGGGAGTGGAATGCCCTGCCTGCAGCTGTTGTAGATGCGCCAAGTTTGGTGGCGTTTAAGAGATTAGTTGATAAGTATATGGATGAGAAGGGAATGGTTTAGTTAGGAGGGGCATTGCTTTTTATTTTGGTCGGCACAACATCGAGGGCCGAAGGGCCTGTTCTGTGCTGTATTGTTCTATGTTCTATGTTCTATGTTCTATGTTCTATGTTCTATGATAGTTTTGAGCTTCAAGTGTTATTGGAGTTGCACTCATACAAGCAAGTAGAGAGTATTCCATCACAGTCCTGACTTGTGCCTTGTAGATGGTGGACAGGCCTTTGGATGGTTGTTTCTGAATAAATGTCATGTGATAGCACGTCAACAACTTCTTCCCTCGTCCCTTCCTAACACCAGTTTGAATATTTTCTCTCTTTTCTCTTCATTGCATTACAGTAACCAAAGCTATGACAAGACAGATTTAATTAGCATAATGGGAGGATTACTTGAAAACTATGCTACATTAGTGGTCCTTTACTCTCCTTTTAAAGTATGTGGGAAGAACATACTTTTAAACAGGGCCAAAATTTTCTTATTGAAAGTGGTCATTACGGGAGAGGTCTCCGATCATAAATGGTCACAAGTCAGAATCCTCCGTAATTGGTCACATCGATGTTTTAGTTATTTTCTTGTATTGTTGCAGTTCTTCTACCAACACTATGGTGAGGACATCAACAGCAAACATTAGCTTGAGCTACTAGCCTGCTGGGGTGAGCAGTCTTGAGTTTTACCCTTCTGGGCATCACATTAAACTAGATTTGTCAACTTTCTAGGACTTCTCTGGAATCTCCAGAACACCACAGCAACACCCAGGGGAAAAAAAAATCAGTGACAATAAAATATTGTTTTTATTTTACATTTTCTTTAAATACTTATCCCATATTTTTGTAAGGCAAGAGATTATTTGACCGATAATAAATCTCTGATTTGGTAATGGTATTTGCTTTTTGATTGATGTGGGAAGATAAGGCACAAGTAATGGGCCTGGCAGCTGACCAATATTGGAAACATGGGCTGGGGTGGCAGCAGGTGGGATGATAATTTGAACAAGAATGTTACCAATCCTAAAGTATAAATGACAACATTCTTTTTTAAACAAAATGGCTGCCATTCAAGTCACATTTCTGAACTCTAAATCATACAGTTCATGGAGTGAAATGAAGGAGAAATTAATTGTACATGTCAGGATGGTTGCTTAAATTTTCATTGTCTGTTAATTCCTTTGAATTCAGCCCAATATTCCACCTTCACTATTCTTTGTAAACAGAACTGAACTTCCACTCTTTCAGCAGCACATTCTGCAACTACGATTGCACAATATTTTTGATTTGATTTATTATTGTCACATGTATTAACATAGTGAGAAGAATTGTTTCTTGCACACAATAGACAAAACACACTTCATAGAGAAAACAAGGGTGCAGACTGTAGTGTTATAATCATAGCTAGGGTGTGGAGAAAGATCAACTTAATGCAAATCAAGTCCATTCAAAGTCTGAAAGCAGCAGGGAAGAAGCTGTTCTTGAGTTGGTTGGTATGTGACTTCAAATTTTTGGATCTTTTTCCCAAAGGAAGAGAGAACGTCCAGGGCACGTGGGGCCACTAATTTTGCTGGTTGCTTTGCCAAGGCAGCAGGAAGTGTAGACAGAGTCAATGGATGGGGGTATGATGGATTGGGTTATATTCACAACCTTTTGTAGTTCCTCATGATCTTGGACAGAGCAGGAGCCATACCAACCTGTAATACAACCAGAAAGAATGCTGTCTATAGTGCATCTGTAAAAGTTGGTGAGAGTCAGGGCTGACATGCCAAATTTCCTTAGTCTTCTGAGAAACTAGAGGCGTTGGTGCACTTCCTTATCAGGTTGTTGGTGATCTCGATACTGAAAAACCTAGAGCTCTCGACCCTTTTTACTTCATCCCCATTGATGTACACGGGCATATTCTCCTTTATGCTTCCTGAAGTCAATGAAAATCTCCTTTATTTTGTTGACATTGAGGAAGAGATTATTGTCGCCACATCAGTTCACCAGATTCTCTATCTTATTCCTGTACTTTGGGAGTCAGAAACTGCTGTTTAAGCAGCACCCTGGAATAGAATAAGAGTATGGACTTCTGCCAATTTCCCCACAATAAGCTCCCAATTTCAATTATGCCACTGCTCCACAAAGTATCAATAGTTCTATTTCACTGAGGCCTTTACTATTACGGAAGTTGGGACAATCTCACAGTTGCCTTTGTTTACCAAACACCATGAAAAGGAAAATGTGAAGTAGGCTGCATATTTGAAGAAAAATTGGTTTTAGTTGAAGGGGAAATATTTACAGGGTAACTGGAAAAGAGAAAGGACAAAGTGGGTCTAATCGGATAGCGGTTCAAAAAGAGTCAGCAAATGCACATTAGGCCAAATCATCATGTTTTATTCTGCCTCTATAAATTTACAATTCTGCTAAGGTCCAGATAAGAGGGGAGAAATGTTTGCTGCAAATGGACAATAAGCCATTAAATTTGAATGGTTACCTATCTCTGAATTTCAGCACTGTGAATTGTGCAGGAACTGCTTCACAGGACCAGAACTCCCATATATAGCAGCACAGAGAAAGTACCTTAACAGAGCACAGTAAATAATTACCCAGTTTGGTTAAAGATGGCTTTATTCATAAGAAATATTACAATGACATTAAATTAGAGAGACTTCAGCCCCATCAGTAGGATGTTAGGTCCTTTCTTCAGCAGTGAACAAACTTCACACAAATTATTGAAGAGTGGACTTTCCACATGGTTATCAATAGAAAAGCTTCTTCCTTGGGTGTAAAGAATTGGTGTGCAAAGATTAACAGTCAGTCTTGATGTGGCTGGCAAAAGAAAGATTGCAATTGGTGGAGCAATGATGAAAGGTGCTTAAGAGAAGGACAGCCCACGTAGTCTCTATCTGCAATACATATATTTATTCAATTATAATCCCTATGGCACAAACATTATGCCCCAGTATACCAAATATTAAAATTGTGCTATCTCTGCATTTCATAAATAACTGATGCAATCATGTCTTATCCAAATTCCAGCTAAAATTTTTCACACTTGCCTGTTACTACATTAGTCACAAGCCAGTTTGTAATAACACCCATTGCAGTTTTATATTCTTCCCCAGAATGATAATCAGTTTTTTTTTTAAAACAATTTCTCACCAATTTTCCTTAGTTGCTGATTTTTTTTCTGATTCTGAAAATTAAATTTAAAAATTACATTTCACAATAACACAAATATATTCAGATTTAATGTGGTCATTAAAAGCTTTTAAGTTGAAGGTTTTAGTCTCAAAGCATTGAGCTTCAATTTTGGGCAGAGTTGTGATTCTATCAGTTAAAGCGAATTGTGTCAACAAGCATGTGACTGAAGAGTAATCTTTGTCACACTTTGCTAACTAATTCAAAACAAATCAAAACTAGAAGTCCAGAACTTATCATAAGCAGGGTAAACAACCATAAAACTGTAGTGGGAAATGCTAACTACCCACATGATTGGCACCCCTATTCACCACTTTAAACCTTCACTCCTTCCATCAATAGTGGCAGTAGTGTGTCCCAAACATAAGCTATGCTGCAGCAACTCACCAAAGCTCCTTTGACAGTACCTCCCAACCCCCTCCTTCTAGATGGACAAGGGCAGTAGATGCACTGGAACACCACCATCTGCAAGTTCCCCTACAAGCCACATCAATCCAACTTGTGATACCTTTCTTTCACTGTTAGCTAGGTCAAAACCCTGGGACTTCTTAAGTACTGGACTGCAAGGACTCAAGATGGCAGTTCTCAAGGGCAATTAGGATTCAGAAACAAATATTGGCCTTGCTGATAACATTCATATCCCATGAAAGAATTAAAGCTGCAATGGGAAATGCTAATTGCTCGCATAATTCGTGCCTATATTCACCACCATCAAAGGCAGGAATGTGGGCCATATTCTTGTATATATAAGAACTGCTACACCAACAAAAACAAAAATCTTGAGGGATGATTTGAGGGAATCTACCAATAGGTTCTCTTTAAAAATGGAGAACCAATTAAGTGACAAAACATTTAGAAAAACTGCTTTCCTCAGTTAACTGAAATTTCTAATCTCTAAAATAAGAGTTTAAATAGACTTGCACGTCACCTTTATCCAGTGAACAGTTTTGGTATCTTTTCTATTTCCTCTTTAATGTCTTTTTTAAAAGACCTCAAATCTTGGAGTTCTTTGTTTTGACTGAATATTTTCTCTAGAACTTGGCATGTACTGACTATGTACAGTTTTTAGACTTTTCTAATTATTAAAGAGCTTTTATCTCTTTATGACACATATCTCAAAGCACTTTAGGATTGTGATCACTGTTGTATTATAGGATCCATGTCAGTAAATTTCCATAAGCAGAATGGTATACCAATCAGATAACCTGTTTATGATGCTGGTAAAGGGATAAACATTGACCAGGATGTTGCCGAGAACTCCCCTGCTGTTTTGAAATTGTGTCATGGGATCATCTGATGGAGCAGACAGGGTCATAGTTTCATGTTTCATTCAAAAGATAGTACTTCCAACTATACAATTCTCCTCCATACTGCATAGGAGTGTCAACCTAGATAAAATGCCCTGAGTACTTGGAGTGGGCCTTGAGTTCATGAACATTTCACTGAGGAGATTACAACCTGCTAAGTCTTGGTTTACAGAAATTTTCACAATGAATTGTTTCCAACTTAGAAGTGCATGTTCTCTTCACCTCAAGAAATGTCAGTTAGTCCCTAATGAAGATTTGCAAGTGTCTTTGATTCATGCCAAAATACTTAGAAATAATCTAGAGATTGAATTCTCAATGCCTTTATCTCCACAAGATCCAATCCAGTCATTTGAACACATGTCTTAGGCCCAGCACTTCTATGTAAAACAGAAATAACACAACAGCTTTTGGGTGAGACATTAAATTGAGACTCTGTCTGCTTCTCCCCCATGGCACTATTCCAAATCAATCAAGGGAGTTATCTTCACTGTCCTTCCTAGCCAATATTTATTCTTCAACCCAACATCACTAGAACAGACGATCTGGTGTATATCATATTGCTGTTTGCGGTTTTTGCTATGCACCAATTGACAACCATGTTTCTTAGAACAGCAACAAGATTTAAAAATATTTAATCAACAGTGATTTTGTATATCCTGAGAGGGTGGCACGGTGGCTAGTACTGCTACCTCAGTTCCAGGGAGCAGGGTTCGATTCTGAGCTTGAGTCACTGTCTGTGTGGAGTTTGCGTGTTCTCCTCATGTCTGCTTGAGTTTCCTTTGGGTTCTCCGGTTTCCTCCCACAGTCTGAAAGACATACTGGTTAGTTGCATTAACCTGAACAGGCACCAGGCTGTGGCAACTAGTTGAATTTCGCAGCAACTTCATTGCAGTGTTAATGTAAGCCTTACTTGTGACTAATAAATAAACTTTTAGCTTTAAAAAGCTTTACATGAATGCAACTGTTTAAGCACCACAAGGAAGGTTCATCAAGAAATTAATAGACTGATCAGGACAAACTGGACCATCAGATGGGCAACATGACAGCTCAGAGACTATCGCTGTTGCTTTGCAGACACATGGATTTGGGCCTGTGTCTGCGGGAGTTTGCACGTTCTCCCCATGGTTGCGTGGGTTTTCTCCAGGTGCTCCGGTTTCCTCCCACATCCCAAAAATGTGCTCTTAGGCTGATTGGGTAACAAATTGTCCCTGTATTGGTCTCTATATGTCATTAAGACGTTAGGACGGCGGTGCGGGCTCGTTGGGCCGAAGGGCCTGTTTCCCGTGCTGTGTTGTTCTTTACAGTCTGCAGTGTATGCCTGTAGATGAGTAGAGAAATTGAGGAGGAAAAAGTGTTTAGGGTGAGGTCCGCCAACGTATGGTCCATGTCTCATCCATAGGTCCTAACCTGCACCCTCAATCTGCCAAATCCAAATTTAATGGTTCATTCTCCTTGACAAGTGTTATTGTTTAACAATTGTTCCTTTAAATCCAATCACAATATATAGGCAGTTAAAAGTTCAGTTCCCCTATATGAGGCTTATTTTCACACAATGTACAGTTTGAACAGTAACAGGAATAAATTCAACTTAAATGAATGCAGTGTATTTAGATCAGTTAACGCATTACTTTTTAAATTTAAGTTGGATGGTTATTCAAAATTCGGTTTTTTTTCCCCCCACAGAATATATAATTTAACATTCTGTCCATTTGAAAATCTCAGAAGAAACTGATCACTGAAATTCTACAAGAGGAAAAAAATTGGGCTGAATTACCAGGAAACATCCGAGATGAATTAGGCTTACAACTGTAATAAGTAATTAAAAGAAAACAAGTGCTACCTTCTATACATAGTATTTTGAAAGTATTGGTAAGCTGCTAAAAGCTACAATTATTTTAATACTTTTTGAAGTTGAATGAAAGTGTGTTGACTGCATAACATTGCTGTTATTTTACTGCTTTTCCATCTTTTGCAAAGCAAATTATTTTCAAGTTAAAACTTCTGATGCTCTTGAAGGAGAACAACTGTGTTAACAATAAGTCTATCTAAATTCCAAAATAGACAATTTCAAATGGTACAAGGTTCAAGACTTTGAGTGACACATGAGCACTGAAATCCTTCAATAATAGGATACAGAAAATCAAAGGTAATGGCTCCCTATATATCTGCCTCCCACTCAAATTCCTCTGTCTTTACAAACTTATGAGTCACATCGCAATTACTCTGTTCTCAGACTCAACCTCAGCGTTGAGACAATGGGGCCTTCTTCCTCAGTGCTTCTAGGATGTGGAACCTCACCCCAACATATCCATAAAACTTACCTTCCACCCCCCTTTTCTTCAAAATATCGTAATAGTTGTAACCGTGTTCTAATACGCAAGCCCTTACATTGTTTTAAACTTGCCAGATCCAAGAACCACCCACAATGCTGATAAATCAATGTTCCTGATGTTTAACTCCATTGTTCTTCTCTAACCTCAAATTCTTCATATGCCATGCATTATTACATGAAGAGTCATAGATATATCTGCAAACCTTGCCAAGTAATTCATTTTATGCATCACTTACCACATCTGCTTCCATCTCACTAATTCCACTGTGCACATCACAAATTAAACTTACAAATTTAATTTACTTACCTCAAGCTGGGTGCCACTGACCCACCAAACAACGTAGCTGTACCTCCAAGATAGGTGGTGAAGTGACATTGTTTTTCGTAGTGCCACCCAACTTGGAAATAAGTTGATTTATTGTCCCAATGTTGTTTCCATCCCACCTGCCACTCCAAGTACTCTACAACCCTAATCCAATCTGAAGTTCTAAGACCTGTTATACCTGTATTTTCAACTCTTGTTGGAAACTGGCTTTAGTTTTGCAAAATCTTTAAGAACTCTTTCCAAATTTATCTTAAAAGATTTCCTCAGGATGACAAAACCTGCCTCGGTATCATGTGTCAGGGCTCAAGTCAAGTCACAGACATGGAGTGCTAATTTGTACAGGTAAGGGAAAGGCAGAGGATAAGCAAAGGGAGAGAAAAAGAGAGTTTTGTCACTGCCCAGGTATTCTTGCCAGTATTGCTCCCTTTTGTCTTTACCCACCCTGAGCATTTATATTTTCCCTCCATTTTGTAGCTTTGCATTTCACACTTGTTCTGACACACTCTAAATAATTGTGCTTTTCCCTCACTACTGATCCAATGCTACAATTGACAGACAGGAAAAGACCACTGGTCGATCAAACTTGCTCCACACGATGATGGCTGGAACATTACTAAATTCTTTTCTTCCTATGCATCCCCTTTTCCCCCAAAATTTAGACAATATCTACATTAAGAAGAAATTCGCAACAGGTACTGAATAAGGGAGGTGCCAGGAAAAGGAATAAAAATGTTAAAAAGAAAAGGGCAACCCCACCGTCTCCTTTCTAAAATGTGATGTTCACGGGACACAAAGCACTCTTCAACTCTCCATGACCAACATCATATTATGGAGGAGTTTTCTGTTCATTTACGTTAGAGATGTTAGAACAGACAATGGAACTGCTCCAATTCTATCTGCCAGAATAAAGCTCAGACAACTACATCTATCGGGAGTTGAGTTGAGACTGCCAAATCCATTCACATAAAACCAACAGGAAGGGATCACCTTAATTTTGTCAGTCTGGGCTACATAAATTCTAGATCTCAAGAAATGAAAGGCCAATATATATCTCCATTTATCATTCAGGCCTCCAATCCCTCTCAAAAATAATGCAGGATCATTTAAGGTTTTTAAAACTCTGGAGTATAAATATTTCTAAAGTTGACATAAAGTAGCTCCTTTGCAATTGTGAAATCTCAGATTTATAACTGCTATACAAAGAAAAAACAGCTTTTTGAACACATGCTATTGTTAGTGTTACCTCCCTTCTATCTTGCCATGACAAGTGTAATAGCTAAGCTTAAAATCATTCTTGCAACATGCGCCTGTGATGAGTAAGCAACGTAACCCAAGATCTCTATCACCTCAGGCAGAATGGCCTTTTCTCTTACAATCTTACCACATTTCAAATGACAAACTATTAGTGCAAGCTAACTGAGTGAATAACCAAGGCAAGAAAACTCCCATTCTCCCTGCCAGCCCAACCCAGCACCACCAAAGACAAAGAGGTGTGGGAATACTTTTAAATCTGAAGTACTCAAATATTTGAAGTGGGCACATACAGACCAATCTTTTGAGAGGAAATATTCTCCACTTTCGAGTTTAGAGAGCCTGAGACCTTGACAGCTGTTCACTTTTTACAGTTCCATTCCATCATCAAGATTAGTTGCTCATTCATAAAGGGTTACAAATGGGACCCACCTAGACTGGGAATCCAAAATGGCAGGGTCTCCATTAAGTTGTTCATTTCTAAGGCAACACTTTATTCCCTGTAAAGGAAGATATTCTTCAAAAATCTCCTTCAGATTATTTGATTTCCACTCTTCTTCCCTTGCCTTCATCCACCCCCAAAATATTTGAGGTGCTTCACTAGGCCCTAAATCCAAAATTTAAGTCTTGAGAAAATCCAGCCACCAGCAGGTTGTCCAAAAGTTGGAAAGTTATCATGCCATAATTAACCTTACCTGTCCTTCACCCCTTTATCTGCAGTTATCCAGCTTCTCTTCAGTATGCTAATATTTTTTGCATAGTGGTCAGCAAGCTCTCAGATACAAAAGCTGGCTCAATAGTTTATACTTAGTGAGATTCAAGTTACTTGTAGATTCAATATTAAAGCACTGTGTGATCTACAGAAATAAATTTGGTACTTAAATAGTCAACATTTTAACATATGCAGAAATCATGCCTGAGATTCTGTTGATTACACTAGTTTATCAGAACATAAATATTGTAGTTTTTTTTTGAAGGAGGGGCAGTGGTGTCATAACCACCTGCTCTCAAGTTTGTTTTTAAAAGATGCGGTGATGAACTGTGTGATTGGGTAGAAGTGAAAAAGGCAATGTTTAAAATGCTTTGGGTTAAATGACTCCACCTATCCCTAAAGTTCAACTTACAAATGTTTCACTATCATAGCAACAGGGAAATGTGGTTTAAGCAGATTAAATTGAGGTGGAGCTAATGTTTCCACCTGCTGCCTTCGGGGATTGTAACCAGAATGGTAATACCAATACCGTAGTGCATTCTATATTTCAGAGAGCTATGCGGAGTCTCCAGCACACAACCCAACAGGTTTCTACCAGCATTCATGACCACGCATGCCTCCTCTTGCCTTACTTCATTTAATCCCATTAATATTTCCTTGTATCCCTTTTCTCCCTTGTGTCCTTATCTAACTTCCCCTTAAAGACATCTGTGCTATTTGTCTGTTTAGATAACTCCTGTTGTAGTGTGTGCCGTATTCTGAATAAAGAAGTTTCATCCTACTAGATTTAATGGCTTGAATATTTATGATCCGTGGGTTTAGACACCACACCCCCCCCCATGCCCTAACTCAATATCTTGCTGAATCATTGTTCCTGCTCTGTGAACTCTCAATAAAATGCTCAAGTGCACTTCAAATGCAGCCTCAGGCAGCCCATTTAAACGAAAACAAGTCATTGAAGTGCATTCAAACAGGACTTTGAATTAATTGCTTTATCAGTAGCAGTTATTGATCAATAATCTAACTTCAGCTAAAATCTGTATAAACATCGCACCTCGTTTTGTAATATAAAAAATCAAAGAGTCTCAAAGAGAGACTAATTTAAGCAGGTTACATTCAGTTAACTTGGCATTAATATACATTGTAATGTGGCTATTCAATTGGATCCTTCAAATCCAACTGAATCAATTTCAGTTATCATATCAAGTTAACCTTTTACACAATGCAAACATTTTTTTCAAAATGAGAACATTTTGTCAAATTGTAACCCGACAAACTGTCAATAAACCAACTGCCAGTAATTTTAGCCTTTAAAATTACCTTGCAACTCATCCTGCTGACATGAAACATACTTTACCCTCTAACCACCATTTTAGTCACTCACTAACAAATATGCGTTAGGATTAAAGGAGTTAAATATTTACCTGGGTCAGCAAAATGCAACATATTTTTAACAAAAACATTCCATTATTAAAGGAAACAGTTTACCAATTTTTTGATCAGATTAATATTGTTGCCAATTGCACAAACATTTGAAGTGATATTTCACAGCTGTACACTGTGCTCTGCTTAACCACCAATGGTAATTGACTCTTAGATATGGGGAGGGTGATGTGATGAAAGAGAATAGGCTTTTGGTCAGAATTTTTTTTACTATTAAAAAAAATACTTCCCAACCTAGAGCAAGCTTGGGAAACATTTAATTTGGTTTGTTGAAACTGCAGAACACTCATGCCAAGTAGGCTAAGATCCAGAGGATGCCAAGACTGCTAGACTATTAACTGTTGATAGTTATTCTAGATCTCCACTATGGAATTGTCAAGTGATAAAGTACAGAAGGCTGTTCAGCTCCATTTTTAAAATTCTTTCACTGGATATAGGCATTGCTGGCTAGGTTAGTATTTACTACCCAGCCCAATTTTTAAAAAAAATTCCTTTGAGGGTTGAGCACCACTGGCTAGGCTAGCTATCCCTGGTTGCCCTCTAAGGTATTAGCGAGTGCATTCTTGAGTCACTGCAATTCATGTGGTATAAGTTTATCCACAGTGCTGTTTTGAAGAGAGATCTGTGATTTTGATTCAGTGACGGTGAAGGAACAACAAAATAATGCCAAGTAAGGATGGTGGAAACTTGCAGGGTGGTGGTTTTATCATGCATTTGCTGGCCTTATCCTTTTTGGTCTTTAAGGCCATGGGAAGTTTGGAAGCAGCTTTGGAGAATTTCTGTCTTCTTGAAAGAGCTATCAAATTAATTAGCTTTCCTGCATTTTCTTCATAGAATTGCATTTTTTTTCCCTCGACAATCATTTACCAATTTAAAATGGAGGGTCTCGCCCACTATTGTTGAAGTTGCTTGCTAGTCCTCAAAAGATTTGAGATGTCAAGTCTCAGTAGGAAATTTCAACATTTATGTCTAAAGCTTACTGAACTATCATGTTATTATACCAAATAATTTTTAATTCAGACTTTTTAAAAACAGTGAAGTGATTTGAACTCCCAGTCCAAGGTGGCTAACCTCAATTTTGCATTACAATGCATTCCACATTTCAATTCATTGGAGTGGAGTATGCCTGCAAAACCTGATGAAGGCAATGCCTTCAGCAGCACATGAAGGACTGGGGTCTACTGTTCCATTAGCATGGCACAATGGCAATACATGTCAGACTGTTACTTTTTAAGAAGTAAAGTGAATAGCTGCTATTTTTCTTTTGCCTTGGAAGTTTGTCTGAGGAATTCAAGTGCTGGAGATGGGCTATCAAGACTATTTGCTTGACAATGGGCCACTGGCTAAGTTGACTTCCAGACATAAATGTTGAGGACAACAACTTGTTTTAATCCCCTGGCAGTTGTAGAAAGATGTAAAGATGCCGGCGTTGGATTGGAGTGGTAAGAACTCAGTAAGAATTTAGCAACACCAATTATTAATTCTGCACTTGCCTGATGAAGACACGGGAGTGTTGAAAGCTCGCTTTTTTAACTATCAAATAAATCGGTTGGATTAATAATTGGTGTTGCTAAATTCTTACTGAGTTGTAGAAAGAAGCATGACAAGCTGACCCTTTGTACCTTTTAAGCACATACTTTTACAGTAGAACTGAGAACAAGTAGCTGAGGGGAGAAGACCTACTTACTGGTGGTTGCTCTTGCCTCTTTTCCTCCAACCCATCTGGTCAATTTTGAGCCTCACTTGCTAACATTGATCATCCAGTCATGCCTTACGGCAGACAAAGATTTGTTAAAAGAATCCTGTTCAGCACTACTGTCTCCCAAACAATTAACTCAGTCTACAAAAGAAATCTTTAAATTGGAAACAAAGGGACCACTGAATTCAACTTGAAGCTAGCCTAGTCGCCAATCTACAGGTGGTAGATTGTTTTATTTGTTTTATGGATACTACAGATTACCATTCAGTAATTTAGTACGTGTTTGCACATGCAAAACTCAGTGTATTTAAAGCTAACCCCTTTCCTTCGTAAACTCAAAACTATGCTACTAGTTATTTTTTGATTACAATGGCATAAACAGTTTTTTGCTGAATTGACAAGTATAACCTTTTCAAAGAAAATGTTGTGGTCAAACAAGGAGAGGGCAAAAAGTCAAGCCATTCTATCCCTCCTTGCTGGTTATAACATATTACAGAGAAATAATTTAGAAAAACAGTAAGCCGTAAGTCTATTTTATCAGCTTCAAGGTACAGTGTAATGTTACTGGATTAGCTACCAAATGGACTAGAGCTAGACAAATAATCAACAAATGTGAATTCAATTCCTACCATAGCGAAATGTAAGAGTCTGGATTCAGTTTAAAAAAAAAATAGCTGATTGAGAAACAAAAGTCACTATCAAGCTGTCAGATTGTCACAAAATCCAGTAGATTCACTAATATCCTTCAAGAAAGAAAACTTGCCATCTTTGCCCTTGCAATTGACTACACCTTTAAAAAAAAACCAAAGGTTCTTCATTACTGTGAAGTGGTTTGCACCATCGTAAGGTCATGGACAGCACGTCATTGCTGCAATGTTCTTTTACAATATGACTCCAGTTTGACAGGAACTTGGTTAAATTCTAATTGGTCCCTGAAATATCCTAATTTCACACTCAGTTGTATCAAAATTGACATGCAGTGGTTGAAAAAAAGCAACCTTCTAATTGCCTACCACCTTTGCAGCGTAAACAGGAACCAACAGTAATTGCAGTCCTACCATCCCAAATAAGAATTAATTTTTAAATTTATCTATTCCTCAACCTAATAATCCTGAAAACTATTTTCCAATAGGAACTGCTAGTCCCTATTTCAGTCTGATCAGTTTCTTATTTCATTATCTTTGCAGGTTTTTTTTTAAAAAACTTAAAAATTGGGACTATTATCAAATTTGAAACAACTTTCCTGCTCTTGCCTGTTTTAAAAAATAATTTTCTGAATTTACATTCAACAACTGTGCTCTATCTAGTTTCTATTACAAAGGACAAAGGTATTGGTGGAAGCACTCTGACAGAGGTTAAATTTAAATATTTACTTAACAGGCTAGGGTTATTTTCAGAAAAGGCTGAAGTATGATCCATTATGTCTTCAAAATTGTGAAAAAGTTTGATAGAGAGATGCTTCCAATTTGGGAGTCCAAAACAAGGGACATTAAATGCAAGTCATTAATAAATCCAAAAGGGAATTCGCAAGAAACTCTTTACCCAGAGTGGTTAAAATGTGGAATTTGATACATTGACAGAGGTGGTTAAATAGGGTGAGAACACAACATGGTTTATAATTTTAAAAAATCAACCGGACGGAGCTAGCCTGCTTTGGGGCTGTGAATTCTGCATAATTTTCATTTAGTAATAGCACTTTTAACATTGTATAAGCTTTCCAAGCTGCTCTAAACCCATCCTAAATATTTCCATTGAAGGATCCGTTAGTCTCCTCCTTTCAATGAAGGCAAGTCTCAAAATAGTCAATACCTCCTTACAATCCTTCATCTTGGTTCTGTCATTAATCTGATAACCCTCATTTATACTCCCTCCATTAATTTGAAACCCTTAAACTCAAGGCTAAAATTTCTATTTCCTCCATTCTTAGTCTTTCTTGGTGCTCATTGTCATGGACAGAATGTGTACATTCTTACTGCCCACAATTAGAATGTTTTGTATGAGGGGTATGTTCTTATCATCAGAGATATGAAGCTTTGACAAAGTTTAAAATGTACTGGAACATGGCAACACTGTTTCATTCATGAAAGTTGTAAGGTCTCATCTATTTTTCTTCTTACCAATGTCTTTTTACCTTAAACTATTGAGGCTGATTTGAACTCTCATTTCACCCAAGAGTTCATTTTGGATTTATGAACTTACAGCAACCTCTTACAAAGGCCTTAAAAACGTTTTTTATTCTACTTTTAATTCACCAGCATAGGTGACATATCTCAGCCATCCAATCTTTCTGCTTTCCTCAAAAATCCCTTAAGCTAAATTAGTCAAAACAGAGCTGGATTAGACACTTATTGGAAGCAGCAACTAGTAATTACACTTAAGTTCTACTTTAAATTTTGCCTCTAGTACCACTGAAAGCAAAGCTAGGAAATGAACCTTTGAGAATCAGTAGCACCATCTAATTTTGGGAAGTTTGAAAAGGTAAGTATGTTGAAAAGTACCAAGACATTAAGTTGCTGCTAAAGTTGTAGTACAGATGACAAAATTGAGATATAGAAAGGATATATTAAAAACAAAACAGTACAGATATACAACAGAACATGAAATTAAGTTTTGATCCTATTGATAACACCAGGTCTCCTGTTTCAAGTTACGCACAATAGCATACAAGTCACAAAATGCAGAAAATTGCTCATCAGAAATTGTCATATTTTCTCTTTACCGCAGAAATTTCTGCTTTCTTTTAAACAGAAGAGATCAAATCAAAACACCTCAATGCATTCTTCACAAATTTATCTTGGGAGTGTTAGAAATCAATATCAGCTGGAATGAGGAGAGAGCAGGATTTTTAAAACAAAAGTTCAAATATTTAATTGCATTTTTTAACTGCTTGCAAAAGATGTGTTACATACCGAATAGGGTAATCTGGTTTTCAAATGAATCATATACTGCTGTAGGAGGATCTTCGGCCCATCACATCTGTATCAATTCTTTGAAACTGCTAGCTAATGAGCCCCTGTATTTCTTCCCTGTAAATTTTCCCCTTTAAAGGTTTCTCCAATTCCCTTTTGAAAGTTACTATCATACATTTTAATACTACCTTTTAAGGCAGTATATTCCAGGTCACAGCAACTCTGGAGCATATGGAAGGTACCAAGTCAAAATTACCAATAGGGATGAGTACATTGTCTGACATAACTGATGTTTGTGCCTTTGTGTTTTACACAATTTACACAAAACATTTGTGTTTTGATAAACTTTTATGTCTTTAAATAGTACTAAAATGATCCTAAATAAATATTTCCCATCAGTATTTACTGTTCAGAAAGACATGAATGTTAGGGAACTTGAGGAAATAAATAGTGATGTCTTGAGGAGTGTACATACAGAGGAGGTGGTGCTAGAAGTCTTAAAGTCAAGGTGGATAAACCCTGGGATCTGATGAAGTGTATCCCAGGACTGTTGCATTTTAGGGAAGAAATTGTGTGTCCCTTAGCAGAGATGTTTGAACCAGCGACAGGCACAGGTGAGGTGCCTGAAAATTGGAGGTGGCAAACATGTGCCTTTGTTTAAAAAGGGGTTGCAGGGAAAAGCCTGGGACCTACAGGCTGGTGAGTCTCACATCTATAGTCAGTAAGTTGTTAGGTATTCTGAGAGAATCTACAGGTATTTAGAGAGGCAAGGATTGATTAGAAACAGACAGCATGACTGAATGAAAATGATGTCTCAAATTTGATTTTTTTTTTGAAGGGGTAACCAAGAAGTTTGAAGAGTGCAGTTGATGTTGTCTATGTGGACTTTGGCAAGACCTTTGACAAGGTATTGTATGGTAAGTTGTTGCACAAGGTTAAATCTCATGGGACCCAGGATAAGGTAGCCAAATGGATACAAAATTGGCTGCATAACAGAAGACAAAGTGACTGTAGAGGGTTGTTTTTCAAACTAGAGGCCTGTAGCAGCAGAGTGCCTTATGTATCGGTACTACATCCACTGTTATGTCATTTATATTAATAATTTGGATCAGTAAGCTTGCAGATGACATAAGATTGGTGGCATAATGGACAGTGAGGGTGGTTATCTAGGATTGCAGTGGGATCTTGATCAATTGGGCAAGTGGTCTGACGAATGACAGATGGAGTTTAAATATGAGATCATGCATTTTGGTTGATCGAACCAGGGCAGATCTTAATCAGTTAATGGTAGGGCAAAGAGATCTGGAGGTACAGGGTCATAGTTCCTTGAAAGTGGAGTTACAGGTGAGTGATGAAGAAGGCATTCAGCATGCTTGGGTTTAATCGGTCAGAACATTGAATATAGAAGTCAGGACATCTTGAAGTTGTACAAGACATTGGTAAGGGCACATTTGGAATATTATATACAGTTCTGATCACCCTATTATAGAAAGGGTATTAAACTAGAAAGAGTGCTGAAAAGATTGACCAGGATGCTACCTGGGCTTGAGTTACAAGGAGAGGTTGGGACTTTTTTTTCCCCCTCAATGTAGGAGGCTGAGGGGTGATCTTACAGAGGTCTACAAAATAATGAGGCATAGATCAGCTAGATAGTATCTTTTCCCAAAGGTAGGGGAGTCTAAAACTAGAGGGCATAGGTTTAAGGGGATGGGGGGGGGGGGGGGGGAAGGTTTAAGGGATGGGGGGGGGGGGGAGGGGAGGGGGGGGAAGGTTTAAGGGGATGGGGGGGGGGGGAAGGTTTAAGGGGATGGGGGGGAGGGGAAGGGGAGGGGGGGGGGGGAGGGGGAGGGGGGGGGGAGAAGGGAAGGGGGGAAAGGGGAGGGGAAGGGGAAGGGGAATGGGGGGGGAAGGGGAAGGGGAAGGGGAATGGGGGGGGGGGGAGGGGAAGGGGAAGGGGGGGGGGGGAGGGGGGGGGGGGAGGGGGGGGGAGGGGAAGGGGATGGGATGGGGGGGGGGGGGGGAGGGGAAGGGGATGGGGGGGAGGGGGAAAGGGGAAGGCGATGGGGGGGGGGGGAAAGGGAAGGGGAGGGGATGGAGGGGGGGAAGGGGATGGAGGGGGGAAGGGGGAAGGGGATTGGGGGGATGGGGGGGGGGGAAGGGGATGGGGATTGGGGGGGATGGGGGGGGGGGGGGGGGGGGAGGGGGGGGGGAAGGGATTGGGGGGGATGGGGGGGGGGGAAGGGGGGGGGGGGGGGAAGGGGATTGGGGGGGATGGGGGGGGGGGAAGGGGATTGGGGGGGGGGGGGGGGGGGATGGGGGGGGGGGGGGGGAAGGGGATGGGGGATGGGGGGGGGGGGGAAGGGGATGGGGGGGGGGGGGGAAGGGGATTGGGGGGGAGGGGGGGGGGGGGGGGGATTGGGGGGGAAGGGGGGGGGGGGGGGGAAGGGGATTGGGGGGGGGGGAAGGGGATTGGGGGGGGGGGGGGAAGGGGATTGGGGGGGATTGGGGGGGGAAGGGAGGGGGGGGGGGGGAAGGGGATTGGGGGGGATGGGGGGGGGGGGGGGAGGGGGGGGGGGGGGGGGGGAAGGGAAGGGGGGGGGGGGGGATGGGGGGGGGGGGGGGGGGGGGGGGAAGGGGATTGGGGGGAAGGGGTGGGAAGGGGATGGGGGGGGGGGGGGATGGGGGGGATGGGGGGGGGGGGGAAGGGGATTGGGGGGATGGGGGAAGGGGATGGGGGGGGGGGGGGATGGGGATTGGGGGGGATGGGGGGGAAGGGGATGGGGGGGATGGGAGATTGGGAGGGGGGGGGAGAATGGGAGGGGGGGGGAGAATGGGAGGGAGGGGAGGGGGGGATTGGAGGGGGAGGGGGAGGGGGGGGATTGGAGGGGGAGGGGGAGAGGGGGATTGGAGGGGGATTGGAGGGGGTGGGGGGGAGGAGGGCAGGAAGAGGTGCAGAGGGGCAACTTTTTCTGAGGTGATGGGTGTCTGGAACAAGCTGGTTTGGCAGATAAATTTTATCTTAAAAAGCATTTAGACAGTTACATGGGTAAGATAGCTATTATAGAGGGATATGTGCCAAACATGGGCAACTGGAGCTAGCTTAGTGATTTTTAAAAAAAACAGCAGTGTGGACAAGTTGAACCATGCTGTAAACTTCTGACTCTAATTCAATAATATTTAATAGCTGTGAAGCATATAGAGTATTATTGTGTAAGGACCAGCCAATTAGTGGACAAGGTTCCACAGAGCAATGATGGCCAGAGTGGCTATATTAGCTGATTTTAAATGATGTTGTTGAGGAATAAACATTGGCCTAATGTTACTTTTACATTCACTCAAGTGCAGACATTCTGAAAGGCAAGACCACTCAGTGTATTGGACTTAAGAACCAGGCTGGTTGTATTGCTGAACAGGCTACTTGCTCAAAGTATAATAATTATCCTTTTTTTTTTAAACAATTTCCCACACAAAAAAAAGTGGCAGCACTCTCAACCAAGTCAGAAGTTTGTGGATGCAAGCCCCATATCACAGACATAAATACAATAGTATAGTATAGAGGGATGCCACACTGTCAGAGGTCCATTCCTTTAGATAAGGTGTTAAAGAGAAGCCACGTTTTCCCTCAGTTGGAAAGTAGAATCCCCGGCATTATTTTAAAGAGTAGGGATTACTCCCTGGCATTTGATTAATATTTGTCCCTCAAACCACCACCAAAACTGATTATCCTAGTCACTAATTTTCGGAAACTTGCTATACATAACTGGCTGCCAGTTCTGTGAAAGACAGCATGCTGTAAGGGGAGGTTCTTAGTGCCATAAAACAGAATGCAAAAGGAATTAGCTTATTTAGTCAAACAAGGCTAACTAAAGTGATCTGCTGCAGCGTCTTCAATTATTTTTTAAATCGAAAACGGAAATAGGTGGCAATAAAGTGAAACTGATCATTACTATTGCACTGTATGTCCACTCCATTATGGGATAAAGCAGTTTAGCAATTTGAACCAAGCTTCATTGAAGCCAGTGTTAATTCAGTTAAGAGACTGGAGAGCCAAATGTAAAAGATCAATATCTAGTCAATGACAAATTATTACATTTTCAAGTCCCATTAATGTACAAGTAAAATGTCAGACAGCACAGGCCAATGCCTACAAAAGTAGGGTAGAATACTTACTTACAAAAGGGATGAATGCCACTGAACATAATAGTATCAATTCTAGATAGCAAAGTTAACTCTCTGGTTGGATGCATTCTTGGCAGCTTTATTACATGATCTCCTATTTCAGTTTCCATTTGACAGTTTGTCTTGGAGCTTAATCCTTAATTCCTGGGGAATTCAGGACAAGCATGAAGGGTTGGCAACACTGATGCCTGATCAGAATTTCTAAATAAATTTATTGCATCTTCCAAAAAAAGGGACAGAGTTGGTCAGGTTACAAGAAAACATGGAGGATGCAGTCATTTAAAGAGTAAACTCTTACAAGATAGGTCATTTTAGATCACTTTAAGCAGGCTTTATTTCACCATTAATCTTCATCGGACAAGTCTGAATTGTGTTTGCAACCAAAGTAGAATTAGTCTTTAGCAGTTGTGAAAACTTCCTCCTTGCTAAATAGCATTACCGCACAGTTTCTGTGATCTAGAGTCACATTTTGAGCAGACCAGGCAACAATAGCAAATTTCCTTCCTTAAGGGCCATTAGTGAACTAGATGGATTTTCTACAACAATGAACAATAATTTCATAGCCATCGTTTACAAATATATGGAATTAAAAGTTCAAATTTCACCATATGCCATGGTGAGACTCAAACCTGGGTCCCCAGAACATTATCCTGAGTCTTTGGATTACAATACCACTATGCCCCTATGTATTGTGTGGCACAGCTACGCTAAAGCAGGACCAACTCAGTAGTAGAACAAGTAGCTCAAATAGGACATTTCTACAGTAAACAGTAGAATTGTATTCCACCATAATTTGTAAACTTATCACATTATTCACTTTTATAATTATCATCAAGCCAGAAGACCCCAACCCTGGCCCAATGCAGTGTGGACTAAGCATACCTCAAAATAAGTTGCCAGTTTGAAGTTCGTACACAGGATTGTATGCATACTAAACAGCAGAACCAATAGACCAGGTCAATCCTCCCACATCCAATCATATGGATGGGTAAGTAAGCAAAAAGGAGGTTCAACAAACAACAACATCCTCAGATGATTGGGAAACTTCAGCACAAATGCATCTGCAGCCATCTTTAACCAGAAGAGTCATGTGAATAATCTAATGTTACCTCATCCCAAAGGCACCAATATCACAGAAACCAGTCTTCAACCAATTTGATTCATTGCAAGTGATAAAGAAATGACTGAGTACACAAGATGTAGCAAATGCTCTAGGCTCAATAACATCTCAGTTATCCTACAGATAGATGTTTCAAAGCTTAGCTGTGCTTCTAGTCAATCTCAAGGTTTTTAAAATATATCAGCATGAAATACATGAATTATGTGGTCAAATGTAATAGGAGAGAGTGTTCAATGTCAGAACATGGGTTTGAATGGATACAGCTGAATCCTGTTTTTACAAAATGGGTCAGGGCAAAGTTCAATTTGGAATAAAGGTTTAACATGGTATTAACAACTTTTTTTTCCCATGGCTCAAATGTTAAATAAGGAAATATTCAAGTATTTGATGGGAGCAATCAATGTTACATCATGCACTTACAACCAATCATTTTCTTTCCATAAAACTGGCATTTTTCCAGTAAAATGGTATTACATAAAAACTGGATTTACCTATATCAATTGGCTACAAAGATTCTTCTGGCATTGAATTGTCAAAACCACCTTACCAACAGCAAACAGTACAAAGCTAATTCAGGTGTTTCAAGAATCAGTGAACCACTATCACAAGGTTAACTAAATGTATTTATTATTCTCACCAACTCAATTTCTAGACCTACAAAGGAGTTTTGCTCATGCCTTGTTGCACAAGGCTCAGTAAGTGGAATTGGTTTGACCTTTTAAAAAAATCAACCCTCTTCAAGAGACATGGAATATTTAAACTGGGAAATGAAGATGAAGTGCTAATCAAAGAGCAGGTTACAAAGATTGGAAGTATTACATTCACTTTTCAATGAAAGAATCTCATGAGAAGGTCCTGCTGTTCTTGGGTAAAATGTAATTGCTCCAAGAGAAAAGGCTAAAAAGACAACTAGGCAATAGAATATATTCTGCAAATACTTTAACAGCTATGCTCAATAAAGGACAGAATTTAGCAAAAAATCCTTACTTATCTACAAAATCATGGACTCACGTGTGTCACAAACACTGGATTAGGCTAAGAAATAATATTTTAAGAGGACACTTAATATTGCCACCTCCTTTCCACATCTCCACACCTTTACAAAGGATCAATTAATTCAGAGATCAAATCTTGTACTTCCCAATTTACATTCTCCACCTACTCATTTTTGCAACAAAGAAAACACCAATAGCAACTTAATGTACAATCACTCTGCACCCAAATAATAACTACTCCATCAAATGCACAACAGCTCTCTTTAACAATGTTCAGCATTTCTTGTCTGAAAACTACATATTGCAAACACAACCATCACAAATGGAATATCATCTGAGAGTACAGTGATTGAAAAATCTCTTAATGACACTTGAGATATAAAGTATTTAAAATTTAACTTCATGTATTTTGACATCCATTCTGATTTTTGTGTATACATTTTTATACAAAATTTAAATGTTGCTAATAATCAATGTATTACTTGAACATGGACATACTCTGGCAATTTGGACAACACAATCTCCTGCATTCCTTTCCTGTCATCAGCATTTGCAGATGTCGTGAATAAGCTGACTAAACATGAGCAATATTAGGTGTCCAACCAAAGAAATCACTTAAACCAACAATCTGTACACAATAGCAAAAATCATTAAATACAGAAATAGTTTTTCATATAATTTTAATTATACATATTACATTTAAAATAAATTACACAATCTTACAAATTTCACAGTAAAGTTTACATATAGTTTAATACATTTTCTTTTCAGTAGAAAGATAACCCACTCAACAAGGTAGTGCCTTTAATTTTTTTAAAACAAGTTTTCCTACATTTTGTAGCTTTATGTAATATTACATTACGTTACCACCACTTCCATCTTTTCTTTTGTAAATAGCTTCCATTTGACCTCATGGATTTTAGATGTGCAATACTCTTGATACAGCAACATGGCAATAACAGTAGTCAAAAAGGCATAAATGAATAGTCAGATGATCTACAAAATGCCATTCATCCTCAGAATTAATTCTAAATTTCACCTTTAAAAGGAACAGATATGGGATCAACTATCTGTATACTCTTCTCCTCCTCACCAAGTTAATCAAAATAGAGTCAAATATGACAAGATAAAGAAACTCTCCAATTTGAAATAGAGTCAAAGTAAAGCCAATCTTTCACTTTCAAAGTGCCTGTTCTTACTAAATATTAAAATTTTTTCCCCTGCCTGAACATGAAGCTTACTTTCAAGTTAATTTCCATGTTAATAATTTTCTTAAAAAAATCTGAAAGATGAGGGCAGATGTTTTATTTATATGTTCAAAAGGACAGGTAACATTACTGGCCTCTGCTTGACAGAATTAGAATGCCAATTTCAATAACCATATCCAGATAGACAAGTAACATCTATAAATCTTTAAAGAATGAAAATATGTTATGAAAGAAAAGAATCATTTGTTTTAAATAATTTTATATACTGATTAAAAAGTCACTCAAGGATCACACAAAGGCACAGGCACCATCCTGAAGCTACATTTGCTCACATATTCACTGTTAACATCCAATTTCAATTAACTAAAAGTAAGATCAAATACAGTGCACTTCCCAATCAGGTCAGTTATTAACTTACCACCACACTGCTCACTGCCAAAGCATTACTCATAACAAAATGTTGCATTAATGGAAATAAATTGTAAAGTTAATTGCTTGGCATTTCCAATTGGCAATTTGGTACCTTAGGTGGCATTAAGCATCAACTGTTTCCAAAAGATTGCACGAGTCTGCAAGAATGAGGAAGAAATCAGTAAGGCATAAGAGGGCCAAGAGTTCTTTTGAGGTGGGGGGTGGGGATGGGAACGGGCAAGGGGGAGGAGGAAGAAAGAGAATGTGAACCTGTTAAAAAGTAATGAATGGATGACTGATGATTAAACAAACACTATAAAAATGCAACAAATGGCATTCCATCAGAACCATACATCAAATTATGCCTTTCAGCACCAAATGATATGTCAAACATTCAATAAGGGATATGCAAGCTACAGGAAAAAGGGGCTCAAAATTTGTCAACTGGGACCTAGTTAGGTAACAGTAGTGGAATAGGTTTCCAAGTTCCGATGTAGGCACCAATAAACAGCAGCACTGTAGAACTGCAGGTTAAATTTTGAGCTAACAATTTTGAAATTTACACTTTGGGAAACAAGGGTGGCACAGAAAAATGGCTTGTCTGCAATTTAAAACCTTTGGCAAGCCTCAAAATTGGTCAGAGCCAGTCCTGTATAATATTTCATTTTCACACGCACACAGACTTACGCAGTCCGGCTGCAGTCTCTGCATGTTATTTTACATATCCTCAGTTCTAGTTCAAAAGCATCAGGCCTGTCTTGTGGATTTGCCGCTAACATTTCCTTAATTAATTGCCTCATTCCTGCATTCATGGACTTTTTCTTGACAGGAATGTTAAGTTCCATTTTGGGGTTTTCCAACAGTGCCTCACCGAGAGGAACAATCACTGTCCCCTGACGCACATAGCTTCCCAATAGTTCTTTCTTAGTCTGCGAATCTATGAAAGTAATCCTTTCCAACATGGCCCAAATTATGACTCCCAGTGCAAAGATGTCTGCTTTAGCTGTATAATGCCCTTCCCAAACTTCTGGTGCCATGTAAAAATCTGACCCACAAGCTGTAGAAAGCCAGCATCTGTTCACATTAACTGGTTCCTTGTGGTCTGCTCCCAGCCCAGAGCAGACTTTACTCAGACCAAAGTCTGCAACCTTAAGAACAGGACCTCCTCCTCCAGCTTCCGATCCTGTCTCGGTAATCAATATGTTATCTGGCTTCAGGTCCCTGTGCACAATTTGGTTTTTGTGTAGAAAGGCCAAGGCACTACTGAGCTGCAACATGAAGCTAGTGTTGGTCCGACGGTTGGGTTTTCTTGAAAGCAGATACTCATTCATGTCCCCACCATCACAGAAATCCATTACAAGCCAGAGATAGTAGGAGCTCCTAGAATCAAAGCTGAGTTCTCCTTTCAGTGAAGTTTCCACCAGCTTTAAAAGAAAATACAAAATAACATTTGGTGCTATGAAACATATACAGATTTCTAGCTGAAAAGCCACCATTTTTTTCAGATTTAGCTTAGAATGCTGCAATATCTGATTTTGTCAAAGTTGCAAATGTAATTATTACAGTTTTTGAAGCTTGCTCATGTCCAAACAGCAAACTAGCTCAAAGAAAAAGTTTCAAAATTAATAATATTTTAACTAAGACACAAGTTAACAATAGCAATAATTATCTTTGAGCAAAATTTGAAATCCAAAGCACAAAATTCATCCAAAGTGATGCCCAGATTCCCAAGAATTCAGATTTTATACTTATTTATTTATTGAAGTTCAGTGATCAGCCTAGTCAGGATATAGTGTTTATCCTACTGAAATGTATACTTAAATAAAACCCAAACTGACGTGACGAGAATTCATCTTGCAAAAAAAAAAGTATACCAATCACTAGAATTGAGAAGCACACCCCCACCCACTCACTTCTGCACTTTTTGTGCAAGTTTTTTTTGTGGATGGTAATGTGGGAAGAGGAAAGCAGGGGTTCAGTTGAGGTTGCATTCAGAAATTTAAATCATTGGTACTTACATATGGAGAACATTTTGTAGGTTGCCACTAAGACAACATGAGCAACTAAATTTAATTCTAGAACCCATGCTCAACTGAATTTTCAAATTGATTTAAAAAGCAAAATGTTACAAATGCTGGAAATCAAATAAAAACAGAAAATGCCTGCATAAACTGTATATGGACCATAAGTCACTGCAGGCTAACGTGTGGGTGCAATTCGGAAGGCTAGTGGAATTGTTAGCCTTTATTGCAAGAGAATGAGTGTACAGGATAGGGAAGTCGCGCTTCAAAAAAAAAATTGGCACAGGCTATCTACACACGACTTGGAAGTTTTTCACTCTGACATGATGTTCTATTCTGCAATCTTAACATCCTTCCTATCACAGGCGTAAAATACAAAATAAGTTGGGGTATCTAGATTTCCTCAAAGCAGGCAATATAGTCATCGCTAAATCATATTAGCAAAACTAGAAATAATTTTAAAGCATCATTGGGATATTTAAAAACCGTCTGCCATTCTGCTTTGGCAGCTTTCTCTCACGATAACAATATCACATGAAAAATGTTATACCCAACAAATAGATCTGTATCAAAAATTACCTATCAACACCTAAAACTTTGTACCCAAATTATGGGATTTTACAATCTTTGAAATTGAGATACATAAAATTAACTATTTTCAAAAATATTGACAAACATGATCAACTAAGGATACAAAAAAACAAAGAGCAACACAGCACGGGAAACAGGCCCTTCGGCCCAACGAGCCCGCGCCGCCGTCCTAACGTCTTAATGACATATCCATGACTTTACGCTATGCCTATTGTCCCCTCTCAGCCGACGTCTTTCAAGGGAAAACAACCCCAGTGTGTTCAATCTTTCCTTGTAAGACAGCCCTTCCATACCAGGCAGCATCCTGGTAAATCCCCTCTGCACTCTCTCCAAGGCCTCCACATCCTTCTGGTAGTACGGTGACCAGAACTGGACGCAATACTCCAAGTGAGGCCTAACCAACGTTCTATACACTTGCAACATCAGACTCCTACTCTTGTATTCTATACCCCTTCCTATGAAGGCTAACATACCATACGCTTTCTTTATCACCTTTTCCACCTGTACTGACACCTTCAGAGACTTGTGAACCTGCACCCCCAGGTCTCTCTGCATCTCTATACTCCGGATAGTTTTACCTTTTATCCTGTAACTCCCCTCTACATTATTCCGGCCAAAATGCATCACCTCGCATTTATCCGGATTAAATTCCATTTGCCATCTATCTGCCCAATCTACCAGCCTATCTATGTCCTGTTGTATTGCCTGGCACTGCTCCTCAGTCCCCGCCAATCCAAGCATCTTAGTGTCATCAGCAAATTTGCTGATCACACCACCTACCCCCTCTTCCAAGTCATTTATATAAACCACAAATAGAAGAGGTCCTAGTACTGAGCCCTGTGGCACACCACTAGTGACAGACCTCCAGTTGGAAAAAGAGCCTTCCACTACTACCCGCTGTCTCCTCCTCCCAAGCCAGTTCTCAACCCATCTACATACCTGGCCCTGTATCCCATGCGCCTTCACCTTTTCTATCAGCCTACAATGAGGAACCTTGTCAAACGCCTTACTGAAATCCATATAGACGACATCAACGGCTTGTCCTTCATCAACCGTTTTTGTCACCTCTTCAAAAAATTCCACTAGATTCGTAAGGCACGACCTCCCCTTAACGAAGCCATGCTGCGTATCCCTGATCAGGTCGCAGCGCTCATACATCCTGTCCCTGAAGATCCTCTCCATTAGCTTACCTATAACTGAAGTCAAGCTCACCAGCCTATTGTTCCCTGGGTTATCCCTCTGACCCTTTTTAAACAACGATACTACATTTGCTATCCTCCAGTCCTCCAGGACCTCACCTGTGTCCAAAGAAGAGACAAAGATTTGTGTCAGAGGCCCAGCAAGGTCATCTCTCACCTTCCTTAGCAGCCTGGGGTAAATGCATCAGGCCCTGGAGCTTTATAAGTCTTTATGCTGCCTAAAAGCCCCAACACCTCTTCCCTCGTAATGATTATTTCCTTTAATGGGTCCTCAAATTTCTCAAAGCCGGCATCAGACATCAGGCCCCTCTCCCGCGTGAATACCGACGCAAAGTATTCATTCAGGATCTCCCCCATTCCCTCAGGCTCTAAGCATAGTTCCCCTCCTCTGTCCCCGAGAGGTCCAATCTTCCCTCTAGCCATCCTTTTGCTCCTTACATAGGAGTAAAATGCCTTAGGATTTTCCTTAATCCTACCTGCCAAAGCCATTTCGTGGCCCCTTTTTGCCTTTCTGACATCCCTTTTAAGATCCTGTCCACACTCTCTATATTCTTCCAGCGCTGTCTCTGTCCCCAGTTGCCTAGATCTAACGTACGCCTCCCACTTCTTCCTGACCAAGTCCTCAATATCCCTAGTAACCCACGGTTCTCTAATCCTACCTTTCCCATCCTTCCTCCTTACCGGCACGTGTCTTTCCTGCAAAGATTTTAATTTTCCCTTGAAAGATTCCCACATGTACAGCGACGACCTACCCTCGAACAGCTTATCCCAGTCGGTATCCTTAAGATCCTGCCTAATCTGGCTATATCTAGCTCTCCCCCAGTTTAACACCCTCCCCTTAAGGCAGGCTTCATCTTTTTCCATTAATATCCTAAAGCAGAGAGAGTTGTGGTCACTATTTGACATATGCTCTCCTACTACAACGTCAACCACCTGCCCTGGCTCATTCCCCAGAGCAAAATCTAGTATAGCCCCCTCTCTAGTCGGGCTATCCACATACTGCTTCAAGGACCCTTCCAAAACACACTGTACAAATTCCTCCCCATCCGCACCTTCCGCTCTGGGCGCCTTCCAATCTACTCCAGGGAAATTGAAATCTCCCACTACAACCATCCTATTCTTCCTACACTTATCTAAAATGTCCCTGCATATCCCTTCTTCCACAGCCTGCGGGCTGTTGGGCGGTCTGTAGTACACACCCAACATAGTAACCTCTCCCTTCCTATTCCTCAACTCCACCCATAGCGACTCAATTCCTAAATCATCCATACCACCCTCCCTCTGCACTGCTATGATGTGATCCTTAACTAATAACGCCACTCCCCCTCCTCTCTTCAAACCACCTCTGTCATGCCTAAAACACCTATACCATGGGATATTCAATTGCCAGTCCTGCCCCTCCTTTAACCATGTCTCAGTCACCGCCATCACTTCTAACTTCCTCGTGAACATTATTACCTTCAGTTCATGTGTTTTGCCAGTCACACTCCTCGCTTTAAAACACATGCACTGAAGACCCTCAGGCCCTCTCTGATCCTCCTTCCTACCCTCTGGACTTACCCTGTCACCCATCTCTCTCCCACTCCCAGTTCCCTCTGTCTCCCCACCCCCCCTCCATATTAGTTTAAACCCTGCCGAAACACTCCAGCTAACCTCCCAGCTAAAATATGGGTGCCCTTCCCAGACAACTGTTCCCCATCCCTCTTGTATAGATGCCCCTCCCTCATGAAGACTTCCCAATGGTCTATGAATCTGAAACCCTCTGCCCTACACCAATCCCTCAACCATGCATTTAGTTGGAGTACCTCATTATTCCTAACCCTATCATTCCTGGGCATCAGCAGCAGCCAGAGAATGCCACCCTGGAGGCCCTACACTTCAGCCGAGCCCCCAACTCCCTGAACTGCCTACGTATGTCCCCCCTGCACTTTGTTCCTACATCCTTCTCTCCTACGTGAACTATTACATCAGCCTTAGACCCTCCACCCTTCAAAATTCCCTCTACCCTCTCTGAACCTGGACCCCTGCTCCAGGGAGGCAGACTACTATCCTGGAGTCCCGCATTTGCCCACAGAACCGCCTGTCGATCCCTTTGATCTTCCCATCCCCATCTCACATCCCACATTCCTGCCGTCCTCCGGGGCATTCCGATCCCCCTCCCTTGCCCTCTCTACCTCAGCTTTTGTCCTACCCTTGATATTCTGGGATGCCTCCTCTGAGGTGATCTTAATGCCGTGACTCCTTTTCTTTTTCCACCTCCTATCTGTAACCCACCCATCCCTCCTCTTAGGCCCTGGGGTCCCCTCAGGACAATGGTCCCTATTCATTATCCCCTCATTCTCTCTGACTAAAAACATACTTTTATTATTCCTTATTTGACCTTTTATTTCCCCCACCTACGTTAAAGAGTAACTTTGAAACAAAAAAGCTAAATATTTACCTTTAAGTAATGGGAAGAGGATGATCCATGAGTCATCTTTTGTAGCATCCCATCTTTCTGCAGGATGCATTCCTCAAGGTGGATCACATTAGGATGAAGACTCTTGATACTGCTTAATGCCCAAAATTCTCGCAATGCCAGTTCCACATTCTCAGGTGCATGGCATCGAATTTTCTTCACTGCTACCCTTGCTCCAGTCTTTCTTACCACTGCTTCATATACTACACCATAACTGCCACGTCCCAACTCACGCACCAAGTTGTACTTCGGCTCCCTGCTCGCCATGGACAGTTTTTTTAAAACTACAGGAAAAGAGGTAAGTATCAAATTCTGCTTCATAGAATATTAAAAAAAAAATCAGAAATACAGCTGTGCTTCCAACATCTAGTTTAAAAACAGTAATGAAATGTTAGAGATATAAAACGTGTCTCTGAGACACAAAACAGAATTTACAGTATTATGATTACAGATTTTGAGTTATCAGAGGAAAAACAATCTAGTATAGACATACAGCAATAAAATATAGTTTATTAGTCATATGTGAGGCTTACATTAACACTGCAATGAAGTTACTGTGAAAATCCCCCAGTCACCACATTCTGGTACCTGTTCGGGTCAATGCACCTAACCAGCACATTGGGATACTAGTAAATTTTACATCAATTATTAGAGTAGTCAAAAAGAATGTTAAATTCTAATGTACTTGTTAGTAATATAGGTGCTCTAATTTAGGGAAAATCTAGTAGAGCTGAATACTATGTACTTTAGTAGTAACTACTTAAAATATTTGCACAAAGTCTAATATTAAAGTAGCAAAGTCTGGACCTCTGAAATGAAAGCAAAATGGTTGAAGTACACAACAGGACATTCAGCAGCTTTAAAGATGAAATTAAACCTACAGGACAACAGGATATACTGAACGTGTATTTGATGAATGCTTTACACATCTACTTTAAGGATCTTTCATAGAACAATACAGCACAAACAGGCCCTTCGGCCCACGAGTTGCGCTGATCACATCTACCAATCCACAGACCTATCTATAACACCCTATCCTCTTCGTTTCCATATACTCATCCAGAAGTCTCTTAAAAGACCCCAGTGAGTTTGCCTCAACAACCTCTGACGGCAGTTGGTTCCATTCATTCACCACCTTCTGAGTGAAAAACCTACCCCAACATCTCCTTTGTATTTGCTTCCCTGCACCTTAAATCTGTGTCCTCTCGTAGTGACCATTTCAGCTCGGGGAAATAGTCTCTGAGAGTCCACCCTATCTATCCCTCTCACCATTTTATAAACCTCTATCAGGTCGTCTCTCAACCTACGTCGCTCCAGTGAGAAGAGTCCCAGCTCCCTCAACCTATCTTCATAAGGCCTGCCTCCCAATCCAGGCAGCATCCTTGTAAATCTCCTCTGAACTCTCTCAATAGCCTCTACATCCTTCCTATAATGAGGCGACCAGAACTGCGCACAATACTCCAACTGGGGTCTGACAAGAGTCTTATAGAGCTGCATCATTACCTCCTGACTCCTGAACTCTATTCCTTGATTAATGAAGGTCAGTACACCGTACGCCTTCTTGACCACTTCCTCCACCTGCGAGGGCGATTTAAGAGTCCATATGGACCCGGACCCCGAGATCCTTCTGCTCTACAACACAGCTAAGACTCCTATCCCTTGTATCGTACTCCTTCATCCCATTATTCCTGCCAAAATGGACCACTACACATTTATCTACGTTGAAGTCCATCTGCCACTTCTCCGCCCAGTCTTGCATCCTGTCTATGTCCCGCTGCAACTTTTGGCATCCCTCCAGACCATCCACAACACCACCAATCTTTGTATCGTCGGCAAACTTGCTAACCCATCCCTCCACTTCCTCATCCAGGTCATTTATGAAAATGACAAACAGCAGGGGTCCCAGAACAGATCCCTGGGGCACTCCAGTGGTTACCAACCTCCATGATGTACAGATGCCGGCGTTGGATTGGGGTGGTAAGAACTCAGTAAGAATTTAGCAACACCAATTTATAATCCAACCGATTTACTATCAAATAAATCGGTTGGATTATAAATTGGTGTTGCTAAATTCTTACTGAGTACCGACCTCCATGCAGAACAAGACCCATCCACAACCACTCTCTGCCTTCTGCCGGCAAGCCAGTTCTGGATCCACGACGCCAAAGCCCCTTGGGTCCCATGCCCTCTCACCTTCTCCAGAAGCATTGCACGCGAGACCTTATCAAACGCCTTACTAAAATCCACGTACACTACGTCCACTGCCCTTCCTTCGTCAACGTGTTCAGTCACATTTTCGAAGAACTCAACTAGGCTTAAGGCATGACCTGCCCTTGACAAAACCATGCTGACTATTTCTAATCAGTCCAAACTTCTCCAAATGTTCATATATCTTATCCCTCAGAAGCCTCTCCATCAGCTTACCAACCACTGAAGTCAAACTCACCGGTCGGTAATTTCCTGGACTATCCCTGTTCCCTTTCTTAAAGATAGGAACCACATCCGCAATCCTCCAATCCTCTGGAACCTCTCCTGTTTCCATGGTTTCAAGTTTCCATACTTTCAAGTAGAGGTATCTGGATTTCTACAAAACGCTTGACGAGATGTCACATAAAAAGTTGCCACATAAGATAAAGGTGTATCGCTTTACAGGTAATGTACTGACATGGAGAGACGATTGACTAACTAACAGAAAGCAAAGAGTGGGGATAATTAGGTATTTTTCTTGTTGGCAATTAGTGAATAGTGGTGGGCCTCAGGGATCAGTATTGGGACCACAAATGTTTACAATTTACATAGATGATTTGGAGTTGGGGACCAATAAATCAAGATTAATGCTGATCTGTATACTAACTTCTGCCTTTGCTCCAAAAACTGTTGTTGGCATACAGGGTAAACGCAAGGAATTAGTTCACAGATCAGCACTGAATGCTGTCAGACCAACAGATTATCCAGCATTTTCTGATTTTGTTGTAGATTTCCATACCTGCAGTAACTTGTTTCAACTGCATTTCCCAACAAAAATATATTACTTGCAAATTTAATTTTGCAATTAATCCAGCACTAATTGCTGGCAACGGAAGTGAGTTCTAAGTTTTTAACCACTCTATATGGAGAATTGTTTTGTATTTTCACTCCTGAAAAGGTCTGGTTCTAATATAAATGCTACACTACTAGTTCTAGTCAGCTTCAACCAGCAGAAATAGTTTGTCCCTATCTGCGCCCCTCAATGTCTTGAAAAAGAATAAGAACACTTCTTCAAATGGATGCAAAATTGTAAAAATTACCACAGGAAAGTAATGTACCTAGCTTTCAAATTCATGTGGGAAATTTTGCAACAAATCTAGTCAAAGGATCTCAAACATTTTGCTAATGAATTCACAGTTTTAGACTTTTACAAGTTCACTGCTATGCATATTCACTTAAAAATATCAATAGTGATGATTCACATAAATGTAATACAATAATGGCTCCCTCACACAATGAATTTCCAACTCCGACCATGGTGAGGAGCACCCCAATAGTCATGGCAACCACACACTGCCCCCCACTGCCACTGGTATGTGCCACATTCTCACCAATCCGATTCTCTAATATAGCAACATAATATCAAGGAACAGCCTACAGCTGTTGAAATTGAGAAAGAATAAGATAACGGAGAAGAAAAACTGGAGATTGAAGGAAGTTCTCTACACAACTTAGGCAAATGCCCAAAAATAAATGTGAAGAGGAAAACCTAGCATGTGGTTACAGTTGGAACATGAAGTTGCAAAATGCATCAAGAAAAAAAGACTCTAACACCAGTTTATAATCAAACATCAACAAAAGTATGGATCTAAATTGGCTGTGCTAGGAATACGGATGTGACCGCATGAATTTTGACATGTCTGGCAGTCAAACGGTGAGCAAAGTTAGAGAGAAAAGAGTGCCAGTGAAGATAGCCCATGAAAAAAAATTGTATCAGTTTGCATGAGAGGCTTTTGTTGTGTTTTATGAATTACATATACATAAATTAAGCATGCGCAGGTTGGTCTCCATAGAGGTTATTTAAATTTATGAAATACAAGTGTAATAAAAATACTTTTCAGCTCCCTTTCTGCTAATTTTATGGGGGTGGGGGGAGGGACAAAGAGTCTCCACAACCTAGCCAATCTGCAATAGAGAGATAATGGGAAAGTGTGGATTTCAGGGTCACCAACTGGCTCTAACGCATGCTAATTCCATTAGTATATGCTAATTATTAAATCGACAATGTAAATCTGCTTTGGTTCAGGCACATTCATTTGATCTGATAGATGGCCATATATATCCAAAGATCTTTTATATGGTGAATTGGCTATTGATTCACAACTTGCTGGACATCCATACTTGTACTACATAACCAGCTGAAAGCAAGATAAGATGGTAGGCATCAATGCAGACACTGGAAAACATTTACTATTGATCACAACCTCTACAGCTTGACTGGAGAACTACTGGAAAAGCCAAGAAATGGAAAATTCAATTGACCAAGAAGAGGACCCAAAACAAGAGGTCAACATAACCTTCTCAGCCCACTGTCTTAATCAGTATCAGTAGCAAAATCAGAATGCCATGCCAGAATGGGACTCCTGGGCCACACCAAGAAATGTTTAACACAGATCTGGTTATCAAGTTGCAAACCATCATCAAGGTAGAAGACTGCCAAAGAAAAGTTGTTTAACAGCCAAGTTACAATCTATTTTCACTGAAGTGCAGTATTTTAAAACCATAAACAGAAAACATTAGCAAACAATATGTGACCATCAAGAGAAGGTGTTTTGGATAGGACCAATAATTAATCATCTGTCCCTTGTGATTGCCGTTCAATTATTTGCATACTTCCATTTTTGACTGGAGATTTCCAATTGCTGGATAATGTCACGTTAACCACAAGAGAAAAACTGATTTGGAAACTTTTCCAACAATACAAGGTCTGCTATACAGAAGCTGAACAGAGAGTTTCTTCATCCAAAATTTTCAATGCATCATTATTGTAGATACCATTTTACCTTATTCCTCCTACACTATGTGAATTACCTACAGATACTCCAATTGTACCAATACAAGACACAGAAAAATTCAATGTTGTGCTTAAATCTTACCTTTTAACACCCACTCAAGTTAAAAGATAAAATAATGGGATTATATGTTTACTGCAGCAATGTACATTATATACTATATATGTGTTGTTATATTCTTCAAATCTTTACAGTAATCTTACTTCATCACTTTTGATGTACTGGCTATTGCACTACTACAGCAAAATATCAAAATTTGTAATACCAAAAGTGGTATTACAAAGTGTGTGCATCCTCTAGTTGCTTTTCAGTCTAGTATGACATCACATCATTATGACCAGCAACATGGCTCAAATTTAGTGAATATTATCTTAAAAAAAAAGGTTGATTTTTGACCAAAAGATATATAACCACTAGTAACATTTTGTTAACAAAACTATGATTCCCAGCACCTATTCACCCAAATCTCTAATGATTTCTAGTCAGATTGTTCCAGATTTTAAAGTAACAACAACACTAAAATGGTCAGAAGTAGCTATCATTATTTCACTGAAATTAACAGCAATGTTTTGAGTCTGTACAGATACAAAAGCAGAAAAATCTGGAATGTGGTGTTAGTAATGCCTCTCCAGAGGGTACATTGTTGAGGCTCCACATATGCCTAATACAATCACAAAAATTAAATGGAATTGCTCCAACATAAGTTTGCTTTTTAAAGAGTTTTTAAACAATTAAATGTTTTAAAAATTCATTCATGGGTGGTAGATGTTGCAGGCTTTTATTTATTGCCCATCCGTGAAGGCAGTAAAAGTCAACCACATTGAATGGACCTAGAATCACATGCAGGCCAAACCAGGTAAGGACAGCAGAGTTCCTGCCTTTAAAGACATTGTTGAATCAGATGAGGTTTTATAACAACCATGTTGTTTTATAACAAGAATGTTGTCATGGTTATTAGACTTTTAATTTGAAATTTTTGAGTTCAAATTTCATTATCTTCCATTGTGGGATTTGAACATGGGTCATTAAAGCATTATCTTGGGTCTCTGGATTACTAGGCCAGCAACAATTCCACAATGCCACTGTCTCCCCTTTGAAAATGTACAAGCTGTTTAGTGCTAATAAATAGGGCATCAGTGACCAATGAGGTGCAGATGTGTACAGCTGATTGAGATTTTAATGTAGGTGGCTGTTTGCTGCCACATTCCAAGAAAACCCCTGGACTTGTTTACCAAATTTAAACTGTCACTGGAGGTTGAGCCTTCATCCTTGTTTTGCAGCCAAAATCCAGATCATTGCTAAAATGACTTTTTGCAAATTAGCACGTCTTTGCAAGTAGTTAATCTATCACCTGTTTACTAGTGTTGCTTTTGAGATTTCATTTTTCATCTGTCAGAATTCAGCATTTGGATTTCCATCGATGTTCTTGCATTAATCAATGCAAGACTGCATCATAGCTTGCACATTATGGATGCCACTGGCTAATTCAAAGATGAACCTTTTGATGGCACTCTCACTGTTAAGATTCTATTACCTTCTGGAGATACTTATAGTATTTCAGTGACGTGCAACTGCAATTGAGACTTCCTTCAATATACTGAAATCCCAAAAATGCAGTTCCATCATTTTTCACTCTGGAAAAGCATACATAAAAGATCTTTGGATATATAGTGATATCTGATCAACATTATCCCTAATTTGTTTAGCTTCATCATCATAGAAACATAACAGTACAGGCCCTTCAGCCCTCAATGTTGTGCCAAGCTATGTCCAATCGCAAGATCAAGCTATCCCCTCACTACAATTCTGGAGTGCTCCATGTGCCTATCCAATAACTGCTTCAAAGTTCCTAAAGTGTTCAACTCCACTATCACAGCAGGAAATCTACTCCACACCTCAACCATTCCGAGCAAAGAATTTACCTCGGACATCCCTCCTATATCTCCCACCACGAACCTTACAGTTATGCCCACTAGTAACAGTTACATCCACTGAGGAAAAAGTCTCCCTCTCATCATCTTATAAACCTCTATTAAGTCACCTCTCATCCTCCTCTGCTCCAAAGAGAAAAGCCCCAGCTCCCTCATAAGGCCTACTCTCCAAACCAGGCAGCATCCTGGTAAATCTCCTCTGCACTCTCTCCAATGTTTTCACATCCTTCTTATAATGAGGTGACCAGAACTGAACACAATATTCCAAATGTGGTTTCACCAATGTCTGGTATTGTTGCAGCATAACTCCATGGCTGTTAACCTCAAACCCCCTGTTAATAAACTCTAACTCTAAACATTCGAGTGGCAACTTTCAGAGATCTGTGGATATGAATCCCAAACCTCTCTGTTCCTCCACATTCCTCAGAACCCTGCTCTTGACCCTGTAATCTGCATTCAAGCTTGTCCTACCAAAATAAATCATCTCACACTTATCAGGCTTAAACACCATCTGCACTTTTTGGCCCAGCTCTGCATCCTATAAAAATGTCTCTTCGTAGCCTGCAAGAGCCCTTCACCTCATCCACTACTCCACCAATCTTGATGTCATCAGCAAATTTACTAATCCACCTTTCAGCCCCTTCTTTCAAATCATTGTTAAAAATCACAAATAGCAGAGGACGCAACACTGACCCCTGTGGTACACTGCTGGTAACTGGCCTCCAATCTGAAAATTTTCCCTCCACCAATACCCTCTGTCTTCTATGATACAGCCAGTTACTTAGCCAATTGGCCAAATTTCCTTCTATCCCACATCTCCTTATCTTCTTCAAGAGCCTACTATGGGGAATTTTATCAAACACCTTACTAAAATTCGTGTATACAACATCAAGTGTTCTACCTTCGTCCACGCACTTAGTCACCTCCTCAAAGAATTCAATCAAATTTGTGAGGCAGGACTTACCCTTCATGAAACTGTGTTGACTATCCTGGATTAAATTGAATCTTTCTAAATGGTCAGGATCCTGAGAGATAGGATTTATTTCTGTTAACTTACTGACGACTGAAGTAAGACCAACTGGCCTACGATTACCAGGGTCATTCCTATTTCCTTTCTTGAAAAGAGGAACAACATTTGCCACTCTCCAGTCCTATGGCACTATCCCTGTGAAGTGAGGACCCAAAGATCAAAGCTAAAGGGTCTGCAATCTCATCCCTTGCCTCCCAAAATATCTTACGATGTATCCTATCTGGCCCTGGGGACTTATCAACCCTTAGGTTTTTAAAATTGCTAATACATTTTCCCTCAGAATATTTACCTCCTCCAGTTTATCAGTCTGTATCACACACTTCTCTTCAAAAACATGATCCTTCTCCTTAATGACCACTGAAGAAAAGAATTCATTCAACGCCTCATCTATCCTATGACTAACAGCACAAGTTCCCACTACTATCCTTGCCTGACCCTAACCTCACCCTGGTCATTCTTTTATTTCTCACACAAGAGTAAAAAGCCTTGGGGTTTTCTTTTATCCAACCCACCAAGAACTTCTCATGCTCCCTCCTGCTCTCCTAAGCCCTTTCTTTAACTCATTCCTAGCTACCTGGTAACACTCAAGCGACCCAACTGAACTTTGTTTTTTCATCCTTACACACACTTCTTTTTTCCTCTTAACAAGATATTTAACCTCCTTTGTGAACTATGGTTCCCTCACCTGGCCATTTCCTCCCTGCCTGCCAGGGACATATCTATCAAAGACACGCTGTTTTTGTTCCTGAAAAAACTCCAATTTTGTTTGTGCCCATACCTGACAGTTTCTGCTCCCATCTTGTGCTCCCTAATTCTTGCCTAATCGCATCATAATTACCCCTACCCCGATTATAAACCTTGCCCTGTCGTGTGACCCTATCCCCCTCCATTGCAATAATGGAGGAAACCAAATTGTGGTCACTATCTCCAAAGTGCTTTCCCACAAACAAATCTAACTAACACTTGGCCCAGTTCATTACCCAGTACCAAGTCCAATGTGGCCCCACCTCTTGTCGACTTATCTCCTGCACACACTGTACAAAAAGTGTCCCATCCAAACAATTCGACCTATAAAAGGTTCCAATCAATATTTGGAAAGTTAACGTCGCCCATGATAACTACACTGTGACCTCCACATCTATCCATAATCTGCTTTGCCATTTTCTCCTCCACATCTTTATTACTATTTGGGGGCCTATAGAAAACTCCTAACCACGTGACCACTCCTTTCATATTTCTGACTTCAGCCCGTATTACCTCAGTAGGCAGATCACCCTCAAAATGCCTTTCAGCAGTCGTTAAACTATCCTTAATTAACAATACTACTTGTCCACTTCTTTTATCGCCTTCCCTACTCTTATTGAAACATCTATACCCCGGAACTGCCAACAACTGTGCTCGTCCCTGTTCCAACCATGTCTCCGTAATGGCTACAACATCATAGTCCCAAGTACCAAGCCACGCTTCAAGTTCACCTACCTTATTTCTGATGCTCCTTGCACTTCAATCCACCATCCTGTCTGCCTGTACACTCCAGCAACTTTGGTACCTTCCTCAATACCTCATGATCCTCAACATTGGCTTTTAGACTACATCTCATTTTCCCAACCCCCCTGCCAAATTAGTTTAAATCACTGCTACAGATTAACATGCTGCAGTTTAAAATCATACTTTACATTCATCTGGTCCAATCAAACAGCAGCTCTGACTCGGTCATCTTAAGTTGTAATGTCACTCCTCTTTAATAACAGTGCATAACACTACAACATTATTATAGGCCACAAGTAATTCCAAAATTCATTTTTCCACAAATGGAATCTGAAAAGCCTCAAAATGCACGGGTCTCAAGAATTGGCATTCAAGTTGAAACCCTTCAATGATGCATGCACTGTGACCTGATCAGGCACGTCATCCCACCAATAACTCTGCCATACTCCAATGGGATCTCATCTGCTTACTGCATAAAGATATCTCCGCTCTCCTTTTCCTTACAGTTTCTTCAACAATCTCTGTGTCACAATCTGTAACCTCATGGTACAGTATATCCCCTACTCTACTGTTACTACCAAGGCAGGAAATCAACCCTGTTCTTTGTTCTTCCGTCAGGAAAAAAATACAAAAGCCTGAAGTCACTTATCAACTGACTCAAGAACAGCTTCTTCCCTGCTGCCATCAGACATTTGAATGGACCTACCTCACACTAAGTTGATCTTGCTTTACACCCTATCTAGGACTGTAATATAACATTCTGCACTCTCTTCTTTCCTTCTTTATGAACGGTATGCTCTGTCTCCAAGCGTGCAAGAAACAATACCGTTCATTGTATCCTAATATATGCAAGTGACAACATTAAGTATTTATTAAAATGAAGTGTCATGCTGGTGAAGCTACAACCACAAGACTATATGAATAAGCAACAACAGAGAGCAATTCCACAACTGACGAATCAGAACCAAGCTCTGCAATCCTGTAACATCCATCATGATTGGTGGTGGACAATTAAACAACCCACTTGAGGACGTAGAGGCTCAACAAATATTCCTATCCTCAATGATGGGGAGCCCAGCACATCAGTGTAAACGAAAAAGCTGAAGCATTCGCAAGAAGTGTCAAGTGAATGGTGCATCTCAGCAGCCTCTAGAAGTCCTGAGCAACATGGATGAAATCTTCATACAACTTCAATTCACACTATGCAATGCCAAGAAATGGCTGGTGACATTGGATACTGCAAGAGTTATCAACCCTGGCAATATTCTAATATTGGTGCTCAAGAACTTGCCACACCCCTACCCAAGCTGTACCAGCACAGCTACAGCACTGGTATCTACCTAGCAATGTGAGAAATTGCCCATATTTGTGTTGTACACAACAAACAGGACATATCCAGCCTGGCCAATTACAGCTCTATCAGTCTACTCTTAATCATTTTAAAAGTGATGCAAGAGGTATTTAACAGCTTAATTAAGCAGTGCTTACTCAGCAATAACTTGCTCATGGCGCTCAATTTGGATTCCATTGGATCACTTCGATCCTGGTCTAATTACATCCTTGGTTCAAACATGGGCAAAATGAGCTGAACTCCAAGGGCGAGATGAGAGTAGTTGCCCTCAACATCAAGGCAGCATTTGGCCAGACACGGCTTCTAGGAGCCCTACCATAACTGGAGTAAGTAGCTGGGAGCACTCTACTGACTGGTTTCAAGTTCCCCTCCAGAGGCTTGAGCAGAAAAATCAAGACCAAGATTCAGTTCAAGATATAGGAGTGCAATACGTTAGTGGTGCTTTTTTTCAGGTGAGATATTAAAATGGGCCTCCATCTGCTCTCTCATATGAGCATAAATGATCCCACAGTACAAAAACAAGGAACTATTCTCAGCGTCCTGGCAAACATCCATCCTCTCCATCAAGATCATCGAGCAAATAGATTTTATTGTAATAATCAGTGTTTATGGAAGTTTGCTGTGCACAGATCAGCAGCCATATTTTCCCCACAATACAGCAGTAATTAAGTTGAAGGGTGCTTTGGGGCACCAAGATCATGAAAAAACTCAAAATAAATGAAACTTGTTACAAACATAAGTCTCCAAATGAAATGTCAGAACTATACAAAGTATTCCTAAAACAAAAAGCAAGTTTTCTTATCCTTTTTCTACCACCTCCCAAATTATGCTACTGTTCTCACATTAAATTCTGTTATTTGTCTTTGCGGTCTTAAATGCCTAATTATAAATTACCGATTTTGTTAGCGAAATAAAATTCTTGGTGGCTTCACATTCAACACGGGTTGAATTTCTTGTCACTGAACAGATTCTTACCTCAGCAGTGCTGGCTTCAATACCTCTCCTGATTTTCAATTAAATTAGATCTTGTGAAATTCATCACTGTCACTACTTTTGCTGCAGAAATTTAAGGACCTTCAAAGTATAGATGATTCAAGATCAATTTGACATCACTAAATTGTGCATTTTTAATGCTCATCTGACTGCTCAATCTAAAACAATAGAAAAAAAGGAGAGAGTGATTCAGCTTTGAAATTTCTAGAGCTAACGCACTGGTGATCAACATCCTTTAGGACTAGGAATCCTTTTTAAAGACACTAGAACCCTTTCAGATAAAATAATCAAAAGTTAAAATGAGGATAGAGAATTACACTATTAGATTTACATTCCTCAAGTGGGTGAGAATACATGGCATTTAGATCATCTAATTGGTCAAGTTATAAGGGTGCAACATAATTGTGGCATAACAGCAAAAGAAAGTATCAACTGAAATGAAACAGGAAATGCTGGAAATATTAAGCTACTAAATCTATATAAACAGACAAATTAACTTTTCAGGTTAAACCCATGTCACAACTCTGACATCTGGTCTCTTCAATGTTTCTAAAACTTCCCGTTTTAACTTAGATAAGGTATTCAAATCACTAAAAGTAGTGATACTGGTTAATAAGGCCATTAAAAAACAAAATAATGGTCTCATTTCTTGAACAGTAGAAATGATGCTTTTTCTTACAGAATTTAGGTTACACCACTCTCGAATATTTGCGAACAGTTCTGATCACCATACTACTAAAGAGCTAGTGGCACCAACTTGCAAAAGAGATTTAGAAGGAACATATCAGGACATGTGTATATACTTAAACAGGAGAGACTGAACAGGCTGCAGTTTCTTTATCTAGAAAAAGGGTTATGAGCCCTTACAATATTCCAGCAACTGTACTGAAGACTTGCACTCAAGAACTTGCTTCACCTCCAGCCAAGCTGTAGCACTGGCATCTACCTAGTAATGTGGGAAATTGCCCAGATTTATGTTGTACACAAGAGCCAGGACAAATCCAGCCTGGCCAATTACAGCTCCATAGTCTACTCTTAATCGTCTGTAAAGTGATGTGTGACCCAATAGCAGTTAAGATAATGAAAAGGTTTGATAGAAGGGAGGTAGAGAAATGTTTCCACTTGTAGGTGAGACCTACAGAAGTAGGAGACCATAAATGCAGTCATCAGTAAAGGGATTCAGAAAAAGTGTCTTTACCCAGACAGTGATGCATTTAAGAAAAGGAAAGGAGTTAAAGGATAGCTGATATGGTAAAATGTCACACGTGGAATACAAACACTGGTATAATGTATTGGATTAATTGGCCCATGCTATAAATAGCCTGCAAGATGACATGCTGTTATAAATTTTGGGTACTTTCTAGATATCCAGTTTGGTCCAATATCACTGGTTGTCTTCAGTGGCATTTGGCATAGTCCTAACAAATCAAAGTTTTCAAAACTGTTCATTAACTAGTTACACAATAACAATGCAATAATGAAAACTTCTTACAGAAATTATATGTTATAATCCTGCATGTACCACACTTAACTATTTTAGTTTTCAAAAAGGTGGACTGGTGAACTCCAATGAGACAAAACCAATTCAAGATTAATAAATTGAGATATGAGAACAGTGTAAATAATTGTTTTGTAAAACTCCTTGAGAGTGTAAATTGAAGGACAATGCATTTGCCCCCATTAACAGACTTAACTTACTATTCAAAGTGGCAAATATCCCCCAAACCAAGCATGAAGGATATAGCTAGACTCATCAAGGCTAACTCCTTACCTGCTCATCACAAGTAGAAATTGGTCAGTTAAACTACTGATCAAAACAGCTACAGCCTGCCATGGTACAAAACTGTTTCCAGTTTCTTAACTCTCGAATTCCCATGGATGCAGTAATTTAAACATAATATATATTTGTGAATATTTACTGAAGTGTTGTTAACAAGACACTAACTCAAATTAATGTAGCATGTGGGAAACACTATTTCCCCAACTAGTTTACCTAGTTCTAAACATATTATACTAAATTCTAATCTTCATATCCATTAGCTGTTATAGATAACGTATAGTCAAGTTTAACTCAATAGCATCCTATGAAAGAGACTTCATACTGCCAGCTCCATGTTTTCATGTAAGTAACTTGAAATTTTCCTTCTCAAAACAGTGCTCAAACAATCTTGTGCCTGGAAGGTGATACTTTTAAACAATCCAATCACCAGCTATAAAAAAACCCAAGTAATTTTAGCACTAGAAATTTAACAATTAGTTTTGGTCAGGGTTTTCCCCTCTGTTCATACAATCATAACAAGAAATTACAGTTCCATATGATCTATATTAATAACTTGGACAAAAGGACCAATTGCATTGGAGTTAAATATGCTGAAGTTGCAAGATGAATACAAAGTCTGCAAAAGAGATATAGATAGGTTAAGTGAATTGGCCAAACACCAAAAGATGGAACAAAATGTGAGATTGTCCACTTTGACAGGAAGAACAGAAAGAATATGTAAATGGGAGAGACTACAGAATGCTGCATTACAGAGGATCTGGGTGACTTTATTCATGAATTACAAAAAATTAACAATTAATTAGGAAGCAGAGAGGATGTTGTTTTTTATTGCAAGGGAAGTAGAGTATGTCAGAAAGTTTTGCTACACCCAGCAGGATTGCACCTAGGCTACTGTTTTGGTCATCTTACTCAAGAAGGGACATTTTTAAGTAGGTTCACAAGGCTAATTACAGGGCAGGAGAGTTTGTTTAGAAGGAAAGGTTAAACAAGTTGGGCTTAAACCCCTTAGAGTTTAGAAGAATTAAATAAAGATGCAGAGAGAACTCAACAGGGTAGATGCTGGGAGGATGTTTCCATTTGTTGGCGGAATCTGGAGGTGGGGGGGGGGGGGGAGGGCACAGTTCCAAATCAGGGATCTCCCATTTCAGACAAAGATGAGGAACAATTTCTTCTCCCTGAAGGGGTCATTAGAATTTGGAATTCTTCATCCCAGAGAGCAATGGAGGTTGAGCCATTGAACATACTCAATGCTGAATTAGACATAAGGGAGTCAAGGATTAAGGGATGGCTAAGGGGTAGACACAAAATTGGAATTAGGGCAATACTCAGGTCAGCCATAATCTTATGGAATGGTGAACAGAAGCAAGATGGCCAATTCTGCTCCAATTTCTTATGTGTAGCACAATGCCTAAAATGGTACACTAGACTTAAAAATTTAAATAGCCCACTTCAAAATATCATTAGGGTCATAAATTGATTATAAATAAAACAGCAATCAATTCAAACATTTATTTCTAATAATTAAACGATAGCATCATCTAACGGCAAGTCAATTCTCAAAGTTTTACTTACATATTTGTTGCAATACAGTATAGACATAGCTCAAACTTCACGACCAGACAAAAACAGAGCATGAAAGGAAAAGTCTTGGTTTTTCCTTGAAGAGCAGCCATGGATAGGAAAGAGTTGGACATGTGCAAAATGTTCATTGTCCACAACAAAGCAGCTAAAATAGGAACAATCAGATAGTCCCTTAAACGATTCCAAATATATTGAAAGTGCTAAAAGGACAAATAGGTAAAAATTAATCAATGACCAGTTCAGTTTTTTCAAAAAAAAAAATTGTTTAAAAACTGGTAACAGATTTGGGAGAGAGGCTTCACAAGACCATCTGCTGCACAGCAAAATTGAATAGGAAATATTGACATAGCGACTTACAATGATAAACAACGGCAAGACCAAAAATCACAACAGGAAGTAAGGAAGTATTTACCTTGTATGAGATTTTCTTAAATATGCAGACAGATTTTTAAAAGTGTAGTGTTTTACAAAACTAAAAAGCAAAAAAATTATTAGCTCTTGTTCACTAAATCACATATTTAGAACTGTTCAAGTGAAAGGTTAAGAGAATGTATATATTGTTTAATTGTCAATGATGATAATAATAAATTCAAGATTTCAGAGTTGAAAATAACTTCAAAAACAAGGACTCTATAACCATAACTATTGATTTACCATTGGATCCAACATTTTTCATTACCTAAGAAAATACAATCAGAAAGAATGTCTATTTCATAAAATATAGGTTCACGTGCTTTTTAAGGATGTAATACATTTAAGTGATTAAATGACACCAATAAGTTACATGAGCTTTGTCATACTTTGTGGCATCAAACTAACTTGGAACAACATATTTCAAGAGTCTCAGACTGAATAAGGTTTTACAAGTCAAGTCTTTCTTCAGAAACACACTTAAATACTGTGGAAAATCCTGCCCATTAAGAATGAAAACAAGGAAACAATCATGTTTATATAAGTGGATGATTGCAAAATAATAATTTTAAGGATATTAAACTACTCGTACTTTATTTCCATGGTTCATGTCATCTTCAATCCAATGCCAGCTTTTCTCCTTAAAGCAAAATAATCTGAAGCATTAGGGTCAATTACAATCACTGATTCTTCATAAAGTACTTCTAGTGTATACCAGCTTTCCATAGAGTATTTGTTAAGTGCAGAACATAAATAAGCTTCACTTGATTCAAAAAAAAAATTGACTTTCCAATATTGGAAAGTCAATTAACCCATATTTTATTTAGAATGCCAGCAGGCACAGCACACAGAACTAACAGAACAAACATTTTAGATCTAGACTCACATTAAAATTGTGAAACTAATCAAATCAAAATCCTTCTAAAACCAAACAGCAACTACTTAAGGGCAAGCTGAATTTAAATCTCACTAAACGTATTTCATTGGAAGCAACACATTAATAAAATGGCTTATATAGATACACAATATCCAAAAATTAAACATTAGCTTAAATCTTTATGTATAGCAATAAAAACAATTACACTTCCCTGATGTTTTAAAAAAAAATGTTGGAAACTGAAAAGGAATTATGCTGTTTTTGGTGGGAACCATGCTTTTGAGACTGACATGCATTTTCAGAATTTCCCTACCTTTTACAGATATGACTTGACAACACAAAATGCATCCCTAACTCAAGTGGAATCATTGCAGAAAAGCAAAATACTGCTGAAACTTTTAAAATAAAAACAGAAAATGTTCTGTTGCAAGGTCACTGATTTGAAATCTTAACTGTTTCCTGTTTCACTGATGCTCCCTGGTCTGAGTACTTCTAGGATTTTCTGTTTTTATTTCAGAATTGTTATAAGCCTATTTAGCACATCAACACCAATACACAACGGAGTAGGGGGAGTGGTGGGGAAAGTCATTTGAGCCAAAGTAATATTCATTTAGTTGTAGTTAATTTGAGGTACTGAATTATCACTATTTCATCATATTATTCAAATCAAATGAGCACAACCTAGATTTTTACGTTTTCAATGGTAGAAGGACATTAAAACATACATGTCAACATTAATAACATACAGGAATCAAACTCAGCTACCAACGCACTCAGACCTATAAAGTCTGCAACATTCAGAGTTCAATTTTTTTAAATGGGCATTTGGGTGAGGTAAACACAGCCATGTCCCAACAAGAGTCAACACTTTCTGCAAAAGCAAATACCTCATTAGAACCTTAGCCCAAATGTGAACAAGAGTTGAGGTGAGAGTGACTGTCCTTGACATCAAGACAGTCCCATAAAAAAAAAAGTCAATGGAAAGCAGGGGGAAAAGCTGGCTGAATCATACCTAGCACAAAAGAAAGATGTTTCCAATTGTTAAAGGGGAGGCCAAGCATCTCAGGTCCAGGATATTGTTGCAAGCGTTAGGACCAACATCTATTTCAACGACCATCCTTCTATCATAAAAAAGGAATGCAAATTCTCACAGATGACTGCAGAGTTCAGCACCACTTGCAATTTCTCAGAAGCAGTTTGTACCTGCTTGCAGCAAGGCCCTGGTAAAAGCTTGGGCTGAAAGGTAGCAAGTAACATTCTCACAACAGAAGTATCAGGCAATGACTAGCTCCAACAGCTGCAAAAGAAAATCTAACCATCTTCCCTTGACATTCAATGACATTATAGAAAACCTTATCAAAATTCTGGATGTTACTATTAGCCAGAAACTTGGACTGGATCAGCCATATTCAAAGTGCAAGTTGGAGGCTGGAAATTCTGCAGCAAATAACTTGCCTCGAGTCCCCAAAGCACGTCCATCATCTACAAGTCACAAGAGTTGTGGGACGACAGTGGCTAGCACTGCTGCCTCACAGCTCCAGGGATCCAGGTTTCAGTGCATGGAGTTTGCACATTCTGCCCATGTCTACATGGCTTTCCTCCAGGTGCTCTGGTTTCATCCCACAGTTTAAAGATTTGTTGGTTAGATGGATTGGCTATGCTAAATTGCCCTTTAGTGTCCTGAGGTGTGTGTGTTAGATAGATTAACTATGGGAAATGTGTGGGATTATAGGGATGAGGAAGAGGACCTGGATAAGTTATTCAGAGAGAGTCAGTGCAGACTCGATGGGCTGAAAAGCCTCTTCTGCACTGTATGGATTTTATGATTCTAAGTCTGGAATGTGATAGTTTACTATGCACTTGCCTGAGTGAGTGCAACTCAAGCCAAGACATCAACTCAATACCATCCAGGGTGAAATAGCTTTCTTGTTCAGTACCCCATTAAACCTTAAAAATTCACTCCCTCCTCACCAGCACACAGTGGCAACTGTGTGTATTACCCATTTGTAATATGCACTACAGCAACTTGCCAAGATTCCTTTGACATGCTTTCTAAGCGCTACCATTTAAGAGAATGAGGGCAGCATTCACAGAAGAGCACCATCACCTTCTGAGTCACATATCATCCTGACTTGCCACTGCTTCACTATCTCTGGGTTAACAACCTGTAACTTCCTTCCTAACAGCACTGTGGATGTATCTACATTGTATGTCATAGTTCAAGAAAGCAACTCACCACTACCACGGGCATTAAATGTTGGCCCTATTAGCAACATTCGCATCCCATGAACAAATATTGAGGCACGGATGACAGATACAAGGGGAGGGGGGATGTCATCCACCATTACACATTAACAAAAGCCCAGTCATCAAACAGCAAATGAGTTACAAACTGCACTCAGTTGGTAGATTTCTCACCAAGTCAGAGGCTGTAGATTCACAGTACCTCGCCAAAAACTTGAACACAATCAAGATTAACGCCAATGGCGTACTGAGGGAGAACCACACTGTTGTGGGTCCCATCTAACAAGCTTTCAGAGCCATGCTTCTTCACCAGGTGATGCGTACCCGGCAAAGGAGCAACATTCCGAAAGTTTGTGATTTCAAATAATGCAGTTGGACCATAACTTAGTGTCATGTGACCTCTCACCTTGCCTACTCCAGTTCAATACCAGCATCTTTGCATCAAGGAAAGATACTATATGGCCGTTTGTTTCAGTGCATGTGGTAGTCACGTTGCTTACAAGGATGACCACAATTCAGGAAATACTTCATTGGCTATAAAGTGCTTTCATATGCTGTAGGATGCAAAGGGAGACCAGGTATGATACGGTGGCATAGTGGTTAGCAATGCCGCCTCAGCACCAGGCACCCAAGTTCAATTCTGGTCTCAGGTCAGTTCTGTTTGGAGTTTGGACATTCTCCCCATGTCTTCATGAGTTTCCTCCAGCAATTCCACACAGTCCAAAACATGTAGGTTAGATTAATTGATTATCATAGAATCCCTACAGTACAGGAGGCCATTCAATCCAGTCAGCCTGCATCAACATCAATCTCACTGAGGCCGTGCAATCCCACAAATTTACCCTGTTAATCCCCTGACACAAACATGCAAACTCCAAACACTGACCAAGGCTGGAATTGAACCCAGGTCCCTGGTACTGAGGCAGCAATGCTAACCACTGTGCTTCTATGCTAAATTGACTTGTGTCAAGGGATTAGCAGGGTAAATATGTGCAAATAGGGGAATGGGTCTGGATGGGATTGTGGTCAGTGCAGACTTGATGGCTTCCTTCTGCACTGAAGGGATTCTATACAAATTCAAGAACTTCCATTTATCAGTGCCAAACTACTGCATTATCAACAGTTCAGACCTGCTGGAGGTTTGGGGAGATGGGAATGATTTGGGTAGGAGGAATGGTTGCGGGGAGGCGGGGACGGTGGGTGGGGGGCAAGCGAGGAGGAGGCGGGGACGGGGACGCGGGGGGGCAAGCAGATAAGGACCGGTGCGTGGGGAGAAGCGATAAGACGTTGGTGGGGGGCAAGCGAGGAGGAGATCGGGACAGTCGTGAGGGGGGGGGGGGAAGCGAGGAGAGAGGGGACAGTCGTGGGGGGGGGGGGGAAGCGAGGAGGAGATGGGACAGTCGTGGGGGGGGGGGGGGAAGCGAGGAGGAGATGGGGACAGTCGTGGGGGGGGGGGGGGGAAGCGAGGAGGAGTGGGGACGTCGGGGCGGGGGGGGGGGGAAGCGAGGAACGGAGATGGGGCAGTCGTGGGGGGGGGGAAGCCGAGAGGGAATGGGACAGTCGTGGGGGGGGGGGAAGAAGCGAGGAGGAGATGGGGACAGTCGGGGGGGAGGGAAGAGAGGAGGAGATGGGGACAGTGTGGGGGGGGAGGGAAGCGAGGAGGAGATGGGGACAGTCGTGGGGGGGGAGGGAAGCGAGGAGGAGATGGGACAGTCGTGGGGGGGGAGGAAGCGAGGAGGAGATGGGAAAGTCGTGGGGGGGGAGGGAAGCGAGGAGGAGATGGGGACAGTCGTGGGGGGGAGGGAAAGCGAGAGGAGGGAGCTGGGACAGTCGTGGGGGGGGAGGGAATCGAGGAGGAGATGGGGACAGCGTGGGGAAAGCGAGGAGGAGATGGGGACATTCGTGGCGGGGGAAGCGAGGAGGAGATGGGGACAGTCGTGGGGGGGAATCGAGGAGGAGATGGGACAGTCGGGGGGGAGCAGGAGGAGAGATGGGGACAGTCGTGGGGGGGGAAGCGAGGAGGAGATGGGGACAGTCGTGGGGGGGAAGCGAGGAGGAGAGAGGGACAAGGCTTGGGGGGGAAGCGAGGGGAGAGGGGACAGTCGTTGGGGGGGAACGAGGAGGAGATCGGGACAGTAGTGTGGGGGGGAAGACGAGGAGGAGATGGGGACAGTCTTGGGGGGGAGCAAGGAGGAGGAGATGGGGACAGTCGTGGGGGGAAGCTGAGGAGGAGAAGGAGATGGGGACAGTCGTGGGGGGGGAAGCGAGGAGAGATGGGGACAGTCGGGTGGGGGGGGAAGCGAGGAGGAGATGGGGACAGTCGTGGGGAAGCGAGGAGGAGATGGGACAGTCGTGGGGGGGAAGCGAGGACGGACGATGGGGACAGTCGTGGGGCGGGGAAGCGAGGAGGAGATGGGGACAGTCGTGGGGGGGAAGCGAGGAGGAGATGGGGACAGTCGTGGGGGGAAGAGAGGAGGAGATGGGGACAGGTCGTGGGGGGGGAATCGAGGAGGAGATGGGACAGTCGTGGGGGGGAAAGCAGGAGGAGATGGGGCAGTCGTGGGGGGGAAAGCGAGGAGGAGATGGGGACAGTCGTGGGGGGGAGCGAGGAGGAGATGGGGACAGTCGTGGGGGGGAAGCGAGGAGGAGATGGGACAGTCGGTGGGGGGGGAAGCGAGGAGGAGATGGGACAGTAGTGGGGGGGAAGCGAGAGGAGATGGGGACAGTCGGGGGGGGGGAAGCGAGGAGGAGATGGACACAACAAAAACACAACGAGGAGGATGGGGACAGTCGTGGGGGGGGAAGCGAGGAGGAGATGGGGACAGTCGGGGGGGGGACAGGAGGAGGGGGGACCAGTCGTTGGGGGGGAAGCGAGAGGAAAACAAAAACACAACAGGCGAGAGGGACAGTCGTGGGGGGGGGAAGCGAGGAGGAGATGGGGACAGTCTGGGGGGGAACGAGGAGGAGATGGGGACAGTCGTGGGGGGGGAAGCGAGGAGGAGATGGGGAGTCGTGGGGGGGGAACGAGAAGCGGGAGGAGATGGGGACAGCGTATGGGGGGAAGCGAGGAGGAGATGGGGACAGTCTTGGGGGGGAAGCGAGGAGGAGATGGGGACAGTCGTGGGGGGGGGAAAGCGAGGAGGAGATGGGGACAGTCGTGGGGGGGAAAGCGAGGAGAGATGGGGACAGTCGTGGGGGGGGAACGAGGAGGAGATGGGGACAGTTGTGGGGGGGAAAGCGAGGAGGAGATGGGGACAGTTGTGGGGAGGAAAGCGAGGAGGAGATGGGGACAGTTGTGGGGAGGAAAGCGAGGAGGAGATGGGGACAGTTGTGGGGAGGAAAGCGAGGAGGAGATGGGGACAGTTGTGGGGAGGAAAGCGAGGAGGAGATGGGGACAGTTGTGGGGAGGAAAGCGAGGAGGAGATGGGGACAGTTGTGGGGAGGAAAGCAAGGAGGAGATGGGGACATTTGGGTGGGGGGAGGAAGGAGTAAAGAGATGGGGACATTTGGGGGGGGGGGGAGGAAGGAGTAGAGAGATGGGGACATTTGGGGGGGGGGGGGGGAGGAAGGAGTAGAGAGATGGGGACGGTTGGGGAGGGCGAGGAGAGAGATGAGAATGGTTAGGAGAGTAAGGGCAGGGAAGAATGATGGAGAGATACTGCCAGGGAGCAAAACAGCAAGCAGCCGGGGAATCTTTTTAAATAGCTGAGAAAGGGAAAGCGTGGCCTGGCTCCTCCTCTCCCATCCTGCATCTCCCTCTATGGAGACGCTCCTGTTGAAGATGGAAATGCGACCAGAGGAGGCTTGTGAACCGGCCTGAATCCACCCTGGGCCCCGGCCTGGAGGTACCCACACCGTGTGTCAATAACAGACGGGACATGAGCTTGCAGGCCGCACCGAGACTTTTAACCTCAACCGCCCTCCACCTCTCGGTCTGGGATTCACCTCAGGGAATGAGCGGCCTGTGAGGAGGGGAGGGGGCGGGTAGCTCATTCCGACCGTCCATCGCTCCCGGTTATTATTATTTATCCACATGCATGTGTGTGTAATTGCGGAAGACAGATGTGCCCGGCGTTTTTTTTTTCTCTACCTCAATCGGTTGGTGCTCGCTGTTCCCCCTCTCTGCTCTCGGCCATTGCCTCTCTCTCCCTCTGTCCCCTTCCCGCTCGCTCACGCCGGCCACCAATGCGCGAGCGCCGGCTTCAAATAACTGCCACTCACGCGCCTGACCCCGCCTCCTTTCAGCGCCACGCCCCCGTGCCCGCCTCCCGGGCCAAGCGGACCTTGGCGGCCCCCTCCTCCTCCCGCCCTGTCAATCAACCTCAGCCCCACCCACGCCACGCACCCGCCAGTCATTTTCCACCAGGTGGGCGTAGCAGTAAACCTCATCTCTCTCTCTGTCTCGCTCTCTCTCTCTCTCTCTCTCTCGCTACCTCCCCCCTCCTGTCAATCACTGACAGCCCCGCCCTCTCTCCTTTCCGACTCAGACCCAATCGCCTGTCACTTACCACTGAAGAGGGGGCGTGGCATTCATTATACATCCCGCCCACTATCCCTCTACCCATTCAGCTCCGATGTCAGTCAGATTCAAATCCCATCCTGCCGCCCTGCCCCCCATCCAACTATTGGTTGTTACCATCTGGGCCCCGCCCTCCTGCCAGCTGTGGATACGTCCATTCTGGTCCCACCCCTTTCAGCGCGGGGGCAAATTCAAATCAGCTGTGCCAACTGCAGTCAGGCTCAGGGCAGAGGGAGAGCGCTGGGGTGGGATATGAAGTTGTTTGGCTAAGTAATAGTAGTGGTTTTGAAGTTTAGTTTGGTAGTGGCAGAATTGGCTTACATTAACACTACAATGAAGTTACTATGAAAATCCCCTAGTCGCCACACTCCAGTGCCTGTCCGGGTACACTGAGGGAGAATTTAGCATGGCCAATGCACCCTAACCAGCACGTCTTTCAAACTGTGGGTGGAAACTGGAGCCAACCCATGCAGACACAGGGAGGACAGGCAGACTCCACGCTGACAATGACCCTAGCCAGAAATTGAACCCGGCTCCCTAGCATTGTGAGGCGATAGTGTTAACCACTTGTATCACCGTGCTGCCTGATGTGAAAAGTAATCATCACCAATACTCTATTTCTTAAAATAACCAGTCACGGTGGCCCAGTGGTTAGCATAACAACCTTGCAGTGCCAGGGACAGAGTTCAGTCTGCAGCTTGGATCAGTGTCTGTGTGAAATTTGCATGTCCTTCCCTTGTCTGCATGGGTTTCCTCCCACAGTCTGAAAGACATGCTGGTTAGGTGCATTGATGGTCATGCTAAATTCTCTCTCAGTGTACCTAGACAGGCGTCAGAGTGTGGGACTAGGGGATTTTCACAGTAACTTCATTGAAGTGATAACGCAAGCCTATTTGTGACATGAATGAATAAAAATCAAACAGAGGGTGGTGGAGATTAGGTTCCCAGGGTGAATAGTTAAGATAGTTTCCTCGATGTGTTAAAGACAACCAAGTTTTGGGTGTTAGGGCACAACTTCAAAATTTGCACTGATTGCCAACTGTGAGGTGGATAGTGATGAGCATAAGAAGGTGTAGGTTGGTGAATGTGATAGACTTGTGACAGCTGACGTTGCAGTGGAAGAGGGTTAATTAAAGGAGATCTTTGTAAAGTGGCACAGGAACAGGGAAATTTGGAGCATTTCTGCATAAGGAGACCTTATTGAAACATATAAGATGATTAGAGGTTTAGATAGGGTGGACAGTGATAGCCTTTTTCCTAGGATGGAGAAAGCCAGCACGAGGGGACATAGCTTTAAATTAAGGGGTGGCAGTTATAGGACGGATGTCAGAGGTAGGTTCTTTACCCAGAGGGTGGTAAGAGTATGGAATGCTCTGCCTGCTGCAGTTGTAGATGCGCCAAGTTTGGTGGCGTTTAAGAGGTTAGTAGATAAGTTTATGATGAAAAGGGAATGGTTTAGGTTAGAGGGTCATTGCTTTTTCTTAATTGGTCGGCGCAACATCGAAGGCCGAAGGGCCTGTTCTGCGCTGTAATGTTCTATGTTCTATGTTCTAAGCCATTGAAAGTGACAGGGCAAATTGAGAAACTGATTAAAAGAGCATCCAGAATCCCAGGCTTTATGAACAGAGCCATGTGTACAAAAGCAAGGAAATTATGGTGAAACTTTATGAAAACTGGTTTGGCATCAACTGTAGTATGGTATCCCGTTCTGAACACCACACTTCATAAAGAATGTGAAGGTTTTAGAGAGGGTGCAGAAAAGATAGCAGGCTAAGAGGATTTTCAGATGGCAACAGACAGGGATCAAATACCACAATTATTTACAATATATGTTAATGACTTGGATGAGGAAATGAACATACAATTGCTAAATTTGTGGATGTACAAATAGGCAGAAAGAAAAATGGTGAGGATGGCACTGAGTTCACATAGGGATAAAAATAGGTTAAGTGAGTGGGCAGAAACATTGCAGATGGAATATAATGTAGGAAAATGTGAAGTTATCCACATTGTTAAGAAGAATAAAGGAGTTGAATATTATTTAAAGGGAAAAAGACTGCAGGAAATTCAACAAAGAAGGATTTGAGGGTCCTCATGCATAGATCAGAAAACACTTGCATGCAAGTTCAGCAGATAGTAGGGAAGGTACTATCCTTCCCTACTATCTATCTTCCCTACTATTGGCTCTTTTCTCAAAGGGAATGGAGTATAAAAATAGGGAACTGTTGCTAAAACTATTTAAGGCACTAGTTAAATCACAATGGGAGTATTGTGAACAGTTTGGTCCCCTTATCGAAGGAAATATATACTAACATTGGAGGCAGTCTAGAGAAGGCTCAAAAGGTTGCTTCTGGGTATGGAGGGATTTTCTTATAAGGAGAGGTTGAATAGGCTGGACCTACATTCACTGGAGTTTAGAAGAATGAGAGTTGACTTATTAAGCATTCTCAGGGGGCTTTTGTAGGGTAGATTAGGAAAGGAGTCAAGGGTTATGGGGCTAAGGTAGAAAAATGGAGTTGAGAATTATCAGATTAGTCATAGTCTCATTGAATGGCAGAATAGACTTCATGCACTGAATAGTCTATTTCAGCTCATATATTTTATTGTCTAAGGAGTGGTTTCAAATATGAGAAACCCCAATTAAGTATATGAATTGGAGGAACTGAGGTTGTTCCTTGGGCAATATAAGGCTGAGAGGTGGTTTGCAGAAAAGTCCAAAATCATAAACGTCTAAACAGAGTAAATAGGGAGAAACTGATCCTTTTAGTAGCAGGAACAAGAACCAGAGGACACTAATTTGAGGTGAATTTCAAAAGAACCAATAAAATGAGGAAAAATCTTTTGATACTACATGGTTATTGTATATATTAAGAAGGATTGCAGGTTGTTTTAAGAGCTGATCACATGATTTGATGCTGATGTCATTAGGGTGTTTGTAGAGGCTGCTGTTTTACTTTCACGTTCTCTGCTCTGCACAGAATATCTCTTTCAATAGAACCTGTTGTGTGTTAGTTTGAATATTTTCTTTCTATTAAAATCCATAATGCGTAACATTGTTTGGTCATTATGGTATAGAATGCACTAACTCAATGTCTGGTGGAAGTAGTTAAAATCAAAGCTCTCAAAAGATCAATTGGATAAGCACCTGGAGAGGAAGAAAATTTCAGGGGCATGGGAAAAAGATGAGGGGGTGGGATTGACTGAGTTGCCCTTTGCAGAGAGGATATTCCAGGACAAATGGCCTCCTTCTGTGCTGTAATCATGAATTTATTCAAGGTTGAGTTGGATTGATTTTTGATTGCTAAGAGTTAAATGGCAGATTGAAAAGTGGAATTGAGACCACAAGCAGACCAGCCATCTTACCAAATGATGGTGCTGGCTCGAAGGGTCGAGTGGTCTATTCTTGTTCCTAAGTTATATGTTCTCACAGTCCTATGAACATGCTGGAAATACTCAGCAGCTCTCCCAGCAACCAAAATGTTAATTCTCTTTCTCTCTGCATAAATGTTGCTTAATGTCCTATATATTTTCAGCATTTTCTGCTTTTTTACAATTTGTCAAATTACTTTACTATAAACATTGGCAATCTTTGATGACAAATATTACAAACCTGGCATTATAGTATGTTTTATCAACTTTACTCTTACTTGAGATTTATTAAAGAAACACAAGGTTCATTCTAATTCCTTAAAATTAGTATTAAAACAGTGCTGAAGTGCAATTGCTAGTGAGAGGTGTATACCTGGCAGCACCAGCTGGGTAAATGCCAATGCCATTTTTGTAACTGCCAATTTCAACTGTCCAAACTAAATGTGCAACTGCCAGCATCAGGTGTGTAACCACCAGCTCCAGGTATGTAATTGGCACGTGTAGCCATTAGCTCCAAACTTGCACTCCAAAAGTAGCCACTTCTCTTAACAAGCTGTTCCAGTCCAGCCACAGCCAACTGACAAAGTGGATAAATATCCGTTGGGTGTGGGGGCTCATGTTGGCATGGCGGTCTCAGGTTGGAGGTTGGCTTGGCCTTGGGGCTTGTGTGGCATTCATTTCCTCCTCTCTGCTGAGGTTTCTCTAAGCAGTTGTTTATGCAATTGATTCCCAGCTCCGCTGATGTCAAACTGGTTACTCTGCCATCTGTCTGCTGGAGAGGCACTGTGATTTCTGTTGACATCCTAGGCCTCACTAATAGGCAGTGCTGCTCCAATCAGGAAAGTTCAGCAAGTTTTAATATGGCTCCACACACAACATGGACTCTGCAGTGCTGCCTTCGATGGGATTCTTGGAAGCCAGTGCACCAAATATACAGGTGGCCATGCTCATGTCAATGATGCAGGAGTTCCCAATGGGGACCCCTTCAGAGATACCCATAAGCCCCCCATGACTGCCATGGTAGTGATGTGGCAGCTCATTAAGGTCACACTTGTACTGGGCATGGTGTTGCGTTGCCAGGATCCAGACTTATGGGGACACTGGTTCCTGGGAGAAAGTGAGGGATCTGAAATGGATAACCTAACTGATCGTCTATCTCTCTCTCTCTCTCTTCTCCCCTTCCCCACCGCACTACAGACATATCATGAATTTCACTGAGTAGCTAATTGAGCTGGCCAAATATTGCAACCATGGTGGAAGAGGAAGAGGAGAAGATTGACATATGGCCATGGCAAGGCCAACTCAGACCACAGACTACAACAGGAGGACAGGGAGCTGGCCGTTAGGGGCAAGATCGGGTGCTCATCAGTCCAGACTGTGTCTCAGCTGGAGACAGTGGGATATCTCTATCACATCTTTGTGAATCTGGCAATTTGCAGGACAGAAGGGCACCCACACCCGCTGACAGTCAAGGTCACAGCAACCCTCAACTTCTATGCCACCAGGTCACTCCAGGCTGTCAGTGGAGACACTTGCAGCATTGCCAGTCTTCTGTACATAAGTGTGCCCATGAAGAAATGCTCTGTGTATCCGAGCAAGCCACAATTTCAACTTTGACTTGGGCCAGGCTCAACAGGAAGCCTGGACTGCAGGCTTTGTTATCATTGCCAGGATAGAATGCTGATCTTACAAATGACATTGAAATGCATTCATGTTCACGCTAACAAGATGCACCCAACATGATCTGTAAAAAAAGGGCTGAGAAGATAGCAAACTGTTTGGCAGTAGGCACAAATCTTATTTTTAGCTTTGCACACTATCTCACCACACTGGTTGACAGGCAGAAAAGCAGTAAGATCGCATCCATCTTATTACATAAATTGAGCATTAAGGCTCAGACTGACTCCTAAAGGGAACATCAATCCATTTCTCTCCAGTGGCTGTTTATACTCTGACTCAAGTTTCAGGCAATATTTATCCCATAACGGCATTGCTTCAGTTGTAATATAAATATACCCTTTTATTTTCATAATTTGCAATAGAATTAAAATTACCATTGCTATTATTGAGTTATTAACTGTGAATTACATCACACAGCCCAAGTTCCATTACATCATAAGAGAACTTGAGTGGAAGTGAATCTATCATCAGCAGAATAAATTTCTTGTGGGTTTTTTCAAATCTCATTTATCAAGTGGCTCAATGAGTGAAAACACTTACTTACTGTGTTCTTGTATCATATATGCCTGTAGGCGCCAGGCTCAATTCCCAGTCTTTCTATCTGCTAACTAACAAACTTTTAGCTTTGATAAAGGGTCATCTATAAACAAAATGTCAGCTCTTTTCTCTCCTTACAGATGCTACTAGACCTGCTGAGATTTTCCAGCATTTTCTCCTTTGCTTTCTAACTACTCAGTGAACAGTACCCTCACCTGAGTAAGAAATTGTAGATTGAAATTCCACTCCAGAGAGCATGATGTACAGAGCATCCATCACTTCGTGAATGCATTCCAGTTAGTTCAGTACTAAAAGGAATACCGCACTTTTGGAATCAGCATATTTCAGTTGTGATATTAAACCAAGGTCCCATCTACTCTTCTTGAGTAAATGATGACATGGTATTACTATGAAAAAGAGCAGGGGAGTTCTTTCTAATGTCCTACCTAACATCTATCTCAAAATCAACAGAATATCTGATCACGATCACATTGTTATTGGTGGCACTCTTCTGGGCAAATTGATTCAATTATTTCCTATGTTTCAGCAATAACCAGACTTCAAAAGTACTTTAACCAAAAGAGAAAATGCTGGAAAGTCTCAGCAGGTCTGGCAACGTCTGTAAGGAGAGAAAAGAGCCAATGTTTTGAGTCCAGATAATCTGAAAAGGTCATTAGCAGCATCTGACAGGGTTATCTGGACTCGAAGATGGTGAATAAAAAAAAAACAGAAAATAAACCTGTTACACTTTCCTACCTGGAAACAGTGCCTTTACATTACCAGGAAAAAGAAACTTGCTGTTTGGTAACGAATTAAGCCAACTGCAAAATGCTTCATCAAAAACATTACAAAATTGTGTGTTGACCACGTCCCCGCATTGCTTGTGTGGATGAAAGAAAATAAAGATAGTTTCTCCAGAGCAGTGACATAATAGAGAGAATACAACATCACAAAGCGATTCTAACTGATCTTCTAGAACATTACAAACCACAAAATTATAGTTTCAAAACTACAATTGAAGAGTATCAAAGGTGAATTGCATTAATAGCTCAATTGGTGCTGCTGCATATTTAGATACAGATATATATACACATCCTCTCCATCCTGTTCTAGCCTCCAGTTAGTTAATGGATGATCTGTACCTTAATTTCAATTTCTGCCTTAATTCCATAGTCTTGAAAACCCTTAACCTGGTGTGCAGAGCTACACAATAAAGGCTGTGGGAGTCCCTTGTGGAGTTTCATTGAGGTTTGGGGTCATTCTCTGCACATTACCGCAATTAATGACTCAACATCAAATGCATGTGAAAATACTTCTTATTTAAAAAAAATCATAAAAAGGAAAGATAACTTTATTAGAGAGAGAAAATCACTATATATTAAATGAAAGCAAGAAAGACAACTCTATTGTAGTAACCCCAAATTGGTTTGTTTAACATTTCCCCAAAATGGTAAAACAACCCCAAATTAGTCTGTTCTAGACAGTTTCCTAAAATGGTACCATTCCCCTTGCTACATCCATCACCAAGTCTCCAGAAAGGAGTGATTCTTCAGTCAGTCACTCAGTCAATGTCTCTTCCTCTATATTCTTCAGTGGTTGACTATTCCACTCTGGTTGCAGCTTTGAATGCTGGATGCTGTGCCTCTTTAGGTCCAATTTTTGACTCCATTCCAGCTGTCTGAAGCCTCCGCTCAGACTTCCTTGTCTGACAACCCTGAATCCTTATCAATTTTTCTCCCAGGCTCAATCTTGTGGAATCTGTAGACCATATCTGTGTTAAATGTTATAGGCTACACTCCCTCTTTAATTATCTTAAAAGCCTTTTCCTGATGTTTTGATTACACTTCAGTCCCATGCTCCTGAACTATGAGCACCCGGTGTGTGGGGGGTGGGGGGGTGGGGAGAGGAGGAAAAGAGGTGGAGGGGGAGGGGAAGAGGTGGAGGGGAAGAGGTGGGGTGCGGGGAAGGCGAGGATCTCCACAAACTTGCCTGGGCCTAGCCAAAAGAGCTATTAACAGGTCCAGGCAGCGGGCCACTGAGGGGTTCATCCAGCCTGGTTGTCTGCCCCTCAGCTGTGTCTATATTCATGGCCCAGTGTCCCTGGAGAGGGAGCATGTGGTGTCGGAGGGCACCATTGAGGCCTTCCATGCTCATTGGGCATCATAGGGACTGGGCTGTATTATTGACCCCCCTTAACCACATTTTGATGTAATGTTTTAAGTTTCCATTCTGCTTTGTCTTTTGTTTTGGGGGCTGTCCCTTTTAATTTGTCCCTCAGTTTATTTGATTTAATTTATATATTATATTTATTTGCTAGAAAGGATGACACTGTGAGGCTTGCAGGAGTCAGGCTATTTACAAATCTTTTTGATGGTGACTTCTATTGGCTAGTAATCAATTTATACTGTCCATCAATCAGAAACAGAAACAATCTCTTGATTCTTCACCATAGTTGACCACCCATGTCTAAGGTTATGTCCTTGTCCTGGCTTATAGTTCAAGGGTCACTAAATGAGGTAGGAATTGATTCCTGTTAAACCATAGAAAATAACTTTTATTTCAGCAGATCCAACTACCTGTTGCTATTAATTACTGTTGATTATATAATTGATTAATACTCGACTAAATCAAAGCACAGTCACACATAATTTAAAGCAAGATCCACAAAGTAACTTCAAAAAAAATCATTACAAGCTTAATACTGGTTCTGTTTAAATCAAGAGCAAAGCAGAAAATACAAAAAATAATGATTGCAGGCTTTAAGCCTGCAAGAGATCATTACCAGAACTCAGAATGGTCCAAAGATGCAGTTCCAATCAAAGTCAATAGACTAGCTTTAAACTCTTAAGCCCAAAACCCAAATAGCATTCCAGGACCAGACAAACTGCTCTGACTGAATCATCATAGAATCCCTACAATGTAGGAAGAGGCCATTTGGTCCATTGAGTCTGCACTGACCATCCAGGCCCTACCCCCTTATTCCTACATATTTACTCATTAGACACTAAGGGGCAATTTTAACATGGCCAATCAACCTAACCCACACATCTTTGGATTGTGGGAGGAAACCAGAGCACCTGGAGGAAACGCACACAGACACAAGGAAAATGCGCAAACCCCACACAGATAGTAACCCAAGCTGGGAATCAAACCCAGGTTCCTGGAGCAGCAGTGCTAACCACTCTGCCATCGACTGCGAGCTTAGAGTCTGAACAGGTCCTGCATATCTCAAAGCATAAAGCCTCTTATTATTCATCACAAATAGATCACATTCTGATATTCTCGACCATACTGACATTACATCTCCATCCTGTTCTAATACTGTATCCATTCAAGGGCTGCTTTGGAATTCAACAGTGGTCAACAACGGAGTAATTAAAATTGGGGGATGTGCAAGCGTGCATAATGATTAAGGCAAATGTTTCTGAGGGTTGAAGGACTGGAGCAGGTTACAGTCATAGAAAGGGTATATGTAAATGAGTACGGCAAATGTCTCTGAGGGTTGAAGGGATGGAGGAGCTTACAGGCATAGAAAGGGACAAGACTACGGAGGGATTTGTAAAAGCAGATAAGAATTTTTAAATTGAAGGGTTTCTTAATTTGAAACTATTGCTGGTCAGCAAGCATAAGAATGTCATCCAGTGCCAGTTAGAATATAGACAAGAGAGTTTTGGATGCTCTTAAGTGTATGGAGGGTGGCAGAGGAGAAACGAGTCAAGACGGCATTGAAACAGTCAGATGCGGAGACGATAAAGGCTTGGATGAGAACTTCAGCGCTGAGTGAGTTGGGGCAAGAGTGGGATCAGTGTTTGTACAGAGGTGAAAATAGATGATCTCAGTGGACCTGTGTTTCAAAGCTCATCTCAGGGTCAAGGATGACACCAAAATTATGAATAGTCTGGTTCAGCCTGAGATGGGTAACCAGGTGAGGGACAGAATTGGTGGCCAGAAAATGGAGCTTATGGAAGGGGTCAAAGACAATGGCTTCAGTCTTGCTAGTAGTTAGTTGGGGGAAATTTCTACTTATCCAGTATTGGCACATAGGAATTTCTAGATAGCAAAGACCAAATTTCTTCTGGTTCATATCTATATCCTAGCAGTTGCATGACACAGTACAACAAAAATGGAGTGTTGAATAATTATGGCATTCTCCCTCAGTTAGCCTATAAAATTCCCAAACATGATGTCACGAGAACACCCAATGATAGAGAGCTTTGGGAACTGTAGGCCTAAAATCATTTTTTACCTCCCAAGCACACTTACCAAACCATGGGTCAAATTACTGACAGTGTATTCCCAAAATGTTATTTTTTAAACTATGCTGTCTAATCCTCCCTCCCCTCCTAACCAAGCTGTGTTAAAAACCTCTTTTGTCTTTCACATATTGTAAAACAGTAATGAAATAAAACCCTGTGAAATCTCCCATTGAAATTCAGTACTTCTACGATATTGATTAAAAAAAATACACAATGTCAGCAATGAAAACTAAAAATGCCTGCCCTCCCCCCCAAAGGAAACAATGGATTATTCAACAATATCGATTCTGATCTGTGACTTCGTGAAGTTTAGAGGTTTTATGCTATAATTGACTTGGGGCCCAGTGGTTAGCTTTGCTGCCTCATAGCGTCAAGAACCTGGGTTTTGTTCCCTACTTGGAGACTGCACATTCTCCCCATGTCTGCATGGGTTTCCTCCAGATGCTCCAGTTTCCTTCAACAGTTCAAAAGACATGCTGATTAGACATATTGGCCATGCTAAATTCCCTTTAAGTGTTCTCAACAATCGCTGGAATGTGGAGACTAGGGGATTTTCACTGTAACTTTGCAGTGTTAACGTAAGCCTTACTTGTGACACTAATAAATAAACTTTAAAACTTTTGTAAAGAAAGAATTAACTTGTATTGGTATAATCTATATATAATTTATATTTTACAATCTTAGGATGCCTGAAAAAAAGCACTTAGAGACCAAAGAGAGTATATTTGAGAGGTAGTCATTGTTGTAATATAGGAAAACTGCATAATTCGCTATTGCTACTTCATTCCCTGAATAGGTGGCCTCTGATGAAGCACTCTCCCTTGTGGCCAAGAATGTAATTACAGCTATGCTCATAAAATTTCCTGCTGAATGAAAACTTGTGCACAATGAAGGTTTAGTTGGTAGCAAAAGTACTAGCTTTCAGAGCGCTGCTCCTTCGTCAGGTAAATCTTGCTACCAAATAAACCTGTCAGACTTCAACCCGGTGTTGTGAGACTTCTTACAGTGTTTACCCCAGTCCATCACCGGCATCTCCACATCACAATGAAGGTGGGTTTATTACTGTTTACAACCCACCGCAGTGGAGCAATACTCGATCGGTTTCCTGTTTTTAATATGTCCCCAATATGCCATTTAATATTAGATATTTAGCTCATCTAGCCCCAAATCAGTTGGATTAGCATGCGATACATTGGAACCCTGCTGGGTCTTTTCGACATTCAGTCCCCCAACCTCACTAAGACCTGTTCCATCTCACTGTATGCTTTTAGTATTAAACCAAGCACAAATCAGATTGTGCAGTTTTCAGGTCATGCAGCACCATGATAAAATCATCAGGGAAGCAGGATTACAACAATGGAGGCTGTTGAGTTCTGGATAATCCATAACTTTTCACCTTAATATAGGCTAATGTTTATTTATTATTAGTCACAATTAATGCAATGAAATTACTGTGAAATTCTCTTAGCCACCACACAATGGCACCTGTTCGGGTCAATGCACCTAACCAGCACATCTTTCGTTTGACAAGGTCCCTCATGGCAGACTGGTGCAAAAGGTTAAATCTCGTGGGATAAAAGGTGAGCTGGCGAGATGGGTGAAGAACTGGCTTGGCCATAGAAGACAGAGGGTAGCAGTGTCGGGGCTTTTTCCCAGTTAGAGGTTGTGATTAGTGGTGTTCCGCAGGGCTCTGTACTGGGACTTCTGCTGTTTGTGATATATATAAATGATTTGGAAGATGATGTAGCTGGTGTGATCAGTAAGTTTGCGGACGATACGAAGATTGCTGGAGAGTGATGAACATTGTCAGAGAATACAGCAGGATATAGATAGGCTGGAAAATTGGGTAGAGAAATGGCAGATGGAATTTAATCCAGATAAATGCAAAGTGATGCATTTCGGTAGATCTAGTGTAGGGGAGAACTATACAATAAATGGCAGAACCATCAGGAGTGTAGACACAGAGGGACATGGGCATGCAAGTCCACAGACCCTTGAAGGTGGAGAGTGTGGTAAAGAAGGCATATGGCATGCTTGCCTTTATTGGACAGGGCATAAAGTATAAAGGTTGGCATATAATGTTGCAGCTATACAGAATGTTAGTTAGGCCATATTTGGAATACTGCATCCAGTTCTGGTCGCCACATTACCAGAAGGATGTTGAGGCTTTGGAGAGAGTATAGAAAAGGTTTACCAGGATGTTGCCTGGTATGGAGGATCTTAGGAGAGATTGAGTAAACTGGGGTTGTTCTCCCTGGAAAGGAGGAGGATGAGAGGCAACCTATAAAATTATGAAGGGCATAGATAGGATGAACAGTGGGAAGTTTTTTCCTCAGGTCAGAGGTGACGAACACAAGGGGTCACAAATTCAAGGTGAGGAGGGCAAGGTTCAACACAGATGTCAGGGGAACATATTTTACACAGAGGACGGTGGGGGCCTGGAATGCATTGCCAAGCAAGGTGGTTGAGACAGACACACGGATCATTTGAGACTTATCTAGATAGTCAAACTGGGAATAGAGGGATACAAACAAATGGTCTAGTTGGGCTCATGAGTGGCGCAGGCTTGGAGGACTGAAGGGTCTGCTCCTATGCTGTATTGTTCTTTGTTCTTTCAGACTGTGGGAGGAAACCGAAGCACCCGCGGACACAGGGGGATCATGCAAACTCCACACAGACAGTGACCCAACTTGGGTCTCTGGCACTATGAGGCAGCAGTGCTAACTACTGTGCTACCCTAATGGACTTAGGAGATGGAGACTCTTGGATTCTCCAATCACTTTAACAGCCGAATGGCCACAAGCAGAACAGATGTTCATCATCTAGATTGGCGTTCTCTCACATATGTTAAACCAAATCATAGTTTGCTGATCTGATTTCAAATATTACACATGAAGTCATTGTTGGAAGAGTGGGTGAAGTCAGTGTCTTTGTGGCACACTTGCTTGTCCTATAAATACCAGATTCTGTTCTCCCAAAATGCTGTGAAGAGAGATAAATCTGGTTTATAATTTTTATTGATAAACATACTTTTGGCATAGTCAGATGAATGTAGTTTGCCCATCATAACGCAATAAAATTCTGGAAACTATCAAACATAACATTTCTTCAGTGTAACACTATTTAATTTAGCAAGTCAATTTACAAACTGTTAGCTCGCACCAATTAGAATGGCATAAGTACACAAAAGAGAATATAACAAATTATTGCATTGAACCTTAATGAGATGCAAACCAATGAGTAAGCACAGCTGTCTCAACCCAAAATATACAAAGCAATTAAAATCCAATAACCAACAACTTTGAAGTTAATATAAATGAATAATAGATAATTGCTTTTGGTTGATGTAAGTGACTGCTTGTTTTAAACGTTAATATTGTAAGTGGTTAAGACTTTCCTATCCATTACATGTAGTGCTCATAAAATCTATGTAAATTAAACTCACATGCAAAATACCTTTCTACAAGACTAGTTGGAATTCCTAACATGTACTACTGTAAGGTGCTTTTATCATTCAAGACAACCAATGATTAGTAAACAAGTATGTTTCCATTAAGTACGTTTAGTCTGTATATGCATAGAAGTTTTTTTTAATTCACTTAACAGGATGTTGATGGTCACTCGCTTGGTCAGCGTTTACTGCCCATCTCTAACTGTCTTCCAGTTCAAGGACATTTAAGAGTCAACCACATTGCTGTGGTCACATACAATCCAGATAGGGTAGGAGATGACAGATTCCCTTCCTTAAAAAGGCCATTAGCAAATCAGATGGGTTTTTTTTTACAACAATCATTTCATTGTCATCGTTAGACTTTTAATTTCAGAATTATTTTTAAAATTGAATTCAAATTTCACCATCTGCTGATGTGGGATTTGAATCAGGGTCCCTCAGATCTTGCCCTGGGTTCTGGATTACTAGTCCAGTGACAATACCATTCTGCCACTGCCTCCCCTGTGAATAAACATAATCAAATCAGTAAGTCACACGGAGCACCTTCAATTCTCAAACAGGTGCATTCATGGAACCAGCTGTTTATTGTTCTCCAGAAACTTATCACACATGAAAATGCATATATATTTAGCAAACTTCACTTCCTTTCTTTAAATATTTGTTATAGAGAGAGAGAGAGAGAGAGAAAATGTGTCCTCCTTTCACATTGTACCAGCCATTTGTGCAGCAATTTTCTTCCAGTGAACGGAATAAAATAGTTATGGAAGAAGACACTAAAATATCTCCTCTAAATTTACAAAAATGTTTTATTAATATTTTGTATTACCTTGTTACAACCTGAAACAGGGTGTATGACAAGATTGGTGGCTCCATTGAACAATAGATTTATATACAGGACAACATATATATGAATTCAACCACACCATTCAGCAAAACACTCATCTAGTATTCTCTCTTGGATACTTGAATTCCTGTTGGGATAAAATTTCACATGCACTGTACAGAGATCATGTTCTTAAGCCATAGTCTAGGCAATGAGTTGATGGACAATTCAACATGAAGGGCATTATCCCATCCACATCCAATTTCCACACATTGATGACTGCGATCCCTTTAAATCAGAGTGCTGGGGCCAAGAACTACTAATCAGCAAGCTAAACAAAGGCCAGGGAGCAATGCACACACTGTGCAGACAAGCATGGAAAGTATTTTCATTTATAAAACACATTTCAAAGTAGCAGCACAGCATAGTGGCACAGTGGTTAGCACTGCTGCCTCCCAGCACCAGGGACCCAGATTCAATTCTCAGCTTGGGTGACTGTCTGTGTGCAGTTTGCACACTTTCCTTGTATGTGCATGGCTTTCCTCTGGGTGATCCAGTTTCCCCCCCACAGTCCAAAGATGCACAGGTTAGGTCATTGGCCATGTTAAATTGCTTTTTAGTGTCAGGGGGATTAGCAGAGAAGTACTTGGGTCTATGGGAATAGGGGCTGGATGGGATTGTGGTTGGTGTAAACTCAATGGGCCAAATGGCCTTCTTCTTCTACACTGTAGGGATTCTGTGATTTCAAACATTTCCAACATACATACAACAAATTACATTAAAATGTAATAGCTTTAGTAAAGCAACGACAGCAACAATTTCATATGCAGCTGGATTTCAACCAGTATTGATTTGAAGAACAAGTCACCATATTTTTGCTTGTATTGGTGAGGAAAGAGCGTTGGAATCAATAAAACCCCCAGGAAAATCCAAAGTAAGGCACCTCCAACGATGCAACACTTCTTGGAGAAATCAGCCTGGATTATATCAAGAATTTGTGTTCTACAAATGGAACCATGCTGTGAAAGGAGAGTTTTGCAACAGAACTGTACATGTACTCACTATCAGCCTATAAGACAATCAGTGCTCAAAATATTGTTACAGCAAACCATTGGAGAATAGTTACTGTGATTTACTTTGTTGGTGAAACAAATTGTTCAGTGTCACAGTATTTCCGTTATGAAAATGCAGTGTTCATGTTTAAAAGTACTACAAATAGCTTAGTCCATTCTTCATTTGGGAGCATGACTCTGAAAGTGCAGAAAAACAGGTTAACTTTCACAAGACCTAAATGGAAGAATGTGGTAACAATACCTCATAGCATTTCTAATAAATTCCCCAGCTTTGACACCAAGGACACAGCAAGATTAGGGTTGCCAATTTCTCAAGATTCTCTCAGTTGTCCATTAATTGAAAGCTCATCATGCGCGCATAGCTGCAAGCAAGTCTGAAGAAAAGTACTAAAAGTATGTTACTAACATCACAACCACATCCCCCCCATTTTTCTTATAACTCATAAATTAAAGTGTTCAAAGAACATTGGAGATGGTGCAGAATGGAATAGAGGGATAATGCAAGGATGTCAGAAACTGATGGCAAAAGTGTAGGGTTGGCCAGCTGAAGGCAGGTGGTTATGTGATGAAATCTCCAGGAATTCATCCAACCAGAGTTTACAGTACCAACACAACACAGGATTTCATCCCCAGCTACAAAAACAAAGATATATATAGAGACCAGAAACTCATGCTGAAGAGTTGCTCAAAAATTTAAACTTTCTGAAAATGTTATAGTTAGTGAGAGCAAATTTCCAGTGCGATACACAAGGTCTCCCATGCGTGACATCTCTCAAGCCCAGTCATGTGTGGTGCCTTCCTATTCCAAGCAGCTAAGAACACATCTACGATTGCAACTTTATCTCAAGTCCAAAAATTGGGAAACTGGCAGAGGGCAGGATATAGATTCACAATTGGACAGATGATTAGTCAGAGCGCAATTCCAAACCCTCCACTTGTCATGCCCTGCTTATAGCTTCCCAGGATTGGCAGTTTCCAAGCAGATCATTACATACTGACAAATGCAATGTCTTATGTACTGGACAAAATAACTAATGATTAACCCAAGAAAGGAACAGAGATTCTACAGGAAGACTCAAAAGATAGTGAAAGTCAACTTTTAACAATTTCACATCAAGATAATATGGGGAAGGGAGAAAGTGGTCATGTCACTTGACTAGTAATGCAGAGGCTCAAGCTAATGTTCTCGGGACACACATTCCACCATGGCAGCGGGTGGAATTTAAGTTCAATTAATTAATTTGGAACATAAAACTAGGCTCAATAATGGTGACAATGACATATCATCAATTGTTCTAAAGACCCAAACTAATGTCCTTTAGGAAAGAAAATCCGCCATCCTTACCTGGTCTTAAGTACAAGTGATTTCATCCCCTGAAATGTGGTTGACCTTAACTGCCCTCTGAAATGACCTCGTAAACTATTTGCTGCAAGGGATGGGCAATAAATGCTGGCCTTGCCAATGATGTCCACATCCCATGAAAGAACAGAACAGCAATTAAGTTGGACACAGGACGTAACAATGGATGACAAGTGTGCACAGGCTTACAGAGGTTTTCCAATGCACTAATCATATCTCTGTTAGGTTACGTTTGCAATTCTGAAAAATGTGTCTCAATAGGGCCATACGTGCATTGGTAAGAAAGCAGGGAAGAACAAAAGCATTGAGCATGTACTTGTTGGGTTGAATGGTTTGTTTCAGTGTTGTTTATTCCACACAAACACAAATAATGGCTGTATTCTCTGAAATTTAAAAAATTAAAAGAGTGATTCAATTGAAATTTTCAAGATAGTAAGGGAATAGACAGAGGGAAACTATTTCTGTTGGATATAAAATCTTTGATTACCTTTCAATCTATCTACCTAACTCAGTCTTAAAATTATTCAGTAACTCTCCACTGTTCTCTGGGGAAGAGAGAGAGTTCAACAGACTCATAACCCTCAAAGAAAACATACCCCAACACTTCCATTTTAAATGGGAGAATCAGGCAGGAGTGGAGTGGTGGGAAACTGTCCGTGCCCCCAAGCATGTTTCTCTCCTGCAGAAGGCCAGCAGTGGCATCTTGTGGTGGAGCTGCTGTCAACCTATTGAATCTATCCCTCACCACCAGGAAACTTGCATTAGGGGTTCACTATTAGCACGAAGAAAATCCCAACCCTTGTTTTTAAACTGTGTTCAGTAGTTTTAACCCCTCCCACAAGGGGAAACATCCATCCTACTAAATCCTTTCAGGAATTTATGGGTTTCAGTAAAATCATCTTTTATTTTTCTTCACTACATTGGATATAGGCACAGCCTGTCAAACCTTTCCTTAAGATAACTTACTGGTATTATTCTATACCAATCTCTTACATTCTTTCTTATCATTCATTGTACTCTAGATGTGGTTCCATCAGTACCCTATTGAACTGCAGCAAAACATCCACACTTTCATATTCATCTCCTTCAATAAACAATAACATACCATTTGCCTTCCTGACCACTTGATGTACCTGCATACTAACTTTTTATGATTCATGTATCAGACACCTAGTATCCTCTGTATTACAAATTTCTGTAATTTCTTTCCATTTAAGTAATATGCTGTTTTTTATTTTTCCTTTCAAAGTGGACAAGCTCACATTTGCCAAATTTCTGTCCATCTACTTAACCTATTGATATTCCTTTGCAGTCTCCTTATGTCCTCTTCACAAATTACTCTCCCAACTATCAGCAGATTTAGCAACCATGCATTCAATCCCATTCAAATAATGAATATAGCTTGTCAATAGTTGTCCCAGCAACAACTCCTTAGGTACTGCCAATCTGAAAATGACCCATTTATGCCTATGCTTTCCCATTAGCTAACCATTGTTCTATCTATGCTAATGTTATCCCGCAGAACACAAACTCCTGTTTTGCATAGTAACCTTTGATGTCGCACATTACCAACTGCTTTCTGGGAATGTTAGTAAAGTTCATGTTCCCTTCATCCATACGGCTAGTTACTTCCTCAAAGAACACTCAGTCAAACAGAATTTGCTTTTCACAAAATTATATTGACTCTGTTGATTGCATTGAGATTTAAGTGTCCCGCTATAATCTCCTTCAGAATGCATTCCAGCTTTTTCCCTATGACCAACATTAAGCTAACCTGTATTTCATGCTTTCTGTCCCCTACCTTTTTTGAATAGAGGAGTCATATGCACTATTTTCTTATCTGATAGGATCTTTCCAGAATGTTGAATTTTTGGAAAATTAAGACCAATACGTTTTTTTTTCATCAACCACTACTTTTAGGATTAAGTCCATCAGGATCTGGGGACACAACAGCTTTTAGTTCTAAATTTTTCCAGTACTCATTTCCTCATGATTAACATAGAAAATAGGAGGAGTAGGCCATTTGGCCTTTGAGCCTACTCTGCTATTCAGTACGGTCATGACAGATCATCCAACTCAAAAATCTGTTCCCATTTCCACACCACTCCCATTCCTTTCATCCTTTTAGGCCCACGAGCTATATCTAACTCTTTTCTGAAAATACATAGGGGGTGATTCTCCCAGCCCATGGCGCTACTCAAAGAGCACAGTGGGCTGGGAGGCATGTGGCCTGATCCACTGGAAGTGAGGGGGGGGGAGTCAGCGGTAAGGTAGAGGTGCCCTTAGAGCTGTGCCAGCCTGGTACTGTCAGCCAGGTCCCTTGGCAATGCCAAAGTGGCACCTTGGCACTGCCCATCAGTCATAGAGCAGTGCTTGTGGTTGGCACGTGGAGAACCAAGAGGACAGCAATTTGGGATTGTGGGGCTGGCCAGCAATCAGGAAGTTGGCAATGGGGGGAGGAGGGGGACAGTGCACATGTGCCACTCTCCTCGGTGGCAGATTGGCACATGCGCAGTGGTCCAGTCAGTATTATGCTGCCAGCTTCTTGGACAGAAGTAGTCCCTGCCCCCCCAGATTTCCAGAGTTAATCCTCTAGGGCACTCTGTGATGCACAGAATGTCAGAGATTCACTCTGGAAATCACATTTAAAAAACAAATGGGATTTACTCCCATTTTCTCACATGTGGGAACTTAGAATTTTTTTGGGAGAATGCCTGCTATAATGCTTTGGCCTCAACTGTTTTCTGTGATAGTGAATAACAAAGGCTCACCACTCTGGATGAAAAAAAAAATCTCCTTCTCTAAGTCCTAAAAGGTTTATCCCATATCCTTAGACTGTGACCCCCAGTTCTGGACATTCCTGCCATTGGGAATGTCCTTCTTACATCTATCCTGTCTAGTCCTGCTACAATTTTAAAGGTTTCTGCTAAACGCCAACAAATATAATCCTAACTGACTCAATGTCTCCTCATTGGTCAGTCTCACCATCTCAAGAATCAGTTTGATAGCTCTGTTTCTTTCAGATCTTGAGCTTTTGTCTCCTCTACAGTGAAGACAGTTGCAACATATCTGGCAAATTCATCAGCTATTTCCTTATTTTCCATTGTTAATTCCCCAAGCTCACTCTGTAGGAGGACCAAAATTCACTTCATTCTTTTCTCTTTTAAATATCTGCAGAAACTCTTACTGTGTCTTTTTATTTATAGCTACCCTTTTCCTCCCTACTTTTTAAAGCCATTTTTTTGCTGTTTTTCACATTCTGTTCAATGGTCTAAACTGCCACAAGTCTGTGGAATTCTAAGCTTTTTCTTTCAATGTGATCCTATCTTTAGTTTTCTTCACTAGCTCTGGAGGATATTCCATTCCCCTTGGCTTTCTTTCTCACTGGAGAGCATCTTTGCCAAATGTCACAAAACATCTCCCTAAATGTCTGCTCCGTAATCTTTATTAACATATCTCTCACTTCACTTCACCATGCTGATTTGGATATAAGCTGTTGTTCATTCATTGCTCCAGGTCTAAATCCTGGACTGTCTGACTTCAAAAGCACTATGTGAGTATCTTCACCACATGAACTACAACAGTTAAGGTGAAGGCCCACAACTCCTGCAGAGCAACTATTGATATTAGAATTATGATGTTTAAAATTTTTATATTTTGAGACTTAGCTTTAAATTTAGGTAAATAAGGGAAGTTGTGTTCTGCAGTCTGATAGTAAGCCTAGGTTTTGATTGTTAGGGATAAAAGAAAGGTAGATTGTTTTACTGAGAAGATGCAAAATATTATACTTGGAGACAATGGCAGCAGTCACCGAGTTTAAATGAGCAAACTCAGTCTTCCAAAGCCCCAAGAAGGTATTGTAAATGATTGTGCTATAGCTGTCCATTTACTTCTAAAATGAAAGAGAATTGAGATCTAGGTTACTTAATCAGCATTTCAACCTAGATAGAAGACTAATGTGTTTGACATTTCCTTGGGGAACTGTGCAGAGGAAGCCATTTTTGAAATTAGGTTACAGGTTTCCTTACAACTCAATGAATATCTCAGGAATGACAGCAGTTTCAGTGTGGTCTGCACAGAGAAGAGGTCGTTTGGCCTTGTGAGTTACCACAAATTGATGCAGGAGAAAGACAGTCTATAACCTTAGAGATGAATCTTGCAACGTTCTAGGGATACTGGGAGATTTGTCCTGACCTGGTAAGAGGAAAGAAAAATCACTGGGTCAGGCTTTACTGCTGGTGGTTGTTTTAAGGAGCTGGGGAAAGTACCTGAAGATGATCACTTGAAGTTACCAAGTGGCAAAATAAGGATATGGAAACTCCTTGGAAATGGGTGCAACAATGGACTGTTTGCTAAAAGGCTAATTCCATTTGGAAAACAATGTGAGATAAGCATAAAAGTGGAATGTCCTCTCTATAAAATATAAGTTGTCTACAAAAGAAAATAATTTTTATTCAATAGTGTTTAAAATGTGAAATCTTTTTTTTTTAAGCAACACAGCACGGGAAACAGGCCCTTCAGCCCAACGAGCCTGCACCGCCGTCATACTATATAGTAGCAAATACATTATCCTATTTTAATATTCCTATATAATAATATATATTATTCCTAATATGGAAAATTTTCACCATAGGGACAATTTGTTTCCCAATCAGCCTAAGAGCGAATTTTTGGGTTGTGGGAGGAAACCAGAGTGCCCGGAGAAAACCCACGCAACCACGGGGAGAACGCGCAAACTCCCGCAGACACCGGCCCAATTCCAAGTGTCTGCACAGCCACATCGATAGTCTCTGAGCTGTCATGGTGCCTTTCAGATGGTCCACATAAAGCACTCATTTACGACATGAGGTACCAGGCAACCCGTGAATCAACATCCAAGAGCTGTACCCGCACCACCTGCCAAATGCATGCTCAAAGTATGGACCGAATTACCTGTGGAAAAAAGCCGTAGTTAAACAGTCCTAATATATCCCTCTATCTGCATACCGCTCATGTGGCTGTCCAAGAGACCCTTAAACAGCCCCAGCGTGCCTGCTCCCACCACTCCCACCTGCTCCCATCTTACTACATTAATTCAGACGTTCAAATCTCTAATAAGTTATCTACCTCTACAGATATCATGATAATAGGCAAAAAAGTTTCAACCTTGAAAACAAACTTGAAAGCTGGTGTTCCCATGCACCAATTGCCTTGTTCTACTAGTGGTGGATATAACAGTTAATAAACTTACTTCCATCTGTGCAGTTTTGTTATCTGATACCATCAACGCTCTATTGAATCTTCATCATCGAAGTGCTTTTCTGGTACTGGTGGGGGCTTTTCCACATCCATTTCATCTTTAGCTTCAAGTTTTTTTTGAACCTGCGGTTGGCACAGTTTGTTTCTCTGTTTAACTATCTTTGCATAAATTGGTGCTTGTGCCTGTTTTTCTACTGACTCTTTGTTCTCGCTGCTACATCCATCCATCTGCTTTGGATCTGAGAAAGATACTTCCTTACACGGTGTAATGTACTCCAGGTACTGTGCCTCTGGATACAACTGCTCAGGCTGCCATGCATCTACCTGGATATCTTTCACAATTTCGTACAAACTGTTGTCATTACTTTCTTCAACCTGTACAAGGCTGGTCAAATGAATACTTGGGATGTGTTGGAAAGACGTGTTGCCTCCCTCTCCTGTCTGCTGGTCTGTGAGAGCAAAGAGTCAGTCTTCAGTCAATAGTCAGTCACATGATCAAGGAGTGGACACATATTTTGCGAGACTGATCGTAGAAAGATTATAAAAACCCTACAGTGCAGAAAGAGGCCCTTCAGCCCATCGAGTCTGTACTGAACACAATCTTAGCCAGGTCCTACCCCCATATCCCTACATATTATCCCACTAATCACTATAACCTATGCATCCCAGGATACTAAGGGGCAAATTCTTAGTATGGCCAATCAATCCAACCCGCACATCTTTGGACTGTGGGAGGAACTCCACACAGACAGTGATCCAAGCCGGTACCTGGGTTCGATTCCCTGGAGCTGTGAAGCAGCAGTGCTAACCACTGTGCTACCGTGCTGCCAAGACTGGTTGCCAAAGTTGGTTGTTCCTTTGTTGGTGGAAATTATTTCTCTGACTTTTGTTATCAGTATACACATAGCCATCTGGGAAATCTTTGTGAGGCAGTCAAGCTGTCTTAAAAATGTAGAAAGTACCAGGATAATTTTTGTAGTCTAGGGGTGTAACATTTTTAGGAATTTCCTAACAGCAAAGGCAGTATGTCTGAATCAAGCTGAAACTTGTAACAAATAAATAAACTTGAACTTGGTTTTGGCCATCCTCTACATCCTTCTGGATACAACAACAGGCTCGATGGACCAAATGGCATCATCTACATAGAATTCTATGATTCTAATTAAATTTTGCACCTGCTTCCACGCCTATGGAGTGCGCACGCCTGACAGGCAAAACATTCAGGCCTAATTCTGATGAAAGTTCATCAAGCTGAAACATTAACTGTTTCTCTTTTCACAGAAGCCACCAGACCTGCTGAGTATTTCCAGCTTTTTCTCTAATATTTTTTGCAGATTTCCAACATAAGAATATTTTGCTTTAAAAGCAATTTATTGGTTCTAAAGTGTTTTGGGACATCCTGAGGTTGTGAAAAGCATGATATAAATACAAAGTTTACTGTTTCTTTATTCAGTGGAGGAGGAGAGTTCACTCTTTAAAGCCAATTGAAAAAATAGCTGCGTGCAATTTACTAATTAATACCTTAGTGAATACTTAATGCGCATTGCTGACCTTCCCCATTGTGTCTGCTACAGTTCAGTACCTTTATCAAAATACCAGTGACTCTTTAGCCAGTCTAAGCAAGAGATTTCAATTCTTTAAAACATTACAGCCATTACATACCAGTTGCTGTAATCACTCCATTAGCGTTTGAGAGTTTTGGAACAGGAACATCATGTTTCTTCTGCAGAGCAAACACAATGATGTATAGGATGTGAGTGAAGTATCAGGTTTTGGTCAGTCAATGATCAACATCTCGCTGGTTTTATTCATTCTTGCTCACAAGTTCCAACTTCCCTCAGCACTTTGGGTAGCCCTACATCACAGGAACTGCAGCAGTTCAAAGAAGACAGTGGTTAGCACTCCTGCCTCACAGCAGCAGGGACCCAGGTTTGATTCCTGGCCTGGGTCACTGTGTATGCGGAGACTGCATGTTCTGTGTCTGTGTGGGTTTGCTCCCATTTTCTCCAGAAGACATGCTGGTTAGGTGCATTGGCCATGCTAAATTCTCTCTGTGTTACTCAAGCAGGCATTGGAATGTAGTGACTTGGGGATTTTCACCATAACTTCATTGCAGTGTTAATGCAAGCTTACTTGTGACACTAATAAATAAATAAGTTTTAACTTTAATCATCATCTTCTCAGGGGCATGAGCAATAAATGCAGGCCTAGTCAACGGTGCCTACATCTTATAAATGAACACATTTTAATTGGTTACCGGATGACAAACAATTCAATAATTTTCATAAGTCCCAATCACTATTTGCTGATTTACTTTATTTCACAATAACCTTAAATCACTTTTGCACTTTGAGCTTGGGATCATCATCTATATTTCTCAAATCAAATTTGCCAAATAATTAAATTAACCCAGCTGCTGAAAGTGAACGTTAGATCTCAAGATATGCACGACGTATGGTCCTTTCAGGAATTAACAAAAATACCGTAGATTGTGGCTCAGTGGTAGCACTCTGCTCTGGGTTAGAAGGGCCCAAGTTAGAAGTGCGAACTTGAGTTCAAAACTTGATCATTCATTGGCACCAGTTCATGGAATATCCCATTTCAGCATGTCCATCCCAATAGTGCATCCTAGGATCCTTCGTTCAATCCATTTCATGACCATCAATTCTGGATTTGTGTATCTTCCTGTCTAAACTTGGGAGTTAATCGACTGCAAAATGTCATGGAAAGGCTAACAGAATGAGCAGACAAGTGACAGATGGAATTTAATACAGAAATGTGTGAGATGATGCATTTTGGCAGAGGGGATAGGGAAAGGTAATGTGGTTTTTAAGGCACAGCTCTAAACAGTGTGTAGGGACAGAGGTACTGGCAGTTTATGTGGGAGATCTTTGAATAGTAGAGGGGGGAAGGACATACTGAAACAGTATAAAGCAGTGAAGTTATACTGAACAAAAACCATAACTATTGTTTTCTGGTACCACACCAAAAATGACGTGACAGGAGGAGATTCACTAAAATGGCTCCGGTGATGAAGTCAGTTTGCGGAAGCTGGGGTTATTGTCCTTAGATTGAAAGGAGACTGAGAAGAGATCTGATTGTGTTGTACGTGATTTAGGTTTAGAAGGTAGATAAAGAAAAGCTGTTTTCATTTGCAAATGATACAAGAACACGGGACACATTAAAGGCTTCGGCAAGAGATATAGGGGAATGTGAAGAAGAAATCTTTTTACGCAGCAAATGGTAATGACTTGGAACTCAATGCCTGCGGCAATGACGGAAGCAGAAATGATCAATAATTACAAAAGAAAATTGGATGAGCACTCAGGGGAAACAAACTTGCAGAGTTACATACGGATAGACCATAATAATGAGACTGACTGGATTGCTTTACAGACAGCCAGCGTGGAATGACACAGATAGCCTCCTCTGTGTCATTGTGACGCTATGGGCCTGATTTTTCAACAAGCAAAAAAAAATCTGCAATAATTTAAAAATGACAACTGGGTCCGAGATAGGGAAATCTGCCCCCATTTCCATCAGGTAAAATCTTCACCAGTAACAGCAGAGTACAATTTATATATGCAGGGAACCCTGAAAACGGCACAGCCATTTGAACTCAGTGCAGATCTAAAACTGATCTCTCTGGCTATTACAAGAGCCCTAACCAACCATGTGGCATCATGAGCTCATAGAATGGAATCAAATGCTCATAACGGGAGAATAATATATATTTGAGAATCATTATCTGACAAATTTTAAATCCCTCTAAACATGGAAAAACAGGCTGAAGCAGTCAGTAAAAGTTAAAAAAAGCCCTTCTGTTTGACTGCTTTGATTGACATCAGATCATTGGGTGTAGATTAGAAAAAAAACACAATCATTAAATTCCAATAGAGTTCTTTGTTGACATTTTTCCAAAGCCATTATGTAATTATGCATGCTAGGCTGAGTTTCAAAATGTACAATTATCGTAGGACATTGTTAGTTCACATTTTGTTTGTCAGTTTAAAAAGACTATTAAAGGATTGGCTAACTTTGAATGGGTTTCATGAATGGCAGTTTCTTCACCACATCAAGTGCATATGATTGAAAGCTGTATTAAGTTGTTGGTTTTTTTCATCTCCACAGGATTGCTGAGATCTGCCCATGATGGATATTGTGTGATAGGTTATATCATAGGAACTCTACAATGCAGAAGGAAGCTATAGGCCCATCGAGTCTGCACTGTGTCTATGGCAGAGCATCTTATCTAAGCCCACCACCTCCCTTTAACCCTATGCATTTATCTGACTAATTCCCCTGAAACTTATACACTTAAGCGGCAATTTAGCATGGCCAATCAACCTACCTTGCACATCTTTGGACTGTGGGAGGAGAATACCTGGAGGAAACAAACACAGACATGGGAGAAGAACAAAAGCCACATAGACACTCAATCAAATTGGAATCGAATCTGGCAATGTGAAGCAGCAGTACTAATCACTGTGTCACCTCGTGAAGATGAATGCTGATAGAAGGATGTATGAAGGGTCTTCTGGAGGGAGGGGGGATGTGGGGTGTGAGACATGAAAGTCGTAAAACTTAACAGCTTCTGAAACAGTTGAAAGAATGAACCAAGGCAGCCTTTCTAAGTGCCTGCCTAGGCATTTGGTCACCTCCATGGTAATCTAGGATCTCTTTCCAAGATTGGCAGGCCCGCTATTTTGGCCATCTCTCCAGAGTGAAAATTCGGCCTAACAGGGTCTTTTAAATGCAGGTGGCTTTGCCAAATCGGAAAATTTCCAGATTCAAGTTCCCTACCTTGGTGGCAAAGAGTCTGATAGCATGAGAGGAATTTTCCAATCCTGCCCCTTATGGGGAATCATACCAGACCATGCAAAGGTCCGCTAAATTTGGTGGGATTTCCAGTTTTGGGGTGAGTGCAGCAGAAAATCACACCTTATGACTTCAGATCCTTGAACACTGATACTTCCAGCACAGAACTGAGAGTGTTGGATCATGGAAGGTGCCAAATTTTGGATGAAGCATTAAACCAAAGCCCTGTTTAACTTCTGGTGAATGTAAAAAAAAGGTCACAACACTATTCAAAGATGAGCAAAAGAATTTTCTCTGGTGCCTCAGGTAAAATTCCTCTTTTAAACCACAAATGATACGTGGTGACCACAAATAGTCATTATTTCCCGTTTGTTTGTGGGAGCTTTCTATGCACAAACTGGTTGCTATGTTTCTTAGTGACAATTTAAAACTATTTTGTTGACAGTAAAGCAGTTTGCGATACCCTAAGATTATGGAAGATGCTATGGAATACAAGTCCTTTCTTTCTCAACCCAAGGCTATCTACTGAATTAAAGGACTGAATGGAATTGCACAGGCATTTATGCATGAATTGTGTCTTTCTCACCATCGACATTATTTTGCGTTGTTCATTACGACCTTTAAGTCCTTTTCTTATTCTTTCAACAAATCTAGTAAACAATAAAACGAGTGGATACAGTGTTAATACAAAATGGCAGCACCACCATACAGCAAGTTTCAGTAGCAAGTAAATGCACTGGTGTGTAATTAAGTTCACCATTAGCCACCAAATTTTTGCTAAGAGATGCAGGCCATACCAAGCTTTTGCTTGAGGCCTCAGTTAGGATTGCCAATTTTCCAGGAATTAAAGATTAATCTCCAGAACACTACTACAAACAAAATTCTGGGAGAAAAACATCATTGAACATTAAAAATACATTAAAAATGAAAAATTGTCTGTTCATAATGAAGAGTTGGCACACTTTCTGTTTGGCTATGGGAAGGCAAAGAACCATAAGAAAGACATGTGGGGCAACCAATTGCAGAGTATGTGACAGATATGGGTGGTTGAAGGAGGCAGAGATTATGTGATAAAATCTCCAAGAATACACAAGGGAAACCCCTTCTATGACATGCTGCATTGGACTTTAATCCGATGTTATGAGACTTCTTACTGTGTTTACCCCAGTCCAATGCTGGCATCTCCACATCATGCTGCATTTATCTGAGTTACCAAGGAAAGACACTGGGTGGGTAGGGCTTGCTTGTACCAAAAAAACATTGAAGTCTCAAATTGAGTCCAATTCATAGTCCCCATAAAAAAGACACACTAGGTCCGAGCTGACAAGGATAGGCCTTACATCTGAACTCATGTTTGATCTTATCCAAAGAACATGCTACACTGGGGATTGTGTCCGCCACGCAAGAGACTACTCTTGTGGGTAATTGCTCGTGGAGCCTCAACACTTCCCACCTCTCTTTATACTCAAGTACTCGCTATTCACAGCCTTTTTCAGTCCTTCTACCCCTCCTCCTCACCCCCAAATCAACCTGGAAGGCTATATCCATTGAGGGACATCAGATTCTATGAGTCAAATCCCATACATACCAGAATCCAGTGATATCTGTGAGCCCAGTGGGTCCTGATGCAAATATTACTGCTACAAGTGTGACTGTTGGCATAAAGTGAAGAGTAGTGAGATCCATGTTATAAAAATGATAGAAAGGCACCAGAGGAGAGGCGAGACAGAACTACCAGTGTGATGTTAGAACTATAAGTAATGACCATTAGGAAAAATTGAACAGACTGGGGACCTTATTTTAAGCTCTAGAAAAAGGCGGCTTAGGAGTGACCCAATAGAGACCTTCAAAATTATGAAAATGATATGATGGAGTGGACATTGTGAATGTGTTTCCGCATGTAGGTGCCATAAATCCAGTAAGAAATCTAGGATAAATTTCCCTGTCCAGAAAGTATTTAGGATGTGGCAGTTGCTTTGACATTTAGATGAATAAGCTAGAGAGACTAGATAGATACATAAATGTGAAAGGAATGGAAAAATATGTTGTTGGGATGAAATCCAATGAAGGGGCAGCACTTCTGAAGTTTGTGTTATAAATAAACCTGTTGGACTTTCAGCTGGTGTTGTAAGATCTCTTAATGTGCCCACTCCAGTCCAACGTTAACATCTCCTCATCAGGGATGAAATGAAGTAGGGTTCACGTGTCTTAAACACCATTTTCACCAAGTTCACGTGTCTTAAACACCATTTCTATGTCATACATTTATTTTAATGCTATAAAATTGTGCAGGACTCCTGTCAGATACTGTTGTACCAGCCACATAGTGTTTAGATTGAACTTAGAGTTTATGGTTGGACAATTGGGGATAGTGTGGTGTCAAGAGTTACCTCTTGTCCTGTCTGCACAGCCCAATTGCCAAAAGGAAAAGGCAGTGGTCATTTTGGGGCTGAAATGACTTTTTGGAACTGCCCTTTCCACCACTTTCAGTGGGATTCAGTTGAACACCCAAAAGGTCTAGAAACACAAACGTAGAAAGTTTTCCAGGAGGAGTTGAGTACAATAGGAATCAAGTTTTTCTCCCAGTTCAGTTCCATAGCCATCAACAACTTTGTACATAGCTTTAACTCAAGTGATAGGCAGCATTCTTCCTCCCAGACCGGAGATTGGAAGTTGCATTCCCATTCCAGGGATTTGAGCATAAAATTTCAGCTGTCACTCCAGTGTAGTATTGAGGGAATGCTGCTCTGTTGGAGATGCTTACTCACAGACTTTGGAAAGAGCATGGAATTTGTCTCAGAAAAAGATCAAAGTTTACCAGGCAGTAGTTCTTACATCACTTTTTTGTGGATGAGATACTTACAATATCGTATGAACTATAAAACAACCAGTCACACTCCATAATAACCAGAAAATTCCACTGGTGTGAAGAGCTAGAAGATTGCACTCATTAATTCTGTTTCTCTCAACAGATGTTGCCAGACCAGCTGAGTTTTTCCAGCATTTTCTGTTTTATATTAGAAACATTCCATCTTCACTGTCCAATATTGATTTGTAGCATTAGGTATCAGGACAAAATCCCCAACACCCAGGTTCTTGCAAAGTGTTGCATAGCTGGCATCAGGAGCATGCTCATCAGGGTTCAGCTTCATTGGGTTGGTCATGTGGTTCACATGGAGCTTTCCCGAATACCAAAGACAGCATCCCACAGCCAGCTGAGCATGGGAACATACACCACAGGACATCTCAACCTCAGATATAAAAACAAACAATCTGAAAGCTAACTCAGAGCTGGCAAGCTGAATCCCAAAATCCTTGGACCAAACCAACTGGAGAAGTCTGTTATCAAGTGGTTTCAACATTTTAAGATGAGCAGAGTCAAGTCCTTCCAGGACAAGTGATCATGGTACAAAGACCACAGAGATCCCTTCAACACTAGTTTCATATGCAGCATTTGCAATCAGCTATACAAATTGAGACTTGGGCCAAAAGTTTTTTTTCTAAATTTTTTACTCCATTCTTAAAGTTGCAAAGCCTTTGCTTAGAATGGACCGGATAAACACAGATTCATTACTTGCTTGTTCCAAAAACCAAATCCAAATTCCAATTAAATTTAATTCATGGCACCACAAGTAAGACAAACAAGATCTCTCCATTTGTTACGGGGAGAAAGCAGGAAAGTGGTACTGAACCACTACAGATCAGCCATGATCTTATTGAATGGCGGGGCAGGCTCGAGGGACTGTGTGGCCTACTCCTGCTCCTATTTCTTATGTTCTTATCCAAGCTGAAAAGAGAAGGCATTGCATCCCATATTGGGCTTGATCTGATGCCTCATCGTGATCTAAAATTACACAAAACAACATTAATATCGACTGTAAATGATGCTTTTTGTGAGATGCTCATCCATTCATCTGTCCAGGTGAGGGCAGAATGGTGAAGATGATTAGCAGTTGCAGGTAAGATTTGCATAGATGCAATCACTGTGACTGGAAGGTGGATTTCTAGGAGACACTTTCTTCCTTCATAGAAAGCAAGTGTCCAGGTGAGGGCAGCAGAGTGGTGAAGGTGATTGTTGGTATGCAGATTTGCACAGACACAGTCACTATGACCAGAAGGTGCATTTCCAGGAGACACTCTCTTCATGCGAAGGCATCAATGGGTCTGGCAAGCAACAAGTGAATAGTAGTAATGGGGGACTGGCTAGTTAGAGGCATAGACATGTGTTTCTGTGGCTACCATCGAGGCTCCAGGATGGTGTGTTACCTCCCTGATGCCAGGTCAAGCATGCCTCTGAGCGGTTGCAGGGCATTTTTAAAGGGGAGGGTGACCAGAAGTTGTTGTACCAATGATGTAGATAGGAAAAGAGATAAAGTCCTGAAGTGTGGATATGGAGAAATAAGCAGAAGGCTAAAGTGCAAGACCTTGAAGGTAGCAATTTCTGGACTACCACTGGTGCTAGTGAGAGTAGGAATAAGAAGATTAGGCAGGTGTATGCATGGTTTGAGAACGGGTGCAGGGGACATGGAATTAGATTTTTGGAATCTTTGGGATCTTTTCTGGGGAAGGGATGACCTGTTCAAAACAGACAGGTTACACCTAGACTGGAAGGGGGACTAACATACTGGCAGGGAGATATGCAAGAACCACTTGGGAAAGTTTAAACGAATTTGGCAGGGGAGTGGGATCCAAAGCAGTGGGGAGACAGAAGAGAATGTTGAGGACAGCACAGGAGTTAGAGAGCACACTAAGTAGCAAAGGCAGTGTCAATAATCCTAGTAACAGACAGATCGGGCAAAAGCAAGACAGAGGGCAAGTGAAGTCTAGAAAATTATTTCAATGCAAGAGGCCAGATGGGCAAGGCAGATGAACTCAGGGCATGGATTGGTACGTGGGACTGCAATATTATAGATTTACTAAAACATGGCTAAGGGAGGTATAGGACAAGTAGCTCAACATTCCAGGGTACAGATGCTATAGGAAAGCCAGAACAGGAGGTAAGAGAAGAGGGAGAGTTGCACTTTTGATTAGAGAAAACATCATGGTAGTGCTGAGAGGGAATATATGCAAGGGTTCAGCTACTGTGTCTATATGGGTAGAACTAAGAAATAAGAAGGGGGAAATCATTTTGATAGGATTGTACTATAGGCCCGCAAATAGTCGGTGGGAAATTAAGGAGCAAATATGTAAAGAGGTTACAGATAACTAAGAAAAATAGGATGGAAATAGTAGAGGATTTTAACTTTCCCAATATTGCTTAGGACAGTCATAATATTAAAGGGTTGGATGAAGAGAAATTTCTCAGCCTATTCAGTAGGAATTGCTCATTCAGTTTGTGGATGGCCCTACTAGAGCAGGGCAAAACATAACAGTAGTGTTAGTGACGGATCACTCTGGAACCAGTGACCATAATTCTATTAGTTTTAAGATAGTTATGGAAAATGATAGGCCTGGCCCAAAAGTTAAAATTCTAAATTGGAGCAAGGCCAATTTTGATGGTATCAGGTAGGATCTTTCAAAACTTTTTCGGGGGAGTCTGTGAGAAGGCAAAGGGAGTCTGCTAAGTGGGAGGCTTTTAAAAACGTGCTCACTGGGGTTCAGAGTAAGCACATTCCTCCTAGAGCGAGGGCAAGGCTGGCAGAAGTAGGGAATCCTAGATGACTCAGGATATTAAGGCCCTGGTCAAGAGAAAGGAGGTACATGACATTCATAGGCAGCTGGGATCAAGTAAATCCTTTGAAGATTATGGGTGTACAGGAGTAGAGTTGAGAGAGAAATCAGCAAAAAGAGGGCACAAGATTGTTTTGGCAGATAAAACAAAGGAGAATCCAAAGAGCTTCTACAAAAACAAAGATTAAAAAAGTAATAAGGGAGAGATTAGGGCCTCTTAAGGATCAACAAGGTCATCTCTGTGCGGATCCATGAGAGATGGGTGAGATCCTAAATGAATATTTTCCATCAGTATTTACTGTTGAGAAAAGCATGGATGTTAAGGAGAAATAAATAATGATGTCTTGAAGAGTGTATATATTACAGAAAAGGAAGTGCTAGAAGTCTTAAAACACATCAAAGTAGATAAATGCCTGGGACCTGATGAAATGTATTCCAGGACATTGTGGGAGGCTAGGGGGGAAATTGGGGTCCTCTAGCAAAGATATTTGAATCATCGATAATCACAGGTGAAGATTGGAGAATGGCAAGTGTTGTGCCTTTGTTTAAAAAGGGCTATAGGGAAAAGCTAGGAACTACCAACCAGTGAGCCTCACATCTATGTTGGGTAAGTTGTTGGAAGGTATTTTGAAAGAGAGAATTGACGGACATTTGGACACACAAGGACTAATTAGGGACAGTCAGCATGGTTTTGTGAGTGGAAAATCATATCTCACAAATTTGATTGAGTTTTTTTGAAAGGATAACCAAGAAGATAGGTGAGGGCACTGCAGTTGATGTTGTCTACATGGACTTTAGTACAGCGTTTGACAAGGTACCACATGATAGATTGTTATGTAACATTAAATCTTACAGAATCCAGGGTGAGGTAGCTAAATGGATACAAATAATGGAAACTAGAAGTGGTTGTGGAGAGTTGTTTTTCAAACTAGAGGCCAGTGACCAGTGGCGTGCCTCATGGATCAATGCTGAGTGCACTCTTATTTGTCATTTATATTAATGATTTGGATGAAAATATGGGAAGCATGGATAGTAAGTTTGCAGATGACACCAAGATTAGTGGATAGTGAAGAAAGTTATCTTGGATTGCAATGGGTTCTTGATCATTTGGGCCAGTAGGCCGATGAATGGCAGATGGAGTTTAATTTAGATAAACATGAGATGTTGCATTTTGGTAGATTGAACTAAGACAGGATTTAGTCAATGGTTGGGTGTTGGGAAGTGTTACAGAACGAAGAGATCTAGCTCATTGAAAGTAAAGTCACAGGTGGACAGAGTGGCAAAGAAGGCATTCAGCATACTTGGTTTCATTGGTCAGAACATTGAGTACAGAAATTGAGACATCTTGCTGAAATTGTATAAAACATTGGTAAGACCATATTTGGAATACTGTGTACAGTTCTGGTCACTATTATAGAAAGGATGTTATTAAACTAGAAAGAGTGCAGAAAAGATTTACTCGCATACTACCATGACTTGATGGTTTGAGATAGAGGGAGAGGCTGGGTAGATTGAGAGTTTTTTATTCTCTGGAGCATAGAAAGCTGAAGGGTGATCTTACAGAGAACTATAAAATAATGGGAAGCATAAATCAGCCAGATCGTCAACATCTTTTCCTAAAGTTAGGGGAGTCTAAAACTAGAGGACATACGTTTAACGTGAGAGAGGAGAGATACAAGAGTGTCCAGAGGAGCAATTTTTTCACACAGACGGTGAGTGTATCTGGAACAAGCAGCCAGATGTAATAGTAGAGGTGGATACAATTTTGTCTTTTAAAAAGCATTTCAGTTATGTGGGTGGGATGGATATAGAGGGATTATGGGCCAAATGCAAGCAAATGGGACTAGCTTTGGGGTTTTAAAAAAAGGGTGGCATGAATAAGTTGGGCTAAATACCCTATTTCCATGATATAAACCTTTATGATTCTTTCGAAGCAACAACAGAATCCATTAAGGATCTGCTGTCTTTTGGGTGAGTCTAAACTAAAGCCCCTTCAACTCACTCAGATGAACATAAAACGTCCCATGGTACTTTTTGGAGAAGAGTAAGGGATTCATCCCTTGTGTTTATTCCTGACTAACAATTAAAGAAAAAAAAACAAAGTATCTGCTCATTATTACATTATTTGTGGGACATCGCTGGATGCCAATTTGTTGCTGTGTTCATTAATATTTCTACACATTTTGTGGATCATTTCATTTTAAAAATACAGGTTATGAAATGCTTTTGTCCACTGGGCCTACAAAGAAGTTGATCCCACTCTCTCCTTTCTTTTACTTTACATAAATAATTTTTACGTGGGCAAGCATAAATTTCTGATTCCATTGTTTGCTACTGGTTACTGGCTTTTTTCATTTAAATCTACTTATACATTTTCAGAAGACATTCTATGCATTCAAGATAATTCAGTAGTCTCCAATGTGTTGTCATCATAATGTGCCTTTCCTGAAGTGTGTATCTCTGCTCAGTCAAATACATAACGAATTTCTAATAGACCTGGTAATGTGGACTGTCCCCAAAAGAACTCCCAAGATCCTACCTCCTACAGGAAGTGCAGGTAATCACGAGCAGGATGAGTAATGCAACGGAAACAACCAGGAACAACTGAGGAAAGCGCAACAGACCAGAGGCAACTGCCAAACTTGGAGGAGGTGGAGCCATGAAGAACTTGCCTACAGTGTCATCCAATTATGAGAGCTCCCTAAAAGGAAACAAAGGATAAGCTCCATAAGTTAGCGTTCCATGCAAGCAAGCAAATAGCATCGCCAAATCACCTACTATCAAAATCCTAAAGGCCACCAACGATCAGAATCTCAAATTTACTAGTCACATAAGTACTGTGGCTATAAGAGCAGGTCAGAGGTTAAATTTTCTGTGGCAATTAATTCCCCAAAGCCTCACCATCATCTACAAAGCATAATCAGGAGTGTGATAGGGTAGTCTCCACTTGCCTGGATAAAGGCAGCTGCAAAAGCACTCAAGGTGGTCAACATCATTCAGGGCTCGACTGGCAGCCGTTCCACCACCATAACCATTCATTTCTTCCACTTTTTTTTTTTGAATTCCTTTTGGTACTTTTATTTCAACCAAAAAACTCAATTCAAATTAAATCCAATTCACAGTCCATTCATGGGAGGCAAACAAGATCCAAGCTGACAAGTGAAACACTGCATCCCATCTTGGTCTCTATCAAACAAGATCCAAACTAACAGGATGAGGCATTGCACCCTCTCCCAGGCTTGATTGCAGTGTACAAATTACTGCCAATCAGAGCAGAGTAATTTATTTGAGAACCTACAAGAGCCTCATTTGAGAGTCTACACAGTAGGCACACATGGTGGCACAATGGTAGTTAGTACTGCTGCTTCACAATGCCAGGGACCTGAGTTCAATTCCCAGCTTGGGTCACTGTCTGTGTGGAGTCTGCACATTCTCATATGTCTATGTGGATTTCCTCTGGGTACTCTGGTTTCCTCCCAAAGTCCAAAAGATGTGCTGGTTAGGTGCATTGGCCATGCTAAATTCTTCCTTAATGTACCTCAACAGGCACCAGTGGTGACTTGGGGATTTTCACAGTAACTTCACTGCAGTGTTAATGTAAGCCTACATGTGACACTAAGAAATAAACTTTAAACTTTAAATTGTTGAGGACATCACAGTTGAATCCATATGCTTTCCAACAAATATCACTAATCAACAACGAGTGACAAAGCCCAATTTTTTCCCCTCTCTAAACCAGAGTATAGGACCCTCCTAAAATGAGAGAAAAAGGTGAGCAGAATGAAATTCTTCATCCACAAGCATCTAATTCAAAGTATTATAATCAGTTAAGTACTAGCCAGTCCCTACTACCATTATAAAATCAGTAAATACAGTGCCATTTCAGATTAAGAAGTGATTAAAACAAGTCTATAGAATTACAAAATCATTTTGTTCTACATTTTTGGCCACTCCTTAGTCCCCCTTCCTTAAATTAGTGAGAGCTCTGTCACATAGAACTGTCAGAAAACTGCTTCAAACTTCAAGTTACGTTAATGTAAAGATTATAAAGAGCATGCCCAACCTCACTAACACCCCTGATTTCTACATATCCAATCTACTGGGTGTCTACAAAAGCAAACAGGCAGAAAATAATATTTTCAAACAATCAACAGGTTACTTATTCTGTTCATCTAGATTATTCTCTTTCTACAGTCCTATTTTCTAGAGGTATCTAACAGTTTTAGAATGTAACACAAAATCGAAGTTCATTTCCACTTCTGTGTCTAAAGACATGGGCACATAGTTCGCAGGACTTTTTTTTTAATATATATATATCAAAACAGGTACATCAGTTTAATGCGCAATTGGTTTAAAAAGGACAAACACTGAACACGTGGGGCAAGCACAAACTAGAGTTTTAATTAGATTTCCAACAATTCTGAAATGATCTTTCATATAGGTTACAAGATACTTTTTGTCCATTGAGCTTGAAAGATGCTCACAATGACATTGATATCGTTCCCCTTTAGAACCAGAGACACATAAGTTTTATGCCAAAATTCAGTCTGGCCCCAACATTTTGTTTTCTCTCCCTCTAAAGTCACTACTGATTTTCAAGATTGTCTTTCTTTATTATTGGTATCTTTCAATTCTTTATTTCCAATCAAAACAAAGGATCAATTCAAATCAAGTCCAATCATGGTACTTACATGAGGGACAAACTAGATCCAAGCTGACAAGATGAAACATTGCATCCTATCTTGGCTCAATCAACCAAGATCCAAGCTGACAGGATGAGACATTGCAGCCTCTCCCAGGCTTGATCTGACATACAAATCATAAAAGTCACAGAAACCCTTCAGTGCAGAAGGAGGCCATCCAGCCCATTGAATCTGCACTGACAACAATCCCACCCAGGCTCTATTCCCATATCCCCAAACATTTATCCTGCTAATCCCACTAAACTGCACATCCTGGGACATTAAGCTGCAATTTAGCATAGCCAGTCAACTTAACCCGCACATCTTTGGAGTGTGGAAGGAAACCCATGCAAACACAGGAGAATGTACAAACTCCATACAGACAGTGGTCCAAGCTGGGAATTGAACCCAAGTCCCTGGAGCTGCGAGGCAGCAGTGCTAATTACTGTGCAGCCCCATCTTCACCCTAAAGATTCATCTTAACTAAAAGGCTGAAATGACTTTGAAAAATTAAATCAGATAAAGCCTTGGTTTTACCTCATTGGCTACCCTGATTCTTTCCTCTACCCTAGCTTAGGCAAACCACGATCACAGGCATCAACACACACGCCAAGTGCAATGGGCTAGCCTCATGCCTCATCCCATGCCTGATCATGGTTTCAACCTGCCAGTTCTGATCCATAAGAAGCTGCACCAAAGAATTAATAATATTGACGAAATAGATACAATTAATCCAATGAGCAGTTAGACCCAAACAATTATAAATCTCGACAATTGTAAACATTGATGGGCTGAATGGCCTACTTCTGCACTGTAGGGATCTATGATTCTAAGGAGCCACTGCCTGTAGAGAGTAGAAACTGAAACTGAAACTAATCAGGTACATGTGAAACGGCCCAATCACATCACAATCAAATCATGTGACTGGCTTTTAAAGCAATCATGCATCCACTTAAATATGTGACATATCTCTGATCTTAAGATTGCCAAAACTTCATTCCACCCCAATCCCACATTGGAAGTATTCCTTTTCAGAAGAGCTGATCATCAGGGGGGTCAACAAATTTAAGCAGACTAATTGGAAAACAAACAGAAAATGCTAGAAAAACTCAACAGGTCAGAGAGCGTCTGTGGAACGAGAGAAAATAGAGTTAACATTTTCAAGCCATATGGTTCTTCTTCAAAGCTGAAGAGAAGGAGAAATGATTACATATGAGGGTGTAGCAGCTGGAGCAGGTAGAAAGTCAATGATTGGTGGGAGCTGGAAGAGATCCATAGACCCCCTACAGCATGGAAGAGATCAATGAATCTATCGAGTCTAGAACGACTCTCTGACAGAATATCTTACCCAAACTGTTTTCCTTCTCCCAATATCTGTAATCTTGTGCATTTACCATGCCAAATCCATCTAGCCTGGACAACTTGTGGCATCAAGGGGAAATTTTAGCTTGGCCTAATCACCTCCCTTTCACATCTTTGGACTATGGGAGAGAGCTGGAGCACTCAGAAAACCCAACAGATACAGGGAGAACGTGCAAACTCCACACAGACAACATCAAAGCCAGAATTGACCTCTGGAGCTGTGAGGTAGAAGTGCTAACCACTACACAACTGTGCTAACATTTTAAATTGCAAACTAAGATATGTAGAACAAGCATGATAGGAAGTGTTAATGGAAGAAGGTGGTGCTAGTAGTTGCAACAAGGTAAGCTATGTTAATTGGAGAATAAAGGTTAATGAAGGCAAAATGAAAGAACAAGTGGGTGCACGGTGGTTAGCACTGCTGTCTCACAGCACCAAGGACCCCAGTTTGATTCCCGGCTTGGGTCACTGTCTGTGTGGAGTCTGCACATTCTCCCCATGTCTGTATGGGTCTCCTTTGAGGGCTCTGAGGCTTTCCTCCCACAATCTGAAAATATGCTGGTTAGGTGCATCAGTCATGTTAAATTCTCTTTCAGCGTATCCAAACAGGTGCCGGAATGTGGCGATGAGGGTATTTTCACAGTAACTTCATTGCAGTGTTAACGTAAGCCTACTTGTGACACTAATAAATAAACTTTAAAGTGACAGATGGCCCTGTTGGGGATGAGGGTGGGCTTTTACACTGGGGCAAAAAATGTTTAGGATCTAATTAAAAGAGATAAAATTGGAGGTGAAAAGTCACAGTATGAAGTTGCTGAACTCAACATTATAGCCCTCAGGAAATCAATGTGCCTAATCAAGTGATGGGGTGCTGCTCCTCCAGTTGGCATTGAGCTTCACTGGAACATTGCAGAAAGCCAAAGACCAATGTGAGACCAAGTGACAGGAAGGTTGGGGTTATGCTTCCATACTAAGTGAAGGTGTTCCACAAAGCAAAGTTTATTTATTAGTAAGTATGGTTTATATTAACACTGCAATGAACTTATTGTGAAATTCCCTTAGTCGATGCACTCTGGTATCAGTTCGGACCCCACAGTTAACCAGCATATCTTTCAAACTATGGGAGAAAACCGGAGCACCCGGAAGAAACACACGCAGATAAGTGAAAAATGTGGAAACTCCACCCAGGCAGTGACTCAGCAGGCAATCGAACCCAGGTCCCTAAGCACTGTGCCACCATGCCACCCAGTCACCCAGTCTGCAATTAGTCTCCCAGTGTAGAGGAGAATGCATTGGGAACAGCGGAAACAACAAACCAAATTAGAGAAGGTGCAAATGAAATGCTTCTTCACCTCAAAAGAATGTTGGGGGCCTTGAAAGATGAGAAGCAAGAAGGCAAAAGGAAATGTTTTGCACCTTCTGTGATTGCAAGGGAAGGTGCCGTAGAAAGATGGATGAGGAATTAGGGTGATGGAGGAATGGGTCAGGATGTCACGAATGGAATGGTTCCTGCGGAATGCTGATGGTGGGCAGGGTTAGGAGGTAGTGAGGTGAGGATGTATTTATGGTACCATCAGGCTGGTGGAAATGCTGGAGAATGATCTTTTGAATGCAGAGGCTGGTCAGGTAGAAAGTGAGGGCAAGAGTGGCCCTATTATGGATTTGGGATGGAGAGAAAGTGGTGATGGCAGAGGTGTGGAAATTGGGTGGTGTAAGAGACCTTAGTTAAGGCAAAAGGCAGATATGTCATAAGTGCCATTTTCAAAGGTGGCATCATTGGGACAGATGTAATGGAGGTGAAGAAACTGGGAGAACGGCATGGAATTCTTACTTGAAGCAGTGTGAGAAATTGTAGCCAAGGTAGGTATGGGAGGCAATGGGCATTCAATGAAGATTGATGGTCAGTCTATTACTGGAAATGGGGACAGAGAGGTCAAGGAAGGGAAGTTGGAGACAGACAATGGGAATGTGAGAGAGGAGTGGAAATTGGAAGCAAAAATTGATAACTTTTTCCAGGTCCAGACGAAAGCATGAAGTGGCATTGTTATAATGGAAAATGAGTTGCTGTAGAATGCCTGTGTAGAACAAGGAGTGTTCCGCATAACTTACAAAAAGATGGGCAAAACTAGTTCTACGTAGATACCCATTGCCACACCTTTTACTTCAGGAAGTGAGACAAAGGAGAAATTATTTAGTGACAGAACAAGTTCAGCCAGGTGGAGGAGTGGTAGTGGTAGACAGAGACTGTTCGAGCCGGTGTTCAACGCAGAAGCAGAGAACCCTCAAACCCTCCTAGTAGAAAATGAAAAGGAGGAGGATTAGACGTCTTTAGTGAAAGAAGGCAGTTAGGGTAAGAAAGCTGGAAATTGTTGATATGATATAGGGCATCAGAGGAATCATGGATGGGAAAAGACTGGACAAGGGGAGAGAGGATGGAGTCAAGATAGGAATCAATTAGTTCCCTTACGCTGGAACAGGTTGATACAATGGGTCTACCAGTGCAGTTCTGTATTTAGATTTTTGGAAGAAGGTAAAAAACGGGCTGTGTGGGTTTGGAGACTATGAGGTTAGAAACTGTGGAGGGAGGATTTCCAGAAGTGATGAGGTCAGTGACAGTCCTGCAAACCATGGCTAGATATGCAGTATTGTGGTCATGGTCTACAAGATAGGAGGGTGGGTTAGATTTTACGGCCTCGCTCAATCCAAGATCTGAAAATCCTGCCTGAGGTCAATAAACATTCCCATTGTTTGCCCCTCGCCTGCTCCAATTCCCATGGTGAGCAGGACAGTAGAATTCCAGCAAAAGTGTATGAGCACTCAGCCTCTGCGAGGTTGATGTCAATATGTCAGGAAACAATGATGACATACCATCTTTGTCAGCGGGTTTGATCACAAGGTTGGGGTTGGACCTAAGACAACTGGAACAAGTTTGACAACTCAGTTGGAAATAATTCAACTGGGATTCAACTAGCTCAATTGGATCAGTTCTAGTTCCCATTAAAAACTGTACCCATTGAGAACAGCTTTTACTTCCTGGACACATTCATTCAGAGGGTGGGATTTTCCAGCTACGTTCACACCTAAACTGGAAAATCCCACCCAAGATCAAACGGACCTTTTCATGATCTGTTCCTCGCCCAACTCCCATGACAAGTGGAATGGGAAAATTTGCCCCAGGGAATCTAAGTTGCTATGGCAACAGTACTTTTTACATGCATTTTGTAATCTGAAACTATAGGCACGATTGGCAGAGGCTCCAACTTTCTTTCCATGATATAGTTAAACAGGAATCTTTTCCACTCTTACTGCCTATCATCAGCACATGTTAGAAGAAATTGCAGATTGATACTCAATCCTTTTGGTTGCATTATAAATGGATCTCTTTTGGCCATCACATTCTGAGGTGGGACTTAAACCTGGAGCTTCTGGCTCAGAGGCAGGACACTATCCACTGCACCACAGTATTTCACATACCTGTCTATATTCCTTTAAATAAAAAAGAGATCACAATCTTCATAACAATTGTTTGGTTTTCCACATTCACTCCTCTCCGAGGCCTTGACTCATGCTAGGTGCCAAAAAGCTGTTCGTTGAGAGTGAACTTTGATTTTGTAGGATTTTAAGAAAAATAGAAACAGGAGGAGGCCATTCAGCCCATTAAGACTGTTCTGCCCCTCAGCCAGATATCAACTAATTGGTATTTTAACTCCATTTACCTTGATTCCGTGCCCATGTTAAACAAAAATCTGTTGATCTCAGTCAATCCCTAGCCTGTACAGGGGAGATATTTGATCAGCAGCTTATCACCACAATAAACATCTAATCCCTCCACCAGCAGATTATGATGGTAGCAGTGTGCACCATTTTCCATTTACAATGCAGCAACTTGCCAAGGCTACTTCAATGTTGCCTCTAACACCCAGAAGGACAAGGACAGCAGTTGTATGGGAATGCCACCATCTATAAGTCTCCCTCCAAGTCACACACTGACATGGAAACATATCACTCTTCCTTCCTTGCCATTGGATCAGACTACTGGAAATTCCTACTCTGTAGCACTGTAGGTTTATTGAAACTACTGCAGTCCATGCAGTGTAAGTGGCTCACCATCACTTCCTCATGGACAACTGGGGGTAGATAATAAATGCTGACCTTGCTTCCATCCCATGAGCAAATTCCAGAAAGAAGTCTCTCAACAAGTTTGAGTTCCACATGCTTTTCAAATGTATGCTATTTGATCATGATAATCTAGAAAGATTTAATGTTAAAAAGTCAGATACGTGGACTGAAAAACTCCTGATGTATTTTGTTTTCAGAAGATGAATCTTGAGGTTTTCTTTAAAAACCACTTTCCAACTTATTAAATATAAACAAGATATTATGAATGCAGTTCAAGGGGAATTAGGGATGTGCAATTGATGCTGGCCTTACCATTGATATCCTGAATGAATAAAAAGAATTCTAATTTCCAATACTGCTCTGCTTAATTTCCTCGAAAAGAGTCAAGTTTTATCAGTGTTTATACCTTTCAGTACCTCACCCAAGCGTTCACCTGTTGAAACAGCAGGTAGGGGGAGGTAATACCACATTGAGGAAGAGAAGCAAGTTATTCAACTACACACGATTGTTCTGACATTCTATTTGATTATGGTTGTTTTGCACCTTAGTTTCATTTACTTGCCTTTGTTCCAAAACCTTTGATATTCTTCCCCATCAAGATTTATTAATCTCAGTCTTGAATACTGTATTCAACGCGAGGATGCATTTTCACAAGTGTGCATCGAATGGCTTCCTGTGCTCGTAAGAATCCATCCATCGTAATGAATCCTAGGGTCCTCTCTTTCTGACTGACTTTATCAGTAGCAAAAGGGGATATAAATGGTGGATTTGGCAAACACAGCACTGTCACCTGGATGGTGTATTTGTGGGCAGCAGATTATGAAACGTTTGTGAATGATTATTAATTCCGGAAATTTAGTGGAGAACATGTTTCTATCTACATCAACAGAGACAAAGCAGAAATGATCGAAAGCTTCAAGTTTTCAGGTGTCCAAATCACCAACAACCTAAGATGCACCATAGAAAGCACTCTTTCTGTTGTATCATAACTTGGTGTAGCTCCTGCTCTGCCCAAGACTGCAAGAAACCACAAAGGGTCGCAAACACAGCCCAATCCATCATGCAAACCAGCCTCCCATTCATTGTCTCTGTCTAGACTTCCTGCTGCTTCGGCAAAGCAACCAGCATAATTAAGGATCCTACATACCCCGTATATTCTCTCTTCCACTTCTTCCGTCAGGAAAAAGATGCAAAGGTTTGAGGCCATGTACCTCAAGAACAACTTCTTTCCTGCTGCCATCAGATTTTTGAATGGACCTACCTTGCATTAAGTTGATTTTTCTCTACACCCTAGCTATGACTATAGCACTGCATTCTGCATTCTCCTTTCCCTCTCTATGAATGGTATGCTTTGTCTGTATAATATGCAAATAATACTTCTCACTGTATACTAATACATGTGACAATAGTAAAACAAATCAAATGCTACTGATGACACCAGCAGATCCCTGGAGGGAGATGGCAAAATTCAGGGCTGTGGTAATCTTAACTGCCACTGGCAATATGTTCCCACTTGGCTTACCTGAGAAGGAGACCTTGTTCCAAGAAGCTGCAGCTGTCAGCAATGACCTGCCAAGAAATTCTGAGCTGCCTCAGCTACGTCCAAAAAGGTGATCCTCTCTGCGTGTACACCCTGGGTATATTTGTTCATCTCCTCTAACCTTAAGTTTTATCCCCCATTTGTGAATAAACTCTCACTCACCTGACGAAGGAGCAGTGCTTTGAAAGCTAGTGGCTTTTGCTATGAAATAAACCTATTGTTCTTTATTCTGGTGTTGTGAGACGTCTTACTATTTTATCCCCCTCCAGGCATAGATACCTACCATCTACCATGCTATCAAATTAACCCCACTCTGTTGCTCCTTCCCCATTGTGCTCCTCATACATTTTATATTTAAGGGGAATGTTTCAAAGTTGGTGTGTTTGGTAGGAATGCACCTCAGATGCTGAGAAGGCAAGATAATTCCTCAACTTAAATATATAGTGTTTATATATTTCTTAGGAGAGAGCTAATGGATTTTTATTTATCGATCAAAGTTTCCGTGAGGTTTCTGATTAAGTCATGTGATCATAGAATCCTACAGTGCAGAAGGAGGCCATTTGGCCCATCAAGTCTGCACCGACCACAATCGCACCATACCCTATCCCCATAACCCCATGTATTTATCCTAGTTAGTCCCCCTAACACTAAGGGGCAATTTAGCATGGCCAATCCACTTAACCTGCACATCTTTGGACTTTGATGATGTGGTTAATAAGAGGAGCTAGGTATGTATCAGACAAAAACAACTTTCAGCTCTGGTTTGTTAAAAGACTGCAAGCTGTTCGCTCCACAAAATATACCCGAAAGCTTCAAGACTGTTTACACTCGTTATAACAAATATGTTTAAGATTGCTAACTGTATTTACAGTGGCTTTCAGTCTGTAAGAAGGATGTTCTTTATTTGAAATGAAACAATGATAAATTAGAAATTAGAGTTTTTTTCCTGTTTAAATATTGTTCAAAAGGTTATAATTTGTTATTATACTTGAACTTTGTTAAGAAATAAAGTTTGTTTTACTATTAAAAAATCCCTAATTTATCAGCAGAATTACTCCTGAATTGAAGCATTTCAATCAGAATTTTATGATCATTTGTGCCAAAGTGGAAAATTGTTGGGGCCTAGTTTGGTTTCTGAATGTAATTTGGGGTTCTAGTCCAGAGCCTTAACACCATAACTATACAATCTTTTTTCTTCAAGCCCTTATCACTTGTCTCCTGAAAATTCCAATTGAATCCACTTCCAGTTTTCAGATAGTACATTCCATACCACAATTCACTATAAAACATACCTCATTTTCTTCTTTAGTTCTTCTTATCAATTACCTGAAATCTGTCTTCTCTCTTTCAGATGCTGGCTAACTTACTACTGTGATCTGACTAAAACACACTAACTGGATGACCATCACAGTGCTGTCACTACATAAAATTTGATTGCCACTTTTCTCTATGTAACAATTACTGCACTCCAAAATAATAAGCCACTGAGATATGCTGAGATACATATAATAAGAATATAAGAAATAGCCACAAGGCCCCTTCCCTGTTCCATCAATTAATAAGATCGTTACGTATCTCATGACTGATTTCAACTCCACTCCTGCCAGCCTCCCCAAAGCCCTTGACTTCCCTACAGTTCAAGAATCTGTCTATCGCAGCCTTGAATATATTCTATAACTTATTCGTCAAAGGTCTCTGAGGTAGAGAATTCCAAAGATTTCTAATCTTCTGAAAGAAGAAATTCCTCCTCATCCTGCTTTAAATGGAAGGCCTCTTATTCTGAATCTGTGCTCCTAATTCTGAGCTCCCCTGTAAGGGTGAAAAATCCTCACACATTTACTGTGTCAAGCCCTTTTAGAAACTCTAATATAAGCCTAGCCTGTTGAAACTTTCCCTATAAAATTACCTCTTTATTCCAGCAACAATCAAGTTAATCCTTTTTAAACTGTTTCTAATGAAAGAATATTCTTCTTTAAATAAGGGGTAAAAACAGTACTTAGTACTCTCGATGCAGTCTCATCAATGTTGGATATTGTGGTAAGTTGTCACAGGAACTCATGCATTTCATTTTTTTTCCCCTATTTTTATTTCAGTCTGAGAAATTTCTTATTCTTACTTTGCACTGAGTTAAAAGATTCTTCCAGTGTCTAGTATCCATTTAAGCTCTGAGGAGAATGCAGAAGAATAGAGACAGCAAATATATGGCAGATGGAATATAATGTTTGAACTTATCCACTTTGATAGAAAATATAGAACATGACAAGAAAGTGTAAATGCTCATATTCAGGGGGGCCTTAATACATAAAACTCAAAGTTATAATGCAGGTACTATCTTTATTACAAAAGAGTACAAGAAATATTATTACAATTATATTTGGTAAAACATCTTGTGAGCTGTGTGTAGTTTTGTTCTCCTTACTGAAGGAAGAATATACTTCCCTCAGACAGAGTGCAACAAAGGTTCACAAGATTGATTCCCATAAGGAGAGAATTAATAGATTAGATTTGTATTCCCTAGACTTTAGAAGAATGAAAGAAAATCTAATTGAAACACAGACTCATTAAGGATAGTAATCAAGAGCATCAAGTTACATAGAACATAGAACATTACAGCACAGAACAGGCCCTTCGGCCTTCGATGTTGCGCCGACCAATATAAAAAGCAATGCCCCTCCAAACTAAACCATTCCCTTCTCTTCCATATACTTATCAACTAACCTCTTAAACGCCACAAACTTGGCGCATCTACAACTGCTGCAGGCAGGGCATTCCACTCCCGAACCACCCTTTGGGTAAAGAACCTACCTCTGATATCCGTCCTATAACTATCACCCCTTAATTTAAAGCTGCGTCCCCTCATGCTAGCTTTCTCCATCCTAGGAAAAAGGCTATCACTGTCCACCCGATCTAAACCTCTAATCATCTTATATGTTTCGATTAGGTCCCCTCTTAGCCACCTCCTTTCTAACGAAAACAACCTCAAATCCTTCAACCTCTCTTCATAGGACCTGCCCTCCATACCAGGCACATCCTGGTAAACCTCCTCTGTACCCTCTCCAATGCCTCCACATCTTTCTTATAATGTGGGGACCAGAACTGCACACAATACTCAAGTGCGGCCGCACTAGAGTTTTGTACAGTTGCAACATGACGTTGCGGCTCCGAAATTCAATCCCTCTACCAATAAAAGCCAAGACTCCATATGCCTTCCTAACAGCCTTATCGACCTGACTGCCTACTTTCAGGAATCTATGCACATACACACCAAGATCCCTCTGTTCATCTAGACTACTAAGAATCCTACCATTTGCCCTATACTCTACACATTATTATTTCTGCCATAGTGCATTACCTCACACTTTTCCACATTAAACTCCATTTGCCACCTCTCGGCCCAGCTCTGCAACTTGTCCAAGTCCCTCTGCAAAATATAACACCCCTCTTCACTATCTACCACTCCACCGACTTTAGTGTCATCTGCAAATTTACTAATCCATCCTCAATACCCTCATCCAGATCATTTATAAAAATTACAAACAGCAGGGGCCCCAAAACAGACCCCTGAGGCACACCACTTGTCACCGAACTCCACGATGAATATCTCCCATCAACACCACCCTCTGTCTTCTATCTGCCAGCCAATTCCTAATCCAATTAGCTAAATCACCCTCTATTCCACACATCTGCATTTTCTGTAGAAGTCTTCCATGGGCCACCTTATCAAACGCCTTATTAAAGTCCATATATACTACATCAACCGCCTTACCCCCATCCACCTCTTTGGTCACTTTCTCAAAAAACTCAAAGAGGTTAGTAAGGCATGACCTACCCTTCACGAAACCATGCTGACTATCCCCAATCAATTCATTTCTCTCTAAATAACTATAAATCCTATCCCTAATAATTCTCTCCAATACTTTGCCCACAACAGAAGTAAGACTCACTGGCCTATAATTCCCTGGGAAGTCTCTCTTCCCCTTCTTGAACAATGGGACCACATTCACTATCCTCCAGTCTTCCGGAACTATACCTGTAACCAACGACGACCTGAAGATCAGAGCCAGAGGCTCTGCAATCGCCTCTCTTGCCTCACAGAGAATCCTAGGGTAAATCCCGTCCGGCCCAGGGGACTTATCCAACTTCAAACCCTCGAGAATATCTAGCACATCCTCCCGATCTACTTCGATACCTTCCAGTTTGCTACCCTGTACCTCAGTGTTCCCCATAACTACATTTACATCACCCTGCGTGAATACCGAAAAGAAATATTTATTCAGTACCTCTCCAATCTCCTCAGGCTCCACGCACAACTTCCCACTGCTGTCTATGACTGGCCCTAATCTTGTCCTAACCAATCTTCTATTCTTAACATATATAAAGAAAGCTTTAGGATTCTCCTTAATCCTATCAGCCAAAGTCTTCTCGTGTCCCCTCTTAGCTCTCCTCAATTCCCTCTTTAGCTCCCTCCTGGCTAATCTATAGCTATCCATTGCACTAACCGAGCCTTCAATCCTCATCCTGACATAAGCCTCCTTTTTCCTTTTACCAGCAAATCAACTTTTTTCGTACACCAAGGTTCTCTTACTCGACCATTTCCTCCTTGCCTGACAGGGACATACTTATCAAGGACTCGCAGCAGCTGCTCCTTGAATAAGCTCCACATTCCAGATGTTCCCAGTCCCTGTAGTTTCCTAGTCCAAGCTATGCACCCTAATTCTCTCCTGATGGCCTCATAATTACCCTTCCCCCAGCTATAACTACTGCCCCCAGCTTCATGCCTACTGAGTCACTGAGTTACCAGTGACTCAGTACTGAGTCACTGGGTCACCCAGTTACTGAGTCACTGGGACCGGTTTTGGGGCATGTGTGACCTGTACAGGATGGACAAGTTACACCTTAACAAGACCGGGAATGATACCCAGCAGGAAGATTTGTTAATGCTATTGGGCAAGTGTAATGTTGCACGCTACAGATTTTGTCAGGAACACAAAGCGTATTTATTAATAAAGCTGCTCTAGTCCCTAAATGCCTTCTACATACTTTCAGACTGTCTTCTGCTAGAAGAGCGCTCCATTTCCTGGGATGGTTTCCCAATCTCAGTCCCAATTGGTCCCTCAAGCCAGGTATACCTCTTTTGTTGTGATATCCTTAAAGGGACAATCACTACAGGAGAATTTAAACTTGGCTGTCAGAGGGTGAGTACACAAGGGATAGCTCAAATTGGAAGGAAGTAAAGCTGGTACGTGGAGGTAGAAAAGTAGAAAGTGAAGATAGAAGGGCAGCAAAACAAAAGGAAGCATCGATAAGCTTTGAATGTGGAATAATGTTAAAACAAAAAAGTTATGAGCACTTCACCTGAATGCATGCAGCATTCACAAAAAGCTGGATGATTTTAAGGTATAAACGGAAGTGAATGGGTATGACCTAATTTTTTTTAATTCATTCATGGGACATAGGTGTCACCAACTGGCCAACATTTATTGCTCATCCCTAGTTACTAGAGGGCAATTGAGAGTCAACCACATTGCTGTGGCTCTGGAGTCACGTGTAGGCCAGACCAGGTAAAGATGGCAGATTTCTTTCCTGAAAGGACATTAGTGAATCAGAAAGGGTTTTAACAATTGACAATGCTTTCATGGACATCATAGATTTCTAATTGTCATTTCAAAAACATGGATACAGAGTGACCAAAACTGGGAACTAAATAATCAAGGATATTTGTCATTTAGAAAAGACGAGCAAAACAAAATGGTGGTGTTTTGCTAATATTAAGGGATAGGTTCAGTACATAATTAAGGAAGGATCTCAGATCAGAAGAATAATATTAGGAATTTCTTTGGTGACAAACAGCAGTACGGGGTAGCAAACATTGATAGTTTATAGGCCAATGGGTAGTGGTAACGTGAGCATGGTAGATCCTGCTAATAAATGAGTGGAAAGGAGTATTGCAGCACTTATGTCTCACTCATAGCATGGTCCAAATATGTCAGCCAATATACAACATGGAAATCTTGATGGGACAAGTTTAAATAGTCAAGTTCACAGGACACATAGGTGAACTTCTTGTGTGTGTTGTTAAAATTATGACAAAAACATGGATTGCTTCATATTTTTTGAACATCCTGAATGTTTTATGTCTTTTGTTACTGAAGTTTCTTGAATAGTAAGTAGATATATATGTGAAGTATATTTTCAAGTATTATGGGTAAGGACAAATTTTGAAGTCAACAAACTTTATGGGGCTTTGGGGAAAGAGCGAGTTGGGAGGGTTGAATTATTTGGATAGCTCTTTTAAATGCCCTTCTCCTAAAAAAATAGAAAATAGGTGCAGGAGTAGATCATCCAGCCCTTCGAGAGAGAGTGTGTGTATTGTGTGTGACTGATAATCTGCTGAATGATTCACCACCATTCAATGTGATCATGGTGATCATGCACTTTCAGTACCCACTCCCACTTTGTCTTTATATCCTTGATCCCTTTCACCACAAGAGCCGCACTCAACTCCCTCTTAACATATCTATCAAACTGGCCCCAACAGCTTCTGTGGTCAAGAATTCCACAGGTTCTGAGTAAGGAAGTTTTTCCTCATCTCAGGACTGAATGGCTTATCCCTTAGTTCTGCACTTCTCCAACATTGGGAATTTTCTTCCCACATATAGCGTGTCCAGTCTCATCAGGATTTTGTATTTCTAGGAGATTCCCTGTCATCATTCTAAATTCCAGTGAGTACAAGCCCTTTCTCTTCATATTCCATGAATCAGCCTGGTGAACCTCCTGTGCTAAATCGTACCAAATACTTGCCCTAAAAGGCCTCATGGGAGCTTCAAGGGGTAAATCAGAGTATCTTAATGAAAAATGATCTGAAAGTCACAGCTGGTCACGCTGGAGGAGAGTCAATGTGTGTTCCTGAATGAGACTATTCTGGCAGAACGATACATGCCTCACAGCTGGAACCAAATACTTCAGTGAGCCTCCTCTCCCACCAGGATAATTTATGTCGCATGGACACAAAATATCAAGAAGTTTCACAATCAGCTAAAAGAACAGGACATTAGCTACCATTCACCCTCTCACCCCTGACCTCACACACAGCCTGATGCATAAAGCAGCCACCTAATGCAGCAGAGCCACAGATACCAGATAGAAAAAAAAACTTGCAATTCAATAACACCTTTCATAAGGCACCCCAAAGCATTTAAAACACCATCAAGAAATTTATTTTTAACTTGGGGCCTCTGTTGTCATGTAGGGAAAAAAGCAGCCAATTTGTACACAACAATGAGATAAATAGCCCTTTAATTGTGGTGTTGGTTGAGGGTTGAATTTGGCTTGGATCAGAAAGAAATTCTCTGCTCTTTTGGTAAAAAATGCTTTGGGGTATTTTACATAATATATTCTGTATTGTAGTATAAACTAGTTGAACAGACCGAGAAGGCTTAGTTTAATATTTCATCTAAATTTTAATTTAGCAAATCATCAGTGAATCACATACACTCATACGCAGCATTCCATTAACACTCCCCCTCCGACAGTGCAACACTCCTCAATACTCCTATTCTAACAATGGAGGGCTCCCTTGGAACTGCCTCTCTGATAGTATAGTACTGTCTAGGTGCTGGATCTCCAGTAGTGCAAAGTTCCTTCAGTTCAATGATCCCACAGTACTAACTATTCTACATTGCAGCACTCTCTCAGCACTCCCCATCTGACAGGAAAGCATGGCCTTAGCACTGCCCTCTGAAAGTCCAACATTCCTTCAGTACAGCCTTAGAACAATGCAACACTCCTTCAGCACTGAAGGTACAGCACTCCTCTGTATTCACCATCCAAATAATCCAGCACTCCTTTAGTACTACCTTTTCAACAATGCAGCACTCCCTCAATTAGTCTAAATTATATCTTGAGGGAAGCAGACTGAAAGAGCTGAATTTGCCTACTTCTGCTCCTAATTCCTATGCTTCTATAGTGAGGCTGGAACACACAATCCCAAGCTGAACCTGTTACCCACTGAGTCATGACTGATTCATCAAACCATACTTGCCAAGCCAGCTTGTTTTATTGGTGCAATACAACATTCTGAACAGTCTATGGTTGTGTGGTACAGAGATGGAATTTAGCTATGGTAACTTTTTGTCAAATTCGTTCACAACCTAGGAATTAATTTGATGAATGGTCACTTTGGTAAGATACCTAGGGTATTTATGTTTCAACTCATGATGGAGCACATTCCATTCACACTCTCCCTCCAACAGTGCAGCAATCCCTTGATATTGCACCTCCAAGGAGATGGGCCTGGACCCATCTCAATATTACAAGAACACAGTTAATATTATAAGAACACAGTCAAATTTATAATGGAATCATTAAACATACTCACCCAGCCACTAACACCCCACTCATAACCCCAGCTACTAAAACCACAAGTTACTTTTACAAGTCCACCCAGTTGATATTGTATGTCACTTTGAGCAAGAAGCGGTGACTAAAATCAAAGGATTTGCTAAGTTTGATTGTTTGTATAGAAACTCTAGTGAGCTGTCCATACAGTGCCTAAGAGCCATTTGCCTTTCATTCCATGAACAGTAATTTACACTTACCTTGATCAGTGCATGCAAACTTTCATCTGATTCTGTACAGTAACAGCAATCCTCTTCTCCTCTACTGACTCCCAGTCACAACCCAGCATTGGCCCAGCACCACAATCAGAGGAGTGACTTATTTCACAGCTAGGAGGAAGTGCTGATCTGTCGCCAGTTAATGCACCTTTAGTCAACAATTCAGAGCCAAGGAGAAGTTCATTTATCCAGAACAAATTTCAGTTCTTTTGTCCTTTCAAACTTGAGAGAACACGTAAAGCACCAGCTCTCTATGAGACAAAAAAAAACAAGGAAGAGGAACTTATGGGGCGGGTACTGTACACAAAAGGTAAAATTGAGTGCCAGAATGTTTTATGCTAAATGGAATGTTGAGTTTCAGATGTGTACGTATGGAGCACGTAGCAATTCTGGCGCAAAGCTATGTCAAACATTGACTTCAGGATGACAGAGGGAAAAAAAACATATCCAAACCACTAGTTCACCAACAATACTGTGGGATTATAGTTTAACCAAGAATGTAGCTGTTGAATAATCCTTTGTACCAAGTGTGATTGCTTTGAAAATGGACACCTTCCACCAGGATTCTATTGAAGGCACCTGTTTAATTTTATTATGTTTTAGAATTTAACTGTTGTATTCCTCAGAACTGGACGAGGCCAATTGGCCCTTTCATCATGTTCTGCTGTTCAGTTAGATCACAGACACGTTGAAATATTTATGGCATAGAAAGGAGCCATTCAGCCCACTGCTAACCAAGAAACAATTATCCACTGCCTTTTAGCCCAGTGAGTTTACAGCTTTTTTTTAAAATGGGTTGAGGTAAGGAAATGTGGTTCATACTTTGCATTCCATTCTCCCACCATTCTGTGGATGAAAAATACCACTCCTCAACACTCCCCTAATCTTTCCACCATTTACTTTAAATCTACAGCCCTTGTTCTTGACCTCTGCTGTAAGTCCTTTCGATCCACTTTGTCCACGTTGCTCAATTTTATATACGTCAATTCAATCTGCCCTTTGTCTCCTCTGTTCCAAAGATAACAAACACAGCCTCACCAATCTTTACCCATCAATAAAATTCCCATTTTCTCGCAACAGCCTTGTAAAGTTCTCCTGTATCCTTCCTTATGTAATCAAATCCTTCATTTTTGCAGTGATAGAACCACAGACAGCATTGAGTATTTTATGCAATTTTAGCATAACCCCCATGATTTTAAACTCAAGGCTTTAGCCAATAAAGACACTATCCCATATGCCTTCTTGACTGCCTTTTCATCCTAAGCTGCTATCTTCAAGAATCTGTAGACACACTCCAGAGCCTGGCTATGCTTTCATATTTTTATAATTCTACTATCTATTATATATTCCCTTGCCTTGTTTGTCATCCCCAAATGCATTATCTCACACTTTTTCAATCGTTTTCTACCTTCCTGCCCACTTGACCAATTCATTGACATCTGCATTTTACAGGTTTCTTTCTCACTATCAACCAACATGGCCAATTTTCTCATCATTTGCAAATTGCTGAAGCATGTCCCAATTTCTTGAGTTCTCTGTCTGAAGATAAGTCCAGCCCACAGCACTGCAATCTCCACTAGAGATAGGACAAAGGGGCATGTCCTGAGTCAACCCCAGTGGAATAGGAATTGAATTGTTGGCATTAACCTGGTCCATAATGGTCATCCAGCCAACTAACCCTTTATTTCCTTCCATTAAGGCCTTATTATTTTCTCATGCTGTTTGTTTAGTTCTACATTGTAGATAAAACATACTCCAGCAACCCACATTTGTAAAGCCCAAAACATCTACTGTTAGATGTGATTCTGCAATTACAGAACAATCCTGAGTGTGCTAATAGTTAACCAAACAACTAATTTAAGATAATCAGTCAACTTCATAACATGGTTAATTTATGCTTGCTAAAAGAGACATATGCTCATATATAGTATAGAATTTTGATGGTTCTCTTAATTTTTAGCATCTGTAATATCTATAGATTGGAAATTTCTGCCCAAAGTTAATGGACTTTTAAATGGTCTGCCAAATTTAAATTTTCTATCCCACCTGTTACAATTCCCACAGTGGGCTGAACCAAAAGATTTATCCCTTTATCACTAATTAAAACCTGTGCATTGATTAATTACATTAGTAGGGCAGGACTTCAGTAAATATTGTATCTAAATGAAATGTATATTGTCTCCAAGGGAATGTAAATTCTGAGGGTCCCAAGAAAGTAAGAGATTGAGCTGTGTCTCAGTTTACAATTTATGACGGAGCGTTTGCTGAGATGCACAGGTTAACTCTCAACTTAAGCTGATGGGAGAGGTGAATTTGGATTATTTTCACATAAGGGAGGATGAATAATGAAACGGAGGGATAAAAGTTGGAAAATCATCATGCTCATTGGCACAATGCGACCATGGCTTCTGGGGTATGGCTCTTCTGGACACAGTTCAAGATCGCTTCAAAGACAGGAGAGAAAGACATCAGCTGAACTGGCAACTTCAACAACTAGGATCTTGAGGGATGAGAAACATCTATGCTGACATCACTGCTTCTTAATAAAGTATAAGTAAAGTCTTGCTTAATAAATTCTACTTGTTTCATAAGTACTGGTTATTTGAACTTTGTAGGTCAAACAAGGAGCCCCATGTTAGAAATGAGTTTATCAAAATGGTTTTATACCTTTACACTCTGAAATCTTACAGTAGGGATCCATTTTTGCAAACAAAAGGATTATATTCAAGCTTTGCACCTTTCTGAATTACTGAGCAGCCTCTTTTCTCCATGGCCATGCCTTGGCCAACCAGAGTTGACTTGACAACCAATCAGTCCCTGTTTCTTTTGAAATACAAATTGTGGTCATTTGAAACTTGGCATTCTTGTGTTTGTCCTGAGAGTACAAAGTGAAAAGCTTTGGCAACATGTCTCTCTTCAGTACTGTGTAATTAAATGCTGGAATAGAATCAAGGGACTGAATAGTCACTGCTTTATTCTAGGAACATTGCAGTTAAAATAAAATTAAGTGGATATGATAACTGACATTTTTAACATTATTGTCAAATTAATATCACTAGATACAAAGGATTATTGCCCTGGTGCATTCATACGTAATTCTGAGTTTCCAAAGCAATATCTGTAGTTTGGATATTTCTTCTCTAATATCACAGAGTCAATGTTTGAGAAAACATAGCACCAGTGACTAGCTTAAGTGCCCCAACCACTGTGTGAAACCTGTCATTCCTTTGTGTACAAAATACTCAAATTTACCTTTGTGTATCATCACTTCTTATAAATAGCAACATAAGGTTTCTCTTCCTTGCTGTTAATTGTCTCCTAAAGAGCTGATTTATATGTTCTTTCATGATGTAAAACATTGTTCTTGTTAAATGAACTTCTCATTGGCTCTGACTTGTTGACTAAAGGCACGTTAACTGGTGACAGATCAGAACCTCCCCCTAGCTTTGCAATAAATCATCCCTCTGATTCTCATGTTGGGCATTGCTTGGCTAGGAGTCAGCAGAGACGTACGGTGAAATAACAGTTGGTGCAGAGATCAAGGTGAGCAAAGGCAAACTGCAGTTATTGTACTAGCATTCATAGGAAGACAAGACACAGGAACGAGTGGGCCATTCAGCCCACCCGAGATCACGGCTTAGCTGGTTGTGATCTCAGCTTCACTTCCCTGTGGATCATGTCCGTAGCAGAACAAAGGTCAGTATTCCGTGAAAGCAAAAAAACTAGAACAATGACAGATGGTCCTATAGGGGTGGATAATGACAAAAAAAGGCCAGAAGGTGCAATGCTTATCCTATTACTGCCTCCCCAATAAAGGCCTGCGACATTCCTTTCAGGGAAAACAGTGGGCCTGATTTTGCCATCACATTATTAAGTTTTTGGGCCTGAAAACAGACACAAAGTCAGGCATGAAGCAAATAGTACAATCTGCACCCATTCCCCTTTATCAAGGCCTAAAAATGGCCACAATTGGGACCGTGCCCAAAATGAGCATGCCAGCCATTTAAATGCATTTACATTTCGGTGATGGGGTGTTTGGGTTTGGGGGGGGGGGGGGGGGGGGGGGGGGGGGGTGCGGGGGGGTAGGGGGAGTAGTTGAAGAGAGTGCATCACTCTGCCTGAGATCAAGGAGGGGAGGGAGGAAGGGAGGGAGGGGCCAGTAATATTGTGGAGGCTAAGGGGAGCAATTATCTGGCCCAGAGGGATGTGACACAGGAGCAACGTGCTATTTTTTTTCCCTGCGCATGTGAAGTTGGAGGTTCTGGAGGCTTTTTAGGTATGTTAAGCCATACCTAAAGCCACAGGCTTGTACAGCACAATTCGTAATCACTGATATTTTGGCAGGCAGAGTGTGGATGGGGGCACCTCAGAACGGGTCTAAACGTTGCATCTGAAACATTCCCAGTTTCAAGTCCACCCAGCACTTAGTAAATAGGGCTCAACATTTCATTTGCCCCTCCTTCAGATATTAGATAGCTCACCAGACTCCTGCCTCGAAAGTACCTCAGCAAATTCTCTCATTTTAGATGCACAGCTTGCAGTTTTATCCAATGTTGACTGAGATGAGTTGTGAAGATTTTATTCACTTTATAGCTTTGTGTACACATTTGTATGGGTAAGTAGCAGGTAAGTGTGACTAGTGGGCATGGCATGTATAGTGAAGCCACCGTCAGGTTTGGCATTCCTGGGCTTATAAGGGTCATGGGGTGTGTTTAAAATAGGCCTGCCTCTTGCTGTCAATTGTAATGCAGTGACCTTCCATTCCCAAGTTGATAGCACATGTTAGGATTTTCAGACATGGCTAATATCTCTGTTTCAGGTTAAGAATAGGCAGAAATTGATCTGACAGCAGTAGAGAGGAAGAAAGAAATCAGAAAATTATCAAAAGATATAAACAGGTTGATATAATTAGCTGTAAAAGACACAAACTGTAACACAACCTTCGTTTAGTGTCAACACAGAGCCCATCAGCTGGTACAATGCACTAAGAGACTGGTCACTATTCAGGGGAGATCACTCAGCAACCATTCTACCACAATGTTGAAAGACAAGGTATTTATCCAAACTGTAACCAGGCAACACACCAGGAACTAAGATTCTTGGAAACATATTCCTTTGTTATTCCTGAACCAAGTACAGAAAATGTCTGTATTATCCCATTTAACCCATTCATATCCAATTGGAATTACTGTAATTCCATTTTAGCCCCACACACTAATTAAACCACGGTATCACATTTGACCATGGCATGAGCTTCTGACATTTGTATCATTACAAAAACTATTATTTCGCTCTCTGTAACATGGGCTGAAAAGTCAGGCAATCTCATGCAGATCCCTTTTGTGACCTATATTGCATTGACTATTAAACCACTCCTGGTTGCTCCTCGACCTTCTACCCTCTGTATACTTTGAGTTATCCAAATAACTGCACCAAGTCCCAGTCCCCTGTACTCAATGACCTATAACTGGTTCCTGGTCAGGCAATAATTTGATTTTAAAAATTTTTATCCTTGTTTTCACGTCCCTCATGGTCTTTCTTTCCCCACCTCTTGCATTTTTCTCCAACCCCACAAAACAGATATTTGAAATTCTCTTATCCTGACGTTCTAAGCAGTCTTGAATTTAATCACTCCATCCTTGGTGGCTATGCCTCTGGGTGCATAGGTCCACAAGCTCACTTCTCCACCTCTCCATCCTCCTTTATCAAGCTGTGGTCTTCTGTCCTAATAAATGTTTAGGTGGTTTGTGAGTTTCATGCTTTTTTAAAATATATATAAATATATACTCTCCAGGAAATGCGTGGGACTTTAATTATGTTAAATATGCTTACCATTCTTTTTAAGCAAACTAATTAAATTAAACAAACAGAAACAAAGCAAGGAAGGCAGTTCCTTAAATGGATACTTCCTGAAACAAAAATAAAGCAGAAATGAAACTTAAAACATGAAACCAAAAGATGATTAAAGGGTTAAAAGATGCTTGCCTGGGACTTTAATTATGTTAAAGGAGCTATAAAAATCTAAGTTATTGTTGAAAATCCATGGGCACAGATAGAATTGGCCAAATATTCTGTGATATCTGATTCAATAATTCCTTTCTTCAAAGCACCTCATACTCACAATAAAAGTAAATGCATTTCCCATGTGTAAATTTACTTAATAAATATACACTGCTATTGAGTGACCAAGATAGCAAATCAATCCCAGTGATCAAAAAACTCAAACAGGCTGGTTTTTAACATTTTACCAACAAACACATTAACTAAAGTTCACATACTGTATGGGGACAAGAATATCAAGATCACATGACTAACTACTCAATTATTTTGTATTTACTAAATGAAAATTGAATAAGCCACATCTGGCTTTCCAATTAGTTAGACGTGACTAGTGGATAAACAGTGGTTTCATCTCTTAACTCAAAGGCTATGCAGCAGGTAAAGGGATGGTGTCTGCCTGTGACAATTGCTGGATCTATTACGTTTAGCAATCAGTGTCTCTTTGCCATTCACCATGCTGCCTTTAAAAATCAAACTGGTAAACATACGGATTAGACTAACAAAAAGGCCATCTTACTCAATTCAAAAGCTATTGTCTGGACATGGCAGAAAGACATTACGCATTTTACTCTGGCATACTTACATCACAGTAAGAAGTCTGGCACACTATTTTGCACTGATGCTTAATCTGAAGAAGGAATCTGAGGCACTGAAAGCTTGTGCTGCCAAATAAACCTGTTTGACTTGAACCTGATGTTGTGAGGCTTCTTACTGTGCTTACCTCCGTTCACTGCCAGCATCTCCACATCACAGTTATACAAAAGAACAAAGAACAAAACAGCACGGGAAACAGGCCCTTTGGCCCAACGAGCCCACGCTGCCACCCTGATGTTCCCACCTCTACCTGTACTCCCTGTCTATGTTTATAGATCTATGAATTAAAAACCAAATTTGAGACAATTTAGGGAGAATTTGTTTTGCCAATTAGCCTAAGAGCACATCTTTGGAATGTGGGAGGAAACCGGAGTACCCGGAGAAAACCCACACAAGCATGGGGAGAATGTGCAAACTCCCACAAGTTATATCATGCAGCTTTTGCACATTTGTTGAAGTTCCAATTGGCATTTTCTTTTCTTCCTCCCTCTAATGCAAGAACTGTCTCATCACAATCTGGTTTGTGGTTTCTCACTAGCAGCCTCTTTTCTATCTCAACCTAGACAGTAAGAAACAGCAGATAACTCTTTTCTCATTCATTCTCAAACTATTGGTGGGACTGGTGTTTACATTAAATACCATGGGTGGAATTTCTCTTCTGGAAATGAGCCCTGCAGCAGGGGTGGAGATGAGGACTGCTTCTCGCTGTGGATGTTAGTGGGAATTTGTGTCATATTGCTGACCTTAGCCTTATTAAATATGCATTGGGAGCTTTGCAACATTTCATGTGGGAATGGGTGTTGGACATTTTGCACATTGCCAGCATATCTAGACACCATTTCTAAAAGATAGCTGGATATAACTTACCCACTTTTGAAGACAAACCCCAGAACTCTCTGAAGCTGGAAAATAGACCCTGTTAAAGACACTGAAGCTGGAAGATACATCCAATAGATGCTTCCCCACATATTGCTGCGTGTTCCAGGGTCCACAGTCACTGGAGGCCTCCGTCGTGAACTATTGAGGCAGCCCCAGGCAAGTGCTGATACATACACATACCGTTAGCCGGGTTATTTCCCACTCATAATGATCAAGGAACGAGGGCAATTCCTGTTAGGTTTTCATCTGCATTCTGTTAGCAGGATGCAAAATGATTTCATACCAGCCTCTAGTGGGAATGATGTCCTGTCATATTGGGCAAGAGCAAATAATCCTGCCATCATTTTACACCGGCATGAAACTGATATTTTGAGGTCCCACCACATCTTCATCCCTCCTTCGCTATTAAACAGAGCTTTTTACCTGCTATGATGGGAAAATTCTACTCTCTGTACAGCATAGAAACAGGTCAGCAACATGGCTCTACACCAATATTGAAGCAACACATATTACCATCTAAACTTTTATTCCTTTATCTCTCTGGCCAATCAAAACAGTTTCTCACTCTTTACTCAATCTCTTTATAATTTTGAATACCTCCATTAAATCTCTTAGCTTGTGTCACATGAAGGACATTAATCTTAGCTTCATAAATCTCTACACGAAGTTTTGCACTATTTTGCTAAATACTGGACTTTGTGCAACATTAACTTGTATTTGCAAATTGACTTTCATACAGTAAAACCAACCTAATACATTTTACAGAAGCATTACCAGCTAACATTTAGCACCAAGTATCAAAAATTAGGACAGATGACCAATGTTGGTCACTTAGGAGGTAGAAATCTTTAAGGATTGAATTCCAGACCTTGGATCTAGGCAGTTGAAGATGCAGTTATTAATCTCACAGTAACGAGAATCATAGATATTTTTTATTAATTCATCGGATATGGGCTTCACCACAAGACCAGCATTTACTCCAAATTGCAATTGGGAAAGTGGAGAAGAGTCACCTCTTGATCCACAACAATCCATGTAGTGTAGGTACACCCACAGTGCTGTTAGAGAGGGGGCAAGTTCTCGATATTGATGCAGTGAAATAACAGCGATTTATTACAGAATGGTGCACAACTTAGAGGCACTTGCCAGTTTGGATTTCCACTTGCCTGCTGCCTTTGTCGTTTGTGGAGAGAGAGGCAGGGATTTAAGAGGTGTTGTTGATGAAGCCATAGTGAATGTTTGCAGAATCCCGTAAATGTTGCACACTGCTGGCATTACGTGTCAGTGCTGGAGGGAGTAAAAGCTTAATTTAACAGATAGGGTAACATATCATGCAAATTACTTTGCCTTGGACAGTGTCATCCTTCTGAATGTGCTGGATCTAAAGAGATTATTCCATCACGCTGCAGCTTTGTAGATGGAGGAAGGCTTTGGGGAGTCAGGTGAGTTATACAACACCAGTATGTGTTAGAAATCTGAGAATGTTGTAGGAGGTTAGAGTTGGGATGCTGGTTATGGATAGATTTGAAAACTTGGATAAAAACTTTTTAAAATTGAGGAATTAGCAGATCAGGAGCCAGTGTATTTTATTGAGCAATAAGCAAGAATGGTATTTAACAAGAATTAGAAGACATGCAGCACAGATTTTTATGAGCTAAAAGTTACGAAGGGTGAAAAGTAGGAGGCAGGTTGGGGGACTATTGGAATTGAAAACAGTTTAGCTGAAGGAAAAGGGCTGCTGTATGTTCACCTTTTCCTAAGCTTGCTGCTAGAACCTTCTGCTGCAAATGGAACGCCTCTCACCGTGCCACCATCCAACATACCAGCTGTCCAAACGAGGGAAGAGCTACCTGCTCAGTACCACATGTGGTGATGTGAAACCAAATGAGAAAATGCTGGAAAGTCTCAGAGGGTCTGGCAGCATCTGTAAGGACAGAAAAGAAGCTTTGCCAAAGGTTAATGCCGGCTTGAAATGTCAACCCTTTTCTCGTCTTACAGATATTACCATACCTGCTGAGATTTTCCAGCATTTTCTCTTTTAATTTCAGATTCCAGCATCTGTAGTCATTTGTTTTTTTTTATATACACACCTGGGTGATGTGTTTGCCCTGAACGTTCAATAGGGGATTGGTTTGCCGCCTCCATTAATACACAGTGAACTTCTCAGGCTCCAGTCTAAATGGGAAGGTTTAGGGAATTATATTGCTTTTTGTAAGATGTTGGCAATAAAAATAAGAATGTAATCAAAACGCTGAACACAACAGGAATGTAAACATCCATCATTCATACTTTATGGCTTAGCCCTTTCTGTTTGTGTCATTCTCATGCAAAAACGATCTTAAAGGGACATTGCACAAACAGACATTATTAATCTGTTCTACCATGCTTATTATATATGCTTCTTTTAAAAGCTTTACAGGAAGTCAACAAAAATTATAATCAGTGCTGTATAGAGCAAGTAGCCAATCAATTTGCAACAATTTATATCATATCAAAAATGTCACTTCCTTCATTCATCCTGTGACCAACACTGAAATAGCCACTAGAAAATGATGAAAGAGGTGTATTATCACCAGATTACTAATCCAGAAACTCTGCGTTCTGGGGACCTGGGTTCGAATCCTGCTACAGCAGATGGTGGAATTTGAATTCAATAATAAGAAAAAAAATCTGGAACTAAAAATGTACTGATGATCACAAAACCATTTGTTGGAAAAACCATCTGGTTCACTAACATCCTTTAGGGGAGGAAATCTGCCATCCTTACCTGGTCTGGGCCACAAATGGGATTGATTCTCAACTGCCCTCTGAAATGGCCTAGCAAGGCACTCAGTTCTATGAATTGCTGCAAAGTTAAGGACGGTAGGCAACAGCCAGTGACAACCACACCTCACAAATGAATAAAAAATTCGAAAGACACTAAATGCTGGTTCAATCCATTTTGCCTCCAGCATCATTGGGAGCCAGTGAAAAGTGGTAAAGTTTAGAGCGTTGTACAGGACCTTGTCAAATAAAGCAGCTTTCAGCAAGGCCTGTCTTTTCAGGACTGCTGCTCAAGTACTTTCTGTGGCAACCAATCCACGTACCTCACTTTGGCGAGTTGTTGGAAGAAGTTTCCATAGCTTGGCAGCTGCTTATAAACCCAAACTTTAGTGAGGCCAGTTTATCAAAATCAGCAGAAAATGGAATGTCATTGCAGGGTTCTTAAATTCATAGAGATCCTACTGTCCAGAAGGCCACTTAGCCCATCGCACCTGCACCAACAATCCCACCCAGGCCCTACCCACGTAACCCCACTCATTTACCCTAATCTCCCTGACACTCAGGGCTGATTTAGCATTGCCAATCAACCTACCCTACATATCTTTGGATGCTCCGGTTTCTTCCCACCATCCAAAGGAAACCCACGCTCATGTGGGAAAACATGCAAACTCCAGTCACCCAAGGCAGGAAATCGAACTGAAGTCACTGGCGCTGTGAGACAGCAGTGCTAACCTCTGTGCCATCCTGAACAGCACAGCTGCCTCACAGCACCAGCAACCCAGGTTAGATTCCCAATTGTCTGTGCAGAGTCTGCATGTTTTTCCCATGGGTTTCCTCCAGGTGCTCTGGCTTCCTTGCCCAGTCCGAAAGACATGCTGCTGGGTGCTTTGGCCATGCTAAATTCTCTCAATGTACCCAAACAGGCAATGGAGTGTTGCAACTCAAGGATTTTCACAGCAACTGCATTGTGATATTAATGTAAGCCTACATGCGACACTAATAAACTTTATAAATATCAATGAGCAGCGGGTACAATCAAAATGTAGAACTAGTTGATCTGCTGTGATACTGCTAGGAATGGTGCAAAGCTTGCATTTTAACAGCTAGCTGACCAGGTCTGACCTTGACAAGGAGATTCAAATAGATCCTCACATCCATTGGAGGTGAATTACTGTTAATGTTGGACACTTCAAAGTGAGAACTGCCACCAAACTGTCCTCGTCAAGTTATATCTGAGTCAGAAAATAACAAATTGCTTTTTTGTTCCCCCAAATATTTGTCAGTTCAGAGAGTCACTTTAGATAAGGGTTCCTCATTGAAGCACACAAGACTTTTACAAAATGTTTAAAGACAGAAAGAGATTGGATCCCATTTTTATTTTAGGTCAAGTACGTGGAGATCAAAAAATTTTAACTCAACTTTAATGCTGTCTCCATTCCTGCCTCCCCGTCACATTGTGAGGGGCTGCTGAATTGGCCATCAAAAGTGCTCACTGTTTTACAATTAGCTGTTTGCATAATTATGGGGGCATTGCCCAGAGGGTGGGAACCTGATCGAGGCTAGCTGCCCAAGTCGGGTGAATCCTGATTTTGGCTCATGCCCCATTCAGCAAGGCACTGGGACTTTCACTGGCCGTTTCTCAAGGCTGCAGAATCCCACCCAACATCCACTGGATTGACTTCCCCCAGAAAACCCATCAACTCAATACAAACCACAATTCATGCTCAATCTAGAAAAGGTTCATTTGCTGCAGCCACCCAGGCCACCAGCCAAGATTTATTCTTTACAGGTCACCCACTCATTCAGTCACACATGCACTGTCTAAAGCAAGTCCATGGCTCTTTATCTGCTGATTCAATCCAAACTATCTTCTTGTCAGTTTTTAGCAGTGCTGGCTTGCCACTTGCCTTCCAATCTCAGGGTCATGGCTAAGAGACAGGTGCCAAGTCCACCTCAACCAAAATGGGCATCAAATCCATGCTGTTATTCTGAGCGAGATACTAACCATCTGGCTAAGTGAGCTAACCAGCCTCCCTCTCTTGTTCTGTTTGTTTAATAAGCCTAACTTACAGTGTGCGGTTTTTTGAGAGCAAGGCTGTTGGATCCGCAACTTACTTCAATACTCAGACTCCCTCCAGCACCATAACTCTACCATTTGTGTTAAGTCATAAGACTGTGGGTTCATGCCATATACCAGGGACCCAAGTACAACATTTAAATCAACACTAACCAAAACAGAAAATGCTGGAAGATCTCTGGCAGCAGCTGGATGGAGAGAAGAGGGCTGATGTTTCAAGTTCAGATGACCTTTTGTCAAAGCAGGTCCTGATTCTGTACTGAAGCAGTGTTGCATTGTCAAGTTATCATATTTCATTGTGATGTTAAATCAAGATCTGCTTTGCCTTCTCATGTTGACGGAGCAGATCCCTTTGCAAAATGGAAAAGGGCATTTCCTCCAGTATCTCAGCTACTATTCATTCCTCAATCAAATCATTAAGACATAACTGGTCATTGATTACACTGTTTGTTTGTGGTGTACACAAGTTGGGTTTACCAATTTATCACAGCAACTTTCATATATTTTATTGAATGCAATGGAACATCACAGGGTCAAGACAGGCACTATATGAATGACAGTTTGTTCATCCTCTTTCCTTATGGTGGCTCAAATTTACTAGCAGCACAATCAAATTACACCTTTTGTAAAAGATACTTGGCACCAATGGCAGAAGTTATCATCTCTCAAACTGCACACACTCTGCTGGAATAAATTGCGTAGAAATTTGACAAAAAAAAGTCTTCCTCTGGTGCGAGTATTACAATGGCTGAGCTTGCAATGACATCAACATAGTGGGCAATTCCACTGAGAAGTCTCTAAGTCAGCTGATTAGGGATGAGATGAATATGAAATACTCAGAGAAATGAGATGCATTGATTTTGTCAGGACCATTTTGCTGCAGTACTTCACTTACACCACAAAGTGGTACCGTAGAGCAGACAGTAATGACCCCACTCAGTGGTCAACACCAGCTCTGTGACACAATAACGTTCTGCATTCTTCTCAATCTGAAAGGTTGCCTTTCAGTACACATTAAGGCAGTGAACCAGTCAACCAGTATCAGAGAAATGGTACAGTTTGGGAATATTTAACTCTGATTACTGAAAATTTTGAACATTTTATAATAAGATAGTGAAACCAACAAAATTTACTCAGATTTAGACAAATTAAACGTACAGGCCAAGGAATGGTTGATGGGTTCAGTGGTCAATTGAGGCCCATTGTTTTTTTATATTCAGGTTTTAAGCATTGGCACATTTAATAATAGCCAAAGCCAAAAGGCACTCATTATCTAAACTCTACTCAGCAACACTTGTCGAACAAATCTGTTTAGCAGGCAGCATGTAGCGCTGTCTGAATCAATTTGCAACATCTAAAGTTGGGTGTAATGCAACAGATACAAGATCGTCAGTATTTACATTGAGAATTCTGTGCACGCACTTGTTGTTTTCCGTAACTGCTGCCTGTCCCCCTGCAAAGATATCAATGCCAAATTCAAATCGTAATTACAAAACCCTGGCCACACTGCCAGCTGAAGGAGAGGGCCACCTTTCCCCTTCGGTCCACCTCTGCATCCCCCCCCCCACCCCAAACCCATCCCAGCTATATCCACCACCTTAAATGGACAGCGTACTGAAGACAAAGGTCGTACGATACTTTGAGGTGGCAGCCTTCATTTGTCCTTGTTGGCAAGTTTGACTTTGATGAGGTGCCTCATGTAAACCGCTGTGGCAATGCTGGAAAAGACGATTAATGCAAAGCTGGTGACCACAGACCAGGTGCAGTCCCTGTGAAAGACCTGGAAGAAGTGCCGCCTGTGTTTGTAATCCAACTGGATAGCCTCCAACTGGGCCAGCGTGCACAGAACCATGAAGATATGGAAAATCTGGTGCCCTTGCAGGACGATGTCACACTTTCCCAAGAACCACTTTTCTGGGTGAGGGTAAGAGAAGAAATGAGCGCTTATGAGGAAGAAGATGATCTGGCCTGCATGGTACCAAATGGAGGAGTCAGTGCAGCCAGCGGAATGACAATTGTACATCCGATGTACCACCGGGCTAATGTCCAGCGTGTAGGCCAACCCTGCTGGCACTATCTGGTAGAGTTTGCGTGTCCTGGGATGCAGTACTTTGGCATTGGACTTTGAGTAGCAGCACCCCACACAGGATATCCAAGCCAACGTGGTAGACATTGGAAGGTAGAATGTTTTGATGATGTGGTACCACTCCTCTTCAACAGAATAGTAGTAATGAACCAGTGCACTACCATACTGATAGATGGCCACACCAACATAGTCCATGAAAAAAAAGGAGTAGTGGGCAAATTCTGAGCGGGAGTGTAAGAGGTGGGCTAGAGAGCTAAAAGTTAAGTAGGTGAAGGCAGACAGGAAGAGGATCAACAGTGGCAGTGCATGGGGATCAGATAAAAAGGCCACCGTCTCAGAGAGCTCCTGAAGTTTGAGGAGGATGACTAGCGCAGCAATCAGGTGGGTCCAAACATTGACAGACTCATTATGCCGCTGGAACAGGGTGAAGAAGTAGTAACGCCAGCTCTGCTCCACAGGCCGGTAGCCTGAGTAGATGTAGGGTTCCCGGAAGATCTGCGGCACTTCGTAATCCTTCACTGTGCACGGCAAGCTGGGAATGGACTGTTCCACCAAGCTCGGGATCTGACGTATCTGCTGGATGTTGATGAAGAGTCTGCCAATCTGTTCCATCACAACTGTTGCCATGGTAACACTGGGATGGTTACACGTTTTGGTACCTATAAAACAATTTTAAACACATAGAAAATCCAGTTAATAGGGTAAGCGAGGAATAATGTCAAGGCAACTCAAAATTAAAACAAAAAAGGGCTAACACCAATCCCAGAATAATCAAGGCCCCCCCCACAACCCCCAGTACTGTTCCTGCTCTATCCAAGACTGCAAGAAACTACAAAAGGTCATGAATGTAGCCCAATCCATCACACAAACCATTTATCGACTCTGTCTACATTTCCCGCTGCCTTGACAAAGCAGTCGACACAATTAAGGACCCCCTGCCCCTGGACATTCTCTCTTCTATTCTTTCTATAGAAGAAAGACGACAAAGCCTGAGGTCATATACCAACCAACTTAAGATCAGCTTCTTCCCTGTTGTCAGACTTTTAAATGGATTTACCTTGTATTAAGTTGAGCTTTCTCTACACTCTAGCTAGAGCTGTAACATTACAGGCTGCAGCCTTTCTTTTCCTTTCCCAAAAAGGAATCTGTGTAGTAAACTCCATAAGACAGCAATCGCAAAGAGAATGGAAAGAATGTGGAACTCACTGCAACAGGGAGTAGTTAAGGCAAATAGTATAGAAACATTTAAGGGGAACCTAAATAAAGTACATGAAGGGAAAAGGAAGGAGGCTATACAGTGACAAGGGAAGATAAGAGTTGATGCAAGTAGTGCACGTCAGTGTGAAATGGTTGGGCCAAATGACCAGTTTCTGTACTGTATGTTGCTTTAATTAGATTGGAGAAAGAATCTCTGCTATCAGTTACTTAACAGGGACTCTCCATCTTTAAAAAAAAAAGTTACCAATCATAGGACCAAGAGAAATTACTGGAAAATCTCAGCACCTCCAGCAGCATCTGTGAAGAGAGAGAAAGAGCTGACATTGAGTCCAGATGATTCTTTGTCAAAGCTCTTTTCTTTTCTTACAGATGCTGCCAGAGATTTTCTAGCACTCTCTTCTGGTTTTAGATTCCAGCATCCACAGTAAGTCATGGGATGTTGCCTCAGGTCGCAGAGACAATTTTGCAGTTGAATCTAAGAGAGGGCTATAAATTGTTTGAAATTCAAGATATTTTACAGCTGTGATGGTTTTTCTAAAACATTAGAAATCCCAATCCCCCCATCCACCCCAGGCCAGAAACTGCACACAATACAGCATCCTCTCCACCCCAACTCCTCAACTGCATGGCCCCAGAAATCTACTTCCCTCAAGACATTGCAAGTCTAAATTTCCACGTCAACACAGGATGTTCAGTGGAGTCTCTAACTCAGGGCTCCTTTTGAAGATTAATCAGTTACAGCAACAACACTAACATCCCTTCTCTGTGTTTGTTTTCTGTCAGCCTGTTTGAAGCAGATTCTGGATGACACTGTATACAACCCCTGGCTGAAGTGACTGAATCCAGGTTGCTGCAAAGCCAAAAATCATCAGATCCATCTCAAGGAATGAATCATCACAATGTGTGCACGAGGTCATTCTGCTTCTTCATATGTTAACCTTTTCAAACCCAAATCCATATTTAGATTAGCATTCACTGCTTAAACACAAAGAAATGTAATTCTTCGTGATTGCCATTATAATGAAAACTTCTATATGCACTTGGAGAATATACCCTGTAAAGAAAAGGCTGAGGGGGGTGGGTGAATTTAGAGAAACAAGATCTGAACATGTAACAGGCAACAGGCCCCAAGTTTAAATGTTTCTTCATCAAGTCTGTTTGTACAGAGTCACAATTCATATTCCTCTGGGAAAACAGCTCAGAACTACACTATCTTGGCAAACCCAAGGCCAACATGGAAAGTAGACAAATAGCATATTTGGGCAAAAGCAACCATTTTTCATTGTTTGGGTCTGAGGCAATGCTCTGTGTATATGGGGTGTAGAAGAAGAGGAGTGTGTAGAGAGAGTTCTGTACTGTAGTAAAGAATGTTTGACGGCAGTGTAGAACAGTTGTGAGCAACTTGCAACCCATGAGGGGGCACATTAGGCCCATCAGGGTTCCGAATGCCGCCCATGAGACATTTTGTTGACGGTTACCTAAGCACAAAGCTGCGACATTCCACCTATTTCTGTCCAATTAGTTTTGCCCCTTCCGGTATGACTGAAATGACGTAATAAAGCATGGGCACGTGAAATGGGATGTGTACTGATTGCACACAACATTGACAGAGCTGTGCACTCCCTGTGCCCAAGCACGCACAAATATTTATTTTGCTTTTACAATTTGAAGTTGATTAATTTCTAATAGAATGATGATTAAGCATTTTCAATAGCTTATTAAATATTCAGCCTGTATTAAATTTAATCATATACATGGGGTCAAGGTTAATGAACCAGCCCAATTTCAAGCTTGCAGCTCACTGAGATGAAGGAGGGCCACTCATGCAGCCCACTCACTAGCCTAGGTTGCCCATTACTAGTGTAGAGGGAATTCTACTCTGTATCAAACCTATATTTTACTTGCTCTGGGAATATTTGATAGCAGTGTAGATAGAGGCTTTACTCTAAAATAACAAGCGAATTTTCATTTCATGTGGTCAATGTACCCCCAAAGTGTTTGTCAATTAAACTTATTCAAATATTGCAAGTGAACAGTAATGCTCTTGACGGTGGAGTGTTTTGTCAGCATATCAGAACTCTCCTGATCTTACTTGCAACTTTATGCTTTGCCCAGGTACTTGGTGGGTGTTTCACAGCCAGATTTAACTTCCAGGTTGGAAAGATGAGTTTAGGGGCTAGCAGGGGGAAATCCCAAAAATGTGCAGTGTTCAGGCCCTGGCAGGAATATTGGAGAGGCATGGCACAGGGTGGGTACCACCCTTTTAATTTGGACACATACAACATGCCAATGCCTCTGGCATATCCAACAGTAGAAAAAGATGTAATTGAGGTCAATTTTAAGCAGTTTACTTCTTTTGAAGCAGACACGAAAGGGGTTTGTTTATATCCTGTACACGAAGGAAAAAAAGTGCCCTACTGTGTTCCCGAAGTGGTGGGGGTGTAATTATTTTTACAATGAAAGGTTGCAGGTGGAGGAAAAGGAGAGAGAACTGGAGACAAAAAAAGGAGTATTCGGTTACCAAGAGAAATCTTGTGGTGAAGTTGTAAACACATCAAAACACCCACACCGGAAGCTTGGTCAAGCTGACAATTACACATAATCGAGCCGTGCTGGCAGCGAAACCAACTATGGATCAATGGATTGTTATTAAAGTTACAGAATTTGACCTCTCCCCAATCTCTGGGTCTTACAGAATCTATGCAGAGCAGGAGGACATTCAGCCCAACAAATCTGCACCGATTCGGACACTATCTTACCTAGGCTCTCTCCATCACGGAGACCCATAACCCCACACATTTCCCACAGCTAATCCATCTAATCTGCACATTTTTGCACTGTGGGAGGAAACCAGAGCACCCAGAGAAAATCCATGCAGACACTGAGAACATACAAACTCCACACACAGTCACCGAGGCCAGAATTGAACCTGGATCCCTGGTGCTGTGTGGCAGCAGTGCTAACCACTGTGCCACCACGCTACTTATAGGAAGGGGGCAACTTAAATGTTTCGGGTGACTTTTGCACCTTGTTCCTGCATGCCCCAACCTCTCTGCAACTTCATGCTTGGTTGGACAAGGCCTAGGCCTGCATGCTATATCTTGCCTAAATTGAGAATTTTAAACCACTTAAATACAGCTTCACACCCAGATTTTAATTTTCAGGTTGGCAGGATGAATTCAGGGGCTAGGAGGGAAGACCCCAAAACCGTGCTGTGTTCGGGCCCTGGCAGAAATATTGGAGAGGTGTGGCAAGGGTAGGCACTACCTTTTTAACTTGGGTGCATCCACCCACACACCCCCAGCAGTCCAAAAAGGTAGCTGCAGAAGTTTGCTTGAAAGGAAACCAAAGTCAGGGGTCATAAATACAAGATGGTCATGAATTAATTCACTAAGGGATTCAGAAGAAATTGTTAGAATATGGAACTTGCTACTACAAATGGTTGACATGAATAATATAAATGCATTCAACATGAAGCTAGATGAACACAAGGGAGATAGGAACAGAACATTATGTTAATAAGAATGAGATGAAGTGTATAAGGAAGAATCATGTGGGCAGCATAAATATCAACATGGACCAATTGGATGAATGGCCTATTTCTATGCTGTACATTTTTATCTAAATTATATTTGGTATTATTGGCAGTTTGCTTCTTTGAACAGAGAACAGAGCTTCATGGGCAAGGTACAATAATAATATTTCCTGCCTCTGGAGTTGGCAGCCCGCCTCAGTTCAATGAAGATACGGCCTACGCAGGCATCTGTGTAACAAAGCAAGTTTTCAAACAGTCATGTCAGCAGAATGCTTGGTTTCCATCCGAGGCAAAGTCCTCGCTTTACAGTTCACCAAAGCTGCCACTCAATGACAAGCCTCACTGATCTCAGGCAGGTGTACACATTCACTCCAGACCAAACTGTCCATGGCAAAATGGGTAGCACCCCCAAAGTTTGACAGTCATGGGTTCAAGTCTCTACTTCAGAGACTGGAGCACACAGAGGGATGCCCCATTGCACCAATAAGACACTCTGAAATGCTAAACTTATGCCATGTGCCATCTGAAATAGGTGGAAATTCCACTAGTCAAAAGAGTTCTCCCCAGTGTCCTAGTCAATACTTATGCTTCAATCAACATCTAAAGCAGATCATCTGAGGTTTTATTTCGTTATTTGCAGGAGCTGGATGTGTTAGTTTGCTGTCATGTTTTGTATATTACGTCAATGACTAAATAATACTTCATTGGCTGTAAAGTACTTTGGGATGTCATGAAAGACATGGCAATAATATCAGAAATGTAAACTTTCCTTAAGTTTGCTAATGCTTAGTGACATCAAATGTGCAGCACTCCAGCCATATGACACACATACACTCTGAAGGTTTACTAATGAGCTCAATAGTTGAGATTGGTATAATTTGGAAGGAATCAAAAGGAGGAACACGTGAACTATAGTTACAGACACTGGTAGGCTAATGTAGTTTGAATTAACTACAAACTGTCTCCTTAGCAATTGTCAGTACATTAATTTGTTTGCCTCTACACAAGAACAGGCAACCTGTCTGACAATGAAATGCTGGTATGTCTGACTGAAGCCTATTACAAATGTTAGTCTCTGCAGATTGAGATTATACATCCAAAACATTAAAATGATTTTTTTAAAGCTATAATTCCCAGATAATTAAGAGGGAACAATTTTCTTTATGCCCCTTTTCAACTCCTCTACTGAAGGCACTGTCTAGTACTAAATTTAGCTTCATCTCTCCACATGAAAGCCTGCTGGACAAGCTTGGAATGGTAGTGGTGTGGATGGGCGGGTGTTCAGTTCTAAATCAAATTGCGAACAGAAGCATGTTTCAGCACAGGGGAAGGAGACTGATAGCCAAAGAAAGAGAGGGAATTGCAATCAGAGGCAGGAATATGGGGTAGGATTTTCTAGCCATGCTTACCCCCAAAAATTGAAAAATCCCATTGAAGGCCAATGGACCTTTGCTTGACACCTTCCTGGCTACAATTCCGGTGGTGAGCAGAACAGGAAAATTCCCTCCCAAGTCTCTTTTCACCATCTCCAGTACATTGTAGTACGAAACCAGAATGGGGCACATTCCATAACTAATTAATTGGCATGGATAGGGCATAAATTCAAAAATGTACATACTTTTATGCAAAAATGCTCAAGGCAATTTTTAAATTTTGCTTCATTATTCAGTTTAACCAACATCAGAATACACTGGCACAAAAGAAATAACTTGCAATTCAAAGCAGACCAGATTCAAATGGAGTTCATACAAGAGAATGATGAAAGAATACACAGAATCTATCAAGAGAAGTGCTTAATATTTACTACCAAATGCAGAAAACCGTTTACTGTAAGTAAATGCCCTGGCTACAGATAGATGTGCAAATAATTGTTTCCTGAAGGCTACATATACTTTCATCTATGTTCATAAAATGAAAATGCACTCCATACCTAGCTCAGCTTTAAAACACAGCACGTCTAGTAATTTGCATCTGGTCTCCTGCATATTGTCCACATACCAATTTTCTTACACTTATCAAATAGTATTGCACAGGGGGCAGTCATTCACCCAACGAGTCCAGGCTGATTGTTCCCAAGAGCAAATCAGTTCATCCCACTTCCTTGCTCTCACCCCATCCCCATGCAATCATTTTCTCCCTCAAGTTTCCAAAGACATGTGGGTGAGGTTAACTGGCCATGCTAAATTGCCCCTTAACATCAGGGGCGTTAGTATTGTAAATTCATGGGGTTACAGGGATAGGGCCTGGATGGGACTGTCATTGGTGCAGGCTTGATGGGCCCAATGACCTCTTTCTCCATTGTACAGATACTATGATCTTAATTATTTATTCAATTTCCTTTTGAAGGAAACTACTGGAATCTGAATTCGTGATCCTGTTGGCTAACGCATCCTAAATCCGAACCACTCACTGCAAAGAAGTTTTTCCTCATGTCACCTCTGGTTCTCTTCTCAGATGATTCTTTAATACTGGTAACCAGATGACACAATCTACAGCTGTTTGAAGCAGTTTCCCTTCATTTCCTCTATTCTCCATTACAGCCTGTGCTTCTTTGTCTTGCACTCAAATTTCCTTCTTAAAATTCCATATTTTGAATTTCACTGTAGAATTTAACTCAATTATTCTGAAACTTTATCAATCTTTAACTAAAGATTTTCATTTCTAACATCAAGTTTCATGCTACATTTGTGCCCTTGCAGCCCGAGCTACCTGGGTCAGTTACCCAACCTGCCATTTAATATATATTGTCTCTGCACTTCACAAAATTGTCTATGGTGTTGCTATGGAAAGGAACCTTCTAAAAATGATAAAAACTAGCAAAAGCTAAGAAGGAGCTGCATTTGCTCAAGTGGTTATATGCTTTATTTATTGTTAATAAAAACGGGAATAAAGTAATCTTTCCACAAGAGGAATTGGGTAGTTCTGGGGAGGGTGTGTGTAAAGGATAAAGAGAGAAGGAAAAAGAGAAGAGAGCAGGAAGAGTAAAAATATGTTACTCCCCACAGTTCAGCCACCCACGTTACCCCTGAATTACAAGCTGGAGTCAGGCTGCTCAGGTGCTTATAGTAAAAAATCCAGGGCGTTCAGATTGGACTTATGTAGGTCTTATCTTGCACAAAATTCTCAGCAAATTGTGTAATGCTATGATACTGACCACTATGATACTGGATACTTGCAATGCAATAAATTCTGAAAGAAAGAGGAGGAAGAGTGGGTGACAAATCTGAAAATATAGAATATGTTTAACTAATCTCAAGTGTTCTGAACCTCATTTATATTACTGCAAAATAAAATAATTGTGAATCTTCAACCTAAGATTTGATTGATTAAAATACAAAAATGAAAGAGACTACTGTGTACAGTTCTGTTTGCCACACTGCCAGAAGAATGGGGAGATTTTGAAGAGGATACAGAAAAGATTTACCAGGATGCTGCTTAGTTTTGAGGGTATCAGCTATGAGGAGAGATTGGACAAAACTGGTTCGTTTTCACTTTAATGTCAGAGACTGAGGAGTGATCCGATAGAAGTTAAAAAAAATGGATAGTCAGAATCTTTTTCCCAGGGTAGAAATGTCAATTACTAGAGAAATAGGTTTAAGGTAAAAGGTGGTAAAGTTTAAAGGAGACATGATAGGTTTTTTTTGTCCTTACATAGAATGGTAAGTCCCTGGAATGCACTGTCAGAGATGGTGGTAGAAGCAGACACAATAGCAATATTTAAGAGACATCTCGATAGATATATGAATAAGCAGTGAATACAGCAATATGGACCACAGAGACAAAAGGTCTTTAGTTTAGGAGGGATTCATATGTCAACACAGGCTTAGTAAGCCGAAGAGTGTGATCCCATTTGTACTGTTTTTTGTAAATGAAAACTTCCAGTGCTAGTTAATATCAAACGCTCACACAAAAAGACCTGATACATGGTGGGGAAGATTAGAGAAGGTAACGTTCACATACTTGTATGTGTAAACATTCAAGTAAAGGACTTAAATTTTAAGTGAATTTAAACTCCACTCCAATCTTTGGATTCTTCACACTTCTGCACCAATGAGACAGCTTCCTCTTGATGGGTGTATCATAAACATTGCCTGTCTCTCTCCCCCCCCCGCAATCAATTCATTTCCCAGTCTTTAACCATGAGCCTAGACTGCATCCATCTTATTTCATCACAATGTGAGGAACACGATGGGGCAGGCAAGCCAACCAGAGTCAGTGAAAACGTAGAAAAAATCCGAGCCAATTTTTTTTCCCTACATAGTCAAGAGACGCAGAGAGCCAACAGAGGTCCAGAATCCCTTCTCATCTGTGATGATCAAATGCAAAAAGCCTTACCAAACTTGAGGTCATCTGATGAAGCTTGTGTAACACACCAGGATAATTAATATCAGTTATATGCAAACCAGATTAGATGAGGTGATTGGGGGTGGGGGGAAACAGAAAAGTTCCAAATGACAAAGAAATTAATAAGTTTTTTTAAAAAAAGGTGAAAGTACAGAGAGAGAAGAAATTCCCATACTGTTCAGTCACCCACTTCAGTCCATTTTAGTTCAATCCCCAGAAAGTAAAGCACCATCCTCTTCACCCCACCACAGCTTCCAATGCTACACAGTACGACTAACATTTGTGTCCATGAAATCCACGTACATAAAATTCTCATCCTCCCTCAAGGTCCCACTGGGGTGCTCAAACAAAAAGCAGCAGCTCTCTTGTTGGCAAGTTAGGTGGACTGGCTATGCTAAAATTGCCCCTTAGTGTGTCCCAAGATGTGCAGATTGGATGGATTAGCCATAATAAAACTGCCTCTTAATGCCCAAATGTGTAGGTTGTGTAGGCATGGTAAAACTGCCCTCATGTCCTAAAGTATATAGGTTAAATAGATTAATCATGGTAAAACTGGCCCTCAGTGTCCCAAGATACGAAGGTCAGATGAATTAGTCATGGTAAATATGTGCGGTTACAGATATAAGGCAGAGGAAAACAACCTGGGTAAGAGTCTGTGGGGGAGTGGGCGCAGACTCGCTGGGCCGAATGGCTACTCCTGAACCGTAAGAATTTTATAATTTAGTCATCAGTCTCAATGCTGTTTGCACACACATCTGGCAGACACGTTTCCTGTATTATAAAGTGCCTGGACTTCAATGAGAAGTAGCTTATTGTCTATAACGTAAACACACTGCAAGTTATTTCAACTCTGGTCAGCGTTTCTAGAAGTTTCAGCAAGATTCGACCGCACCCAGTCCAAAAGATATAAAATATTCCAAAAGGAAGGAACGAGCTGTGAAAATGCCCCAATTGGGTTTTCTCCGACCGGGGGTTGGGGGGGGGGGGGGGGAGGAGGGGAGGGGGCGGGAGGTGTTTACTCGCGGAGATCAATCATTCTGGAAACCTGTGAGGAACTATCCGAGTCTCTCACTAACATGGTGATAGATCCAAACAAACATTTAACGCTTCCAAGGAAACAACTCATCCATTAAGCTAATGTTTGTGAATGGATGAGACGAGCGACGCGACACCCAGTTAATGTCAATTACCAGGCAGATAATTAACAATTTCCACTGCTCTGACACTCACCGATTTATTGGAAACCTTAGCACTTTCCAAGCGCAGAGTTGGGTCTGAACATCACCCTCCGGAAAGCCGCCACCACCAGTGTTTCCGAAAATACATTCACCTACAATTTAGCCAGAGAAAAAAAATCCAATGAAATAACGAGTGTTAATTACAAATGTAACTGACACCCTTGTAATAAATAAACAGGGGGAACATTGCAGAGTTTTTTCCCCTATTATAGGTTAAACTTTTCAATGCAGATTTCAAACAAACATCTAATTGTTGAACGCCACCGGTACCCTTCAGGGCGTCTCCAGCGCTTACCTCGGCCTGGATGCTGCTCCACTAGTGACTTCCCCGCCGCTTGATACACTGTATTCCCGCCCCCCTTCCCAGTCTGATACACGGCGTTCCAAATCCCTGTCAATCAACCCGACCTGTCAATCAACCGCCTCGCTGCAGCCAATGAGCCCACCGTCCCTTGCGTCATCTCGCCAATCAGCTCGGCTCTGCTAGGGCTGGTTCCACCCAGTCCTCTTCGTCCCACGTGGGTGTCACTGTTGCAAAGGAAAACAGGGGAGCGCAACGTTGGAGTCCAGGGCGGGGCGCGGGGATTTGTTTGCGTGTGGCAAAAGTTATTCCCTTTATTAAATCAATTTTTTACCCCACCACTCCCTGAACTCGATTAATGTGTAACCAGCTCTACCCAGGCGGTACCAGTTATTGATAAGCCAGACCTCTCATGAGCAATTTAACAGTCACTGGACATAACACAGCAAAAAAAGGCCAAAGTACCCAGCATAGGTTAGTGTATTCAGGAATTTATTTACTTATCAGTGTCACCAGTACAACACCGCAATTAAGTTCATATGAAAATCTCGTCGCCAAATTTTGGCGTTTGTTCAGGTAAACTGAAGGAGAATTTAGCAGGGTGATTGCATCTCATCATCAGCACATCTTTCAGACTGTGGAAGGAAACCCAGACATAGGGAGATGTGTAGATTCCAAACAAATAGTGATCCAAGCCAGGAATCGAACCTGGGTCCCTGCCACTACAAGGCAGCAGTGCTAACCACTGTGTCAACCATAACATTCTTGTCACTGAAGATACACGCACTCTTGGCCTTTTGGCTAATATGAAGCATCAGGTAAAGCCAAGAGGGAATATTATTTGGCTCCCTTGTGTGGACCTTAAATTGAATTCAATTGGATTTTGAATTTATTTTTTGGAGCAAGCAAGGAACGGATTTGGTTGCCTGGTCCATTCTGAGCATTGGCTTTGTAACTTTATGGATGGGGTAAAAAATATTTTTTAAAATGGCCAAAAGGTAATTTTGTCCCAGCATAAGTTAGTGCGCTGAGGAGAGAAATAATACCGCAGCCTGATCATCTCATCCATTTTATAACTAATGTGAGACTCGCTGTGAGATGGCTGCAAAGTGAGGGGTGCTATCTTTTTGGGTAAAGTGATATTGAGACATCTGCTGGAATTTTACCACATTGTCTGCTGAGACTTGTAAGATCCCGCCTGAGGCCAATGGAGAATGCTGTTCTGCAAGCCTGGCCCACCCCAAAATTAGGGCAGGCATGCCGATAAAATTCCAGCCATCATCTGCCATTTGGGGAAAGTTCCCATTGCACTATTTCAAAAGAAAGCTTAAATAATAACAGAAAATGTTGGATTGTATGACAAAAAGAGATAATTTGGATATTTGCTGTTTGTGGGAGTATGGTGTGCACACATCATCTTGTGTGTTAATTATATTGCACAAGTGACTACACTTCAAAAATTTTTGACACTAAAACACTTTGGGACATTCTGAGGTTGTGAAAGGTACATAAATGTAAGCTTATTAGCCCATTGGAATCACAGGATTATTTTAAGCAATTTTGTGTGGAAATCCCATCTATGTATTTGATATCATCCCAGGTGTGCACTCCTGTAATCACTTGCAAGTGCTGAGGTATTCCTGGACCCATTATTTATTAAGATGTTCCTTGAATTCCCTATAATTATGGTTCAATTTTGGGGATTCCCACCTCACTCTTTGACCTTCCTTTTGGTCACCTATTCTAATATCTCCTTAAAGCAACATATATTTGGAAATATGAAATTAAAAGGGAAAACATGATAACATTCCTATGATGCAACTTGGGATGTTTCTCTTTGTTAAAGATGCAATATAAATGCAAATTGTTTTGGTTATAATGACTGAAACACTTCCAAGATCCCTTGAACAGAATCTGAACAACAACAAGAAGAAAGAAAAAAGTAACTAATGAAAGACCAAACCTGAAACACAGATACCTGGAGTGACAGCTTGTCCTATGAGGAAAAGTTGGTTAGGCCATGCTTGTATCAGCTGGAGTTTAGAAAAGTAATAGGTAATCCGGATCCTGAGGGTCTTGACAGGGTGGATGTGGAAAAGATGTTTCCTCCTGTGGGAGAACCTAAAAATAGGGGGTGCTGAAGGATCATCAATTTAGTGAAATACATACTTCAGTCTGTCCAAAACTTGGTGGTGCAAGACGTTGTCCCCAACCAAGTGTTGCAGACTGGCACATTCCAAAGCACAGCATTACTTGTTGAGGAATATACTGAAGCTTGGGGAAGCCCCTGTAGAGGCGCAATGATAAGAGGTCGCTGTCTAAGATTAGGAGACTGAGTGGAGTGGAATTGTATAGAATCCCCTCGGGCTATATGACTCTCTTTGAATGTATACAGTGAATATTGCGCTTATCACAATTGTATTGAAGTACCTCAGAGTGCAACTTGATCTATACAAACAATTTAAATACCTTTGTAGTATTTGTAATGGCCATTTTGAAATGTTTCTTTGATTGCATTGAAGCACCTCAGTGTGCAAGATGATGAATGCAGAAAACCTGAATATTATTGCACTTTTGTGAGATTTCCTTTTTAAAATTTTTTCTAAATTCTTTTATGGGAAGAAGATGTCATTGGCAAGGCTAATATTTGTTGTCCATCCCTTGAATTGGGTTTCTTGCTAGACCATTTCAGAGGGCAGTTAAGAGTCAATCACATTGCTATGGATCTAGAGTCATATGTAGGCCAGACCAAGTAAGAACGACAGGCTTCCTACCCAAAAGAATATTTGTGAACCAGGTGGGTTTTTAACCACAATCAACAATAGTTTCATGGTCACCATTAGACTTTTAATTCTGGACTTTTATTTATTCAAATCCCATGTGGATCCCCAGAGCATTCTGGAATTCTGGATTACTAGTCCAGCGACAATATCACCATCACCCCATATAATTGTAATGTTCTTTCAGATAGTTAATGAATCAAGTATATTTTTGCAAAAAAAAATTTAGAGTTAGAGGTCACTTTAATAATAAGGGATCATCCATTTAAGACAGAGATGAGTAATATTTTTCTCTTGTGAGTCTCTGGAACTCTTCTTCAAAAGGTGGCGAAAACAGTTTTTGAGTGTTTTTAAAGTGGAGCTGGATAGATTAAGCAACAAAGAAAATTACAGCACAGGAACAGGCCTTTTGGCCCTCCAAGCCTGCACCGACCATACTGTCTAACTTAATTACAACCAATATCCTTCTGGGGACCATATCCCTCTATTCCCATCCTATTCATGTATTTGTCAAGATTGCTTAAAAGTCACTATCATTTCTGCCTCCACAATCTCCCCCGGCAGTGAGTTCCAGGCACCCACCACTCTCTGTGTAAAAAATCTACTTCATACATCTCCTTTAAACCTTGCCCCTCGCATCTTAAATCTGTCCCCCTAGTAATTGACTCTTCCACTCTGGGAAAAAGCTATTGACAATCTACTCTGTCCATGCTTCTCATAATCTTGTCAATTTCTATAAGGTCACCCCTCAATCTCCGTCGTTCCAGTGAGAACAAACCAAACTTCTCCAACCTCTCCTCATAGCTAATGCCCTCCATACATGGTAACATCCTGGTAAATCTTTTCTGTATCTTCTCCAAAGCATCCATATCCTTCTGGTTGTGCAGCGACCAGAATTGAACACTATATTCTAAATGTGGCCTAAGTAGATTCTATAAAGCTGCAACATGACTTGCCAATTTTCAAACTCAATACCCTAGCTGATGAAGGCAAATATGCCGTATGCCTTCTTGACTACCTTCTCCACCTGTGTTACCACTTTTAGTGACACGTATACCTGTACACTTAGATCCCTTTGCCTATCAATACCGTTAAGGATTCTGCCATTTACTGTATTTTTCCTACCTGTATTAGACCTTCCAAAATGCATTACTTCACATTTGTCCAGATTAAACTCCATCTGCCATTTCTTCAACCAAGTCTCCAACTGATCTATATCCTGCTGTATTCTCTGATTATCCTCATCGCTATCCACAAATCCACCAACCTTTGTGTCATTCTCAAACATACTAATCAAGCCAGTTACATTTTCCTCCAAATCATTTATATTTATTATAAACTGCAAAGATCTCATCACTGATCCTTGAGGAATGCCACTTGTCATGGATTCTTGATAATTAAGGTGAAAGATTAGCAGGGTAGGCAGTAATGGAGGGCTGAGGTTACAACCAGATCATCCATGATCTTTCTGAATGGTAGAGCAGACTCAAAGGGCTGGGTGACCTCCTCCTGCTCCTAATTCATACCTCGTATGTTCAGGCCTGTCTTTTTTTTCTGATGTTGACAGACCTGTTTTACAGGATGTTTTGTTACTTATCTTTTAATGACTCTGTTGTGAATAATGTTCTCTTTAGAAGAAAAAAAATTATTACTGCATTACAGCAGAGGTAAGCACATTAATAAATGTGGAAATCAGATGGAATAAAAATGCATGTATTGATATAGTGCCTTATTTAATCTCAGAAATTTCTAAAACATTACAGATTATATAAAAGAAAGGACTTGTATTCTCCAGTGTTTTTCACAATCTAGGCAGTGCGTCACAGCCAATTAAATACTTTTGAAATGCAGTCATTGTTGTGATGTAGGGAATTTAGCAAGCAATTCGCATATACCAAGATCTCACAAACAGATATGTGACAAAGCCAAGATCATCTGTTTTGAAGAACAAAGCTTGGCTGAGGTACTCCAGTACCCTTCAGAGATTAGTATCTATTACTGAGCTCAGTGTGATTTGAGCATATAAAAAAAAGGATAGTGAAAATGGCATTTTCTAGACAGAACCTAGGTTTTAGAACTCCCCCACTAAATTACTGTGTTTCATTGGCCACCTCGTCTCCTTCAAAAACCTTCTTAAAACTTCCCTCTTATGCCCAGACTTTAAAAACAACTCCTCTATTTCCTGTCCAGTGTCCACTGTCCTCCCCCTTTAATGGGACATAGGATTTTGTCACTTGAAAACTGCTATACAAAATGCTCAGTGTTGCTGGGTATAATTTTAAAATTAGTAGTAAGATAAATAGAAGTGAATATGAAGCAAGGCAAATCTTCACACGCAAGTTTAAGGGAATATGGAATTTGCTGGCCCAGGAATCATAAATTGCGAATCAAATAGAGGTGCTAAAAGGAGAATCTTGCATTTAAAGAGCATCTTTCACATCCTCGGATCATCCTAAAGTGATTTACAATCTCTGCAGTACGTCTAAAATGCAGTCACATAGAACATAGAACAATACAGCACAGAACAGGCCCTTCGGCCTTCGATGTTGTGCCGACCAAAATAAAAAGCAATGCCCTCCAAACTAAACCATTCCCTTCTCTTCCATATACTTATCAACTAACCTCTTAAACGCCACCAAACTTGGCGCATCTACAACAGCTGCAGGCAGGGCATTCACTCCCTAATCACTCTTTGAGTAAAGAACCTACCTCTGATATCCGTCCTATAACTCATACCCCTTAATTTAAAGCTGTGTCCCCTCGTGCTAGCTTTCTCCATCCTAGGAAAAAGGCTATCACTGTCCACCCTATCTAAACCTCTAATCATCTTATATGCTTCAATAAGATCCCCTCTTAGCCGCCTCCTTTCTAACGAAAACAACCTCAAATCCTTCAACCTCTCTTCATAGGAACTGCCCTCCATACCAGGCAACATCCTGGTAAACCTCCTCTGTACCCTCTCCAATGCCTCCACATCTTTCTTATAATGTGGGGACCAGAACTGCACACAATACTCCAAGTGCGCCGCACTAGAGTTTTGTACAGTTGCAACATGACGTTGCGGCTCTGAAATTCAATCCCCCTACCAATAAAAGCCAAGACTCCATATGCCTTCTTAACAACTTTATCCACTTGACTGCCTACTTTCAGGGATCTATGGACACATACACCAAGATCCTTCTGTTCCTCAACACTATTAAGAGCCCTACCATTAGCCCTATACTCTACACATTTATTGTTCCTGCCAAAGTGCATTACCTCACACTTTCCACATTAAACTCCATTTGCCACCTCTCGGCCCAGCTCTGCAACTTGTCCAAGTCACTCTGTAAACTAAAACACCCCTCTTCACTATCTACCACACCACCAACTTTAGTATCATCTGCAAATTTACTGATCCATCCCTCAATACCCTCATCCAGAGCATTTATAAAAATTACAAACAGCAGGGGCCCCAAAACAGACCCCTGAGGCACACCACTTGTCACCGAACTCCACGATGAATATCTCCCATCAACACCACCCTCTGTCTTCTATCTGCCAGCCAATTCCTAATCCAATTAGCTAAATCACCCTCTATTCCACACATCTGCATTTTAAACTGTTCACTGCAACTTTTCACTGTTGCACGTTGGAAACATGGCAGCCAATTTGCATGCAACAAGTTGTATGAGAAAACATAATTTGTTTGTTTGGTGTTAACAAACATTGCGGAATAAATTTTTGCTTTCATCTGAGCCGACATCTGAATGGCAGCAGTGTGGTATTCTCTCAGTTTTGTGCTGATACTGCCAGATTCTTTTCTGCAGTTTCTAGAGTGGGGATTGAAACTTGTGCCCTTCTATTTCAGAGGTGGCAATGCTACCAACGAGTTAAGATAGATAGACAAATACTATATTTATTATCTTTATTAGTGTAACAAGTAGGCTTATATTAACCCTGCAATGAAGTTACTGTGAAAATCCTCTAGTTGCCACGCTGTGTCGTCTGTTGGGTACACTGAGGGAGAATTTAGCATGGCCAGTACACCTAATCAGCATGTCCTTTGGACTTTGGGAGGAAATAGAAGCACCCAGAAGAAACTCATGCGGATTTGGAAGAGAACATACAGATGCCACACCGACAGTGACTCAAGCCAGGAATCAAACCCAGGACCCTGGTGCTGTGAGGCAGTTGTGCTTACCACTGTGCCATAGGAATGGGTGTGGAATTGAGATGAAAAAAATTCACAATATGACAGAGTAAGATGAATGAGTTCAATGTCTTAACCTTCTTCTTGCATTCATGACTTAGGCATAATGAATAATTAGTGTCAAAATCACAAAGTCACAAACAGATTATGGTGAAGATCACTATATCGTCCCTCAAGTCCCAATCAATTTCACTGCTGATACTGCAAGATAAGTAATTAAGATAATCAGAGTTGGAAATTGGTATTAATTTTAAGTCCAAGCAAAACTAAGACAGAACTAACAATAAATTTGTTAGTGACATTGCCCTCTGTTCTTCACTCTGCTTCCTTTCCACTGATACGAATAGTCTAGAGTTCTGAATATGTTTCTGATTTGTTCAGATGTTCCAACTGGAATAAAATATACATGAACATATCTTCAATCTTAAGATTTAGAGTGATCTGCTTCCAGATTATGGGTTAGGCATGACCCTCTGAGTCACTAGGGTCAAGGCTTCAAGACTCCCTCCAGAACCTTGAGTACAAAATCTGGACTGGTTCTCGCATTGTGTTCCTGATGCCTTGACAGGTACCATGACACTATTTCGCAAAAGAGCATAGCAGTTCTCTCCAGTTTTCTGGACCAATATTTATCCCTCAACAATCATTAAAATAGTTTATCCAAATCATTATCCTGAATTTTCCAGCTGTTCACACCCTCACCAGCGCATCCTCACTGCTGGTTTCCCAGAAGTGTAGGGTGGCTTCGATGAGAATTCTCATTGACAGTAGGGGTGGGGGGCTGCCAGTGAACAGTGTGCTGCCTCCCACTGCTGAGAAACATGCAGTTGGTGGTTGGAGAATCCCACACATTATCACATTGCACAAAACTGACTGCCATGGTTCCTACGATATAACATTCACACTCTCAGAAAATACTTAACGTGCTGTGAAGCACCTTGGGCTGTCTAAAGATTCTGAAAGATGCCATAGAAAGCAAGTCCTTCTTTTGAACATGCCATAGTAATAATATCACACTGTTTGGTATTATTTAGAAATGGAAGCAATTAAAGTATAATAGTAAATACTTCTTGTCATATTTCAGTGCCAATCCATTCCATCCCATGGCATAATTTAATATTTCCCAATTACACAGGCGTCTTTCATTATTTCACTGAATCTCAATGACCAGCTTGACAATTCCCTGAGGGAAAAGAAACTAAATCGGCCAACTTCTCCTGTCACGCAGCCATGTAAATGGAGTAATGAGCTTTTCAAGAATCCCCAGATAGAAATCTTAACAAAACATCTTTCTTCTCCAATTCCAGCCCAAATTTTTCCTGTAAATTTCATGGTAACACAGTGGTTAACACTGCTGCCTCACAGTGCCAAGAATCTGGATTCAATTCCTAGCTTGGATCACTGTCTGTGTGGAGTTTACACATTCTCCCCATGTTTGCGTGGGTTTCCGCCGAGTACTCCGGTTCCCCCTACATTCTGAAAGCCGTGCTGGTTAAGTGCATTGACCCAAACAGGTGCTGGACTGTACAGACTTGGGGAATTTCACTGTAACTTCATTGCAGTGTTAATGTAAGCCTTAGTTGTGACTAATAAATAAATTTTAATTAAGAATCTTACAGGATGAGTTTGAGTAGCAACTTGCATTTATATAGCATCTCTATCACTATAAGACATCCCTACACATGTCACAGGCACACTGTCAAACAAAATTTGACTCACATCGGGAAATATCAGGTCAAATAACTAAACATTTGGTCAAAGAAATTTGTTTTAAAGAGTGGCTTAAAGAAGAAGAGAGTTTTGGAGAGGTGGAGAGGTTTGGTGAGGAAATTTCCAACTTTGTTTGGATGTATCCTTGGAGAATTCATCACATGATCTCCTGCCTCCAGCTGTTCTGCTAAAAGTATCTTTTTCCTATTCTAAGTTACAGTCAGTACCTTAATAATGAATCTTGCAATGTTTCTAATCTCAGAAGCCTGGTGAATTGCCAAAGCCCAAAGTTGTGAAGGTTAGGTGAATTGGTCATGCTAAATTGCCCCTGACTGACACAAGATGTGTAGGCTAGATAGATTAGCCATTGTAGATGTGTAGGGTTACGGGATAGGTTGGGGAGTGGTCTTGGGTAAGATACTCTGTCAAGGTTGGTGCAGACTTAATGGCCAAATGGCGTCCTTCTGTACTTTGGGATTCTATAATTCTATGGCAGGACATTACCATGAAATGAAAGGAGAAGAACGAAAGATGAAGTAAATGGAAAAGTAATGATTACGTGATGCCGAGTTTTAGTTTTAAGATAGTACTTAGGAGGTGATGATACAAAAAGAAGTTATACTTACTAGTGTTACAAGTAAGCTTACATTAACACTGCAATGAAGTTACTGTGAAAACCCCTTATTTACCACATTGCCAGTTTGGGTACACTGGGGAAGAATTTAGCATAGTCAATGCACCTAACCAGCACGTCTTTCAGACTGTGGGAGGAAACCGGAGCACCTGGAGGAAACCCATGTGGACAGAGGGAGAATGTGCAGACTCCTCACAAACATGGACCCAAGCCAGGAATTGAACTCGGGTCTCCAGTGCTATGAGGCAGCCGTGCTAATCACTGTGCCACCATGTCGCTCAAAAATAAGGGGAAGAGGGATTAAAGGAATAAAAACAGAAAATGCTAAAAATGCTCACCAGGTTTGGCAGCAGCTGTGGAGAGAGAAGCCGAATTAATCATCGGAAACCTCTAATCTTCTCTGCTGCTGGGATGCAGTGCATCTGCAGTGAATGGAGTTTTGGACTGAATACCAAATTCTCCAATCTCATTGGCAACTGGGTGGGGTACGGACAAGATTGGAAAATCCAGCCCAACATTTCAATTCAATAAGTGTCAGCAACATTAGTCAGTACTATTGAAGGACCTGACACCCAGCCGAAGAAAATAAAAATGTTCTTCTGCATCTTGGCAGTGCTTATACGAGTTTGCAATGGTTATTCCTGTGTTGACCCAAAAATTTGCGGGAAATTAAATCTTTGATGTCCAGCTGAAATTTTTGCCTTGATGTTGAGATGTTCTGTCAGCGTGCTATCACTGCCAGGCAGTTATGTTTGAACAAAAGAAAATATTAAGATATAAGGGTAAATTGACTGGGGTGGTCTGGGAAATGGATTTGGAAAATGCATTTAAAGATATGGTACATTGGCAATGGATTGTTATTAAAGAGTTATTACATAGTTATTACACAGTTTGTAATATTATTCAAAGAACAAAGAACAAAACAACATGGGAAACAGGCCCTTCGGCCCAACGAGCCTGCGCTGCTACCCGATGTTCCCACCTCTACCTGTGATCCCTGTCAATGTTTATAGATCTATGGATTAAAAACCAAATTTGAACAACTTAGGGAGAATTTGTTTTGCCAATTAGCCTAAGAGCACATCTTTGGGATGTGGGAGAAAACCGGAGCACCCAGAGAAAACCCATGCAAGTACAGGGAGAATGCGCAAACTCCCACAGACACAGGCCTAAATCCATGTATCTGCACAGCACAGCAATAATCACTGAGCTGTCGTGTTGCCCATCAAATGGTCCAGGTCAAGCGTACACTAACGACGTGAAGCACTTGGATACTCTCAAAAAAAAATCCAAGAGCAGCCGTCTCACGACCCATCGCATGTATGCCCCTCGTTAGACAACAAGGTGGACCAAAGCACCTGCAGGATAAAAACAGGTACATCAATATCATCATCTATTTACACACTTCCCAGGGACACCCAGAGCTCATGATCTCTATTTTAAATCAGTTTTCTATACCCCTCTATTCCCATTCTGTTCATGTGCCCATCTAAGTATTTCTTAAATAACTCCAGAGTGCATGCCCCCACCATTTTACTTGGCAGCGCATTCCATACCCGCACCACCCTTTGTGTGAAAAAATTCCCTCTAGCATCCAAATTATACCTTACCCACCTCACCCTAAGCCCATGACCCCTCGTGCTATTCGAGTCCATCCTAGGAAAACGCTTAACCCTGTTTACTCTATCTATACCCCTCATAATCTTGTACACCTCTATCAGATCTCCTCTAAGTCTATGTCTTTTTAATGAAAACAGTCCCAATTTGCCTAACCTCTCCTCGTAACTCAGACCTTCCATACCAGGCAGCATCCTGGTAAACCTCCTCTGCACTCTCTGCAGAGTCTCCACATCCTTCTGGTAGTAAGGCGACCAGAACTGGATGCAGTATTCCAAATGAGGTTTAACCAACGTTTTATACAACTGCAACATTAAAGGCCAGCTCTTGTACTCTATACCCCTTCTTATAAAGGCTAGCATGCTATATGCTTTCTTCACAACCTTCTCCACTTGATCTGCCACCTTCAGAGACTTGTTCACTTGCACGCCTAGATCCCCTATTCATTCCCTCAAAGCACGAACCCACAAAAAGAAAACCCAGTAATTCATGGCTAACATAGGAAATTAAGGATTATATAAGATTAAAAAAAATGCCGGTAAAGTTGCCAGAAATAATAGGAAACTTGAAGATTGGGAGCACATTAGAATACAGCAAAGGTAGATGACAAAACTGCTAAAAAAAATGAAAAATAGAAAATATAAACATGGATTTTAAAAGCTTCTATTGATATGTGAAAAAGAAACATTTGACAAAGGCAAATATGGGTCCCCTTCAGGCTGAGTTTATAATGAGGAATAGAGAAATGCGAGCAGCTGAATGATTACTTTGTGCCAGCTTTCATTGAGGAAGATACAGGAAATCTCCCAGAGTTGGACATATAAGCAATAAGGGTACACGAGGAATTGAAGTCAATTAGTAATAGAAGGTTGTATTGAAGTAATTATTGGGACTGAAATTTGGGACCTGATACCCTACATTACAGAGTATTGAAAGAGTTAGCTATGGAGATATTAGATGCATTGATGATCATTTTCTAGACGTCCTGTGGACAGCATGGTGACACAAAGATTAACAATGCTGTCTCTCAGTGCCAGGGTTCGATTCTTGGTTTGAGTCACTGTCTGTGAGCAGTTTGCACATCCTCACGTGGGTTTCCTTCAGATGCTCCAGTTTCCCCACACAGTCCAAAGGTGTGCAGGTTAGATGGTTTGGCTGTGCTAAGTTCATCCTTAGTGTCAGGGAGTCTAGCTCGGGGTTATGTGGATAGGGCCTGTGTGGGATTGTGTTGCACCACAATCAATGGGCTGAATAGCCTCCCTGTGCACTGCAGGATTCTATTCTATAGATTCTGGAACGTTTCCTGTGTATTGGAAGATAGCAAATGTCACCCCACTATAATAGGAAGGGAGAAAGAGAGAAAACAGTGAACTATAAACATGTTATCCTTACATGAACAGTAAGGAAAATGTTAGAATCTATTCTAAATGATGTGATAAATGTACATTTGGATAATAACGATCTGATTGGGCATAGTCAACATGGATTTATGAATGGGAAATCACGTTTGATGAACCTGTTGGAGTTTTTGAGGATGTTACTAACAGAATTGATGGAAGTCCACAACGGGAGGTTGGTTTGCAAAATTAAAATATGTAGGATAGGAAGTAATATGGATTAAGGATAGGTTAACAGACAGAAAAGAGAAAGTAGGAATAAATGGGTCATTCTCACATTGATGGGCTTTGACTAGTGGGGTAACAAAAGGATCAAAACTTGGATTACAAAGCCAGGATCTCCCCAGTCTGCTGCACTGCTCCATTAGTGCAGTGGGCCAGGAAACATCAATGGAGGCTTGTAGCAGGACTCGTGGCTGGCATCTGGCCAATTGCAGGCCTCCCAGGCTATGTTTTTCCACATAATCAGCTCCTCTCTGGAAATTGGCATGAGACTGAAATTTCCATTTTAATATGATCAGCAAGTCTGGGCTGGTCATCTCCAGGCCCACTAATGTCCATCCCATGCCAGGAGAGGTTCCCATTAGCAGGGTTTACAACTGGTCCCCACCAATGGGGACCAGACGTGCTCACCCCGATGGTGAGGAGCGAGGCCCAGCTGGGAGGTCAGGACAGGGGATGCTTCTTTGGAAGTGTCAGCCTGGCACCCTGGCACTAGGTTCCGGTAAGTGCCAAGGGGGCAGTAGGACCAGAAGGGTGGGGCCTAGTGGGGGGGCTGATTGATGATGATGGGGAGAACCACTATGAACTTTGCAATGGGGCCAGTAAGACTGGGTGGAGGAAGTGATCGGGGCTGCATATGGGTGGGGGAGTTGTGGGAGGGGGAAGTTGGAGCTGCATATGTGGGGGGCTTCAGGACTGGCCATGGGGGGGCAGTGAGCAGCAATCAGTGGGGTTAGTCTTTGGGAAATGATTGGGAATCCAACAATCGGGAGCCCTGAGATGGTGGAGTGGGGGATGGGGGGGTGAGGCACTGCCTATGTAACCATTTCCACACTGACAAATCAGCAGGTACGCAATGGCCCACTCAGTGGGTCTCCAAGATGAGGCCCCACCCTAGAGCACAGAGTGCCAGAGATTTGTTGTACTGAGTATGCCCAAAAGATTAAGTGAGAAAATCTCCTGTTATCCCACCTGTAGGTTGCTTAGTTTTTTTTGAGGGGGGGGGGGCAAAATCTGACCACAGCTGCTCACAATGTTCCGTCAATGATTTAAATGTGAGGACAAAATGCAATATTTCCAAATTTATGGATGACACAGATGAAGTACGAATGTGTATTCCGAGGAAGGTGGAAGTGCCTTCAAGGGGATTTTGGACAAACTTAGCAAGAGAACAAATACACGTCAGATGGAATGTAATCTGGAAAATATGAGGTTATCCATTTTGGCAAGAACAGATGTGCAGAATATTTCTTAAATGGAGAGAGATTAGAAGTTTAAATATACAAAGGAACTTGGGTAAGCTTAGCGATAAGTCACTGAAAGTTAACATGAAGGTACAATAGGGAATTAGGAAGGCTAATGGAATGTTAACCTTTATCACAAGAGGATTTGCGTACAGCGGTAGCAAAGTCTAGCTTCAATTGCATGCAACCTTAGTTGGAGTACTGTGTGCAGCTTTGGTTCCCTTACCTTAGGAAAAATATTGTTGCCATGAAGAGAGTGCAATGAAAGTTCACCAGACTTGTTCCCAGGATGTCTGCAGAAAACCTACAAAATATTTTAAAAAGATAGATAGGTTAGATGCAAATAAGGTAGATCCCTTGGCTGGAGAGGCCAGAAGCATGAGACACAATTTCAAAATAAGTGGGAAACCACTTAGGACCAAGATGAGGAGAAATAGTCTACTCAGTGAGCTTTTGAATCTTTGCAATTCTCTACCCCAAAGTCATTGAGTATGTTTAAAGCAGAGGTCAACAGATTTCTAAATAGTAATGACATAAAGGTATCAAGGGATAGTTATGAAAAAGGCATTGAAGTGGATGATCAATCATGATCATATTTAATGGCAGAGCAGACTCGATAACCTGATTCTATTGATATATTAACAAGGAGCAGGACTCTGAAAGCTAGTGGCTTGGGCTACCAAATAAACCTGTTGGACTTTAACCTGGTGGTGTGAGACTTCTTACTATGTTTACACCACTCCAAGCCGATATCTCCACATTATGCCTATTGTTATAAAGATGGATTCCCCCCCTCTGAGAACTAACACCTAACCAATCAAAGAGGAGTACTTCACTCTATAATCTGTAATAATGAGTGTGAAGTGGTACAGTCTGCTCTTCAGCAACTTTTGGTGGTTAAAATAATTCCCTGACACTCTCTCTAAAATCAACAAGTAACAATTTATTTATTTAATAGTGAACAAATTAAGTAAACTATTAACAAATTAATAAAAAGCAATTCTAATGGAGTGCTGTTCAGATAAACACAACTCCCACTGTTTAACACAAAATAGAATTTTAGTCACTCTCAAAATTGCAACAGAGTTTTGTGTCTTCTCTGTGCCTTCTCTACTGATTCTTCTTCCTTCTTTGATACCTTCACTATTGAGATGGTGCTTTCTCTTAAAACATAAAGGTGCGAGGACAGCTTTTGGATGTTGATTCATGGGTTGCCTGGTGCTTCATGTCGTAAATGAGTGCTTTATCTGGACCATCTGAAGGGCACCATGACAGCTCAGTGACTATCGCTGTAGCTGTGCAGACACTTGGAATTGGGCCGGTGTCTGCGGGAGTTTGCGCGTTCTCCCCGTGGTTGCGTGGGTTTTCTCCGGGCGCTCCGGTTTCCTCCCACATCCCAAAAATTCGCTCTTAGGCTGATTGGGAAACAAATTGTCCCTACATTGAGACTCTTCCATATTAGGAATAACCTAAAATTAGGATAGGATAATGGAATTGTTACTATATAGTTATGACGGCGGCGCGGGCTTGTTGGGCCGAAGGGCCTGTTTCCCATGCTGTGTTGCTCTAAAAAAAAATAAAGGAAGCTAAGAGCTGAACTAAGAGTTGTTACTCTGGCAGTTGGCAGTTGCCCTCTGCTTTTGTCCCACTGCCTCCCTTCTTTTATGCATGTGATGCCACATCAATATACCCCACAAAAGGACTGGGCCTAGGTTGCCAAAACCATCAGATTTAAATTTAATAGGTTATTGATATCTAAGTGCCTAATTCAAATTGATTGTCTGAATTCAAAAAAAAAATTCAAAGGCTTGAAAGCCTGTTGAAAGCCTATTGTCTTAGTAACACTACTGCTTGGTCTTTCAATACAAATGTTTCATTTTGGATGTTTCATTTTAAGTCTTTATATACACAGGCTTTTTTTTTTTAACTCCAAGCACAGAAAAAGCACCACCTTTTAAAAGGACTATGCAATGCTTCTTCCCCTCCCCTAGCATTTTACAACTTTACAAACACCAATCTTCAATTACTCCACTCAACTTTGCAACACTAAGTTGCTACGTTTATTGTTGCTATTTTTATAACATTTTGAAATATAACCAAAGCTGCTTTTAGATCAACATTGTTTTAGTTTGAGTTCTGGGACACCAATGTATACAAATCAGCGTAAATCCTATGCCAGAATTTTACCACACCACCCACATGGACAAGGGGTGGAGAATGGAAAGGCCCGTTGACATCAGGTGGGATTTTATGGTTTCAGGATGAGTGAGGCTGTAAAATCCCACCCCTAGTATTTACACAGTAGCAGCCTCGCTCACTGAGCAAAGAAATTATTGTCGGAACAGAAATCAGACAGTAAGGATGCAAATTCTGGGTTTCAATTCACAGATGCAGAGCCCTGCAATCCGAATTAAAACAGCACCAAAATAGCAGCTGTAGTTCAGCTGTCAGAAATATTCCCTCTGCATCAGAAAATTGTGGGTACACTTGAGAAACTTAATCAAATAATTCAGGCTGATATCTACTATATGATATGTCAAGTACTGAAAGAGTGCTGCACCGATGAAAATACTATCTTTTTGGACAACATTTTGAACCAAAAGCCTGTCAGTCCTCTCAGTTAGAAGTCCAGGATCCAATGCCCTACTTTAATGAAGTGCAGGGAAAATAGCTTTCAACAAACACCTCCCATTCCTGCAGCCTCCAGCCTGAATGACAAGAACAGTAAATGGTCAGGATTATGAAACTTCTTGTGTTACACAACTACCCCCAGGATTGCTTAACGAGAAGAACCACCACAATTTTAGGAAAAGCAATGTTTGGATAATAAATGTCAACTTTGTCAGTGATACCGTATTCTGAGAACAATGAATTAAAAAAAAAGTGATTTATGAAGTTATTTTGGGATATCCTGAGGAAATTGTCAATTATGAAATCCTCCACTTTCCCCTTTTTTTTCCTACTTAAACCATTTCCCTTAACTTATCTCCTATAGGATGTTTTTAAATACAGTTCAACCTATTCTATTTTTTTGTTTCTTGTGTCCATCTGTCCTTGGTGGAAGTCGATGCAATTCCTTCATTATCCTTGATTTCTTTCCTTCCTGGGACTTGGTGGGGTGAAGGAGGGGAGAGTGGCTTGGGGTCTCTCTTTCTCTCTCTCGCTCTGTCTCTCTCACACACTTTTTTGGACTCTCCTCCTTTTACAGGCAGTAGCTCTGTCTATTCTTTAATGAGTAATCAATTGCACACAATTAATTTCCATTACCCACTTCATTGAGAACGCACAAGATTTTATTAGTGATTTACTCTCTCTTGTAGGGCTATCTGGAGAGGGATTATACAGCTTCACTCAGGTGAGACCGAAATTTTCCCACCCAAGGTCAACAAAGATTTATATTGTCAAACCCTCGCCCTTGCAGATTCCATGGTAGGTGGAGTACTAGAGTTTGGGCTCTGAATTGCTTTAACCATAGCTTGCAATTGGTTGGTCTGAGAACATATTTTATTGAAACTGTTCTTCCTGTGAAATATTGCGAAGCCAACCAAGCTGGCAGGAAATTGCCAATTACTTGTAATGAAAAAAGAATCAACTCTGTGAATTCAAATGAATCTCACTGTCCAGGAGGAGAGTAGATTTTTTAAAACATATTGCCTAAATTTAGTGCCCCGTTTACTTTCAAACCATGTTTATTTATTAACGTCACAAGTGGGCTTACATTAATACTGCAATGAAGTTACTGTGAAAATCCCCTGGTTGCCACAAAATCCCCTGTTTGGGTACACTGAGGAAGAATTTAGCATGGCCAGTGCACCTAACAGCATGTGTTTCTGGGAGAAGACCAGAGCACGTGGAGGAAACCCACACAGACAGTGACCCAAGCCAGGAATCGAACCCAGGTCCCTGGTACTGTGAGATCACAGTGGTGACCGTTATGCTACCGTGCTGCCCAAATGACATGTAAACCCTAAAGTATATGTCAATATTAGTACTGTATGCATTCTTAGGAATAAACAGGTACTGTGCATAGGAACATTAGCCAGAAATCTACCACCTTGCCATGGAATCAGCATGAGGGGCCGACAATGGAAATCTCCAGTGACCTCGGATGGGAATTTCTTGGTCTTGCTCAAGCAAGGCCACAAAATCCCATCCAATATCACACACTTTGTTTCCTATCATGTAATCAGCAAAGAATTGGGAGGTACTTCTAAACAACAAATAAAATAACTTCTCTTATAGCACTGTTTATATATCGCATTCACGGCCCAAAACACTTTGTAACCACTGCAGCACTCTTAAATTACAGGCATTGTTAAAATACAGAAAAGGCGGCAGCCAACTTGAATAAAGCAAGATCCCTCAAGCAACAAGGTGACAGCCAGGGTTTAATGTAATAGAATGATTGTATAGAGTGAGGTTATTCAGCTAATCAGTCTGTACTGGTTCTTTGAAAAAGCTATTCACTTAGCTCCTGTACCATCCTCTTTTCATTTTGCCTGGAAATTTAAAGAGCCTGTAAAGGGCCAACCTTTTAAGTGTGGGACTGGAGTCACATATTGGCTCTGACTGGGTAAGGATGTCAGTTTCTGTCCCAAAAGATTGTTAATGAATTAGATGGGTTTTTATGACAATCCAGCAGCTGCATGTTTACGTTTACTGATACCAGAATTTTTTGTGCAAATTTTGTAGGCAAATGATCATACTTCAAGAAAAGCAGAGGAGTTGTCCCAGTTCCCTTGCTACCATCCCCATTAATTGGTCATTTGTCGCACTGCCTATTTTGTTTTCTCCATGTTGGACCATAAGTCCAAGATAACCATGAATAAATCCAAGAAATAATTTAGCAAGAACTCAGTCTTTGGTAGACAGAATACAAAAGTTCTAGCAGTTGTAGTCAATAACACAGATACGCTTAATAGAAAGCTGAACAAGTACATGAGTGAGAAGGAGTAGAAGGTGATGCTGATAAGATGAGATGATGTAACTGGAAGGAGACTCATATGGAGTATGGACATCAACAGGGACCAGTTGGATCAAATGATCTTTTATAGTATGTAAATGAAATGTCATTAAAATGGCTGTTGCATTCCTCTATAGCTGTTAACACACTTCTTATTCTAGGAGTTGAGCGCAAAAATCAAGGCTGGTACTCAGATGCAGTGCTGATAGAATGCAGGACTGTCAGAATTCCTGTCATCTGGATGAGGTATTAAATTGAGGCACCATCAGGATGTTTAGATGGATGTAAAAGATCCTATGTCTCTATTTTGGAGAACAGCAGGGGAGCTATCTCTAGTTTTTGAGTCAAAATCCTGGACTTCCTTCCCCTGGTGATTTTCACAGTAATTTCATTGCAGTAGCCTACTTGTGACAATCAATAAACTTCATAATTAACAGCACTGTGGGGGTACTTAAATCTCAAAGACTGCAGCGGTTCAAGAAGACAGCTCACCACCTTCTCAAGGGCAAGTAGTATTAGGTAATAAATGTCAGCGATGCCCACATGAAAAGAAGAAGTATCTTGGTCAATATTTATTCTTCAATCGATCTTCGAAATTAACTGGCATATTGCTGTTTTTAGGAATTTGTTGAGTGCAAAATTAGCTTCCATGTTTCCTATATTAAAACAATAATGAAGTACTTCAGAAGTATTTCGTCAGTATAAAGCACTTTGAGCTGGGTGGCACAGTGGCAGAGTATTTAGCATGGCTGCCTCACAACGCCAGAGATCCACGTTCAATTCCCAGCTTGGATTACTGTGTGCATAGAATCTGCACGTTCTTCCTGTGTCTGTGTGGGTTTCCTCCAGGTGCTTCAATTTCCTTCAAAGTTTGAAAGATATATTGTTAAGTGCATTGACCATGCTAAATTCTCCCCCAGTGTTCCCAACAGGTGGTGGCGTGTGGCTATTCTGGGATTTTCACATTAACTTCATTGCAGTGTTAATGTAAGCCCTACTTGTGACACTAACAAATAAAATTAAACTTAGAACTTAGTGATGGCCAGTGGTCATGAAAAGCACTATATAAATACAAGTTTTTCTTTTTTTGCAGTACTCCACTTTGAAGTAATTAATTGTGTATAACAGGCAAAATTGCAGTAAGCTATGATATAAATACAGGTCTTTACAATTTTATCTAAATGTATCATTTGTGTAAATTGAGCCCGCTGCTTATGGGCTGACTCCACTGTTGTTTTGTCTTGCAAAGTAATACAGCTCCTCTCTTGGCTTCTTGAAGTTTATTCCAAGTCACATCTCACTCTGGATAAGGTCTTCCAGCAGGAAATTAAGGCCTTTTCCTCCGCAGGATTGGCCAGGAGCTTGTGGTTTCTACTGGAATGCAGATAAATGCTATTCTTTTCGCGTTCCCATATTGTAAGCACATGTATATGACCAGAGTTCTAATTTCTCCCTTGTGGTTTGACTTGATACGTGACATACATACAAAGTGGTTCAGTGGTAGGAAAAAGTTGCCATTGTCCCAGATGACCATAGGCTGACTGATTTAATCTGAGGATCACCTCAGGCAAGGGGCAAGATTGAGAAGATAGGCCTTCATGAACAACTTCAGTCAGTATGGGAGGTAGAGAAAAAACAGGGAATTATAGACCAGTAATTCTGACATTGCTGGTGGAGACAATTCTAGAATCAGACATTTTGGGCAGGATTTTCCAGTCTTGCTCGCTTCCCTAAGGCTGGAAAATCATGCCTGAAATCAACAAACCTTTGCATGGCCCATGTCATAGCCACTATTATTCCCGCGGCAGACTGGATGCGAAAATTCCACCCCTTATAGTAAAACAGTGCCAAGATTGGATAGAGTTGGTGTGGATTTATAAAAGGGAAATCATGCTTGACAAATCTACTGGAATTACTTGAGGGTGTAAATAGTAGAGTGGATGAGAGGGAGCCAGTGGATGTTGTTTATTTGGACTTTCAGAAGGCTTTCAACAAAGTCCCACGTTATAGTGCAGTATGTAAAATTAAAGGGTTGAGGGTGGTGTATTGGGATGGATGGAAAACTGGTTGGTGGACAGGAAAAAAAGAGTAGGAACAAATGGGTCTTTTTCCAAATGGCAAGCAGTGACTATAGTATTGCAGGGATCAGCGATGGGACCTCAGCTATTCACAGTATAGATTAATGATTTAGATGAGGGAACTAAATGCAATTTATAGATGACTCAAAGCTGAGTGAGAGGGTGAGCAGTGATGAGGATGCAGAGATCCTACAGTGTGATTTGAACAAGTTGAGTGAATGGGCAAATGATTGGCAGATGCAGTATAATTTGGAGAAATGTGAGGTTATCCACTTTGGAAGCAAAAACAGGAAGGCAGATTATTATCTGATGGCCATAAATTAGAAGAGGGGAATGTCCAATGAGACTCCAGTGTCCAAATACATTAGTCACTGAAGGTAAGCATGCAGGCAATAAAATAGACAATTGGTATGTTGGCGTTTGTTATTGGTCAGATTAGAAACTCCAAAGTGTTTTACGAAGCCCAGATGAATCATAAATATTGCATCTTGAATTTGGGGAGGATAAGTATGATATGTTCACATCAGGTGTGATTCAAAAAACCTACTAGGGAGATTTTATCAAAGTTTATTGAAGATTATAGTTAACATGAATAGGAAGAAAATTAGCAAGAACTTTTATCAATTACAAACAAGAAACAAAACAACCAGTATAACTTATAATGTATATAAAGGTATCTAATATGTTCCAATCAAACCAAAACCCTTGCCACAGACAAAACCCTATAAACCAGTTCAATATAGCAAAGTCTATTGCTCACATGATAATAAAAATTGAGTCCTTTAGTTGAAGTCTGCAGGTCTCTGGACTCACTCCGAACAGTTTGAAGATAATGCAGCTTTCCAAAGCACCAGAGAAACTCTGACCCAGCCCCAACACAGCAGATTTTCAAAAAGAATTTTCAGAAAAAAAACAGGGAGAGGAGAAAAATGCTTATTTTAGCTTGCTGCTCCTTCTAAAACTAAAACCCAAACCTGAAGCTTTAAACTGAAAATGAGACAAGCTATCCAAAAACACATGACCATCCTCCTAACAATGTAATATCATAAAACTAATCCCAGACAAACACAAAGAACTTTATTTAAGCCATTTAAGTAATAATAAAAGAACATTTCTAGTCAAGCCGGCAACAATGATATCACCAAAACTGTGAACTGTGGAAATCATGTTTAAAAAAATATTTCCTTAAAGATGCTCTAATGTCACACCTTCATAGTGAGAGGATTCGATTACAGAGCCAGGTATTATTTGCTGCAATTATACAGGGCCTTGATGAGACCACACTAGGAAAATTGTATGCATTTTTAGTGTCTTTATTTGAAGAAGGATGTTCTTGCTCTAGAGGCAGTGCAGAAAAGTTTACCAGACTGATTCCTGAGATGACAGGATTGACGAATGAGGAGTGATTGAATCAGTTAGGATTATATTTGCTGGCGTTCAGAAGTGAGGGGGCAGCACAGTGGCACAGTGATTAACACAGCTGCGTTGCAGCATCAGGGAGCAGGGTTCGATTTATGGCTTGGATCATGGTGTGGAGTTTGCACATTCTCCCTGTGTCTGTATGGGTTTCCTCTGGGTGCTCTGGTTTCCTTCCCCAGTCCAAAGATATGCGGGTTAGGTGGATTGGCCATGCTAAATTGTCCCTAAGTGTCAGAGGTGTGAGCTAGGGTAAATGCATGAGGTTATGGGTTATGATTCTATGATCTCATAGAAATCTATAAAATTCTAGTTGGGCTAGACAGGGTAGATACAAGAAGGATATTCGAGGATTTTTATCTAATGACAATGAAGGAATGGTGATACATTTCCAGTCAGGATAGTAGATGTCTTGGGGAAAAATTGTAGATGATGGTATGATGGAGTTGCATTTGTCCAAGTAAGTGAAAAGTATCCAAGTAAGTGACTTATGCCTTATAGATGGATGACAAACTTTGGGAATTCAAGAGGTGAGTTAGTGCCCACGTAATTCCCAGCCTCTGACCTGGGAATTATAGCTGCAGTATTTATATGAATAGTCCAGTTCAGTTTCTGGTCAATGGTAACCTCGAGGATGTTGATTGTTGGGAATTCAGCGATGGTAACACCATTGAATTTCAAGGAAAGGTGGCTAAATTCTCTGTTGTTGGAGATGGTCATTGTCTGGCACTTGCGTGGTGAATGTTACTTATCCTAATGTCCAGATCTTGCTGGATATAGACTTCTTCAGCATTTAAAGAGCCTTGAATGATGCTGAACATAATATAATCAACAGCAAACATTCCCACTTCTGACCTGGAGGATCATTGGTGAAGCAGCTGAAGATGGTTGGGCCTTAGGACATTATCCTGTGGAACTTCTGCAGTGATGTCTGAGGGCTAAGATTGACCTCAAACTGCCACAATCATCTTTTTCTGTGCTGGATATGATTCCAACAATTGGAGAGTTTCCCATTGACTTGAGTTTTGCTTGAGCTTGTTGATGCTAGAACTGACCGAATGCTGTCTCGATTTCAAGGGCAGTCACTCTCAATTCACTTCTTAAGTTCAGCTTTTTTGCCCAGAGTTGGAATCTGAGTTTATTTGATGAGCTGAGTTGATGTTGCAGGGAACTGTACTGGCTTGGTTGCAGGCGTCACCAATTCTGCGACTATTATTGTCAGTGCCTTTAGCCTTTGCAGTTTCCAGTCCAGAGGTACTAACACCCAAACCATCTTTACCTTCTTGGGCAGACTTAGATCTTTTTGAAGAAAAGCAAGGGAGTTCTCTTTAGTGTACAGGACTTTATTTAGTCCTGAAACATCAAGTCCAATGAAGAAATTGTAGATGTTTGCATTTTCTTGGAGAAAGATAAAGCAAGTAGCATTCTAAAATAATTATCTTTGGTTGGTATTCATTCCCTCCCATCAAAATAGATTAAACAGTTATTTATTCTCACCATTTTTAATCAAACCTTGTTGTGGCCAAATTGGCTGCCATGTGCACCTACATTTCACAAATCATGAACAGGCTGTGAAGCACATTGGAATATCTTGAGGATGTGAAATGATAGTTTTTTCTTTTTATACTGTTCTGGAACTGTAAGAGAAAGTGAAAAGCAGGAGGTAAGCTGTGTAATTTTCCTACAAGAATCAGCAGTGAATTCACTGCACTGGGCTTATTTGTGTGAAATGGTATTATTCAGGCTGCTGTGCTTCTCAACCACCAATGGTGAAAATATAGCAAAAATTACATGCAAAATAATATGAATGCACCACAGCAACTGTCTGACTAATGTCTCATATACAGCCATGCTACCAGGGCCTGACTCAGAGCATGTTATTTAACAGGCGCATCTTTAGGGGCAATGGGTCTGAACTGATAACATTGGGATGGGTTGCAATTTGTACAGATAGAATGTCCAGGTCAGGTTTAATTTGCCTGATGTGATTCTATTTAAACATCTCAGCATTAAAAGGGGATCATGGAATTAGGGATGTTGCTCTGACTGTGCACCATCCTTGGCGATATTTCACTACCATTTACAATCCATGCACAACATACAAGTTCCATGAATGTTCATATTAAAATAATATGAATCAGGGCAGGGGGAATAAAAACTTGCCTGGTCATCAGAAGACATATTACTTCAAAAAGTAAAAATAAAGACTAACAGTCATGGCCATTGGATGTTTCAAAATGCCTTCCAGCCAATAGTTTTAAAAATAAATAAAAATAATAGGCTGAGTGAGCTTCTATGTTGTAATTTTTTTCTACATTTCCTAAATATCTGAAAAGCAGGAACATGCTGGAATTTTGGGTGAGAGGAAGGGAATGGCAGTATGTGAATTACTCCTTACGACAGACATGAGGGGCCAAATAGCCACTATAATGATTCAGAGGGGGTGAGGGGTGAAAAGCTCCATTGATCTCAGTGGGATTTTACAGTTTTACAGTTGTAAAATCCCGCCTTATAATTCTATTCTATTCAGTAAGTGTAGTCATCGCTGTAGGAAATGTAGGAAACACAGTAGTCACTTTGTGCCCAGCAAACTCGTACAAACAGATAATGATGAGGCAATCTGTCTTGCTGATGTTGATTGAAATAAATATTGGCCAGACACCAGGAGACGCCTTTGCAGTTTGATAAACAAATGTTCCGGGATCTTTTACATTCATCCAAGAGGTGGATGAGGCCTCATTTTAATATTTCATCTAAAGAATGATGCAATGTCCAAACTCTGTAAGTATCATTCAAGAATGTCAGCCTTGATTTTTATGCTTAGGCCCAGTTTCTTGTGAATCAGAGGCAAGAATCCTATCAATAAACCCACAGCTGAGGAACAGAGTTCAAAGATTACATATAACAACTCGGTAACAGTATTGCATTCAGGCAACTTGAAGAGCCATTGAATATTTTACATATTCCTGTTATGAACCAGGCCTGAAACTCCAAGCTGTTTTATGAAGTTAGTCTAGAATCTAAACTTTGCATTTTGATTTTGATATGGGTGAGCAGAAGGAGTTTCACTCCAGGTATGACTCAGGTCACCCACTAGGAAACTTTCATCAAAAAATGTTTATTCAAAAGCACTTTTAATTTTAAAAATTAAAAATTAAAAACTTTTAATTTTAAAAATTAGCACAAAAATCAATCTTGATATAATATAAACCCCAACAGCTAGCTATGAGGTTCCAAGTGAAGCAACATTCCACAGACATATACCCCTTCCCAAACTTGGCACAAAAAAACTAGAAAGCTCATGTGATGCTGGATTTTGTAACTTTTAACATCTCCTGTGAATTGGTCCATTGAAATCATAGAATCCCTACAGTGCAGGAGGAGGCCTTTGAGCCTGAATTGACAACAATCCCACTCAGGCACCACCCCCACAACCCTATGTATTTACCCTGATAATCCACTTATTTATCTTGATAATCCTCTTGACAATAAGGGTTAATTTACCATGGCCAATCCATCTAATCTTTGGACTGTGGGGGGAAACCGGAGTACCCTGAGGAAACCCTCGGAGACATGGATTGTCTGCCTCCACCAGCTTCTAGCCAGTAATTCACAAACAGTAGAATTTCCAACACCATGGTGAAGGACACAAGAAACAATGCTTCCTGTCTCAAGTCCAAACAGTTTCTGAGCAACATGAAACTAAAGCTTTGGATTTTTCTATGGAAAAAAAACTGTCCTTCAGACATCGCCTGACCTGTCAATCATTCTCAAATCAAGCCCCAATCAGCAATCCCAGGGAACCATTAAAACCCCAGGACGCTGCATTAGCCCAGATTAAAATAAACATGTTGTCCATCATATTGTTTCAGTAACAATTAAAGGTGACTTCTTCCAGACATTTCAGCAACAATAAAATACTAGGGCCTGTTTGAAAAACCTGCAGAGAAACATTATTAAAAAATACATTTCCTTAAGGCACAGTATCATCATGTTCCAAGTCATCTGGCCAGAGGAGATTCACCAGGATGCAGCCTGGAGATAGAACATTTAAGTTATGAAGAAAGGTTGAGTAATCTTAGGTTGTTTTTACTGAAGCAGAGAGAAATGAAGGGGTGACCTAATCGTGATTTATAAGATTATGAGGGACATGGTCAGAGTGGATAAGAAGCAGCTGTTCTCCTTCGTTGAAGGGTCAGTCATGAAGAGACATAAGTTCAAAGTGAGAGGCAAGAGATTTAGGGTGATTTGAGGAAAAATGTTTTTACCCAGAGAGTGGTGATGGCCTGGAATGCGCTGTCTGGCAGGGTGGTAGAAGCGGGTTGCCTCACATCCTTTAAAAAATACCTGGATGAGCACTAGGCGCATCATCACAATAAAGGCTTTGGGCCAAGTGCTAATAAATGGGATTCAGTGAGAGGTCAGGTGTTTCTCGTGTGTCAATGTATATTTGATGGGCCGAATCATTCTTTAATAGTCTATATGTAACTGCGGTAATCAGAGTGTTGTTCATTCAGGAAATGCAACCTTACCATTCATTTCAATGGTGTTGGAGCTGTAGCCAACTTAGTTCAACGTAACTGTCCAGGTTGCGTGTAAACCAGTGCAGAATTCACTGGGAACATTTAAAAGAGAATTGGATAAATATTTGAAGGGAAAATATTGCAACTCTTTGAGGAAAGAGGAGAAATTCACTCAGCTCCATGGTGGGGCAGTGGTTAGCACTGCTGCATCACAGTACCAGGGACCCAGGTTCGATTCCTGGTTGGGTCATGGTCTGTGCAGAATCTGCATGTTCTCCCTGCGTCTGTGTGAGTTTCCTCCATGTGCTGTAGTTTCCTCCTACAGTGTGAAAGATATGCTGAGGGTTAGGTGCATTGGCCATGCTAAATTCTCCCTTAGTGTTCCTGAACAGGTGCCAGAGTGTGGCAACTTGGGGATTTTCACAGCACTTTCATTGCAGTGTTAACGTAAGCCTACTTGTGACACTAATAAATAAAACTTTCTTGAAGGTGTTAACTCGCACAGTGACCATTTAAACTGTGACACTATTCACGATATTCAATTTGCTCATGAATTGCCTGAGTTTGATACAAATATTAAAATTAGAGCTATGGATTACTGTTGCTCATTATAATCGGTTACGCAGATTCCTGTAATAATTTTTATGCCACAATAATATTTAAGATGATTCAGTGTGCTCAACGCCTTTCTCTTTGTGCATTCATGGGGGTAAAATTGTTTCTCAGAACTTTGCTGAGCTTGGCAAATTTTACTGGTCTTTAAGTGTGAACATTTCACATTAACCATTCCAGGACAAGAAACAGCAGTGAGATTTTGGTGGTGGTTGAACTCCAACAAGAGTTAATGCCTTTGGAAGAGAAGAGGAGATGACAGGGTGGGGTGGGGAAATGGTGTTAAGGGGTGGGGGGAGTTATTGGAGGAGGAGTATAATTAGCAGCAAAAATGCAGAATTGACTGCAATACTCTGATCAGGAACCCAGAGAGCTACAAATTTTCTGTTCATCCTCTGCTTAATTCCAACGGTTGAAATCGAAACAAAGGGTCTCTTTGAAAGCTGATGTGAAAAGATTTCTCATTCCAACTGAGACTGGATTATCACATACCTGACCCAATGGGCCAATTACAATCACTCGCGTGGTGTCAAAGTCCTGACTCAAGTGTAAGATTTCTTGGCAACCCAGCAGTGTGCTGAATCCTACCTCCTATAAAGCCTGAGGTTAGCGTGGGTCTGCCGTGGAGGTGGAAGCAGAGCTGCCGTTCATAGCTTGGATTAATTAAAATCCAATATCTGCGGGGCAGGGTGGGAGAGAGCTTGTTTCTGCACACTGATCTGTGATAGATGCGTGTGCACAGATTCTGCTCCACTCCTGTTCCTTAACTCATGAATAGCTGTGAAAGAGAAAAAGGACTTGCATTTCTGTCACACCTTTTCACAACCTCAGAACCCGCAAAGCACTCTACAACTAATGAGATCATTTTGAAATGTAGTCACTTATAATGTAGGAAATGTAAGGATGAATTTGTATACAGCAAGCTCCCACAAGCAGCAATGTGATAAGGCCCAGATCGTCTGTTTTAATGATGTTGATTGAGAGATGAATAATGCCCAGGACACTAGGGAAAACTTCCTTGCTCGGCTTTAAAATGATGCCATGGGATCTTTTACATCCACCCAAGTGGGCAGACACGATCTGGGTTTAAGACTTCGTCCGGACAATGGCACCGCTGACAGAGTAGCATCCCTTCAGTGTGACGGTAAAATTTCAGCTTGGATTTTCATAGAATCATGGAAACCATACAGCGTTGAAGGAGGCCATTCAGCCCGTTGAATCTACACTGACAACAATCCCACCCAGGCCTTATCCCCGTAACCCCACATTTTGTATTGAAGTTCCTGGAATATGACTTCAAACTAGAATCTTTCTGAATTCTGGTGAGATGTTGAAGCTGACATAAATGGAAATCTATATCTGAAATTGTGAGGTCCCTCACTTTACAGATCTTGTGTGAGCTGCTGAGGTTTTTCTGCTTTTGTTCTAACTAGACCTTCTCTGTGCAAGACCTCAGCAGTGAAATCCTAATGAGCTGTTAGACTGCAGGGAGCCCTAAAAACAAGATAGTGAGGGACAGAAATTGAAGATATTACATAGAATTTGCAACCCAGGAGCAGGTTATTCAGCCCAACTGATTTAAGCCCACGTTTATGCGCCACACCGTTTGCTACCCACCTCACTTCATCTAATCCAAAGTATGCCAGAACATTAATTGCAATCAAGAGATATAACACTTGGGCCAAATGAGATCAAAGATTACGGGGGGAGAGCAGGATTAGGCTATTGAATTGGATGATCAGCCATAGTTGTGACAAATGGCAGAGCAGGCTTGAAGGGCTAAATGACTTCCTCCTAATCCTATCTTCTATGTTTCTATGTAATCCTATCAACAGTTCTGTCTGTTCCTTTCTCTCTCATGTGCCCTGTGGATTTATTGGATTATATCTATGGCCCCTAATTTTAGGCCTCCACATAAAGAGAACTGTCTCTCCGTGCCAAGCTGTCAAACTCTTCCTTAATTTTAAAAGATTTCTATTAGATCACTCCTTGGCCTTCTCTTTTCTAGAGAAAAGTGACCGGCCTGTTCATATCTTCTCTATAGTTACAACCTCTCAGATCTGCTATCATCCCCTTTTGCAATTTCTCCACTACACCTATAATCCTTTATCCTAAAACGGAGATCAGGACCAGAATTTTCCAACAGTTCACACCCTGCTGCTGTTGCTGCTATGATGGAGAACTTGGTGCCCAGCCAAAGCTTCATTCAATGCAGCCTGACAAGAGAATGTCACTGGCCTGAACAGCCAGAAAATTCTGACCCAGAAACTATAAGAACTCCAAGTGTAGCCTAATCAGTGTTCAAAATGTAACTTCTCAGAAATGGAAACACTTCACTGAACTTTATTGCCATCTGTCCAACAAGGCAAAAGACTTGTGAAATTACCAAGAACTGAGTCTGTATGGAAACTCCCTGGCGAAGGCTTATACCTTGTAAACACATTCTTCGTGGGAGCTTTATGTTCATACATGCACATAAATGTTTGCCAATGAAATCTGGAATTTTGCCTTGTTTTCTACTCTGATAATTGACATGTGAAAAGCGCAAAGTTTCAGATATCACAAATGTTGAGGTAAATGTTAAAGCAGCGAGCTAGCTAGACAGATTTCTCCCCTCGGATTATTTTGCCAATTGCCTTAAATCTGTGTTAATGGGTGGAATATTTTCCCCCCAAAAAATGCAATCTTCATAAAACAAATTAAGTGTCATAAAACTCTGTAAATGGGAATATTCCGAATTGGTTTTTTGGCAAGTTCGGCGCTGCAATCATTCCTCACTTTCTTTTTGACAATTGAGAGCTTCGTGCCAGCAAGGAAGAGATGGATGCGGGGGGGGAGGGACCATACTCATGCTGGAGAAACTTAGATGCCATTGCGCATGGCACTCTGACAGGGAACTGGGAGGCCCCACCAGCACTGCCTTCCCAAAGACATTGGATCTCCCTCCCCATCCCCAACCCACCATTCATTGTCCAGCATATTCTCCTCTGACATCAACCTGGGTCACTGGCGTGAAAGAATCAGGACCCTCCTGAGGAATGCCCTGATGAATCCTCTATGTCCCTCTATGCTGACCACATCCCCTGCATGCCCCCCTTTATATAGCCCCTCCCTGTATTGCCCCCCTTTGCCTAACAATCCCCCTTGCACAGCTACCAACCCCCTGCCACCCCAACATTTACAGAGCTCCGCCCTTAATGCTCCACCCCGTCATAGTGTTCAATAGGCACTGCCAGGATACCAGCTGAACATTTTCAGGGTGCCAGGTGCCCCCTACCACCCGGAGGCTTCAATGGCTTCTGTGCCCGCCAGCTGTGGCCATCACGCTTGTCTCCGCCCATGGAGGCCAGTAATGGTTCTTGTGCCCAAAGGTCAGAAGATCCTCGGAGCTGGGTTTTGAATAAGCTATGTATACTTAAATGCTACTTTAAATATACTAATCGGCCTTGTACTGTTATTGTGCCTGTCCAGTTTGTGCCATGAGGAAGGGACCAGGAGGACTGGGACCATTGCAAACTGTTTGGCTTTGGACGCAAATCTAATATTTCGGCCCTCACATTATTTTACAGAATCGATGTGATCTGCGCCAGATGTGGCGAGGGCAGAAGATCATGCTCCCTTGTTTCGAGCTGAATATGATTTCTTCAGAGTCATGGTCACATTTAATTCAAAACGTAAACACTGTTTCTCTCCCTCAGAGGCTGCCAGACCTGCTGAATATTTCCAGCATTTACCATTTCAGACTTCCAGCATCTGCAAAATGTTGCTTTTAGTTTAACTTAAAACTTTGTCTCCAGTTACTATCCCGCCTACAATTTCCATTCTAACTTCAAAATTTGTTGAATCCCCTTAACCTTCTCTGCTCTAAGGAGAGCAGAGCTGCTCTAATCTCTTTATATATTTAGAAAGTAAATTGAGAAACTCACAACCACACTCGGTGTCTTTGGTCAGTTTACAAAGTGAAAACTGACTGACACTGGCTCCTGATCTATCAATGCCTCCATTTTAAAATTGTTATACATGTTTTCAATGCCCTCCATGGCCTTGGCTCCCTCCCTATTTCTGTAATCATTCCATTCCTACAATTGTATGCCCCTCTAATTCGAACCTCTTGAGCATCCCCAATTTTCATTGCAATGTCATTAGTTGTCATGCCACCTCTTGTCCAAGTCCTAATATCTCCGATTATATTCCTAACATCAACAAACATAAAAACTCACAAATTTGCCAAGAAAAACCTACTCCTTGAAATTCAGTTATTTATCTCCAATAATTTGTTAATGACAAATATTCAGCATGAATTTCCTCTTTGATATGTTACTTGCATTGCTTTTATTCTACTTATTGGATGAGGCAGATCATTTTAATGCCAATAATGAATTTTAAGTCTCAGGAGCAGACTGTATTGTAGAGATATATGTATCAAATTGTGTGTTAACTTGAAGTGAATTGTGAAAACAGTGTTCTCTACAATTCCCTCCCTAAACCTTTTTACCTCTTTTATTTCAGTCTTAGAATTACAGAATCATACAGTGCAGAGGAGGCACTCTGCACTGACTTATGCGAAACATCTGACTTCCAACCTAACCCCATTTACCAGCACTTGGATTATAACCTTGAAAACTATGACACGCCAGGCACGCATCAAACTGGGGCAGCATGGTGGCAGAGTGGTTAGTTTTGCTACATCACAGTGCCTGGGACCTGTGTTCATTCTAGTCTTGGATGACTATGTGGAGTTTACACATTCTCCCCCTGTCTGGATTTCCTCCTGTTTCCTCCCGTACTCTATAGATGTGTAGGCTGTGCTAAATTGACCCTTTGTGTCTCAAGATGTCTAGATTAAGGGGATTAGTGGGGTAAATACATGAGGTTACAGAGATAGGGAGCCTTTGCGGGGGGGGGGAGCCAGAAAGACAGTGCTGAATGGCCTCCTTCTGCATGATGGGGATTCTCTGATTCTGTACTTTTTAAAGGTAGTGAGGTAACCTGCCTTTATTACCATCTCAGGCAGAACATTCCAGACCATCAACACCGTCTGAGAAAAAAAGATTTTCCTTACATCCCCCTCCTGTCCCTCACCCTGAAATTGTGTCCTCTTGTGACTGACCCTTCATCTAAGGTGAACAGCTGCTCCTTATGTGCTCTGTCCATGCCCCTCATAACCTTGTACACCTTGATCAGGTTGCTACTCAGCCTTCTCTGCTCCAACGAAAACAATTCAAGCCTATGCAATCTCTCTTTATAAAATAAATGTTCTATCCCAAGTAGCATTCTGGTGAATCTCCTCTGCACTTCGTCCAGTGCAATTACATCCTTCTCTGTAGAACCTATGTCCTTGATCAAGCATTTATTTGGTGACCATAGTAATATTTCCCTGTGAGGTACAATGCCAAATTCCTTGTAAAATACCTTTAGTGGTTTTATTTTGTTAAAAGCGTCATATACTTGCAAGAAATTGAGGTAAATCGGGATGTAATTTTTAAGAAGGAGGAGGAGTAGACTGAGACTGCGAAGAATTCCATAGTTTTCAGTTGCCAAGAAGGAATTAATTTGAATGAGATGTGGGAAGATTCTGTAGGAAGTAGAAGAAAAGGGTTTATCAGTCAGTATGCAGGTCAGCACTTGCTTAAAATGAATGTAGGATTGCTGAAAGGCATTTTGCAAAATATGGAGCTGCTGTTTTTATTCCAAGTTTCCCACTTACCTTTTGTGGGAATACTGCTCCATATCATGTCCTGCCCCCCACTCCTCCAGCCCACTAGCGCCTTGAACATCAGAATGACTATTTTTTAAATTCATTGGTTGGGCATGGCCATGGGTTACTGGCTGGCCTGCATTTATTGCCCATCCCTAGTTGCCCTTGGAGGGCAGTTGAGTGTCAACCACATTGCTGCAGCTCTGGAGCCTGTGTAGGCCAGACAAATGAGGATGGCAGATTTCCTTCCCTAAAGGACCTAATGAACCAGATGGGTTTTTCTGACAATCAAAAATGATTTCATGGTCATCAACAGATTCTTAATTCCAGATATTTTTTATTGAATTATTGAATTTATTGAATTTTATTGAACCCAGGTCCCCAGAACAATAGCTGAGTTACTGGATTAATAGTCTATCGATAATGCCACACGGCCATCACCTCCTGGCTAATTGACTATATAAAATACATGGGAGGGAAAAATCTAAACCAAATTAATTGCTGTCCTCATTCCAGGTTTAAATTCACATGCTTTCCACCATATGGATGTAGCCTGAGGATAGACTAACCTCAGATTTCCCTTAAATGATCCTACGTTACAATCTGAAGAACAGTAAGGGAGTTTGTCATGTCACCCTCTCCAATATTTATCCAACATTACTAAAGACCAGCCTCCCATCCATTGACTCCGCCTATACTTCCTGCTGCCTTGGAAGAGCAGCCAATGTAATCAAGGACCCCACACCCTCCAGACATGCTCTGTTCCACCTTCTGCTGTCAGGAAAAAGGATACAAAAAATGTGAGGTCACGTAGCAACTGACTCAAGAACAATTTCTTCCCTGCTGTCATCAGACTTTGGAACTGACTTACTTTATATTAAGCTGATCTTTCTTTCACACTCTAGCTGTGTCAGTAACATTATATTCTGCTCTCTCTCCTTTCCTTCTCTCCTGTGTACTCTATGAACAGTATGTTGTGTCTGTATAATGCACAAGAAACAATACTTTTCCCTGTATTCCCTTACATATGGCAATAATAAATCAAATAAATCAAAAAGCAAAATGCTGTGGATGCTGAAAATCAGATATAAATTTTTGATTTGATTTATTATTGTCACTTTATTAGCATACAGTGAAAAATATTGTTTCTTGTGCTCTATACAGAGTATATCATTCCTAGAAAAGGAAATGAGAGAGTGCAGGATGTAGTGCTACAGTCATACTTATAGATGTAGAGAAAAAATTAAAGCATCGTTAGACAGTTTAAAAGAGCTGCAATGAAATTTGAGAAGATAGAACAAGAATAAAAGGTAGAATTTAGAAGTATGTTTGGCACAGCTTGCAAGAAGTTGTCTCGTTCTGGTGCCATCTAGGAAAAACTCAGAGAATGCTGGAAATACTCAGCAATTCCCTTAGCATCTGTGGAGCGAGAAACTGGACTGTGTTTCAGGTCAATGATCTTTTATTAGAAATGAAAACATATTATCAGGCCATTGTCAGTTCATTGTTTGTGGAAGATTGCTGGGCGCAAATTGCTTCCAACATTCCAATAATTCTTTGCTTTGTTGTGTGTGTTTCTGAAGAAGCAGCAAATCAATTTAACACAGATTGGCTCAAATTCTGTAAGAGGTCTCACAACTCCAGGTTAAAATCCAACCAATTTATTTGATAGTAAACACACAAGCTTTTGGAAACGCTGTTCCTTTGTCAGGTGTGTGGGAAGTTCTGATCAGAGAAGGGCATATAAAGGCACACAGTTTACAGAATACTGATTAGAATGCGAGTCTTTACAGCTAACCTGCTATTCAAGTCTTAAAGATGCAGACAATGTAAGTGGAAATAGCATTAGGCATACCTATCTAATCAGTATTCTGTAAACTGTGTGTGCCTTTATATGCCCGTCTCTGATCAGAACTTTCCACACACCTGACAAAGGAACAGTATTTCTGAAAGCTTGTGGGTTTACAATCAAATAAACTGGCTGGACTTTAACCTGATGTTGTGAGACTTCTTACTGTGCTTACCCCAGTCCAATGCTGGCATCTCCACATCAAGTCCTGTGCCAGAGATTTGAGCACATGATCAATACTGACACTCCAGTGTAATACTGAGGGAGGTGCCACTTTTGAATGAGATGATTAAACAGAGAACCACCTGCTATATTAGATGGATATTAACAGTCCCATGGCATCATTCAAAGAAAGATCAGTTGGTGCCCTCCTCAGTGCCTCTCCAGTTATCTCCGAAACAAAATCTTAAACAAATTAATTGGAATAGAAACAAAATTGCTGGAAATTCTCAGCAGGTCAGGCAGCATCTATGGAGAGAAAAACTTGAGTTAACATTTCAGATCGATAATCTTCCACCAGAACAGGACATCTGGACCTTTGATTCATTGTTTGAGGAAATTTGCTACAAAAACATAAAATGTAGGAACACAAGTAGACCATTCGGTCCATTGAGTTGGCTCCGCCATTCAATGAGATTGTGGCTGATCTGATATAATCCTCAACTCCACTTTCCCAGTTTATCCTATAACACTTGATTCCCATATTTTTCACATCTGATTGCTGCCTGTCTTAAATATTCCATCGGATTTTCTTTTGTTATCCATGCCTCATTACCCTGAACTGCCATTTCAGAGGGCAGTTAAGAGTCAACTACATTGTAGGCTGCGGGTCTGGAATCAACAGGCCAGCAGATTTCCTTCCCATTACGTTAACAAATATCTGGTTATCTTTACTGAGACTAGTCTTTATATTTCACTCAGTGAATTTGAATTCACCAGCTGCAGTGATGGGATTTGAACCGAAGTATCCAGAGCAAAAGAAGTGCCAGATAGAATACAATGTGGAACAGTGTGAGGTTATGCGCTTTGGTAAGAAGAATAGAGGTGTAGACTATTTTCTAAATGAGGAAAGAATTCAGAAATCAGAAGCACAAAGGGACTTGGGAATCCTAGTTCAGGATTCTCTTAAAGCAGGTTGCGTTGGTAGTTAGGAGGGCTGAAGGGCCTATACTGTGCTGTAATGTTCTATGATCTATTAGGAAGGCAAATGCAATGTTAGCATTCATTTTGAGAGGACTAGAGTTCAAAAGCAGGGGTGTACAGTTGAGACTTTATAATGCTCTAGTCAGGCCACATTTGTAATATTGTGAGTAACTTTAGGCCCCATATCGAAGGAAGGATGTGCTGAAATTGGAGAGGGTCTAGAGAAGGTTCATGAGAATAAAAGGCTGAACGTATGAGAACTGTTTGAGGACTCTGGATCTGTATTCAATGGAGTTGTGGAGGATGAGGGTGCATCTCAGTGAAACTTGCAGAATACTTAAAGGCCTGGATATGATAGACATAGAAAGCCGTTTCCATTAGTAGGAGAATTAAGATGAGGTTAGCTGTGTTGATTCAAACACATGCTAGCGTGCAGTGACCAGGGGAATTTCACAGTGACTTCGTAGCAATGGTAATGTAAGCCTTATTTGTGATGAATAAATTAATTTTAACTTTAAAGATGCTGGAATGTGGCATTGGAGCATCAGCCTAGATTTTTGTGCTTAAGTCCTGGAATGGGACTGGAATGCAAAACATTATGATTCAGAGGCAGGGGTATTCCCAAGTGAGCTCTTGATTTACTACAAGAGCTATTACCACGATTCTTGATTGAATTACTGAGATTCATAAAACATTGTAGGGTGGCATGGTGGTTAGCACTGCTGCCTCACAGTGCCAGGGACCTGGGTTCATTTCTAGCTTGGGGTGAATGTGTGGAGATTGCCATTGCCTGCATGGGTTTCCTGCAGGGGCTCCAGTTTCCTTCCATAGTCCAAACATAAAGTTTACCTATTAATTTGCAAATTCACCTACTGTGAAAATCCCCTAATCGCTATATTCCAATGTTGTTCAGGTACACTGAGGAAGAACTCAGCATGGCCAATACAATTAACCAACACATCTTTTGGATGGAAACCAGAGTACCTGGAGGAAACACATGCAGACACGGAGAGAATGTGCAGACTCTATACAGACAGTGGCCCAAGTCGGGAATCGAATCTGGGTCCCTGACACTATGAGGCAGTAGTGCTAATCACTGCCTATGTGCGAATTAGGTGGGTTGGCCGTGTTAAATTGCCCCTTAGTGCCAGAGAATAAGCATATGTAAATATGTAGAGTTGTGTTGCAGCCTCAATGGGCTGAATGGCCTCTTTGTTTACTGTAGGGATTCTATGATTCTCACTTGTATGTTACAATGCAGAATGACTCCAATTATTCTAAAGTTCTAAGATTTCTGATGCACAAGAGGCACACAGGTCACTCTTTGCTCAATCTAGTCAAGTCTGATTGTGGGGAGAAAACAGTGAGAGCATTGTGTTACATCTGTTCTCTACAATTTGTATTGCTTCAACTTGTCTTGTTTCCTAGTTGTGTGGATTTTTAATTCCCGAACCAGTTGATTTTCATTGGTTGAATTCTTAATAGTTCGAAGTATATCCAGAAGATATTTGATAAAATATATTTGATAAAAACTCTCTTGAATCACATCCTGTGCCAAAGTGTCTATCTTCCTCTTGTCCCTGTTGATTTCCAATGAACTCCCGACCCCCTCATGGCACTGCATTCAATCTCCTCGCTCCCAATTAATACTGCTTCTATGGCCTCTACCCTCGCTACCTTACAGTTTCCTTAAGTGCCTTGCATACCAATGCTGTTTATCATTTCACATTCAGAGATGTTTCTTTGTTGATTCAAGTACAGTTCTCAGATTTGCAAATAAATCACATGCCTGATTCATGAGAAACTGGATGACAATTGCAAGAGATTTAAAGAAGGGAGGTATTTGTTCTATTCACCTTGAAAAGGACACATTTAAAATGTGATCTTACTGAGATATAAAATGGAGAAAATTGACCTGGAATATAGTTTTATGTTAAAACAAGATTGGGGTGTAGGTACAAGATTCATACAAAAAGAAGGTAACTTTATTTTTGACATTTGGTAGTTCTTTATACAGAGGGTGTTTTGTGTTGCATAAATAAGTCTCTATTCCACTAGTACTGAAGACCTATCAACTATCTCCCAATCCAACATTGATGTCCACTCTGGGGTCACGAGTTTCAGGCATGTGTCTTCATGTGACTGAACAGGCAGATTCTGGCCCTGCAGATCTTTAGGCACATGAGACAGAACATCCCATAAGGCAGTAGGATCCAGGGTTTGCTTCCTTTTCTTTCCTTCTGAGCCACCACTCTGACTCATCATTAAGAAGCTGTGACTCAAAGTTCACAAGTTCATAAGTTCATAAGATACAGGAGCAGAATTTGGCCATTTGTCCCATCGAGTCTGCTCTGCCATTGGGTCATGGCTGATATGATCCTCATCCCCATTTCCCTGTCTTCTCCCCATAACCCTTCAACACATTACCAATTAAAAATCAGTCCAATCCTCCTTAAATTTACTCACTGTCTCAACATTCACCACACTTTGGGGTAGCAAATTCCACAGATTCACAACCCTTTGAGAGAAATAATTTCTCCTCAACTCTGTTTTAAATTTGCAACCCTTTATCCTAAGAGTGTGGCCTCACATCCTAGAATGCCCCACAAGAGAAAGCACCCCAAGAGTGATGCAGCTTAATGGACACATTATCATCATTCTGAACGATTGGAGCAAGCTCCCTGGTCATTAATGTCGATGATGCAGTGTTTTAAGAAGAGTTTCAGAGCGGCCTTAAGCGTTTTTTTTTAACCTCCCTGGAACGTTGGCCATTTGATAGCTCAGAACCTAGCGAGGCATACAGTTTTCAGCCATCCAGACACAGGGTTCAGCCAATCAAAGTTAATTTTGCAGGAGTTATGCCTGAATGCTCGTGAAGTTGGTTTCCGGGACTCTAGCACTTGTTCGAGGGATTTCACATTAAATCTAAATCTAAATTAAATTAAATCTAAATCTAAATCCTAACCAATTTAGTCTCTCCTCATATGACAGACCTGCCATCTCAGGAATCAACCTTCGCTGTACTCCCTCTGTATCAAGGGCATCCTTCCTCAGATTAATGATCCCCTCCTATTTCTATGTTCAATTTAGAATAAATTTAAAAGCAGTGGTGGAAGGTGAGGTCTTGCAATCACTGAAGAAACAATCAGTGGCTGCAATCTGGGAAATGTAAGATGCATTAAGAATTAAGTACCTTGTGGTATATCCTGCACTATGGGCTTCACCGAGGTTACTCAATGACTAAAAATGAACCAGGTTTTACGACATTAATACTGCACCAGCACCAGATGGCAGTGTAATGCTAATGAAAACATGCAACATACAAACAGAAATATGGGGTCACATCACTAGGCTTTCCATTTTAATTGATGAATCAGAAATTTCGCTGTCTGGCCTGCGACAAATCTGCAGCATTTTAGTCCTAAGAGAAATATTTCAGGGTGATAATTTTTGCTGTAATTACATGACAATGTATTCGCTCTTCTTGATGCTTACCAGAGCAACACCATGGAAAAGAGGCATGAGCAAAATAGATACTGACCCAAAGGAGAAAATAATAAGGGCAACCTAAATCATTGTCAAAAGCTTGAAGTAAATGGTTTGAAAGATGAAGTGGAAATAGAGGCGTTTAGGGAGAATATGTTATGAAGCAGTAGTTGACCTAAACAGATCAGAATGCAGAGTTGATCCACAGACTGTGCTGATCTTTCTAGTCTCAGCAACATAAGAGATAGAGGTTGGGGGTAAAATTTATCTCAGAATATTAAGCTGGAATATGTGGTCCCATTGCTATGTGGTGATTTCTGCTGGAAAATGTGTGCTTGTACGGAATGCAGGTGAGATGATTCTTTCGTCGTCCTTTCAAGACACACCAGCACCTGGGAATTAAAGGCTAAGACCACCCATTGCACACTCTCTCTCTCCCCCCCCACCTCTCACACAGTCTCTCTCTATCTCCCACTCTCGCACACTCTCTCCCCAACTCTCGCAAACTCTCTTCCTCACCCCTTGCGCATGCGCACACACACACACATACTCTCTCTTTCCCTCAGCTCGCACACATTCTCTCCCCCCACCTCTCACACACTCTCTCCCCCATCCCTCGCGCACACTCCTTGTCCCCGACCCCTTACATACTTTCTCTCAATCACCCCACTCTCGCAACTCTGTCCCCCATTCCTCACACATTCTCTCCTTCACCCCTCGCACACACTCTCTCCCTCACCTCTCACACACTCTCTTCCCCCCAACCCTCACACAGACACACACATATACACACTCTCTCTCTCTTCCCCAACAATACACACTCTCTCTCCCCTCTCCCCCCTCCATTGCACACACTCTCTTTTCCCCCCCACTCCTCACACACACTCTCTTTCCTCCACCCCTCACACTGTCTCTCTCCTTCACCTCTCATATTCTCTCTATCCTCCCACCCCTCAAACACTCTGACCGCCTACCGTTGCATAAACTCATTCTCTCTATCCTCCCACCCCTCACACACATTCTATACCCCCCATCCCTTGCATACATTCTCTCCTCTCCACCTTTCACACACATCCTCTCTCTCTCCCCCACCCCTCACACACATTCTATTTATTCCCCCCCTCACAAGCACGCTCTCTCTCTCATCCCTCATACACACACACATTCCCTCCTTCACCCTTCACACACACTCTCTCTATTCCCCCCACCTTTCACACGCAATCTCTCTCACCCACTTGTCACATACTACCTTCCACTCATCATCCTCTCTATCCCCCACTTGTCACATATTTTCTCTTCCCCAACCCACACACACACACACACACTCTCTCTCTCTCTCCCAACCCTCACACATTCTCTCGCCCCCATCCCTAACACACATTCTCTCTCCCCACCTCACACACGCTGTCTCTTCCCCATCCCTTGCACACACTCTCTCTCCCCCATCCCTCACATATACTTTCTCTCCCCCATCTCTCACACACTCTTTCTCCCACCCCTCACACACATTTTTCTCTTTCCTCACTCACACACACTCTCTCTGCCCTACTCATATACATTTGATTTCTCTTCCACCATCATCAGTGGTACAATGGGAAATGTTGATATTTAGGAGCTGTAATTTCTTAAAGTTCTATTACATTATTTTCCCATGTATTAATTGTTTCATAAATCACAAAATCTCTTCAGTGAAGAAGAAGGCCATTCAGCCGATTGAGTCCGGACAACTTTCCAAAAGAGCATCATACCCAGGCCTACCCCTCTGCTCTAACCCCGTAACCCGTCACATTTACCATCGTGAATCCAGATAGTCTACACATCTTTGGACACTTAGGGGCAATTTAGCATGATGAGTCCATCTATCCTGCACACCTTTGGATTGTGAAAGGAAACTGGAGCACTCAGATGAAACCCACACAGACACAGGTAGAATGTGCAAACTTCAGTCACCCAAGGACAGCATCCAACCCAGGTCTCTGATGCTGTGAGGCAGCAGTGCTAACCACTATGCCACTTTGTTTTACTTGTTTTATGTTTTAAAATGTTTTATTTTGTATTATGAACCATTGAAACATTAGTCTTTAGCATAGTTAGAAATCATTGTGTATCAGTTTAGTTATGTAATTCTAGCCTACTAAAATATGAATTATAGAGCCTTATTTACCAGATATGGAACAAAGCCGGGTAAATAGAATCAAAAAACAGATCAGTTATAATGGCAGGACAAGCTCAAGAGACTGAATGGCCTACTCCTGTTCCTCTTCTTCTACCTACAGATTGATGAATGGGGATTGGCACATGTATGCAAGCATTCATGCATTAAATATTTTTCCCCAGTCAATTCAAATCAGTCCAGATTTCATGAGCTAAATTAATGGCTTGCATAGTACCTCCCTGATTTTCTCCAACATTTGATGTTCAATGTTATCAGTTCCAGCAACCTGATCAACCCTCAGTGCCTCAAATCAAACTAAGGCCATTTAACATTTACATTCAAGAAGTAAATATCTAAAGCATTTGTACCAACCGTTGCATCATTTTTCAATAGTGAAAATTAATACAAAACATATATAGTTACATTTCAGTCATACCCTATTCCTCAATCCTAACCACCAAGCTAAATCTTTCAAAGCACCAATGTGGATTTTCTGGCCACTAACAAAACCTATAAAGTTTTACTATAGAAATGTCACCTGATCTGTTATATTCTACTTTCTTCCAATGCATTTTTGATATTCAATTGTGGCTTTAGTTAACTTCAACCATGGCCGGAATTTTACCACTCTGCCTACCGTGGAATCAGAACAAATGAGAAGTGGACCATGGAAAGGTCTATTGACCTCTGGTTTCACGATGAGCAAGGCCATAAAATCCCCCCAAAATCTGATACTTGTATGTGCAATCGTGCCAGTGTTTTATACTTTGTGAAATATATATTTTTGAGGCTATTTTCTAAATATGCAAATAACTTGATTTTTATTCTCAAGAACTTACTTCCCATCCATCAGCACACCACAAGCTCCATTTTTGAAACCTTTCTTTGTACTTGAAAAATGAGCCTATTCTTAGAGCAAATTGTCTGCAGTAATAGTTTGCTCAATCAATGAAACATGAAGATACAATGGTTATTGAGAAAATGTTTAAAGTTTATTTATTAGTGTCACAATTAAGCTTGCATCCAGCATTGCAATGACGTTTCTGCGAAAATCCCCTAGTTGCCACACTCCGGCTCTGGTACACTGATGGAGAATTTAGCATGGCCAATCATCCTAACCAGCACATCTTTCGAAACTGGAGCACCCGGAGGAAACTTATGCAGAGACAGGGAGAATGTGCAAACTCCACACAGACAGTGACCCAGCCCAGGAATCGAACTTTAGCACTGTGAGGCAACAGTGCTACCATGCCATCTTAGCACTGAGGCAAGTCTGTGATATAGATTGGGGGATTGTTAGGACATGGATTGCTCCCACTAGCAACAGTGGCAGGAACAGAATCCACCGTACATTTTATATCTGAAATTTAAAACGAGACACATATGAGAAATAGAATCTTTCTTTCTGGGAGTTGTGTAGTGCTAATGCTGAGCTAAATATTCCTTCTGTGCTGTGAATTTCTGCAATTCCTACATGGAAATTAGACATCATCTCAGGAGTATTGCTTCTGATTAGATCCAATACTTGCCAACATGATGAGTAAGGAAGAAATTCTTTCCTGCATTCACAATTATCTTTTTCCTGCCTATCTAGTGAATAAGGCAGCACACCCTAATTTCTGACCAATTATCATCATTTCATATTATACATATCTAATTTTAGGTATTCTGTTTATGATTCAAATAAGGTAAATAGATAATTGACAAAACTTATGGAATTTAATGTATTCTTTATATTCGTAGAGAATTTGGCTTTACATGACCCAAGTCTTGATCCTTATGAAATATTTATTTGGTTGCAAAGCTGAGAGATTGATTGCAGCCCTGTTGCTGAGATTCTATAATTGAGGGCATCGCCTTGACTTGCTACTGCTTGTGATAATACAGAGGGAGAAAGGACATTAATCAAAAAGCTGAATACATTGTTCTTTCTGAGGGAATACGGGCCCTAAAATGGACTGATTTGGCCTTGCCTCAGTGCTAGGATTTACCTCAGAAAGTGCTTCCCTTTCCTGGTGACTTGATGTTGCTCTCCACCACACCCTAGTGCAATGGCGATTGCTCCTTGAACACTTTCAGTGACCAACTGCATCACAATACCAAAACAGAAAATGTGGAAAATCTCAGCAGGTCTGTCAGCATCTGTAAGGAGAGAAAAGAGTTGACATTTTGAGTCCAGATGCCCCTTTCTCAAAGCTTTAAATGTCAGCTCTTTTCTCTCCTTACAAAGGCTACCAAACCTGCTGAGATTTTCCAGCATTTTCTCTTTTGTTTTCAGATTCCAGCATCTGCACTAATTTGCTTACATGTAATCCATCACAATACCATGGGGAACCTCTCCAGGTGGAGCCACTGTCAGGATTTCCTCATCGTTGAAGGAGCCTGGATACAAATCGGTCACACACACACAATCACGCTCATTCTCTCACTCCTACACAAGCAGCGTTTTCATATTGGGGTGAGTGGTGAAATGGGGGTGAAGGAAGGGAGATGGGTAGGTTATAGAGTGGGGATGGGGGGTTGAAGGAGATAGGATGAGGGTGAAAGAGGAGGGTTGAAGAGTGACGAAGGACAGGGATTGGGGAGTGATGGAATAGGGGTGGGGGAGAGTGGTTAAATTCCTGTAATCCTTGTTCCCACCTGCCATGGTTATGATTTACAACTGCACACATGAATTCACAGCCCCTGTCACACGACAGTCATAGCAGACTAGCCGCTTGGGTGAGCTACTGTCGATACAATAAGAATTGAAAGGATGGGGAGTTGAAGGGGAAATAGAGGAAAACAAGTAAGAGAAGTTAAAAACAACACACAAAAGAAATTTGACATTTATATTGGCATTTCACATCTTCAGGACGCTGCAAAAAGATGGGCAATTAATTAATTTAAGAGTGGTCACTTTTGTTCTCCAGACAAACATAATAATCAATTTGCATACAGCAAACTGTGCTGAGTGTTAACATCCTAAATACACATGCACATGAAAGACTTGTATTTATACAGTATCTTTCACAACTGCAGGGCATCCCAAAAGCTTTGCAGTCAACAAAGTACTTTTGAACTAAAATCAGTTTGACCCACCATCTGAAAATACTTTACTCAGTGGCACAGTGGTTAACACTGCTGCCTTACAGTGCCGGGGACCCAGGTTCAATTCTGGCCTTGGGTGGAGTTTGCATACTCTCCTCATGTCTAACTAAGTTTCTTCTGGGTGCTCTAATTTCCTCCCATGGTCCAAAGATATGAAGGTTAAGTGGATTAGCCATGCTAAATTGCTCTTTAGTGTCAGGGGGAATTAGCGGAGTAAATACATGAGGTTACAGGCCTGGGTAGGATTATTGTTGAGGCAGACTCAGTGGGCCAAAACACCTCTTTCTGCACTGTAGAGCTTCAATAATTCTACTGTTCCTCATAGATACTTGAGTATTTAATGTGATTTAAGACCAACAAATCCTCCAAGTTTACATGGCACTTCTCTTATAATTCTGGACAAGCTTGGGAGGGGTTTGTCAGCACTGGCCATTATTCATGGGATGCCATTGTGTATTGCAGAGATGCAAGACAATTACAAATCTATCAATAATTGATGAAATAATGGAATCTGTTCTAAGAATTGGAATTAATTGCCTATCTAATAATATAAAACTTGCAGCACAATTTCAAAGATGAGGTCATAGAGTTTACACAGGTTCACAAGCCAATTTGTCCATTCCCAGCTCAGTTTTTACCTAATCCATTTGGCCTGTATCCCTCAATACCCATCATACCCATGTAACTGTCGCAATGCTTTTTAAAAGACAAAAATGTACCCTCCTCTACTACTGTCTCCGGCAACTTGTTCTAGACACTCACCATCCTCTGCAAAAAAAAATTGCATCTCTGCACCCTTTTGTTTCTCTCCCCTCTCACCTTAAACTTGTGCCCTCTAGTCTTAGACTCTTTGGGAAAAAAAAACGTTGATTATGTATTTCAACTACGCCCTTCATTATTTTATAGACCATTACAAGACCTCTAAGTCTCCTATGCTTCAAGGAAAAAAGTCCCAGTTTATCCAGCCTCTCCTTGTAACTCAAACCATCAAGTCCCAGTAGCATCCTAGTAACTCTTTTTCGCACTATTTCTAGTTTAATAATATCCTTTCTATAATAGGGTGATCAGAAATGTACACAGTATTCCAAGTGTGGCCTTACCAATGTCTTATACAACTTCAACAGGACGTTCCAACGTCTATATTCAATGTTCTGGCCAATGAAACCAAACATCCCGAATGTCTTCTTCACTATCTTGTCCACATGTGACTCCACTTTCAAGGAGCAATGAATCTTAGATCTCTTTGTTTTATAATTCTCCACAATGCCCTATATTAACTGAGTAGATCCTGCTCGGATTCGATCAACCAAAATGCATCACCTCACATTTATCTAAATTAAGCTCCATGTGCCATTCATCAGCCCATTGGCCCAATTGATCAAGATCCCGTTGCAATCTTAGATAATCATCTTCACTGTCCATTATATCTTCTAATAACTTACTAACCATACCATTTAAATTTTCAAAGAACAAAGAACAGTACAGCACAGGAAACAAGCCTTTGGCCTCCAAGCCTGTGCCGCTCATTGGTCTAACTAAACCATTCGTTTGTATCCCTCCATTGCCAGTTTGCTCATGTGACTATCCAGGTAAGTTTTAAACTATGCCAATGTGTCTGCTTCCACACCCTACTTGGCAGTGCTTCCAAGGCCCCCACCACTCTCTGCATAAAAAACATCCCTCTGATATCTAAGTAATACCGTCTCACCTTGAGCCTGTGATCCCTCGTGATCATCACCTCCGACCTGGGAAAAAGCTTCCCACTGTTCACCCTATCTATACCTTTCATAATCTTGTACACCTCTATTAGGTCTCCCCTCATTCTCTCTCTTTCCAGGGAGAACAACCCCAGTCTATCCAATCTCTCCTCATAGCTAAGACCCTCCATACCAGATAACATCCTGATAAACCTTCTCTGCATTCTCTCTAAAGCCTCCACGTCCTTCTGGTAGTGCGGCAACCAGAACTGGATGCAGTACTTCAAATGTGGCCTAACCAGCGTTCCATACAGCTGCAACATCAGACTTCAGCTTTTATACTCTATACCCCGTCCTTTAAAGGCAAGCATACCATATGCCTTCTTTACCACCTTCTCCACCTGTGCTGCCACCAACAAGGAGTTGTGGACTTGCATACCTAGGTCCCTCTGTGTTTCTATACTTTTGATGGCCCGACCATTTATTGTATAAGTTCCCCCTACATTAGTTCTTCCAAAATGCATCACATTGCATTTATCTGGATTAAATTCCACCTGCCATTTCTCGGCCCAATTTTCCAGCCTATCTATATCCTGTTGTATTGTCTGACAATATTCATTGCTATCCACAAGGCCAAACACCTTTGTGTCATTCACAAACTTGCTGAAAACACCAGTTACTCCTTCTTCCAGATCATTTATATATATCACAAATAGCAGAGGTCCCAGTACAGAGCCCTACGGAACACCACTGGTCACAGACCTCCAGTCAGAAAAAGACCCTTCAACTGCTACTCTCTGTCTCCTGTGGCCAAGCCAGTTCTCTACGCATCTAGCCACCTCTCCTTGAATTCCATGAGCCTTAACCTTCTTAACCAACCTGCCATGAAGGACTTTGTCAAACACCTTATTGAAATCCATATAGACAACATCCACGGCCCTTCCTTCATCAGCCTTTTTTTTAACCTCCTCAAAAAACTCCACCAAATTTGTAAGGCATGACCTCCCTCTTGTAAAACCATGCTATCTGTCACTAAGGAGATTGTTCCGTTCTAAATGCGCATACATCCTATCCCAAAGAATCCTCCCTAACAACTTCCTTACCATGGACGTCAAGTTCACCAGCCTACAATTACCCAGGTTATTCCTGCTACCCTTCTTAAATAATGGTACCATGTTTGCTATCCTCCAATCCTCAGGAACCTCACCTGTGTCCAGTGAAGAGACAAAGATTTCAGTCAGAGGCCCAGCAATTTCATCTCTTGCCCTCCTGAGCAGTTTAGGATAGAGTCCATAGGCCCTGGAGATTTGTCTGTCTTAATGTTCCCCAAAAAACCTAACACTTCTTCCCTTGTAATGGAGATTCTCTCTAACGGGGCAACACCTCCCTCTAGATACTCCCAGTCAACACGTCCCTCCCATTTGTGAATACTGATGCAAAATATTCATTAAGGATCTCCCCTATTCCCTTGGGTTCTAAGCACAATTCCCCTCTTTTGTCTCTGAGAGGTCTGATTTTTTTTCCTGACAACTCTTTTGTTCCTAACATAAGAACAAAATGCCTTTGGATTCTCCTTAATCCTGTCTGCCAAGAACATTTCGTGACCTCTTTTTGCTCTTCTAACTCCCCATTTGAGTTCTTTCCTACTATCTCTGTATTCCTCCAGAGCTCCAACTGTTTTCAGTTGCCTGGACCTAACGTACGCCTCTCTTTTCTTTTTGATCAGAAATCATCCAAATCATGAATATAAATAACAAATAAAATGGACTCAGCACCAATCCCTGAGGCACACTGCCGGTCACAGTCCTCTGGTTTGAAAAATAACCTTCCACGACCATCTGTTGTCAAGCCCGTTTTGTATCCAATTGGCTATCTCAATTTGTAACCAAATTAAGAAATTTGGTTACAAAAATAGATCAGTTGGGGAAACGCAATGTCAGAATACTTTGAATTGGGTTCCACAAAGATCAGTGTTTGAACTCTTATTCTCAATTGATATGAATAATCTGAATGTTAAACCCAAATGTAAGCTTGTTAAATTTGTTGAAAAATAAAATTGAGAAAAGAGCTTGCTTATACATCAGAAGATTTACATAAATAATTACACTGGTTAAGCAAACAGAAAAGGAGACCCAAATAAATTCAACTGATAAATGTAAAATATTGGTTGTCCTTGGTTGTTTCAATGTCCATAGTAAGTATTCAATGAATTCGACAGAATTGACAGAGACAGAATCCTACAGTGCAGAAGGAGGCACCGACTACAATCCCACCCAGGTCCGATCCCCATAACCCCATGCATTTACCTTAGCTAGTCCTCCTCACACTATGGGGCAATTTAGCATAGCCAATCTATCTAACTCACACATCTTTAGACAGTGAGAGGAAACCGGAGCATCCAGAGGAAACCCGTGCAGACACGGGAAGAATGTACAAATGCCACACAGACAGCAACCCAAGCCAGGAAGCTAATAAGTTGGATAGAACACACATCTTCAGTATGTAGGTAATGTGATAAGCAATTTAAAAGACTGAAAGAACATTAATAGAGCCAGAGTAAAGTACAGATGTCAAGATAGCCAGGTATACGAAGTAAAATTGCGCATTAACTAAAAAGGCTGCAGGACAACAAGTATGAAGGGGATGAGCTATGAGAAATAATTGAAGCAGGTTCAACTCTACAGGAAAGGTGGTGGTATAAGTTGCAAATAGGTAAATATCGCTTCAAGTTAAGAAAACAGGAATTTATTGGTGAAAACTTTAAATTGCCTAAATTAGGAAAAATGTTTTTACAGAAAAGTCATGATGTAGAGATGCCAGCATTGGACTGGGGTAAACGCAATAAGAAGTCTCACAACACCAGGTTAATGTTACTGGTGTTTGCTATCAAATAAACCTGTTGGACTTTAACCTAGTGTTGTGAGACTTCTTACTGTGTTTATAGAAAAGTAAGAAGAGACCACATCTCCACATCATGACTATTATAGAAAAGGACAGACTGGCGGAATCTTCTGTCCTGCCCACCACGGAAATTATAACAAGGTCCGTTGAACTCGATCAGGATTCTCTGGCTTTGGGACGAGTGCGTCCACTATCTTAATTATCTGCTGGGAAGGGGATATTGAAGTAAAAACATTTGGGACATTCAAAATGCAACTGGATGCTATCATGGAGAGTTTAGGCATCAGAGAAGAAAACGGTTTGCCGGGCCAATCATCTTTTGTTTGGGTTTCCTCCATCTTAGCTAAGCTCAACCCTACTGGTCAAGCATAGCTGCAGACATTCTGGAGCTTGATCAGAAACTAGGTTTTGTACCTGCTTTAAAATGTTTAAACTGTTGCTTTTGGATAGAAAAGCCAAACGTTAAATCATAAAGCTATCATATGCTTTCTCAGATTATGGATATCCAGACTGTTCTCACACATTATTTTTGTCACTTTTTGATAAAAATCAAACACAATGATAACAAATTTAAAATGTGAAGGAACAAACTACTGATAAAGGGGGAGGGGGAATACACTTTGCCTCTTGATGATATCTTCTTGAAAGGCATGGAAATTGACATGATTTTTGATTTGATTTATCATGGTCACATGTATTGGCATAGTGAGAAATATTGTTTCTTGCGCACTATGCAAAGCATACCATTCATAGAGTACTTAGGGGAGAAAGGAGAGGGTGCAGAATTTAGTCTTACAATCCTAGCTAGGATGTAGAGAAATTCTCGCCCAGCCTGTTATAATGTGACTCAATAAACTTTAGAATCTTTGAACTATTGAAAAAACATTAAATTCCAAAAAATTAAGAGATCCAAGCAGTTTTAAATTATTTTTCTTGGAAATTGGCTCCACCATCTGTTCAAGCAGAAAATTACATTTTATAAGGAATCATAAAGTGCGCACAACACTTTTGCTTCTCTTCCCTAATTTTCTATCTCCTCTTCTAAAAAGGTGCCAATTTTTACATGGGTGTAGAGTCTCTTGCACCTCACCCAAATTGTCACTCATCACATCAGACCTTCAATGGAAACAATCTACTAGGGAGAACTTCACACCAGCAAGATTCTGTCCTTGTGTGATTTACTGATGCAAGTTAAAGCCAACCAAACTTTTGCAACAATTTCAGAAAAATATGTCTTTTTCCCATCAGTCATTGTGACTAAACCTTGAGAAAATACATCAATAAGTCATGGAATATACATGGGGCCTTTCATGAACATAATAGTAATAAGCCCATTTTAAATTGTGCCACTAAAAATGAGCCTAGGATGATTTCCAGCCAAGTCAGTAAGTAAATTCATGACTGATTTGATTGACTTGAATGGAGGCAGCTGGAACAGCAATAGGGATGCCTCAAGTGGCCATTTAACATCCGTTGGGATACAGGAATTTGGAATTCTTAACATCAAAAGATGTTTTCATCTTCAGTCCACTGTGTCTGATTTATGAAAGAACTGTTCAACTTATTCCACCTCCTTCAACAATTTTTCTTTATCTATTTGCTTTTTATGGATTCTGCTGTCATCCTGAGTTCTGGTAGAGCATTCAACTTCCAAACAACTTGGCATTAAAGAAGCTTCTGGTCTAAATTGATACCCTCTCATTATCAGCGAGTAGAATAGCTTTCCTAATAATCTTCCATTTTGACAACTATCTCATCACTTCTCGAGTTTTTATGAAAGGCATGAGGCAGTTTTTCTTTTAACCTTGCCTTATGACTGATGTCACCTAACCATCATAATTTTCATGATTTTTTATTCACCCGAGTTCTAAGATCCCCATCCTTCCTAAGATATAATAAGAAATCTCACAACATCAGGTTAAAGTCCAACTGATTTATTTGGAATATGAGCTTTCAGTGCACTGCTCCTTCATCAGGTGAATGGAGCAACATTCCAAAAGGTCGTGATCCCAAATAAACCTGTTGGAATTTAACCTGGTGTTTTGAGGCTTATTACTATACCCATCCCAGTCCAACGTCAGCATCTCCACATCATTTCTAAAATACAAAAATTGACAATTTAACTATTATGGTTTATTCAACTTTGTTGCTTTCATACTTTGTTATTTATAAAAATGTAGAAACAATTTTTAAAATTTTTTTTAAAGTCTGTTCCTTCTCCCATTTTTAAAGTTTTTGGCAACTAACACTTGATTTTTTCACTTTGTTACTACTTTCAAAACTACCATTTAGTCAAGATTTCTTTCCACGATCTCCCTCCCAAGTGAGCTGTGCTGTAAATTGTGCATATGTTGGGAAATTCTGACAAGGATGGAATCAAACTCAACTATTAAAATTCCTCAAAATAACCCAATACCTTGCCAGAGCTCTTAAATAAGGAGTGGCCATGCACAACTGAACAACAGCAGCTGAATAATCCAATGGAAAGGACCAGGATTTTGGGTCAGAGGAAATAACTTTTTGAAAGATGTTTGGATCTGTCCATTTGATTCCAATAATCAGATTTACGTGATCTTAAAAAAAATTTGGAAAAACAAGACTATGCTTCAAAACAAAAGCAAATGAAGAGCAACTTCTAATACTACAGCAAAATCTGAACCAATGGTCCAGATATCTGGTACAATGAAGATGAAACTGTTAGTGTTGGCAGTCATTCCTTCACTAAAACTAGCAGGACCTTCAGAAGCACACACAAATGCAGAATTATTTGAGAATCCTGAAGTTGCTGTTAATGATTCTACCCTCCTCCAGATGGTGTAGGACTCCCTGGGTGAATTCTCAAAGTAATCAGTTAATTTCCCTATTAAAACCCATATTGAATGAGATGTAACTGCGTTTTTAAAACAGCATGCTAACTTCATAATTACTGCTAAATGCAACACTACTGCTGAAAAGATAATTTTATAGTTGTAGAATATCATTCTTTTTCGACAGGCAGGAAGAGGGTGAAAATACTCCATTCTAGCATCTATACTTACTCCAATCAAGCTCAACTCCAATGCAATGTACTTTTCTACTAAATGCCCTGTAAAATGCTTGTTTGAAGTGATTTGACATAGCTAATTTATAAATTGATTTCTATACTTGACCCTCACTTGCAATTTTATTTAATTCTCTCATGCTTCATATTTACATGGCTATTTGGACTTATTTTTCGCTTTAATGTCTCAATTTTTCTAGTCTTTACATCGTTCTACTAACATTGCTTGTTTCTCTCTCTTCTGTTTGACTCTTTCCAGCTTTGAGAGGTCCACACACAAGACTTCAACACTTTCAGTTTACAGATGCTGTTTGAACTGTCCACTGTTTCTACTATTTTGTTTCTTTCAGAGCTCTAGCAACTGCCATGTTTTGCCTTTTAATCATTCTGAAGAGAACACAAGAAAACCTGTTCAACAAAGGCTGTTTGTTTGTTCAATACTCCAGTTTGGAGATCCACTAGACATGGGGAATCGACTCAGATTTCACAATTTGCCATACTCAGAAGAGTTCATCATGAATAGTTTTGCTCTCCTTATCTAAGATGGATGTTCTTTGAAGGAGAAATGCAACAAAGGTTTACCAGACTGATTCCTGGATGGTGGGACTGACGTATGAGAAAGGACTGAGTCAGTTAGGACTATATTTGATAAAGTTCAGAATAATGAGAGGGAATCTTACAGAAACCTATTAAATTCTAACAGGACTAGACAGGGTGAATGTAGGAAGGATGGTGGGGGTGTACAGAACCAGGGGACAGAGTCTAAGGATTTCAAGGCATTTTGGGGGACTAGTGCTGGCAGACTCAAGCTATTAAGAGTTGGATTATCAGCCATTATCAAAATGAATGGCAGAGCAGGCTGAAAGGGACAAATGGCTATACCTGCTCTTAGTTTCTATGTTTCTAAGATGAAAAATCAGGGGTTTCAAAAAAAAACTACTTATTCACAGGCTTTTTACTAAATAGCCTCGAGAAAACAGTCCACCAGATCACACTCAGCAACAAAGAAAAGCATTTAAAGGGGCTTCACAGCATTCAGAAATCAATTGGACCTTGCATAGCTGCCAACCTGTTTTTTGGATCTTGCAACCTCAAAATCTCATCTCATGATCTCACAGGAGGTCACAATTCAGTTTGGGAAGTCCTGTAGCTCCCACACTCCCAAGGTCCATGCCAACTCATATACCTTGAACACATACCTCCATTGTCTCTTACAGCCCCCCATGCGAATCTTGTATTGCATGGCCCCTTATATTCTCCATACCAACTCATGCCTACATCCCCTGCCAAATTACCCAGTATTCACCACAAGTAGGCATCAAGACATGTGAAGGTGAAATAAAATTTTTGAAAAAGTAAAAATACTCTATCTATATATTGGCTTTGGGTTTAAGGCAGAACAATCTGATTCACTTGTAATCAACAGGCCATCTTGGGAGTTGAATGTTAAAACTACTAAAGCTGTTGAGTCATAGGAAACCGTAATCTGTTCCTACCTCAAGTTTTGCAGTTGAGTATCCTGCATTTGGGGACATCGCAGGTGTCAGCACAACCGAAGTGCAACAGGCTAGCCTCATCCTGGGCGAACCACCTGCTTGATCATGGTTTCACCCCTGCCAGGTAAGTATGGATACAAATTTTTATACAAATTTCCTCCTCCTTTTATGTTTATTGAACCCAATGTTTTTATTTAAACTCAGGACAAAACACTGATGGTACAAAAAATATACATCAATTGTGTCATAACAAGCTTCCTTCTCACAACAGGACATTCACTGATGGCTGGCTAACTAACTAAAGTTGCAGCCATTAAAATTGGTTTTTATTTGCACATAAACCCAGGCGAAATGCTGTGGATTAATGTTTCATCACCTCCATATTAGAATTATATAGTGGCATCTGACTGCATTAAAGAAAACAACATGCTCAGATTTGACAGCAATTAATGCACTTTTATTTAAAAGTAAAGTTCAGGCATGCTTGGATAACCCACACACTGGGACTCAATGTAACATTTAGTGTGTACAGCTGTTATTGAAGAAACAAGGTGAAAACTACACATTAAAAAAATCTTTGACTCCATATAGTACCAGCAATGCAAAAAAAAACAAACAGCTGTTATATTTGAAATGACTAGCAAAGGTGGAACTATATTGTAGTTCTTCCTTTCTCTCTTCCCTCCCCCCTCCTCCCCACCCCATCCCATTCCCACCCATTTCACCATGACTCAATTCAAAATATGTTCTTATTCCTGGTTACATGTTTTTAAAACATCAAGGGGGTTTTGTTCCACACACTGACTTTAACTTTTCTTTTAAAATTGTATTTGTGAAAACCCTCAATTTCAAAAATTCACAAGGTTAAACAAGTTCTTCAGTTTCTTTGCTTTCTCTGTTCTTTCTCACTTCCTCCAGGTGTTTGTCCTAAATTACATGTAAAAAGAAGTAAGGTTTTTTGCATGTATTACGACAGCTTTATACAAAGTGTAAATATACTCAAATTAGTTGTGGGCTGAAAGCAACAGAAAATTTTCTGGATTATACCAATTTTCTGGATAAGGCCAATTAAACTACTCAACATTTGGTTTCTATTGACAAGCAACTCATTATAAAGGGTTTTGTTTGGTTAATATATTTTATAAAGGATTATATTTCTCAATCATAAACTAGTTACTAAGGTAATTGAGGAGAAAGCTTTCATGCATTCTTCAATCTAAAGAACATTAAAAACTACCCAGAAGATGACAGTAAGCAAGTTTCAGCACACAAAATTCTGAGCTAGCAATTACTTCTGATTTAAAAACCTCTTCAAATGATTTAAATTATTAATTTGTAGGAATGGCATCATTCACACAGAAATCATTGTTGCTGTTGACGGTATCAGCCAAACAACGTAAGTACAGAAAACGGTCGATTGTCTGCGGGAAAAGAAATTGCAAAAGAAAACCACTACAAAGCTTCAAGGTAAGGAAATTTACCTAGAGTTGGGGGGTGGTGATAATGAGATATTTCAAGTGTCACAGTGGTGATGTCCAGTACACTCTGCTACTGCACTGTTCAATGATTTCTTATTCTAGATAATGAGCACTTACTCCAATGCTTATTAGGAGGAGTGCTTGCTCAACTTAGCTTGATGTCCATAACTCTTAATGCATCATGTTTCCCATTTCAGCCATGAATAAACCAAGAGTTTCTTATTTGGGCTTGAGAGCTAATGGAAATGGAACCCATATACAAAGATGCAAAGGGGGTGGTCAATTTGGGTCCATCCTGTGCATGTCTCATTTCAAAATAACAGGAGCAAATGACTGTAAGCAATTTCATTAAACCTGAGAATTAACAAGAAAGTATCCATTCTCCCTTTTTGAAAATTACAGTCCATGCAAATACAAACCAACTTTCTTTTGGAATGTCATCAAATTAAGTAAACTGGCAACCAAGCTACTTTGGCAAATTGTAGGAGGGATTTATCAAGTTTAGCTATATGAGTGCACTGAAACTTGGATATATTATTTGTTAGTTTAAGCAGAGGACAAAATTAATAAGGCAGATGTTGAATATCCTAGAACAAACAAGGTTTGATAGGAGATAGAGACAAAGATTGAGCTAGGCTCAAAAAATGGCATTTCAGACTGTTAATATGCTTATGACTAGATTCAAATGCTGGGCATGATCAAATTTGAATACAACATTATGCTTGCTCATATTTCTAGAGCACACTTACTGAGTAACTGAAATTCCCTCAGTAACTTGGAACCAATTTTAAAAACATGGCAGCTGATAATTTCAATCCAAACTCTGTGACACTTCGATATTGATAAATGATTGAATATTGACCTTTGATCTTGAATACACCATCCAATACAGCTGTCTTTACTCTTTCCGAAAGAAGCCATTGATATAATTTGCTTCAATGGTTTCAACATAATTTATCCCAAATATCTTTTACTTCTGAGAAATAATTGTTTGAAAATTACATTTACTTAACAAGCTTCTGAAACCTGCAATGCAAATAATGCAATCCATTTTCCCAAGAGGAAAGCCAACTTTATTCATATTTCCAAAATCTGCATCACTTTAGTCGCCCCATGTTGCACCCGCTCAAATCCTACATTGTTCCTCAGGTATACTGAACAATGCTGTCTACAGTTTACCAAATGGAGTGTACAGATTTTTACTGCAACATTTTATTTTACTTCTTAGAAAAATGATGTCATATCCTAAATATAGTTTCAGGATTTCCAAAATAACATGGGATGATTTTCTGATCCTGTTTGTAGCAGGTGCAAATCCTGTTATATGGCCGGAAACACTCATAACAGGACCATAACAGGATTTGCAGAAGGGAGATCACAGTTTGAGACCTTCCCTGCTCCCTAGCTCCCACCCTGGTCAGTGACATCATTAGGTTCACATCCAACATGACGTAATGATAATGGGAATCAATACTGACCTCCAAAAATGGAGACAAGACACAATGACCACACCAGGGCCAGCGTAGCCCATGGGTGATCAGTGACATAGCTGGGCAGTACCATGGCGCTGCCAGAAGAGGATGTGGATGTGTACTTCACATGGGGAGACAGATGCTCCAATACTAGTGAGTAGGTTGGAGGGGATTACTTTAACATGAATTTAAGAGATCCCTATGGAGCCAGGTTTGCCGTGTCTTTGGACCCTACCCTCACAATGACAGTGCTTTAAAATAGGAACATGTGGGAAGATCTGGATGGAAAACCTGCTTGTTTCTCCAGGGAGTGAGACTTTGCCAATTTTTGGGAAGATTCTGCCCACTATCTGCTCTGGCTGATAACTAACTGCAAAACTCTAAGTAAATGCACCCTCATATGACTTATTTATTGGCTGAAAGAAAATAATAGGTTGGAATGGCTCGGTGGGTAAATGCACCACATGGCATTAGTTTATAATGGTTTTGATGACACAGTATAAGTTGTGATCCATGCTGCTATTGCCACCCAGAGCCATAGCTTCCCATGTTGAAAATGGCAATCATGAAAAGAAACAGACTTGATTTCAGTGACCCACAGTGGCTTACTTAAGAAGTTGACAGCACTCATTGTCTAGACTTGCATGAAAACTAACTAGTTGGAGATGATACCAGAGTGTTGCCAGCGCCCATACAACCGTGGTGTCTCTACATCAGTCACAACCCGAAGGAGTAAGAGCAATAAAATTGGAAAATAAATTCCACTAGTAATCCTGGAATTAAGCCATCTGGATTCCACCTCTACTGTGTAAAGGGTATTAAGGTTAACTTGCCTTTTCACGAAGGCGCTCAAGCTTGGCAGCTAACTGAGCCTCACGGTTCTCCTTAATAAGTTCCATTTTGGAAATCAGTCTTTCCTCTGCCATTTTGCTGAATTTAGTATTTTCTTCAATAGCTCTCTGAAGCACTTCCTTTACATGCTCCTGTTTTTCAGCCAACTGCTTCAGAACTTCTGCTTCATGTGACTAGGGAAAGAACAGAGATCAATTGTTCAGCTGAACATTTGAGACCACGAGGTTTGTTCTACATATTCAGAGATGCAAGTCACATCTTGGCACAAAGTACTTTGCAAAAAAAATATTGAATCTTAGCAAAAGCCATTATAAACAGGTAGTTCTAAAACTCCAGAACTCTTTTAGCAGATGAACATTTTGCCAAAGCAATTAATTGTCAAAACACAATTAAAAGAAAATATATTTTAAAATGATACTAAACATATTGAAAATTAGTAAATGATAGAAAATGTAGGAAATAGACAAGTCAGGAAGCAGATAGGGTAATGCTTTGTGGTCCTTCAAACTTCAGAAAAGATCTCAAAAATATTTGCCCGATTTCCTCCTTTGGATGCTGTGCCTTTACAATCCGCATTACATAAAAAATTTAAGATTTAGTTTTTCTTATTAATTCTACAGAATAAAATTACATGGAAAAAGGATTTTAGCACATTTAGCTGTAATAATTGTATAGAAATTTTTTTTTAGAAAAGTCTCACAGCTTTTCATACTGAATGGTACTGCAAATTATGTCTTTTTAAAGACAGATAAAAATTTGTTTAGATCTAGTCCAAAACAAAGAGATGAAAAGTCTCGTATACCAGCTGCAAAATTTCCACATAATAATTTTAGGAAATCTTACAATCTACTGTTGTGCAAAATAAGATAAATACTAGGATTCTTTGACTGTGCTCTATAAGGTTGGGGTGACATATCTTCATTCTCCATCTGGCCTTTGCAATACATTGCGATTGTTTTTATTCTCAAGATGAGTTGTCAGCAATATGTTGCATTGATTTTGAGCATTCAAAATCAGAAGTGTAAAGCGTGGGAGCACTCTATGCAAAATAAAAACACAATGCATAATACTGACAACATAGAACAACAACACCTGCCATTTAGTTGTCATTTGTTATTTTGTCAAAGGGGTTTTTCAGCCAACACATGTTTAAATACCAATTGGCTCACACTGTGCTCATATTCTATTTGAATACCTTTCGTCTGTTCTCTGCAGCTTCCATTTTTTTTTGCAGATCTTCAAGTGATCTATCTTTCTTGGGGGAAAGAGGAAATTCTGGAATTGTTTCAGCTGTGGGGCTCAGAATGATCTCAAAAGCCTGGCCTGAAGAACGCTTGTCTAGTTCCTTTACCTTAATATCTGAAATGAGATACATTTTAAAGAAAGAATGGCAAGGCAGCATTAGGTCAAGTCCATCTCAATCAATGTAGTTCCTAAATGTATTAGTTGTGCAAATGAAATAATAAAGTTGCTGCCAGGGTTTAACTTACTAAAGTTAATAATTCAAAAAATTTAAAATGACATAATACCATAAATGTTAAATTTATAACAAAGAACACAATTTTCAGAAAGATGTTTGGGTCTTAGAAAGGTTATAGTGCAGACTGACCAGAATGAGGCCAATTTTAAAGCGCTAGATGTATACACTTTGCCTGTAATTCCCTTCAGTTTAGAGGAATTTATCCAATTGAATTCCTTTATAAAGAAACTTTTCTCCATTTGGGAAATCCAGAATCTGGGTGGAGTGTGGTCTTAGGAGCAATTGCAAATTAGAATTAGACCAATCAGGTTTATTTAACTTACAAGGAGTGATAGAAATCTACAATTCCTTGTCAAAATCCTGAGTCAATTAACACCCTCATCATGTGATAATTTGTTTCTCTTATATAAACATCATTCATTGTTATACATTAACTGAAAGCTGCCAGAACAAAAAACATTTAGAAATAAGAATTTGCCTTTTTATAGCACCTTATGTCTCAAGTTTTTCACTATATCACAAGGACTGATTCAGTCACATATAAATATAAACTCATATTTAAGATGAAGCACATTAAGTTTTTGCAAAATTAGCATTCAGATATCAAATGGAAAAAACATCTACAGGTAATTTATGGTTTTGCTAAATGTAGAAAAAAATGAGTACAATAAACATTGCACTTCAAAGTAATCCACTGTATGTGATATTTTTTGAGAAAGCCTGAGATTAAATTCATAATGTAAACTTAGTATAGCACGTTGCAAATTAATCACAAATAAAGACAGTGGGGACTTGAGGCAGGAAGTATGAAGGCAATGCTACAAAGCAGTTCTCTCTTCACCCACGTTGCCTGACCAGTTTAGTATGTTTAATATTTTTTTCTTTTATGAGGCAGAGTTGCAGATAGTGATGATGATGATTGTCAGAGGATTCAGCAAGATAAAGGTAGATTGCAGACGTGGGCACAGAAAAGGCAGATGGAGTTTAATCCGGACAAAAGCAAGGTGATGCGCTCCGGAGGATCAAATTCAAGTGTGAATTGTATATTGAATGGCAGAACTCTTAGGAGCATTGACATTCAGAGGGATCTGTGCGTACAGGTCCAGAGGTCCCTGAAAGTGGCAACACAGATGGATAAGGTGGTCAAAAAGGCAGACAGCATGCTTGCTTTCATTGGCCAGTGCTTTGAGTATAAAAGTTGGCAAGTTATGTATAAAGCTTTAGTTAGGTCACATTTGGAATATTGCGTGCAGTTCTGGTCGCCACACTACGTATATACAGATATACGTGGATGCTTTGAAGTGGGTGCAAAGAAGGTTTACCAGGATGTTGCCTGGTCTGGAGGATTTTAGGTTGGATAAACTTGGATTATTTTCATTTTTATTTTCTTCCTGCCAAAATACTACTTACTAGCTATTAGGAAGAATCATAGAATGGTTACAAAACAGAAACTTTTCAGTCCTAAACTCAAATTCTAAACATGGACAAAAGAGCTGAACTCAAGGGGCAAGGGGGAGAGTGACTGTGCTTGACATTAAGCTGATATCAAAAAGCCCTAGCAAAACCAGAGTTAATTGGAATCGGTGAGAAAATCGTCTATTTGTCAGTCATGCCTAGCACAAAGGAAGATGGTTGTGGTTGTTGGAGGTCAATCATTCAAATTCCACAATATCACTGTAAGAGTTCCTCAGTATAGTGTCCTAGGCCCAAACATTATTAGTTGCATCATCAATGATCCCTTCATATGGTGAGAAGTGGAATGTTTGATGATGATTAGACAACATTCATCACCAGTTGGCATTCCTGATACACTTAAGCAGTCTGTACCCACACACAGTAAGACCAGCACAACATTCAGGCTTAAGCTGATAAGTGGCAAGTAACATTCACACCATCTCTAACAAAAGAGAATTCAAACATCTTTCCCTAACATTCATTGGCATTAGTATCACCAAATTCCCCACTATTAATATCCTGAGGGTTACCAGACATTGATCAGAAACTGAATGGGCCAACCATATAAATACTGTGACTGCAAGACCAAGTTGGAGACCAGGGATTTTGAGGGGAATAACTCACCTCCTGACTCCCCAAAGCCTGTCATCTACAAGGCACAAAACAAGAGTCTGATAGAATACTCTCAATTGCTCGAATGAGTGCATCTCCCACAACACTCAAGAGGTTCGACAGCATCCAAAAGCAATTCACTTAATTGGCAATGAATTCACTACCTACGCACAGTGGCAACAGTGTGTACTACCTACAAAACACATTGAGGCAACTCACCAAGACTCCTTCCAACTCCTTTTACTGACATCTAGAAGGATAAAGGCAATAGATGCATGGGAACTCCACTCTAAGCCACACATCATCCTGATTTGGAATGATATCATCAATCCTCCGCTGTCGCTAGGTCAAAATCCTAGAAATGCCTTCCCATTCCCCCCCAACAACCGCAGCAGTTCAAAAATGCAGCACTCCACCACCTTCAAGGCAATTAGGGATGGGCAATAAAAATGCAGGCCTACCTGGCAATACCCAGGTCGTGAATTTTTTAAAAGTCTCACTCACCATCTTTTTTTACCCCTGCATATGCTTCTCTTTAGGCAATTAGCCAATTATCTATTGAGAGTCTCAATGAATCTGCCTCCAGATTCCAGAATTCCAGATCCTAACGAATCTCAGCATAAAAAAAAATTCTCTTGTTGCTTTGGTTCTTCTGCCATTCACTTTAAATTGTTGTCTTCTAGTTCTCTTTCCTTATGCCAAAGAGAAGTTTCTCCCTCTCTGCTTTGACATGATTTTGAGTCACTTTATTAAAATGCCTCAACTTTTAATTTACCTGAGATCCACAGTCCCACTTTATCCATTCTATTTACATAACTGAAGAGCCTTATCCCTGAAACACTCATGAATCTTTAATGTCTCCTCCTTTCTAAAATTTGGTGCCCACAGTTGGACACAATACTCCAACTGACACCAAATCAATGCTTTATAAAAGATTCACTATAATTTTCTTGCTTTTGCACTCATCTCTTTTATAAAGCCCAGGGTCCTTTATTCCTTATTAACCATCTTCTCATCCTGCTTTGCCCCTTGCCACCTCCAAATCTTTGTGTACATCACAACCTCTTCAACATTTTATTCCGTACCCACTTTAGAACTGTATGCCTTACTTTATATTTCCTCTTGGTTCCCTGCCTTAAATGTCATTTACTACATGTCCATTCATTCTACTAGCCAGTCTTTATCCTTTTAAAGTTTATTGCAATCCACCTCATAGTTCACAATACTTCAAAATTTTGAGGCATCACAAATTTTGGAACTGTACTTAAGTCTAGGCAAGGAATACAGATAGAGAAAAGCAATGGTCCTAATACTGGCTCTTCAAGCTTGCACTATACCCTTTCCTGAATCTGAAAAATGCTGTTCATCTCTACTTTCTGTTTCCTATCTGACATTCAACTTTGTATTGATGCTGCCAATATTCCTGTCCCTTTCATTCTATGAGCTTCAACTTTGCTGATAAGCCTAATATCAAATGCCTTTTAGGAATGTACACATCAGTTGAATCATCCTCTTCTACCCTTGCTGTTAATTCATCAAAAAATTCAATTATTTAATCATGATGTGCTCTTAACAAATTAATATTGTATTTCTTTACTTAGTCTACATTTGTCCATGTGAACCAATCCAGTAATGCCTCCTCATTCTGGGACCAAAAACTTACTGATTTACAAAGTTACCACGAGCACACTTAAGAAACTTATTTCCAGCTCTATGCCCTTTATGCTATTGCTACTCCATTCCCTATTAAGATAATTGAAGACTCCCATTATAACTATTTGGTAGTTTATTTCCTTGCAAATTAGTCCTTCTACACCTTTTCCACTGGTTTGTGGACTAAAGAATATACTCAATTTAAATAGTACCTCTGTTTTTTTTAGTTCTAACTAAATAGATTCTGACCTTGATCCCTCCAGGATATCCTCTCTTGAGCACTGTAATACTATCCTTAATTAAAACTGCCACTTCTCCTCCTATCTTTCCTGAACATCTCATACAGGAATAAGTGGCAGGTAAACAGAATTAGGTTGTAGATCAAGTATCTCACTGAATTGTGGAACAGCTTCAAAAGGCTCAATGGTCTACTTTTATTCCTAAAACACAAACTAACCATTTGAGTAGATAACCACATTCATAACATCAGGTTCTCTTGGTTAGTTGTATCCAAGATTGGCTTATTTGCACAATTTATGAAAACAGCCTCAAAATAATTGCACTATAAACTAAGAAATAAGTCAATATATCTTTCTAAACAAAGACAAGGCAAGCAGCTTTTAAGCTTTTAAATTTGATGAAAGCGTAAAACCATTAAATTTTCAGAACAAAAGCTGTCAGAAAGTTCTGCAAAAACATGTTAACATTCCTTGGAAATTAAATCAATTTCTTTCTGCTTTTGTCTATCTACTTTGCACAACCAATTAAAGAAAATCTCAAATAGTTAAGCATCCCAAAGTCCAGAATTCTGAGCATCCAATCAAGGTCACACTTACCAGTACAAGCCATGATCAATGAAAGGTGACAGAAACAAAACTGGATATCTCAGGAAAAATGTTCAATGTAAAGAATAGAACCTGTAAAACTAAGCATATAATTGCAAATTTAAAAAAAGTCCAAAACACTAACTTTAGAATTCTAACTTTTCAAGCTGATAAGTCATATAGCAAAAAAAAATCTTGTTTCAAAGCTGAGTCAATTAATATAACTTGGTCTAGGTTTAGCATTGTGCAAAATTCATTCAACAACATATTCATGAAAGGGACAAAGGACTGAAAATGGTTATAGACAGGCAAAGGAGAGCATGGCAAATGAAGTGCAACATAGAGAAGTGTGAAGTTATCTGCTTTGGTAGAAGGAAAATAAAAAGCAGATTTTCCTTATAAATAAGAGACATACTTGAAAATGCTACTATTTTATATTTATAGCACTTTTAACACAGCCAACCATCCCAAGGTACTGAACAAGATCAATAGAAACATTTTTGACACCATGCCACAGAGGGTGATAGCAGGACAGATGACCAATAGTGTGGTCAGAGGCAAGTAGAAATGAGGATCTTGAAATAGGACAGAGAGCTGAAAGGAAAGAATTTCAGAACTCAGGGCCAAGACAGCAAAAAGCACAGCTGCTGTGGGTAGAGTGATTTAACTTGGGATTGTGCAAGAGCCCAGAACTTACAACACCTAGACCCAAAAGACTGGCAGAGCTAGAAGTTATAAAGACGGGGACGAACGAGGTCATGTAGGGATTTGAAAACAAAGACAAGAGTTTTAAAATTGAAGTGTTAGATCAGGAGTCAGTGTGGATCAACAAACACTAGAGTGATTGATGAATAATTAAAGCAAGATAGGGAAGCAGGATTTTGGAAGAGCAGAGTGTACATAGGCTGGAAAACGATCAAGAAGGCATTGGAATAATCAAATATAGGAGATAATAAAGGTATAGGTGAGAGTTTTAGCAGATGTGCTGAAGCAAGATTGATGTTGCTATGCAATTAGAAGGAAGCAATCTTGGTGAAGGTGTGGATAGAATTGCATCTGCAGGTCCCACGCAATACTCGGATTGTAAATGGTCTGGTTCAGCTTCAAATAGTTGTCAGGGAAGAATTTGCAGCCGAGCCCAAGAACAATGAGTTCACTTTTCTGAATATTTAGTTGGAGGAAATTTACACCCATCCAGTATTGATGTCAGAAAAGTTTTTTTAAATTTTATCTTTTTAAATTTCTTTCACAGGATGTGGGTGTTGCTGACTAGATCAGCCTTTATTGGATGAGAAGATGATGGTGAGCTACTTTCTTGAATCGTTGTGATACATCTTGTATAGTTATACCCACAATGCTGTTAGGAAGGGAATTTTGACCCAGCGAGACAAATTAAAGGCACTGGAGGAGTCAAAAAAGGTGATGTTGAGATAAAGCAAATACTTTACTTGCATTATCGTGTGACTTCATGTGTTTTCAAATCTATTGTCAAGGGTAACATGATGTTGAGAAATAGAAAGGGGACAAAGGACTGGAAATGATTATAGACAGGTGAAGAAGAGCATGGCAGATGAAGTGCAATGTAGAGAAGTGTGAAGTTATCTTCTTTGGTAGAAAGAAAATGAAAAGCAAATTTTATTTTTAAACAAGAGACATATTTCAAAATGCTGCTATTTTGAGCGACCTGGTTGTCGTCGAACAGGAATCAAAGAAAGACAACACGTAGACACAAGTTGGAAAGCAATAAGTATGCTAGCTTTTATTAGGAAAGATTAAAAATGTAAGAGCAAAGAAGTTTTACCACAGAGCTTTGATTAGATGACTTCTAGATTAATCTCCATATTCAAGAAAGGATATAATTATCTTATGGGAAGCACAATGAAGGTTCACTAGACTGATGGGGAGTGTCCTATGAAGAGATATAGAGTACTGTCCATCTATATTCCAATGAATTTATAAAAATGAGGTAATCTAATTTAATATAAACGAGATGATCGCTAGAGTAGACACCCTGGTTGGGGTGTCCAGAATTAGGGGTCAGCCATTTTAAGACTGAGATAAAGGAGGAATTTATTCACTTGTAGTAATGTGAGTTTTTGAAGTTCTGTACTTCAGTGGACTGTGGATGCTTGGTCATTAAGTATATTCGAGACATATTGATAAATTTTTGGATACCGAATGAATTGAGGGATATAGGGATAGGTGGATTTGAGATAGATCAATCATCATCTTACTGAATGTTTCAGCAAGTTCAAAATTTCAAATGGCATACCCCTGCTCTTATTTCTCAATTCCTTCGATCATCAGGGAAACATGGGATGAGCGGCAAAATAAATCGTTGAGAGGTGATTCTCTGGCTATGATTCAATAAATAAGAAATCAACAAATAATGGAGCAATATCCCCAAGATTATACCATAAACAGAAAATGCTAGAAACATAGAGTAGCATTTGAGATATCAATTCGTCCTTTTCTGTCTCTACCAATGCTGCCTGAGCTGGAATATGTATTAGTTTTCCCCCCTCTACAGATGTTATCTCATTTGCAGTATGTTTTCAGCTTTTATTGGTCTTTTTCTGATAGATTCAGAAAGTAGAGCATAGAAGGACCCCACTTGGTTCATCAAATCTAAATTTGCTGTTTTAGAATACCTTTTCCCATATCCTTACAATATTTTGTTCAAATATTCATCAGTTCCCTTCTAAAGATTACTTTGAATCTGTTTCTTCCATCCCATCAGACATTGCATTCTAAATCCTAATCATTTGTTATGTAAAACATTTTTTCCCTTCAAGTTGCCTCTTCTTCTTGTCAATCAACTTAAATCTGTGTGCTCATCGTTGACCCTTCAGCCAATGAACAGTTTATTTATTCCATCTAAACACTTCATTATTTTATTATTTAGATTTTGATTTAGCTTCCTCCTCTCCAAGGAGAACAACTCCAGCTTCAGTAGTCATTTCACATAACTTTAATCGCTGGGTCCACTCTAATAAATAACGTTTGTATCCTCGTCAAAGCTTTCACCATCATTCTTAAAGTGTTGCAATTAAAATTGTAAACAAACTCTACTGAGTCCAAATTATGTTTTATTTAGTTACATATCAATGTCAGTGTTCTCCCTTTAAAGTTTTTTTTGCATATTTTTTCTATAAAAGTATATCACCACTCTTCTCACATTGAAATTTCATAGCATGGCTTCACCCATACTACTGGATTACATGCCCAATTCACATCTATTACTATCTTCCTCACTGTTAGTCCACTCATAAATTTCATATCCTCTACAAATTTGTCGTCTACCCCCAGTACATCAGCAGTAGTCCTCTTAGAATGTCTTTGTATATCTCCTTCCACTTGGAAAAAGAGCTATTCACCACAACTTTTTAAAAAATTCTATAGCTAATTTTGCATTTATGGTGTTACAGTCCTTTTCATCCCATGGACTTGCTTTACAAGCTTTACAAAATGCTTTTGAAAGTGCACATACACATTAGCTTACATCATCAATCCTCAGTTATAATATTTGCAGTTTTTATAAAATGTCTTTTCTCTTTCAGGTTAAGAATATTCTTGCTGGAAGTAATAACATAGAGAGAGAACATAGCCAAATATTTCAATTTATGGTCATCCAAGTTCAAAACATTGACCCACAAAAGGAAGTGGATGGTGGGTTAAATGGACACTAAAAAAGGCAAACAGAGGATAGAGGGGTATTTCCATCCACTTCAAACCTAGCCTCATTGCTTAAACAAGCCACAGCATATTTTGTAGACCATTATTTGTCATTCCAGTAGATGGAGAAATAGGCAACAAGGTTATGTATTACAGGAACACTATTTTAAAAGTGCATAGTCTTGATCACTGGGAAAAGAGAACAATTAAGATTATATTCAATATCAATTAATGCAAACACATCACATACAACATTTGTCAAATGTGGGTATGAGAAACATTTTCACAGCAATATGAAAGTAGTCCAGTGGAAAGATTTTTTGGCTCCAAGTGGTCTTTCCATTGTAGTTTGCGGAAACAAAAACACAACTTTCCATTTTAAAAAAAAAACAGGAAGATGAGGTAGTTACAGTAAGTATTCCCATTGTGCAGCCTTTGATATTATATAATGAGATCTAGTAACAAATACTATATATTAAACTCAAATTCATAGTAGTTAACCCTTTCACACCAAGTACCTCTTCCAACAAATACATGATAATGATTCACAAACAAACTTTAACAAGGATCCTCTCAAACGGAATTTGCATCAACACAAATTCATTCAAGTTGGATCCACTTTACCAAAGTAGAATAATGGCCAGTCAAATTATTACAATGAAAAAAAGGCCAACTGCTAAAAGGACCAGGTTACCTGTTTTTCCCAAAACAAATAGTACTGATGTTACCTCTAAACAAACTTGAGAAATATAGGAAAAGGTTTGGATTTGTCCTGACAGCTTATTTGCCAACATTCTCCATTCCGAGACAGACTGACAGGTACCAACTGCCCTCAATCAAACAACCATTATATGACTCCACCACCAATCCCCTTCCCCCCCAAACTTGGAACTGCCAACCTATTCAACTACACGAAGAATCACACTGCCCCCAATTCCAACTGACTCTTTCTCAATGGACTTGTGGAGTTAACTGAAGGTACCAATTGCCCTCAATCAAGCAGCCATCATTTGCTTAAATTTCACTCCCCCCCATCCCACTCCTGGAACTATGAACCTATTCAACTACAGGAAGAATCATACTGCCCCCAATTCCAACTGACTCTTTCTCTAAGGAGCTGTGGGGTTAACTGAAGTACCAACTGTCCTAAGTCAAGCAGCCATTGCATGGTGGTACCAAGTGTCCTCAATCAAGCAGTTATCACCCACCACACTCTCAATGAAACTGCCAACTGACTCAACTACAGGAAGCATCACTCTGCCCCCAATTTCACTGACTCTTTCTCTGGGGAAACGTTAACTGAACAACAACCAAGCTGTGGGGACCCAGTGCTAACCCAGATCACTGAAATGAATTCAGCTGATGTCAGATAGAGGCGGCCAGCCACCCACCCACACAAAGTGGCGTTTATCACATCAACTGGCCCTTTAAAACACAAAAGGGGAGTGTGGATGCCCGGCCAAACATGATTGAGGTGGCGGGGCGTTATCAGCAGTCCAAAGTTATATATATATCAACTCATCTCCTCCCCAACCAATACGGAGTGTGTACAATCTCCGCGTGTGTGGTGTGTGAACTACCGGAGCCGCCTCGCCACACGCACGCTGCCTTTACCTCAGCCCAACAGTCACTGCCGCCTCTCCTCCCCACCTCGAGAGAGGGCGCGCCACTCCGCCCCGCCACATTCAAACCCGCCTCGTGCCCAACGGCCAACTGTCAACTGCCAACGAACGGGCTGATTATATTTAAAAAAGGGTTCAAGCCAAATTATTTTAACATGTTTATACAACATCCTGATCGTTTTAAAATAACATTCTCCATAGTCGAACCGCTATACTTGGCACTACTGTACTCCAATGTGTTTTGGAGGCAATTGACCTTTTCTTTCCTTCAATCGTCGTGCGTATAAAAAATATTTATTAGTGTCATAAGTAGACTTACGAGTATGTTACTGCCATGGTTCAGCTGTCCACCATGAATTACAAGCTGGAGTTAAGCCTGCTCTGGTGCATACTGACAATGATCCAGGACATTTAAAGTTTATTGTTACAAGTTGGCTAATATTAACACTGCAACGAAGTTACTGTGAAAATCCCTATTCGCCACACTCCAGCGCCTGTTAGAGTACACAGAGAGAATTTAACACAACTAATGTACCTAACCAGCACATCTTTCAGACTGTGGGAGTACCCAAAGGAAACCCACAGAAATGGCGAGAATATGTAAATTCTGCAATGACCCAAGCCAGGGATTGAACCTAGGTCCACGGCGCTGTGAGACAGCAGTGCTAACCCTGTATCAATTGATACGTAAACAATACGCCCCAGGCCACAAATCTTTGGTTGAAGCAGAGGTCAATGTTGAATCACATAGGCAACACCCAAGTTTAGAAGATCATTTCCTGGATCACCTATGCTATTACTCAAAGTATGTGGAATGCAATGGCAAGGCTCACATGATGTGTTGTCAAACTGATAGACACCTGTGTTCAGCTGATATGGCCCATTTGGCTCTATTCTCTTGCTCTACAAATGCCGTCAAACCTGAAGATTTTCCAGCAGTTTCGTCTTTTTATGTAACAAGAGGTCAATTACTATTAGATTAATCAGATTATAAATTTCAATCTACAGTATTGATGATACCAAACTGATATTTTCCCCTCCATCACCAATAGCACTACATAATGTAAGGGGTGGGGGTGGGAAATTTTTGACTCAGTGTTGAAGATATTCATTAACATGTCAACAACTACTTATGCTATTAGAATGCTAAGGGCAAAATGCTAACCATGATAGCCTAACTCACTTGTGATAATACAAAAAAGGTTAATCCCCACCTATAAGGTAGGGAATTCAAAAATAATCTGCATGCAATATTAGTGTCAATCTAGGGAGATAGTGGGATTGATTTCTACAAATTAATTAACATTGAGAAAATAAAAAATTAAGTTTTGAGACTGCAATGTAGTGTGAAAAAAAAGGAATCAGTCTGGCAGCTGTTTAGGTACACTGAGGAAATATAGCATGGTCAATGCACTTAACCAGCACATCTTCCAACTGTGGAAGCCAGAGTACCTGGTGGAAGCCCATAGACATTGGTAGACTGTACACACTCCAGTCAGCCAAAATAGGAACTGAAAGAGTCTCTGATGCTGAGGTGGTAGTGCTAACCACCGTCACCCACAAGTATCTTAAGATGCAATATGCATTGACACATCTTTCATAGTATTTTCCTTATGTTTGGGTATGTTGTAATTGTTATTGGTCAACAATTCCATTGTTATATTATGGAATTACTGTGGTGGTTCTGAATGTGATTTTAAATTCATGCAGTTAAAATTAACTGCAAGTCTCCAACTGTGTGGCTGGCATCTTAGACCTCTTACATGTGCCATGTAATCTTATGAATCTTACATAAGCTTATACTGATGTTCAGGCCCATACATGACCACAGCACCAACTTTTCAAATTACACATTTTTTCCCCAACTCATATTACAGAGAAGGCCTCACTTTGGCCATCTCATCTGTCAGGCAGCAACTCCTGCTGCAGTAGTACTTCTTCCCATTAAAATGGCAGCTTTGCATGCTTAATTCATGAAATCATTCTTGCTGCAGATGAGAACAAAACCCAAGCTACATTACACTTAAAAACATGCTGCTACCTGATCAGTGTTTCTCACCATTAGTGGTTAAAGAAATGTGCATCAAGTCATATGCTTCCCAATAGTACTAAGATTTACTAATGCACCTCATTTAAAACTGGTACAATGCTATAAGTGACTGCTGTGTACTTAAGTTATCTTGCTTTTTTTTTAGGAATGCCCTAGCAGCTTACCTCACTTCCCAGTAATCTCATTAGGTCAGACAGCATCCAGTACTCAGTTCAATTACACATGGAATTTAAGCTTGATATTACAGGACACAATCTGTGATAAGAGTACAGTTTTGGCAGAAAGAGATGCAGGAATTCACTATCCAATGAGCTAACTCAAACACCTTACTTCCTTCAGCTAACGTTCTCCATCACACAGGTTAACAATGTAACTGCAGCAACACAATCACGTGTCCAGATCTTGAACATTAAATAGATGGAAACAGATTGCATTTATTCACAATCAAATTGGTATTGTGCCCTCTGGACTGAATGAGGATCTCCTGGGCTCCACAGGAATTCAATATCTACAACTAGGCAAAATACAGGAATGTTTATTAGTAGGGCATGACTAAGAGTTAACATGAAATGAAGTTACCTGCAGTGGCTCTAGGTAGAAAACATACTTGAATAAGAAAACTCAACAGCAGTTGTGCAGTTTTATTGAAATCAAGGCAGATGCAACATATTAGGCAGGTTTACAGTTACACACTTGTAGACTAGACGTGTAACACATCAGTAAAGCATGCTTGAAATTACACATTTTCACAAAAGGAATAACTTGAATCAGCAATCCCATTGAATTCACTACTTGTAGAAAAAAAATGCAGGAGCTCCATATATCTACATGGGATGCGGGAGGAATGGGACCCACAAGAATGCTTACAAAAAGGTGGAACGCATACAAAATACAAGCTTCCCTTCTGGTCAGCTTTTGGCTTGCAGTTGTATACTTGTAGCATTATTACAAACTGGAATTCCCGTTAACACACTGGCCATTAAAAAAAAACATCTTTGGATGTTTGAAAACCATCAAATTCCAAACGAAAAAAGGGACAAGTTAGTCTTCACTTTCTTTGATTTCTTTGCTCTTTCGGACCTCTTCCATCCTCTTTTCCTAAAAGCAAAAAAAGATATTTTTGAAATCAAGTTACCCTAGGATCAAAAAACTGAAGTCTTTCTTCCAGAAGGAATGATCATCCGACAAGTATGTTTAAGCACAAGCATTCACTATTGGCATTGTTAACTAGTGACATGCTTTGCAGACAAGAAAAGTAGGCAGCAGGTTAGATTTGTTTTACCAGTATTAGGCAAAAGTTCATTCATTGGTCTATACCAACTTTTAAAACAGTTTTGCAGAAATAGTGCAAGTTATTACTATAGACAGTCTGAGCTTCAAACTAAAAGGGGGAGATAATGGTATTGAATTAATAAGAGTACTACAACAAACAAAAGGATAGTGTCAGACTGAGGGCAAGGGTCCTTCCCAAGAGTCTTGCCTTGATCCATCACAAGGATGACTTGTAGACCAACAGCATCATTAAAGCAAAAAGCAGTAAAGTTCTCAAAGTTCAGAACAAACAATAGTGACTTAACTGAATTCCATTGCAAGTAAAAGGTTAAGTTTCAATCTACAAGGAAGATAGCAGTTTATGGTACAAGACTTCAATTTGATTATACATTACCTTCTCTCGTAGGCGCTCCAATTTGGCTGCTAGTTGGGCTTCACGGTTCTCTTTATTAGCTTCCATTTTGGTGGTCAATTTCTCTTCTGCCATTTTCCTGAAATTATTGTTTTCTTCAATAGCTTTCTGAAGCACTTCCTTTTCATGCTCTCGTTTTTCAGCCAACTGCTTTAGCACTTCAGCTTCATGCGACTTAAAGAATAAAGTATAATTATAATCAGAAAACTGCACTGCAAGTCAAACCTGGATGTCCAGATTTAAGTTTTCTTTTGCAATTAACACCAAGTGTAAACAGTTACTTATTATACACCATATCTCAACTGCTTCTGGAGTTCTACCTTAAGCTGGTTATGTAGTCTCTGTAGCAAAGTCACTGGATAGTGTTTCCATACTCAAGTAACTCATATAATAAATGGATCATTTGATGACATTCTACTGCCAAAGGAAGATCTTGCAGATTTCCAACAGATCTACGTAACATGCAGAACAAGTGCATATAGAGGCACATCTTTGAACTAGAGATCCAGTTGAGATACTGTTTGGTCAAAACTGGAAATAGATGAAACAGCTTCCTTAGAGGAGGGTAGTAATAGACAGCTAAATGAAAGCTTGGAAAGATGCAGAACACCAATTGAAAAAAGCACAAGAATAGCTTTCAGAATGGAACCCAATTTTGTAAATCTAACATTGAATGCAAACATGTTCAGGTTTTAAGACCTTATTCTTATTGCCTTTATTGTTTACTACAAGTGAAAATCTCACTTTCCAAGCATTGCTACCAGATCTTCATGTCTGAAATTCTATATCTGGCATTTAGTAATAGTGCCAAACTTAACATTAAGACAAAGACTCACTGAATAAATTTAACTATTGATTTCCAGTAAAGCTAAGTAGCAAGGAAAACAGAATAATAGGTATCACAAACTGCTGCAAGTATGAGAAAGTAGTCTTCCTGGAAACCCCTAAACAGGTTTGCATGTGGCAAAGTGAAGTGTGATATCCAAATTCAATCCAGCAGCACCAACAATAAATCATTTTGCCAGCAGGTAAAATAATGCAGTTTTAGCTCAACTATGAAAACAGCTTCACTATGTACCTTTCGCCTGATTTCTGCAGCTTCATGTTTGCGTTGGATTTCTTCCAGAGAGAGGTCCTTTTTCTTCGGAGGAGAGAGAGGAAACTCAGGAATGGCTTCAGCTGCAGGTGGGCTCAGGATCAACTCAAAAGCCTGGCCAGAAGATCGCTTGTCCAATTCTTTCACCTTGATATCTGTGAACACATGCCTACTCAGTGCATTGTAGCAATTTTCCATCTTGGACCTCAATTTAGTGCATAATTTCAAAGAGCAAACAAAGTCAGGCAAAGCTATATCATTACACCTTAAATCTGGCACACAATTTTGATGCTATAACTAGGCAACAAGAATGTTCTAAACTGAATAATGTACAAAATGTTGAATCTGCCCACTGATCACTGGATCCAGTACATCAAGATATTTGTTTATTATGGTTGACAAAGCAACATTGTGTAATGTGACAATCAAGTATTGTTTTGCTGTTGTGAATAGTAACATGTGAAAGTCAAAATTCAGCAAGATTAACCTCACCATTGGTCAGATCATCTAGTTTTGCATTTTTCCTCAAAAAGAATTTAAAGATACAGCGTATTATAACCAAGAGTATAAAGCAAGCAGTGCTGTAATTGGTGGAATATGTTCAATTGACTCTTTCAGCAAGATACCATGATCTTTGTACAAGAACTTGAATAGGTTTAGAAGAGTGGACAAATAAGTGGTAACATGAGGAAACTGCAAGGTTATGTACTGCATGTTTCTGAATTCTCCCAGTTTAGAAAATAGTTCATACCTCTTCCTTTCAAAGTTCAGGATCATCTTAAGGCTAACTTACAGATTAACTTGGTAGTTAAGGTGGCAAATGCAATGTTAGCATTAATTTCCAGAGGAATAGAATACAAAAGCAGGGATGTATCACAGTGTTTTACAACACACTAGTCAGCCCACATTTGGAATAGAGCAATTTTTGGGCCCCCACTTCTAAGGATGTGCTGACCCTGGAGAGAATCTAGAGGAGATTCACAAGAATGATCCCAGAAATGAAAAGTTTGGCATATGAGGAGCTTTTGAAGACTCTGGATTGGGTGGGGGTGGGGAGTTGGTGATGGTGTGTGCAGAAATGCATGGAAAAATCTCATTGATAGTTTAGAATATGGAAAGGCATGGATAGAGTGGACTTGCGGAAGATGTGCTTTTCTTTTAGGATGCAATACAATCCAAAGGCATAGCTTCAGAGTAAAGGAACAACCCCTCAGAACCGGGGTGATAAAATTAGTCTGTGGAGGCCAGGTCATTGACTGTGTATATTTAAAACAGGTGGTTAGGTTCTGATTAAGGGAATCAAAAATTACAAGGGAAGAAAAGTGGGAGAATGGGGTTGAGAAACTTAACAGCCATGGCTGAATGGCAGAACAGTCTCAATGGGCCAAATGGCATAATTCTGCTCCTATATCTTATGGTCTGAAGATAAAATTCTCTCAAATAAAGAGCAAATAAAATTTCATCAGTCCAATTACTAAAATCTTATTGACCAATTTTGGAGTATGTTAATCCTTGAAAGTTTAACATTTTCTACTTCTAGGCTAGAAGTTCAATTTATTTTCCATCTCTTACTTACCAGCTGATGCTGATGCCGATGCCATTATATAACAAGATGGGTTGATAGCTTTAAGTGTTCAATGTTGTCCAAATGTGCACAGAGCCTATGATTAGAAAAGTTATGACAAAAGATTAGCATAAATTTCCAAAGTACTATTTATATTCCATGAGAAATCTGTGAAAAGGCCAACAAAGCAAAATATTGTAAATCAATGCTACATGTCTGTATCTGCATATGTACAGAAAAATACACAATTTTTGACTATTAATTTGAGTCTCTTTATTAACAGGAGAGAGATGAAGTGTTAGTTTAAAAGTCATAAGTTTGCAGGAATAAAGAAGCCAATATATCAGATAGTATGCAAAGCCACAAAATGAGAAGTCTACTTTCTGAAACCTATTACTACGTTTTCAATATGCATCCAATATGGCAAGTTTATTAGAATTGCCTGTAGTTAGATCAGATAACAATTCATCTCCTCAACACATAGTAGCAAGCCACTACTATAGCTTATGTTGATTCCAAGAACTATTTAAGATGAAAAACAAAATCAATCTAAATGCAAATTAAAAGCAGTCCCAAGGTAGTTATTACTAGTATGTCCATAACTACATTCTACTTCAACAAGTCTACACTTGAAGGCCATAGGGGATTAAGTTTTCATAACTGGACAAAACATGCTTTCTGTCCTCTATTTCATTAGAAAGCAAAAACTTTTGAAACACCAGGGCCTGTTTTCTTCTACCCAAAATCCATGGAAGACTAGAAATGGGAATTTGGAGCTGTTCTGATCTCCTTGCACTACCAACCCAAGCAGTATGCAACTCATTTCTACAGCTTAATCTGACTGACGAAACACCCAAAATGGTCAGCCTCTTCATAATATAGGCTCCATATAAGGCCTGTCAAATTCAGATCTTAAAGCAAGACAATCTGATTTAGGCTAGTGAAGTGGAATATTTGGGCAAGTGTCACATGGCTACTATTTCAGAGACCAGTAGATTTGGCAATCTAGAAATGGAAGGAGCACCTCAAAATTAGAAATTGAATGTTTTAAGTAGGAATACCAGAGGCACCATAAAGTGTTTCAGCTTAGCAAGTAAACAGATAATCAGATCTACTGATTGCTGATCTTGAACATGCATCTAAAAGATCTATTGCCTAACAAAAGCAGAAAAATAAAAGCAATATTTGGCAGGTCTGACAGCTTGTGTGCAGAAAGAAAAACTAATGTTTCAGGTCTGTGATTTTTCCAGAGTTAATACTACAGGGTTTGTGACCCTTCATTGGAACAGGTTCTGATGAGACTCAAAACACAATGTGGCTATTGCCACAGATTATAGCTGCCACATGCAAGCATTGCTAATTTTTTTTCAGATTACCAATATTTAAAATATTTTGCTTTTCTACTTGGAATATTTTAGTTGCTAATCAACTGGTAGACAGTGCATGCATATATCTTAGAGAGAGGAAGATATGCCAAGTAGTGATGTTATATGTAGTTTACTCTTTAAAGCATCCAGGTTTAGAATTATTTAGTTTGGACCAAGGGACATATTTAAACCCAATACTAGAAAAAAATGCTGACACCACAAGGTCAAAGTGCAGTACTGAGTAATGGCGCATTGGTGTTTATTCCTTGCCAGTTCAGAGACAGGTTAAATTACACTAATTTAGTTTTACTTCTGCATTTGTCAAATACAACCAACCCAAATTCAGACAAATAAGCTGGAACCTCATGAGGCAAACAGTTAAGAGTACAAAATGTTTTTAATTGTAAGAAAGACTAGAAATATTTTCAGTACTGCATGGGGATTTCAGTTTTATGCTCAATCTTTCACTCTAAACTCAAATATATGTATTACTTGAAAGCTCAAAAGTAATAAGGCATTTCTCTTTAATGCAATTTATTGGCTGAAGTGTTGCCTAGGCCTGCTTGTCTTTCCAATGTGTCTAGAAATGGGACAGTCAGAAGCAAGAACTATTATGTTGAGGCTTGAGAAAAAAAAACAGACCGACAACAAATGCCTTGAGCCAAAAGCGTTTTGACAATATATCAAAACAGGTTCTGGCAAAGAAATCTGCAGTTCATTTGTAGCCACAAGAGTTGCTGTACAGCATCTGAAAGTGGTACATTGGCACCTCAAGATTTGTAACAATTAAAAACAGAAAACAGTTGGAAATAAAGTTATGCCCCTGAGCAAAAACAGGAGAGTTAAACATGGACAATTTGCATTTTCTTTGCCAAATTTAAACTTCCTAAATCAGAGGATGCAATTATTTATAATAACACCATTGTTATTAAGAATCAGCCAGTCAATAGGCAAGGGAGGATGTACAAAAAGGACCTGATGCAGCCTGGCGGAAGCCAAACAAAATGGTCACCGAGAGATTAGATGTTACTTGAAAGCAGTTTTGTTTTTCCCAGTTTGGCAAATCAAAATAAACACTCCTTTGGCAATTTAATGTTACAGCAACTATAGTATTTGGCAGTGTTTAAAGTCATTTAAAAATGAGGGGAGATTGTAAACAGAATGATTGTAGTCAATGCCTTTGTGGTGCCAATGGGCAGCACTATTTATCAGCATTACTGAAATAATGAAATCAAAGGCTGATTATTCACCTTTGGATTTTTGCACTGCAGCACAATTCAATAGCAAGTTGCACCAGAATGTGCATGATTACCAAATTCCTTTCAACAAAATCTAATGTGTTGCATTTGGAACTGGAATCCTACATCATCATGTCAATGCAGTCAGTACTCAAGTTGCACTGCACTATGTATTTGGAGAATAAATGAACTGTATTTATACATTGTCATACAAAATTATATTCAGATTCCAATAGCCACCTCCTGAATATATTCAAGAACCACAAGAAAATCAAAGCACAGCTTGTGCAAAATGGATTGAAGGCAAATTACTAGTCTATTAAAATAAGTAGTGAAAGGGATTACATTAGCCCATTGGAAGAAAATGCCAAATGAGCAAATCACAGCTCAAGAAACAAGACAGACCAATTTAAATGTACCACAGACCAAAAACCTGGACAATAAAATGTGTAGTATATTTTTTTAAAATTGACTCAGGGCAATCACTGTACACAACCACTATTAGATGTGCACATTTTAACTGAAAAAGCATTTAATTTTATAAAAACAGAACAGATAACGCATGAAATAGCAACATCAGACCCAATAACTAGGTGACCGAAATGTGCAGTAATCACCAAACCAGGCAATAGTTTCTGTAGAGGCAAAAATGAGCACTGCTGAATTTTGTCAGGGCGCAGTCTTCAACGATGCAAATTATTGACTGGCGTGTAGCACAACTGCACTCCAGATTCAATGCAAGATCCACTCTTGCCCATAGATGACATTGCATCAGGTTCACAAGTGTCTCAATTGTTAAAGGAGATTTCTACAACTACGAATAAGTTTATATCTAGGTTTGAGTGTAGGCGAGAGAGAGGATTCTGTCACGTAAGAAAACGAGGAGTGGGATTTATAGGCCAACCAGTCAGCTGGAACATTTGAGACAAGCTGGAGGGATATGCTATCGGTGATCTTTATCGCCGTCTTGTGGAGACTCCTTTCTTTCCCCCACACCCCGCCCCTAAACAGAGGGGTTCGACAAACTGAGCGTTGGATTTATAGGTTTGAATGAAAAAAATTAACAAGAGCAATTGAATCGCTCTTTCACGGAGCTGGCACCAGCGCAATGTAACCAATGTTACTGAGTTCCTCATTCCTGGATGCTGAACTCTCAAGTGAATGCCCACCCTCACTATTTTCAAACTAACCACCTTAATAAAGATGCGAGTGATCCCTTCAGATACTTGGGCAGAGTCGGACCCATTCTTAAACTCCAATTTGTTGCTGCTAAAATGTTTCAAGCAGCATTTACAATCTCAAATATAATGGATTTTCTCCCGCCCCACCCTCCAACCAATTGCTAGCCTATAAGATGCTTTAACCCATTCGCTATTCTCTGGAGATAGATGATAAATCTCAGCACTGGAGCTTATCGAAACAGGGATTGCAGACAGCAACAAGACTCCAGCGCCACCTGAAGTCAAAGATAAGGAAATGGTGGTAGTAGACAAGAATCTGGCAGATGTGAAACATATTCTTCTGTTGAATATAATACAATCCTATTGTCATGGTACCAGTCTAAATGTTAATGTATTAATATCCCATAACAGTCAACACATTTCATTTAACCACATTCAAATGTTTAAGTTAAAAAAATCTATTAGATAGCTTTTCAGTGCAACTAGATAACCTTAGTGCTTCAGGACGAGCAAACCGAACAGTAGACAACACCCAACCTAAAAAAACTGTTCCAAATGGATTGGAAAATAGGAAAGGAAAACTGCAAAGGAAAACACGTTTTTAAAAAACAATGATTCTCGAAATTATAGTCAAATACAATGGTATTCAGCCTAAATGACATACAACAGCAGTATTCCACTCAAAAATGCTGGTACACCACACCCATTCAAATTACAGGTATATTCAGAGCGATCCATTGTCCTCGGGCGGAGGGAAATTTTAAATATTGCTTTGGAAAAAAGGTGCAAAAATGCTATTTTCACAACAATTCAACAAAGCGCTTGCCTTTGCATTTTTGTGTGGAGCGTTTCATAGAAGACCTCTTTGTGCTAAGGCAGGAAAAGCAATCCAGCAACGTTATTTCGGAACAAAGAGTCACTATTTCTTGGTGCCCAAAAAAAAAACAGCGGAATTGAACATCATGCGGAAAACAAACATGCAAGCACGCGTTTGCCAACAAATTGTCAAACCGTTGTTTAATAATTCAAACAGGTGCAAAGCTTGTTGCAATATAGTTTTTAAAATAAAATTTACTGCTGCAACTGACACTTAGACATACTCACTTAAATCCCCCTCCCCAAATGTTTGGTTTAGAAGCTGCCCCTCCCTTGTTCCGCAGATGACTGTACCCAGACAATAACCTGTTATCAATAACAAAAAGCCCAGTTTAACCCCCGGCATATTTAAGCGAAAATAATGATACAGCCTTGCACAAATTTTCAATTTGAAAAACGATAATTTAGAAGCTCGTTTCCCAAAGCTCAAAAAACACCGAAAATTTATTCAAATCCTTTTTATTGTATTTCAAATCGACATCTTCTCAAAACAGCGCCCTCACCATCCTCCCCGCCGTTCTCTCCCTTTGTGTCTATTTCAATAAACACCTCCAGATAATTTTGATTTCAAAACGCATAGACCCAATTACACCACTTAGATTAAAAAATAATAACTTACACCACATATGTATTTTAACCTTACAGCAAATTATTGCCGTCTGAAATACTGTATTATGTACGCGGTAGATCTACATTAACCCCAATTAGCCTGCTGGCTCCCAGACTGATCTGTTGCATTGGCGCCAAATGATTATATTTAAGAGAACAAAACAATTTGTTTGCAAACCGAAACTGAACTTAAAACTCTCCCACAAAATTATAATTTGAATCCCAGCTACTGGGTGCATGCATAGAGCTGCCGCATTTGCCCACTTTTCCCCCTTACCCTCGCTGCTTCTCTCGTTCCCTTTGTCTCCCGCGCTCTGCACAAACCCACTTTCAATCAATGGAGCACCCCCCCCATCTGCCGAATAAAAACCGCCAAAAACACACCACCTGATACCATCGGCGCCCGGCCATTGGCGGCAAGCTGCTACATATTGGCCGTCTCGAGGTATAAAGCGTCGATCCAATTGGTCTTTTCCAAGAGCTCTCACCAATCAACGTAAGCGAGGATGGACCCTGTATATTTATTGGTTTGCAGTTGGAAAACCTCTGCTCCGATTGACTGAGAATACCCCTTGACTCTCAATGATTGGTTGCCTCACCCTCAGGCAACGCTGTCTTCCCATTGGTCACTGCTCTCACAGTTGCAATGTGGTCACAATTGTAGCTATTTCAAGCGCATGCGCATATGCCTTTCTGGCCAGTTTATGACAAAGGGCTAAATTTTTTCTCACCTGAGGAAGGGGCAGCGCTCTGAAAGCTAGTGGCTTTTGCTACCAAATAAACCTGTTTAACCTGGTGTTGTGAGACTTTTTACTGTGTTTACTCCTGTCCAACGCCAGCATCTCCACATCAGTTCTTCTGTGCCATCATCGGATGTTTGAATAGACCTACCTCGTATTAAGTTGATCTTTCTCTACACCCTAGCTGTAAAGCTACATCTGCACCTTCCTTTCTTTCTCTATGTATGATATGCTTTGTCTACATAGTGCGCCGGAAACAACACTTTTCATTGTATGCTAATACATGTGACAATAATAATAAATCAAATTTATGTCTTAAGATAACTGCAATAACATTGAGCAGAAGAAGCTCAATAAACTGTGGAGTCCTTGGAGAGAGTGCAGAGGAGGTTTACCAGGATGCTGCCTGGTATGGAAGGACTGTCTTATGAGGAACGATTAAATAGACTGGGTTGTTTTCCCTTGAAAGACGTCGGCTTAGAGGGGATCTCATAGAGGTGTATAAGATTATAAGGGGTATAGATAGAGTAAATGGTGGTAAACTTTTCCCACCTTCAGAAATGGATAGGACGAGGGGTCACGGCCTTAGGGTGAGGGGGGCTATGTATAAGACGAATATTAGAGGGCAGTTTTTCACACAAAAGGGTAGTGGGGGTGTGGAATGCACTGCCGAGTAAGGTGGTGGGAGCAGGCACGCTAGGGCTGTTTAAGGGTCTCTTGGACAGCCACATGAGCGTTATGCAGATAGAGGGATATAGTAGGACTGTTTAATTATGACTTTTTTTCCACAGGTAATTCGGTCCATACTTGACCATCAAGGAGCATGCATTCGGCAGGTGGTGTGAGGACAGCTCTTGGATGTTGATTCATGGGTTGCCTGGTGCTTCATGTCGTAAATGAGTGCTTTATGTGGACCATCTGAAGGGCACCATGACAGCTCAGAGACTATCGATGTGGCTGTGCAAACACTTGGAATTGGGCCGGTGTCTGCGGGAGTTTGCGCGTTCTCCCCGTGGTTGCGTGGGTTTTCTCCTGGCGCTCCGGTTTCCTCCCACATCCCAAAAATTCGCTCTTAGGCTGATTGGGAAACAAATTGTCCCTACATTGAGACCCTTCCATATTAGGAATAACCTAAAATTAGGATAGGATAATGGAATTGTTACTATATAGTTATGACGGCGGCGCGGGCTTGTTGGGCCGAAGGGCCTGTTTCCCATGCTGTGTTGCTCTAAAAAAAAAACTATCTTGTGCACTTCCTTGGCAACGATATCTTCACCAATAATCATTGTGTAGATTCCTGCACGAATAAAACTACCTAGGCTATATGAATGGGAGGGCACGTGGCTGTTGTGTAACTATCCCAGAGTAGGCAGCATACAATATACGGGGTAAGACCATAAGATATATGAGCAAAATTAAGCCATTCGGTCCATTGAGTCTGCTAATCAATCATGGCTGTTAAGTTTTCAATCCCATTCTCTCACCTAGTCCCCCTAATCTTTGATCTCCTTAGCAATTGGCATGGTGGTACAGTCACAGAGCCAGGAATCCGGGTTCAATTCTATCCTCAGGTGACTGTATGGAGTTCATACATTCACCCAATGTCTACATGGATTTTCTCCGAGTGCTCTGGTTCCCTTCCACAGTTCAGAGATATTCACAGTAACTTCTTTGCAGTGTTAATGAAAGTGTATTTGTGACAATAATAAATAAACTTTAAACTTTAGAAAAGTGCAATATAGGTGGATTCACTACACTAAATCACATCTTAGTGTCAGGGGATTAGCGGGGTAAATACGTAGGGTTACGGGGATAGGACGTGTGTGGGACTTGTCAGTGCAGGCTCAATGGGCCGAATGGCCTTTTTCTACGCTGTAGGGATTCAATTCTATTCTAATATGCAATGCAAATTGTGTTTCAAAAGATTATCATTTCATTATCTTTTTCAATGAAATTTATAACAAGTAACGAAATTCCAAATGCTTAAAAAGTAAATAATTCAAAATATTCAGCAGCATTTGTGAAAATAGAGTGGTGTTTGTTAGATTAGTGATGTACCAAGCTCTTTTATAATTCGGAACACTGCTTTCACAATCACAGGACAATGCAAAACACAGCCATTTAAGTGCTTTTGAAGTGAACTACTATTATAGAAAATATAGCAGCCAATTTACTGACAGCAAATTCCTACAAATAGCATTGTGAAAGTCTATTTTGATTGAAGGATAAATAGTGATCAGTGCAGAGTAAAGAGTTAACATCAGAAGCATATATAATACCAATATATTAATGATCTCAGATCACATGACTGAGAAAAGAAATCTGGAAAGTGATCTCTAACTCCGTAAGAGGTTAAAATGTATAAATACTTGCAAAAAATAAAGATGTTTTATGGAATTATAGACGCAAGCAGCGTACTTTGAGAGAATAGACAATCCCCAAAACCCTATCTAGATCGCAACCACATAACAAAGCATGCTGTCCAAGAAAAAAAGGCCCAGTAAACCTTAAAAGGATGCAAGGCTGAAAGAAAGATCCTTGAAGGAAGTAAAAAAAAAGACTCACTAAAATGTTACTGAAACATCATGGTGCAATAGATGTAAACTCAGATACAGATCCAGAGACTGGCCATCAGTGAACTGAGCACAGGCCCATCGTAGCATAGACTTAGGAACAATTCCAGAATTCAATAGAAGCATACAATCCACTCTATCACCCTTGGAACCATCTCATAGTGCAGGAGGTTCATAACAGAAGTAGGACAACTGAAGAAAAAGTACAGAACTGCTTCAAGATTACACAAAAATGATCAAAAAGATCAGATCAGTACAGCATACGCAGTAGGATCTGACCTATCGCTAGTGGCATGATGGCAAAGCAGGCGCTTGATGACACTATCAACTTATAATGAAGAAATCCAGCAAATTTCCAATCCTTATTTCTGCTCTTATTTATTAATAGAGAGGGCTAAATGTAACAAAAGAAAACAAGCCAGATGAAAGCATAGATTTATTTAGCAATGATCTCCATTTACTGGCAAGGAAATGTGATCATGAAACATTGAAGAAAAAGCTGATTCATGACAGGTTCATAGTCAGGGTCATAGATGAAGCATTATCCGATCTCTTTTAGAACAGGGAGAATTTAATATTAGCGAAAGCAGGGCAGCTTGTGAGGCAAACAGAATTCAGGAAATAGAATCAGGTAAAAGCAAAATACCGTGGATGCTAGAATCCGAAACAACAACAGAAAATGCTGGGAAACCTCAGCAGGTCTGACAGTGTCTGTGGAGAGCGAATAGAGCCAACGTTGAAAAAAATGCAGCAGCAAGGGATTATCTCACCAGTCACCGTGTCAGTAAAATGGTGTTCAGGAATACTTATGGTCCTATAGCTCTATAGAATCTGTATGAATTTAACAAAGCTAAACAACTCAGTGGAATGCAAGACATACATGATAGCTTCAATGTATAAGAGCTTTTCAAAACTAGAAAATAGTGCTTTCTTTACCAAATTTGGTGCAGACAGTGTATTTTATCAGTCGGGTCTGGACAAAGAATCCAGATTGCTGATCATGTTTACAAATTGTTATGTTTCAATAGCTTGCTCTTTGGCAAGTGCCCACTCCAGGAATTTTCCAGAGTACAATGTCTCACTCCTAGAAAGCATGGAAGGAGTAATCTATATAAATGATATATAGATACATGTTGTACAAGACAAGAGCATAATTGAGTGTCAGAGCAATCTAGACAGTCTTACAGGATGCAGGTTTAACATTTAATGAAATATGTAAGTTCACTAAAACTGTTATCAAGATTCTGGGCACAATTTTACCATTAAGTTGTGCCCATCTTCAGGCGCAAAATCTTGGTAAATTCATGGGTGAGGCGAGTAGCGCGATCTGCGCCCGCTTCCACACTGGTTCTCCCTTTACCAAGGCCCAAACATGGCTGCAATTGGGACCACATCCAAAACAGACGCAACAGTTATTTAACTGCATTTACAAGCATTTAAATTGATTTAACGGGTTGCACTTCCAACCGTACTAACACCTCCCCCTTCACCATCACGTTCACTCATTCAGATTCAGTGCGAAACAGACATGCTCTGCAAAAGATCAATTTGGGCGCCCCAGTTTGTGAAGGGTTATGTGCTGAGCATCCAACGGCTCTCTGCTTGAGATTGGTGTTGGAGGGATTGGGGTTGGGATGGGGGATAGGGGAATCTGCTGCCACTCTGTTTGAGATCAGTGAATGGGAAGGGGGGGTCCGCTGCCACTCTGCCTGAGATCAGTGGGGGAAAGGAAGGGGTAGGGAGGAGGGGTCCACAATCGGTCTGGGTGGCGGAGGGGTTGGGGGAATAAGGGGGGTCAGTAATGTTGTGAGGGTGGGGCAATGTCTGAATAGCCCAAGGGGAAGCATTATCCAGCCCGGGATGATGTGACAGCAGAACTGCATTCTATCTTTCTTTTCTGTGTATGCACGGTTGGAGGTGCCAATTGGAGCTGCAGGATTTTGGGTGCATTAAGCCCCACTCACAGGCTTCTGCAGCATGATTCGGAATTGCTGATAGTTTTGCAGCGAGAGTGTGTATGGGGGTACCTGAGAACAAGATCTGAAACACTCCCAGTTTCAAGTCCATCCAGCACAGAATCAAAATGGTAAAATAGGGCCCTCTAGATCACATAATACAAGACAATAGAAGCACAGTTTATCCACAAAAAATGAAAGTAATCAGGAAATTTCCACAACCCAAGAACATAATCATAAAAACCGTACAGTGCAGAAGGAGGCCATTTGACCCATGGAACTGCATCCCGCCCTATCCCTGTAAAACTACATATTTACCCCACTAATCTCCCTAACTTAGACACTACGGGACAATTTAGCAAGGCCAATCTACTTAACCTGCACATCTTTGGAGTGTGGGAAGAAACCAGAGCACCTGGAGGAAACCCATGCAAACACGGGGAGAACATAACTGACTTTCATAGATCCCTTGGAAGTACCATGTAGGCAAATTCCTACAAAATTCAGCAGAGTTCAATGGACTATTGAGGCAATTGTCAAGACAGTGTCAACAGTGGTGTTCGAATGTGAATCAGCAAAGTGCTTTGGAAAGGATTAAGTAATTTTTAATCTCTTTTAAGTAGTCATACATTACGATCCAAAATTGTTGATCATAGTAGCAGCAGGTTTATTTCAAGTTTAGAGGGATAGCAAGCGTTGATCTACTATTCCTCTAGGCCACTACCAACTTGCCACAAATAGAAAAAGAAGCATTGGAAGTAATGTAGGCTAGTGAAAATTTTTTAGATGACGTTATGAGATTGCCTTTCAAAATAAAAACAGATCATAAATCACTAGTCACCCACTAAGCATTAAATAAATTGCAAATATGCCATTCAGAATCCATTGGTTCAGATTGATGAGGTATGGTTCCATCATAGAAAATGTGAAAGGGAAGTATACAGTAACAGACACACTGTCATGAATACCATTGAAAGGAACCAAATAAGAGGATTTACACTTTGTCCAGGAGACTGAAGTATATACAAGCTTAATCACACAGCACCTGCCAAAAAGATTATAGATATAAAACAAGCCCATTAACAAGATGAAAATTGTCTCCAAGTTCTGGAATATTGTCTAGAAGGATGGTCAGGTTATATTCCCACAGATCTGGAATTATAACAATACCTCAAACAGCACAAGTACTTCACAATGATTTACAATTTACTGGTTTTTAATGAGAGAATAGTCATACTGAGAACACTTCAGCTTGATAGTCTGCATTTCATCAAGGTCATCTACGAATAGCAAAATATCAAGCTAGAGAGCCACAATTAATCTGATGGTTATGCACTACTCACTCTATAGAAGAAGTGATTTCCACCAATCTTAGTTGACCTTAAACAGCCAAAAACAAGATATCAAACTTAATATCACCATTAAAGACCATGAGGTAAATTTCCCGATCTCACCACTTGAATCATTGCAAAGGGATGGACAATTTGATGGACAAGTTAACAGCCCATTGACCACAGATGGGATTTTCTGGTCTTCGGATAGGCACAACAGCAAAATGCTGCCTCAGGAGAGGGCAAAACAGCTTGAGAAGGAACGGAGTAACAACCAGGCTTGGAACCTTAATCATGGGAGTAGAGCACATGAGTTACAGTGCTGAAGCCCAGTGAGAAAATAGTCTGAGGCCAACTGAAGGAAAGTGCAATCATTGAAAAAACTCTGCAACCAAGGTCATACAGGTTTGAAGTAGAGCAGGGTCTCATAATGAGAAACCATAGTGCCTAAGATCCTTGGAGAGAAAGCCAATCAAAACTTGGCTTACTCCTTGGCTCCTTGGAAGGAGAAGAAAGACTTACAAGTTCTACAACTGCCCAGAAGAAGATCACTCAGACCAACAGAAGAGAGAGTACAAAATATCCTTGGCCTCAACAGGTGATTGGAATGAGATCAGGGAGATTGGTCAAGCATCTCAGAGGCCAATTCTGTGAAGTCTGAGATTTTGGGGAGAGGTATATAGGTGGATGCAACTATGTTTGGGATAAAGACTTGAGGAGATGTAAAATGTTAACATCAGAAGCATACATGACGCTGGTGTAATAATGATGTCAGATCACATAACTGAGAAATCATAAAATCATAGAATTCCTACAGTACAGAAGGAGACCATATGGCCTATCAAGCTTGCACCGACAACCGTCTGAACCAGGCCCTATCCCTGTAACCTCATGTATTTAGCCTGTTAATCCCCCTGACACTAAGGGGCAATTTTAGCATGGCCAATCAACCTAACCCACACATCTTTGACAGTGAATGAGATCTGAAAGGAGGAGAAATTTCAATCTTGTTTAGAGATCCAAATGTGTAAATACTTGCTGTAAATAAAGAGTATTTTATTTGAGAAACTACATATTTCAGCAACATACTTTGGGAGAACAGACAATCCCGAAAACCCATGTCTAGATCTCAACATCACAACAAAACAGCAAGGATACCAGGGAGTACTCCCTGTACCCAAAAGACAAGTTTTGCCTCTACAGGGCTTCAGATTAATATCTCATGCCAAAACAGTACTTCTGACAAAAAAGAACTCCTCAGTAGCATGCTAAAGTGTCAGGTCTTATACTCCAGTCTCTCAAATGAGATTTGAATCTACAACCTCTGACTCAAAAGCATATTTGCTACCAGTAAATCATGGCTGACATCATGTATAATACATCATTATCACAATGTTCAGCAAATTGAAAGAGATTTGTGAGTAATTCAATGGAATATTTATCATAATAACTCTAAAGAAACAAATTGAATCAGTCTACAATATTGTCCTAGAGTGCATGATGTAACACAATCACCACATAACTGAAGAGAAAATCTTATAGGCACGTTTCTTTGGAAAGTATGTGGGAAGGTAAAGAGAATAAGAAAATCCAAATCACTTAACTTATACATTCACTTAGGGTGAGCCAGGCACCAGATGATTATACATCAACAGCCTTGTAACAACATTTCCTCTTCACCTCTGTTCCAGCTATTCTGTGTCAACTCCTGGATCTGCAATACTCAATTTTAATGTTCTCATCCTCATGTTTAAATCCATCCAAGTGGTCTCAGCTCTTCCTGTCAATGTAACCTCCTCCAATCTTGATGGGCTGAAGGGCTTTTCATAAGGTGCCGTATGACTCTATATTTCTATAATATACAGCACTCTGAGAGCTCTGTGCTGATCAAATTCTGGCCTCTTACAATTCCCTGATTTTTAATCACTGCACCATTGATAATAGTCATTCCTTCATCTGCCTAGATCCTAAGCACAGTCAATGCTTCCTGCTCCAAAACTTCTCTGTATCTGTACTTCTTCTCATTTAGGACTTTCCTCACCCGACTTCTTGATCAAGCTTGGTCACCCTCCCCAATGTCTTCTTATTTCGGTGTCATAATTTGCTTGATAATGCTGCTGTGAGACATCATGCAGTCAGGAGGTGTTGGAATAGTCAACTCTAGAGGTGGAATTATGGGGTTAGAGATGAAAAATGGAAGGAGGCTCATGACCTTTCCCAAGTATTGATTCAGGCAAATTGGGATTGGCAGCTGTCCAGTTTCTGGGTCAAACATAAACTTTCTTTTAGGGACCATGGTATGGCAACTTTCCCACAATTCTCCAATAAGTTTGAAGCACATTTAGGTTTCAGTGGTAGAAATTAGCTGGCATGAAGTAGAATCAATGTAAAATGTATGGCTTTAAATTTCCAAGGAAGTCATATTATACTCAAAACAGTCAGGAAGTAGAGATACTTTGTTGTTAAAAGCTAATTGGCAATTCTGTTACTCTATTCACGCACATGTTCTAAAAAACAATAAAAGTTACAGCCTTTTGAGCTAGCGTTCCATTCTGGGATCATGTCCAGTTGTAACATCAACTGGTATCGGAACTAAACATTAACTCTGTTTCTCACGTCACAGCAGCTACCAGACATGCTGCGTTTGTCCAGGCAAATCTTGCTTTTATTTGTACCTCCTTGGGATGTTAACAATAACAATGACATAGAGAAAAGCCAATCCTTAACATTAGAAAAAGTGCACATTATTACCTTTCTCTTTCAAAATTTAGTCATGAGTACATTTTCCAGCTGAATATTTGAACAAAGAGCTGCTGTGGTGACTTCACATGCAAACATGGGGATTAGTTTAACATGGATCAGCAAATGCATTAGCATGTGAATGTGCTTGACATTTAAATGATTATGTTAATCCACTCGTTCTTTCTTGTCATAAAATGTCAGAAATGTAACTGTCAGATTGACTTGATAATAATAAGATAGTCTCCCATCTCTTACTGCGTTATAACATCACAGGCAGGCTCCACTAAGCACACTGATATTTTGTGTCTCATCTTTCCTCTCTTCCTGGAGTTCTTGTTTGCTTTCTGGGGATTAGAGTTCCATGGGAAATCAGTCAGTGTGTAGCACCAGTGGGTGAGGTTGTTCAAACTCAATCCAAGCACCTAGATAAAATATTAATCAAATTTGGAAGCATGGCCAAATTCCTAGTGCAGGGGTCCAGTAGTACCACGATCCTTTTGTTACATAGCTATGATCTCATAGAATCATAAAATCCCTACAGTGCAAAAGGAGGCCATTCGGCCAACAGAGCCTGCAATAACAACAATCCCATCCAGGTCCTATCCCCATAACCCCACATATTTACCCTATTAATCCCACTGACACTAAGGAGCAATTCAGCATAGCCAATCCACTAATCTGCACATTTTTGGAGTGTGAGAGGAAACCAGAGCACCTAGAAGAAACACACGCAGGCACAGGAAGAACGTGCAAACTCCATGCGGTCAGCCAAGGCCAGAATTGAACTCAGATTCCTAGCTATGTGAGGCAACAGTGCTAACCACTATGCCATTGTTCTGAAAGTACACCCTTGCTGCTTCACATTCCACTAATTAACTCAAGAGTTACCTCTAGCTGAGCCTTGTTTCTATCATCTTATAATGAAACTTATTGAAACCTGACCTAAAATGACACCTCAAACTATAACCCTTTGTCTTAGAATGCAGGCACAAAATGGTGGGGCAAATGCTGGTAGGTGCAGGAGCAGGCTGAATAAGTCTGTTGGCAGACACTCTGGAATTTCATGGCTCACTGCCTGACAGGGCACAACATACATGAAAAAGCACTTGGATATGCACCTGAAGTTCTGCAACCTACAAGGCTAGGGACCAAGATCTGGAAAATGGGATTAGGCAGGATGATTACTTGTCAGCTGAAGTGAACATGATGGGCCTCATGGCCTTCTTGTTGTAAACGTCTATGATTTACATTCACAAGGCAATTTGTATAATGCTAAACAGGAGTCCTGTTGTAACTTGCTGGAGTGAAGTCTCGATGGAGAAATGAGATGGGGGGGGGTACCTCACATGCCAACTGGTGAAAACCCTACATGGCTTTTTTTCAGGAAGGCCTGTGTCACATGGGAACATTATAGGTGAATGGCTGACCTACCCTGAAATCAAGTACTGTGAGTGGAGAAACTCTTCTTGCCAAGAGTGCTGGCTAGAGGCAAACAACTCTTCCAAAAGAGGAAATGCTGGAAAATCTCAGCAGGTCTGGCAGCATCTGTAAGGAGAAAAAAAGAGCTGATATTTTGAGTCCAGATAACCTTTTGCCAAAGCTTTGACAAAAAGTCATCTATACTCAAAATGTCAATTCTTTGCTCTCCTTACAGATACTGCCATACTTGGAGATTTTCCAGCATTTTCTCTTTTGGTTTCAGATTCCAGCATCCATAGTAATTTGCTTTTATCCAGCATACAATCTTCTGTATGCAGCAGCACTACAGGAGCGGAAGAATCCAGACAAATGGTAGATATGGGATTTGGGATAGAAGTTGTGGGGGATGGGAATCAACAGCAAGGACAGGGGAATCACTTTCCTTGGGCCTCCCCCCTCCTAATGTTAAGTTCCCCAATCAGGCCTGAGTGTCTATGAATGAGGGATCCTTCCCAATTCCCTTCCTGGAAGCTGATAATCAAACACCCTGGGGTTTTCTTGTTGTGATTCTAACATGATGCACACTGGGTTAATGCCAATGGTGTGGCTTATGGCTCTTAAATGGGCATTAATTGCCCACTTAAGGACCTCAACTGGCAGTAGTGCTGGAATACTGTCCAGAGTCTTTCTGCTCTGCTGTTAATCTGGGGAGAGGTAGTGACATACTTATCATTCTTTTGCCCAATTGAATAACCCTGGGTGTTGGAAATAATGATTTCCATAATTTTTAAGGCTTGAAAAAGGAGAGAAGTGCTATGACTGGCCCCTGCACGAGGATCCCCAATTTGTTATTATTCCAGATGAGATACCTCCAAATTAAGTTCCCAGGAGAGGAGCGATGAACTGGCTCTCCTTTTATTCAATCCCTGCAGTTGGTCATGAGAAGGTTAATTCGAAAGTATCCTTTCTCTCATAGATATCATTCCACAGCCCAAGTGTATTTGTGTTTTAAAAGAAGTCATTTTAACAAGGCTTTTTTGTTTTAACTCAAAGAGTTTATTAGTTACCAAAACTTGGGAGAAATAAAAACTCACAAACATACAGCCAGATTAGAAATGAGAAGTAAATCCAAAAATCAAAGTTAACAAAGATATACGAATCAGTCTTTGGCTTTGCTAAGGGAAGTAGGTGGTGAAACATAGCAACCATTAAAAGGGAGATTCCACTAGCACTGACTCTGGCAGTTGGTGTGGAGATTCTTGGTTTGTAGATTAGTTGAAAGGAATTGTTTTATCTCCTTTTTGACTGTAGCTTTGCTGTGTCTCACTCTGAAAACAAAACAGTGCATCATTTCATTGTCTCTTTAGAAACTGACTATAGCCCACACCAGGAACTTTTCAGAAAGTGGGAATTTGAGGAAAAATTTCATCCAGAGTGTGGTGAGAATCTGGAACTCACTGCTGGAAAGGATGGTCAGAATGGCAATCCTTATAACATTTAAAGAAGCATTTAGATGAGGACTTGAAATACCACTACATACAAGGCTACGGACCAAATGCTAAAACATTGGATTAGAATAGATAGGTGCCTTGATAGCCAATGCAGACACAATGTACCAAAGGAATCTTTTTATGCTATAAAATTCTATGGTTGGGATTTTCCAGCCAGGCTTGCACCAAGACTGAAAAGTTCTCCCCGAGATTAATGGACCTCCACAACCCGCCCTCTCCACCACCCACCATGCCACCTCCACCCACTACAATTTCTGTAGTGAGTGGGATGGGAAAATTCTACCCTATGAGTCCCAAATTACATTTTTTAGAATTTACATTCTCAGCTGTCTTTGGTATGTATGTCTATTTTTAAAATCACGTCTTACTTAAAAGTTCAAAATATTTGTGAGTAATTCAGGGCTATGATCCATTGTAATGACAATAGGCACAATGAGTTTTGACTTCAAAACAATGAGCATAAGAGGAGGAAGCGCATGCAGGGTGATACATTTGGAACTCAAAGGAAACAGGGAAAGTAATGCAAAAATATTGAGAAAATGCTACACGTGTTATCACTATTGGAACACCTCAAGGTGTTTCACAGAAAAATGCATCCTTTCGCTATCACACAAAGCACTATAAGTTATGTTGGGCTCACAAATGAGGTTGATTGCAAGCTCAGAGTGTTTTCCAGAAGAGTATGAAAAGAGATTAAAATGAGGAGACATTAACTCCAGGATAAAAAGCCTAAATGAAGCCATAGTGACAAATGGTTGAAGAGGTAGTATTTGTCTCCATTAAATAGGCAAGATGTTGTCACAGTGCATCCATTGAAACAAATGACTTGCTGAATGCCTACCCAGCAATGACAGTCTGTATAGTCCAGCACTTGTATCTATCAATTTTAACAGTTCTGAAGCAGATGTGACCAGGCTGGAGCCAAATGTGTCCATCATGATTTATCAAATTGAGTGTGAGGAAATTTAATTACAGATTCTTGTAAAAACAAGACTACATGAGCTAAAGAGCCTAAACTCAATTAATCTGTAGAGATTAAAACTTGCATCTCACAAATAGCCATCTGAAATTAAGGTTTAGCATTAAAAAAGCTAATTTGAAAGATCCTTTTGTTTAAAGTTTGTTATATTACAGCAAGGGGCTTCTGATATTTTGAATGTTGGATTCTAAGTTAGTTTTACAGTTTATTTATAGTAGAGTCCTTGCCTCAGAACCATTACTGCAATAAAAATTAGATGGAGAATATCACATCAAAGGCAAGGAACAATATCCCGATGGTGAACCCTCAACACTGGCGAATGGAAGTGAATGTTGTCAGTAGCACTTGCTGTCAGGACTTTAAAATATCCTAGATATGTTTACATTCATTCTTATAGGATTTGGTTTAACCTCATATGCTTAATGTTTTGCTTTCATTTTACTTAAATTGCTGATGAATTTTTACTGTTGGAAATAATTAAACGATTAAAGTTATTAATTCCCAGAATGCTTTAAGGTTTAATGTGTCAGGGCACAATATAACTGATTATGTTTGTTGGGTTTTGCTGAAACTGCAGGATGCATGATTCATGCCTGGTGATATATTTTTGCGACCACACGATGAAACAAGATAGCCAAGAAAGCCTTGAGATAAGAAGTGGGATAAAAGGCCAGCCTTGATAAATAAACTGGCATCTGGTATTTGAAAAAAAGCATCTAATTTCTATTACCTTGTTCAGTATGAATGATCATAGTAAATCAGCGCAGCAACACTGATGAGAAATGGCCAATAAGAATCTTGAGCTTTCCTTAATGACTGTAAAGCAAGTGGGGATGAAAGGGCTAGCTCTTAACCCTGAGTGGAGAAAAAAAATGGAATAATTGCATTTATTTCTTTGCTTATCTACTCAGTCTTTTGCCCGAGATCAAGTGCGGATCAAGTCCAAAATGGGGTGTAACATCTTATCTTGTCAGTTGGATCTTGTTCGACTCTTGTGGGACCATGCATTTGATTCAATTTGAATTTGAATTTGGTTTTTGCAACAAGCAAGGTAATAGATTTGGGACTGCCTGGTCCACTAGCATTAGTTTTGTAACTTTAATAATGCATTAAAATATTTTTTAAAAATGGATAGTTGCATTTATTTCTCAGCATATGTAGTGCTTAAAGGCATATGTGTCAGAGCTTAATCAAACACAATAAACAGATTAATTATTGAAATATATTGGGGTCAAACTGACTCATAATGCCTCTCATTTTGCTTTGCAGGCTTTTGACCCAAACCAGCCTGCAGGTTCGAGTCAAACCTTGTACCTGAAATGGCACTTCTGAAAATCAGAAATCATGGGAATGGGGAAAGCCCAATTCCAGAATTGGAAGGGCTCTCAAGTCACTCTAACTCAGTGAAAGTCCAGATCAATCTCTGTGTTTAAGAAAAGCTATTCCCAGGTTGCAGTAACTGCTGGCAGTTATTGCCCATTCCCTGGTTACTTTTGAAATGGTGGTGATGAACCTTCTTCTTGGAACACCGTAATTGGCGTGGTTCAAGTGCTCCCACAATTCTGATGGGTAGGGATTTGTAGGATTTTAATCCACTGAATGAAAGAACAGTTGAAATTCGTCAATTAACTGCAACATCAGAATATTGTTAAATGTCAGAGCATTTATTGTTTGTGATCTTTGAAAGGCCCTGCCTCTCATGTTTTATTTAAAAGATGTGTAACAATCAATTGGATAATAACATAGAAATAGATGGGCGGGGGGGGGGGGGGGGTTTCCAACCCGCTGCGTTGTTCAAGTAGCATAACGGGGTGGGAAGTGAGTGAGAGGTGAAAAATCAGGTTGTGCTGAATTTCTCATTCTCACGATATTGACTGTCCCATAATTGTCTGGGATCACTTTCCTTCCCTACCTTGCCAGTTGAAGTCCTCTGTGATGAAGAGCTAATCCACTGCAGGTAGTTGAAGCTCCCCGAGTGGCTCAGGCAGGGTTGGGCAGTGATGCTTGGCTGCAGTGTGCAGATCCCCCTGCCTCTCTTTAGGCCCTACCCCTTCAAAACTCACCTCTTGATACTGCCTTGTGCCCAGTGGGCAGTGTTCCCTGCCTCCAACCACTTGGTAGCCTCAATAGCTTCTATCCCACCAGCAAGGTCGTCAAGACAGTGATTCTTGCCAATAAAGACTCCGCAATCCACTGCTCAGTGCATATAACAATGACAAGAAAAATGCCAGACGGGGTAATCAGAACTTACCACTGAGAACAATATGCAACACAAATGGGGGAGAATGTTTATTATTTCTCCTAGATGAACTAAGTCTTTTTGGTTAAGGTATTAACCAATGTTCTTTCTAAGATTTTTCACTGTGTGCAGCCTATTCTTTTTGATTGTACCTTTAAATTTTTGTACTGTTGTGTATGTGCATTATCAAAAAAGGGATAATTACTGAGCAACCTGTATGGTACTTTGTGTTGTTGTTGCACGGTTTGTAGAGAACATTGTCTTTACTGAAACTCATCAGGACCAGATCCTGCTGGAAAATTAATGGAATGTTAATGCTGCATGCAATTTTAATGTTCAAATTGACTGGGAAGTTCAAGGGATTAAAAAGATATCAGTTGCAAATTTCCAGAAGTTGTTGGTTGATTTATGTTGCCCAGCCATTTGTTTCACACAATCACATTTCATCCTTAGCCTCATTATTTCTAAGAATTATCTGGATTTGCACATTAAATTCACCAGTTAAGTCTGGCAATTAAAAGTGTAAGTACACTTTTAACAACATGACAGTTTTGAATAAGAAGTTAAGCAAGCTCTCTATCCAAGGAAGAGAATAATATCTGGTGTTCAGCTTCACTCCTGCATGTCATTGCCAATTAAAAAAAGTAAATTTATTTTCATTCTACTGTGTCTCTTTTCTCTTATTTCTTCATTCAATCTTTTTTCCCCTCTATTTTTTTTTTTAAAACCTGATTTGGTTCTAATTAATTCTATTTCCCTTTTCATTCCTCCTTTTTATTCTTCTCAATCCATAAATCTTATTGGGTAAGGAAATAGACTATTGGTCCAATTGTTCATCACTTGGTGCTAGATTTTCCCTCTCAGTCAGGACTCCACACCATGTCAGAATTAGATGCTTAATGTGCTTTTTCTTTGTGATTGAGGATCCAATTGAGGACAGTGAGTGGGGTCCTGAAGTTGGAGGTCCAATAGGAGGCCCCCTCCAGCAACAAAACATCAGAGGTGGTACTGCTATTGTATATAAAAGAGAGCATGAGAAAGAGAGAGAGACAGAGTGCATTCACCTATATCAGGATCTTGATCATTTGAAGCTCTTTGAGAAGCTTACCAAATTCACTGAGATATTCAAGGCAGTCTAAAAATTTACCCCTTCAACTTGACACTGATGATTCATCATTTCTTCTTAAAGAAAGTCCCAAGCACATGCATGACCAGACCACCTGATGTCATCAAATGTTCCACACGTGTTTGCAGCATATTCCATGCATCATGGAATCTGAAAAAAGGCATACAAGGTTTGAACAAAGTCAAAAAAAATGCTTGGCTGCCCTCTTACGATTCAGTTGCTGTATTGCAAATTAAATTCAAGGAGTGACTGGAACATGGGATGAATAATGCACAAGGCCTTGTATTGTTCAATCTTGCTTGTAGACCAGAATATTTTCCTGTCACAATTGTGGCATTATCCGAAGATTGGCCCACAGAAGTTTTTGATGGCCAAACCTAATATTTGCAATGATTTCCAAAACAGTTATCTCCAGACGCTCAGAACTGTGAGATTGTGGCTGGACAAAACAGAGAAATTGCTCTACAACTTCACCATTGCTGATCACATATCTTAAAATTACATTAATTGGTCCAGATAACACATATCTGGTGTTGAATCAGCTATTATGGAATAGTATTTGGCTTTAACTTCATTAGTAAATTGTTTTGAGCCACTCTACCGTTATGTGACAAAATCATTGTACATTGTGTGATAAAACTTTGGTCTTCCCAACCACAATATTGAAACTGAACTTTGTCGATATAAAGGAATGCTTTTTAGATATAGGCACACTGAATTCAGAGAAGCCACATATGAAAGCTGAAACAAAATCCTTAGCAGAGAGGCTTGAAAGGTACGATATTGCAGTCTTGTGGAACTAGTTACTTGAAAGAATTAAAGCTGTCAGCAAATTGCTGCAAAATGTTGATACAACTTTATTGAATGCTTCACAGTTGTTAGTCCTAGTTCTAACTCTTATCATGGAAGTTGAAGTGACTTTCATAGAGTCACTACAGTGCAGAAGGCGGCCATTTGGCCCATCAAGCCTGCATCAACAAATCTGAACTAGGTCTGCAATCCAATGCATTTACCCTACTAATCCCCCTAACAATAAAGGAGCAATTTTAGCATGATCAATCAATCTAACCGTGCATCTTTGGGGTGTGGGTGGAACCAGAGAAAACCACACAAACATGAGTAGAATGTGTAAACTCTACACAGACAGTGACCTGAGGCTCTCTGGTAATGAGAAGTATGCAAGATGTTATTTTTCTGATGAAATTAGACACAATTAAAATCACTTTAAAAGAGAAAGAGAAGACCATCATTGAGACTGTCACTGTTATTTGTGATACAGTAATGGTGCAATTACAGATTAGAAGTGAATCTTTGAAGAAAACTGTTGAATTATTTTCTGTGCTTTGCAACAGAATTTTGGTGATAATTCTAAAAGCTGTAAGAAATGAATTGAATTCTACTGGGGAGGACATAGTTTCAAATATTTTTGAAGATGAAATGAAATAATTCATTTCATTGATAATGAAGAGCTCTATGCTTTGAGATCGCCAGCTGATTTGTATGTGATAGTTTGGAGACAACCTTTCCAAATGGGGAATCCATTCTAAAAATATTTTTAAAAATACCTGTCACAAGTCCTTTTGGTGCACATTCTGTGTTGAAATGAGTTCAAATTATCTGGAAGTTTGTTGACTCAGGAATATTTGACAAGTTCAGCAATGTTAACAATTGAAAATGCATTCTACATATTATGTTAGAACATGAACACTACAGCACAAACAGGCCCTTCGGCCCACAAGTTGTGCCGAACACATCAAAACCTACCCAGCCATAGACCTATCTATAACCCCCAATCCCATTGGATCCTATATACTCATCCAGAAGTCTTTTAAAAGACCCCAGCGAGTTCGCCTCGACCACCACCGACGGCAGCCGATTCCATTCACTCACCACCCTCTGAGTGAAAAACTTTCCCCTAGCATCCCCTCTGTACTTGCTTCCCTGCACCTTAAATCTGTGCCCTCTCGTCGCGACCATTTCAGCCCTGGGAAATAGTCTCTGAGAGTCCACCCTATCTATTCCTCTCAACATCTTGTAAACCTCTATCAGGTCGCCTCTCAACCTTCGTCTCTCCAGGGAGAACAGTCCCAGCCCCCTCAACCTGTCTTCATAAGGCATGTCTCCCAATCCAGGCAACATCCTTGTAAATCTCCTCTGCACCCTTTCAATAGCTTCCACGTCCTTCCTATAGTGAGGCGACCAGAACTGCGCACAGTACTCCAAGTGTGGTCTGACAAGGGTCCTATAAAGCTGCAGCATTACCTCCTGACTCCTGAACTCAATCCCTCGATGAATGAAGGCCAGTACACCGTAAGCTTTCTTAACCACATCCTCCACCTGGGAGGCCGATTTGAGAGTCTTATGGACCCGGACCCCAAGATCCCTCTGCTCTTCCACACAGCTAAGACGCCTACCTTTGATAGTGTACTCATTCATCCCGTTGGATCTGCCAAAATGGACCACAACACATTTATCCGCGTTGAAGTCCATCTGCCACTTCTCCGCCCAGTCTTGCATCCTGTCGATGTCATGCTGCAACTTCTGACATCCCTCCAGACCGTCCACAACACCACCGACCTTCGTGTCATCGGCGAACTTACTCACCCATCCCTCCACTTCCTCATCCAGGTCATTTATGAAAATGACAAACAGCAAGGGTCCTAGAACAGATCCCTGGGGCACTCCACTGGTGACCGACCTCCATGCAGAAAAAGAGCCATCCACAACCACCCTCTGCCTTCTGCAGGCAAGCCAGTTCTGGATCCACAAGGCCAAAGCCCCTTGGATCCCATGGCCTCTCACCTTCTCAAGAAGTCTTGCATGTGGGACCTTGTCAAATGCCTTGCTGAAGTCCATGTACACCACGTCCACTGCTCTTCCTTCGTCAATGTGTTCAGTCACATTTTCGAAGAACTCAATTAAGCTCGTAAGGCACGACCTGCCTTTTACAAAACCATGTTGACTATTTCTAATCAACCTAAACTTCTCCAAATGCTCGTAAATCTTGTCCCTCAGAAGCCTCTCCATCAGCTTACCAACCACTGAGGTCAGACTCACCGGTCGGTAATTTCCAGGACTATCCCTGTTCCCTTTCTTGGGAATAGGGACCACATCCGCAATCCTCCAAAACCTCTCCCGTCTCCATCGATGACGCAAAGATCATCGCCAGGGGCTCTGCAATGACATCCCTCACCTCCCACAATAACCTGGGGTACATCCCATCTGGTCCCGGAGACTTGTCTATCTTGATAGCATTTAAAAGTTCTAACACATCCGCTTCCTTAATATCTACATACTCAATCTTTTCAGTCTGCCGCAAACTTGTAGTGCATCCTCCCAGATCACTTTATCACAATATGTTATTGATGATTTTGTGAAGAAAGAGTGCAGAAGAAATACTGTCTAAATTGCCATGGATTGCAAACAACTGATAGCAAGAAAATATTTAAAATATGCCTCTCTTCATTCTGTTGTTCAAACAGGACCACTATTTGTTAAGCTAGTATCCTGGCTGTCACAAGCAGACAGTTATAACTGTGAATGACCATCATTCCCCCATTACTCTTAACACTGACCTTCAGAAAGTCTCTTTTGAACCAAGAACGGAATCTTGCCAGACAGAAACCTGCAAAAATCACTGATATTTGACTTGGACTCAATGGATTCCACCTAATTGGGGTATTTGTTCCTGCTTTGGAATTTTTCTGACTCATTCTATCCTGTATTGACCTGTGCTGTGTTGCAATCATACCATCAGCTGATTTCTACATCTTGTAGCTCATTGGCCAGTTCCATTTTTGCTTGCCTCAAGACACAGATATTGACCATCTCTACTGCCAAGCTGATAATAGATAGGCTTGGATTTCAATTGATCAATTACTGGCTTGTTTTCATGAATTAAAAAGCACTAAAGCAGTTAGTTAATTGTTTGTCATTTGTGTTTTGTATTTTTGCAGATTGCATTGTGGATTTGAATGAATCAATTACAGGCTTATTTTTGTCAGTTACGAAACATTAAAAGACTGAAGCAGTGAGCAGTGATTTATGTACTTGTACTTTTTGGTTACTTGTGGCTTTATCCATTCATGGGACATGGCCATCACTGGCTAGTCCAGCCTTTATTGCCCATCTGTAGTTGGGCAAGGGCAGTTGAGAGTCCACAACATTGCTGTGGCTCTGGAGCCAAATGTAGTGCAGACTAGATATGGATGGCAGATTTCCTTCCTGAAGGACATTAGCAAACCAGATGAGTTTTTCCACAAGCTGATAATGGTTTCATCATGATCAGTAGATTCTTAATTTCAGATTTTTTTTTTTACTGAATTCAAATTTCACCATCTGCAGTGGCAGGATTTGAATCTGGGTCCCCAGAACATTAGCCGAGTTTCTGGATTAATAGTCTAGCGATAATGCAATTGAGCTATCACCTCCTCTGCATTGAGTTAAATTAATTAGTTACAGGCTTGTTTTCATCAGGTAAAAAGCAGTAATGTGTGTACTTTTCTGTATTTTTATGCCTTGATGAGCTGAGGTTGGATGTGGTCAGGATATCAATGATGTTAATTGGGACAAGGCTTGATATCATTTGTGGTGGGACTTGATGTTATTTCAGGGGGGCTTGACATCACTAGTGAGCAGTTCTTGACATCATCAGGATGATGCACACTGTCACAGGGATGGGGAGTGATATCATGAGAAAGCCGTGGCATGGAGGCAGAGTGCAGGGTCCCCAAAAGTGTAAGTCTGCCTCTGCACGTTCATGAAATTTGTGATACAAAGGAATTTTGAGCCAAAGGTTTGTGGGAAAACATCTAAGGAATGACGTATGCCCAAACCAAGCAAATTTCACACCTGATATTTACACCAAATAACTTCTGACAAAGAACTTCTTTATTTGCGAAATATATATTGGCCTTGGAGGGAGTACAGAGAAGGTTCACCAGGCTGATAGTGGAAATGATGGGGTTAGCTTATGAAGAGTGGTTGAATAGACTAGAAAGCTGAGGGGGATCTCATAAGATAATGAGACATATAAGATAACAAAGGGGCTAGATAGGGTAGAAGTAGAGAGATTCTTCCTGCTTAGAAAGGAAAACAAAATTAGAAGGCACAGTCTCAAAATAAAGGGGAAGGGGTGCAGGCAGGATAGAATGGAGTTGAGGAGGAACTTCTTCAAAGAGTGGTGAATCTCTGCAATTCTCTACCCATTGAAGTGGTGGAGGCGACCTTGTTAAATATTTAAGTCACAGGTAGATAGATTTCTGATAGACAAGAGAATTAAGGGTTATAGGGAGAAAGTGGGAAAGTGGAACTGATCCACTACAGATCAGCCATGATCTTACTGAATGGCAGGGCAGGCTCAAAGGGCTAGATGGCCTACTCCTGCTCCTATTTCTTATATTCTTACATGTTCTTACAGTGCATTTTTCATTTGGAATTAATTCTGGCAAATCACACCAATATCCTGAGGTGATGTCTGATCAAATTTCTTCCCTCTATGCTAGCTAAATTCCCCTGAGATTGTCACTGCTATCTGGATTAAAACAGCAACTGTGGAATAAAATGAATTCTATTTGTTTTGAAATGTATGGTGTGTATAGCAGCACTCCCTTCCCTAGCTCTGGCCAATTATAAACAACGGGAAGGAGGGCTTTAAACAAGTCAATCTCTCTCAGCTGACCTTGGTCCCTTTGTGGGATTTGCTGAAGTACAGCCCAGGGAGCATGGAAAAGAACACACATATTTACAGCTCAAAGCACAGTCAGCGTAGATTACTACCTTCAATTTGAAATTTTTTCTTTGTCACATAAATTGTAGCCAAGACCCTAAATTTAACCAACAATCATTTCAACCAACCACACAGTCTCACTTTCAACCTCTTCATAAAGTAATCTTTCATTCTATGAATAAAGCATTTAATCCCTCGATTCAATTCCAACCTGTACCCAATCACTGTTATTCAGTGTACAGACAATTCCAAGCCCCTTCCCTTCCTGTATCTCCTTTAGAGTATCCATTTTTCTGTATATGAACAGAACCCTCTCCCTGATAAGATTCTAGCCTGTTACTCCCCCTTTGTATCTGTTTTTTCTGCATGACTCTGGCAAATCAAGAAAAACACAGCAAGAACATGAAGTGCAAAAATTAAGAATAGCATTACTCCACACTTGGATAAAATATCCTTTTATAAAACATTTTTCACCAGTCATTTCAAGTAATATGTCCCCATTTCCTGTTTCACCTAATTAAATTTCTGACTACAGGCAAAAACGCACACAAAGAAGGCTAGCTGATTCTCATTGCATATGTGGATTGTACTGATTGCTTCACCATTGTAAGTGATTCCTTCAAAGATACAGCTAGCTGAAGCCATGTTTAAATCAGAACAATGCGATCTAAAGACATTGAAAAAATACAGAAATCCAGTTTTGTCATTACTAGATTCACAGTTGTAAATCAGTCCTAATTATTCATTTTCTGTAAACCTTCCAAACCCCCTTCTTTAGGCTCCAGCCTGTAAGCCACTCCCAAGGATATGTATTGTATATGTAAATCACTTGCATCTCTTAATTAGATTCCAGCCTGTAACTCACTCCTGGTTATTCATCGATTTTATAACCAACAGAATTGTGCCTAATATTAATATTACAAACTGTTTCCAGAATTTTGGACATTCCTATATTTTTTGCAAAAAAAATTTGATGAAAGGCTAAAAGCCACACAGAAAGGAAGAACAATTCTTTATATCTAATTTTTAACCACTTCAGCTTATCCCCAAATGCTTCACAGAGAATTAAGTATGTTTGGAGTGTATCAACTCACAATATAGGAAAGATGGTCTTGTTTTCATAAAAGCTGGCAGGACAAGTGGAGAAAGCAGTTAAAAACATAGTATTCTGTGTTTTATTAATAGGGGCATAGAAGAGCAAAGAGTTTACGCTGAACCTATACAAGACATTAATTAAATCTCAGTTGGAATATTGTGTACAGTTCTAGACACAACACAAAAGGGAAGATATGAAAACATTGGACAGAGACTGCAGCAGAGGTTTGCAGGAATGGTTCCAGAGATGAGAAACTTCAGTTATGGGGATAGATTGGAGATTCTACTTGGGCAGAAGAGGATTGAGAGGAGATTTGATATAAATGATGAAAATCCTGAGGAGACTGGACAGTACAGATAGGCAGAAACTGTTCCCAATCAAAAAAGAATCAAGAACAAGAGGGCATAGGATTAAAGAAGCAAATGTGATGTGAGAAAAAGCATTTTCACACAAGCGATTTGAGCCTGGAATGCACTGCATGGAAGTGTGACTGAGGCAGGTTCAATTAAAGTATTCAAGAGGTGATTAGATGATTGTTTGAATATAAACAACGTGCAGGGTTTCGAGTAAAGGCAGGAGAATAGCATAAAGCCATGATGTTTGTTTGGAGGGCTAGTACTGACATGATGGGCTAAATTATCTCCTTCTGCACCGTAACAATTCTGTGATTTTGTGAAATATAATGGGTAGCTAGCCCACCACTTTCCTTCCCAGCCCCAACACAGTTCCCATAATACAGTACACAGGAGGACGCCAAAATTGACATCACCCCTACCATTTTGAAAAAAATCATTATTAGCTAATTGAACCAAGGACAAAAAATTACAGCACAGGAATAGGTCCTTTGGCCCTCCAAGCATGCACTGACCAAGCTGCTGAAACAAACTAAAATCCCCTTCCTTTTCAGGGCCATAGTCTTCCATTCTCATCCTGTTTGTGCATTTGTCAAGAAACCCCTTAAAAGTCACTGTCGTATCTGCTTTCACTATCTTCCCCAGCAACAAGTTCCAGGAACCGTCCACCCTTTGTCTCGTACATCTGCTTTGAACATTGTACCTTGCATCTTAAACTTATGTCCCCTAGTAATTGACTCTTCCACTCTGGGAGAAAGTTTGACTATCAACTCAGTCTTGTAGGCTACTATTTGGTCACCCCTCAAATGTTGTTCTAGTGAGAATGAACCTAGTTTCTCCAATCTCTCCTCATAGCTAATGCCCTTCATACCAGGCAACATCCTGGTGAATCTTTTCTGTACCCTTCCCAAAGCCTCCACATCTTTCTGGTAATGTGGTGATCAGAATTGAACACTAATTCCAAGTGCAGCCTAAGGTTCTCTAAAGCTGCAACATGACTCAACAATTTTTAAACTCAATGTGCTGGTCGATGAAGGCAAGCATGCCATATGCCTTCTCCACCTGCATTGTACACATAATAGGTCACTGAAAGTGGCAATCAGATCCCTTTGCCTATCAATATTCTTAAGGGTTCTACCATTTACTGTATTTTTCCCCATCTGTATTAGACATGCCAAATATTTGTCCAGATTAAACCCTATCTGCCATCTCTCTAGCCAAGTCTCCAGTCAATCTATATCCTGACGGTCCTCATCACTATCTGCAATTCCACCATCCTTTCTGCAAACTTAATCAAACTAGTTACATTTTCCTCCAAATCAAATGTATATATATTACAAACAGCAAAGGTCTTAGCACTGATCCTTGAGGAACATCACTTGTTGCAGCTCTCCTTCAGAAATGCACCCTTCCACTGCCACCCTCTGTCTTTTATGATCTTACTAGTTCTATATCTATCTTGCCAGCTCACCTCTGATCCCATGTGATTTCACCTTCTGCACAGGCTGCCGTGACAGACCTTGTCAAAGGCTTTAAAGTCCACATAGACAACATCCACTGCCCTACCCTCAATCATCTTTGTCCTTTTCTCAAAAAATTTGATCAAGTTAGAGACAGACAACTCCCCCTTCACAAAACCATGTTGCCTTTTGCTAACATGTCCACTTATTTCCAAATGGGAATAAATCCTATCTCGAAAAATTCTCTCCAACAATTTCCCTACCACTGACATAAGACTCATCAGCCTATAATTATCTGGATTATCCTTGCTACCCTTCTTAAGCAAAGGAACAACATGGACTATTCTCCAATATTTTGGGACCTCCCCTGCAGCCAGAGAGGATACAAAGATTTCTTTCAAGGCCCCAACAATTTCCTCCTTTGCTTCTTTCAGTATTTTAGGGTATATACGATCAGGCCCTGGGGACTAGCCAATCTTAATGTTTTTCAAGATTTTCAATGCCTCCTCCTTTTTGATCAACATGATCAAACTATCTACACACCCTTCCCCAGACTCATCATCCACCAAGTCCTTCTCTTTGGTGAATGCTGTTGCAAAGTACTCACTTAATACCTTGCCCAGTTCCTCTGCCTCCATGAATAGATTCCCTCCCCTGTCCTTGAGTGGGTCAGTCCTCTTGCTGGCTACCCCCTTGCTCTTTAATATATGTATAAAAACCCTTGGGATTTTCCTTAATCCTGCTAGCCAATGATAACCTCTTTTTGCCCTCCTTACTCTTTGCTTAAATTTAGTCATAGAGCAATATAGCACAGAAACAGACTCTCCAGCAAACCAATCCATGCTGACCATATTCTTTCTACTTACCCCACATTTGTTTCATGTGTTCTCAACATCCTCGCCTTGACAAATGTTTCTTTTTTCTCTTTGACTAAGCTCATATCTCTTGCTATTCAAGACTCCTCAACCTTGCCACACTTATTCTTCATCCTTACATGAATGTACTCATCCTGAATTCCTATCAAAATCCACTTGAAAGCTTCCCACATGCCAGATGTTTGATTTGTCCTCAAACATCTGCCCCCAATCTATATTCTTCAGTTGCTGTCTAATATTGTAGTAATTAACCATCCCCCAATTTAGCACCTTCACTTGAGGACTACACTTATCCTTGTCCATCAGTACCTTAAAGCTCACTGAATTGCAGTCATTATTCCGAACTGCTCCGCTACCAAAATTTCAATCACCTGGCCAGGCTCTTTCCCCAATACCAGGTCTAATACGGTCCCCTTCCTAGTTGAATTATCTACGTACTGTTTCATGAAGTCTCCTAGATGTTTCTTACAAACCTAACCCCATCTATGCCCCTCGCACTAAGTGAGTCCCAATCAATATGGGGAAGTTCAACTCTCCCACCACAACAACCCTGTTACTTTTACATCTTGCCAATATCTGCTCCTTTATCTCTTCTGATTGTTGGGAGGCTGATAGTAAACTCCCAACATTGTGACTATATCTTTCCATTCCTGAACTCTACTCATATTGCATTGCTGTACGAGCCCTCTGAAGTGTCCTCCAGCAATACAGCTGTGATATTCTCTTTAACCAGTGCAATTCCCCCAGCCCTTTTACATCCCCTCTATCCCAATGAAGCATTTGTATCCTGGAATGTTAAGCTGCCAATCTTGTCCTTCCCTTAACCAAGTCTCTGTAATGGCAACAGCATCATAGTTCCAGTTACTAAATGCAAGTTCTAAGTTCATTTGTCTTACCTGTTACATTTTTCACATTGAAACAAATGCACTTCATTCCAGAGATCATTCTTGTGAACCTCCCCTGGACACTTTAAGGCCAATACATCCTTCCTTAGATACAGGGCCCAAATTGCTCTCAATTCTCCAAATGGGGTCTGACCAATACCTTACACAGCGTCAGAAGTATATCCCTACTCTTGTATTCCAGCCCTCTTCACATGAATGCTAATATTGCATTTGCCTTCTTAACTGCCGACTGAACCTGCATGTTAACACTTTGAACGAAGGGACTCCCACCACTTCCCCACATCAGTGTAAAAGATAAAGCTGAAGCATTCTTCAGCCATAATTGCCAAGTGGATAATCCATCTCTACCTTCTTCAGAGGACCCCAGCATCACAGATGTCACTCTTCAATCAGTTTGATTCACTAAGGAACGGGTGAAGGCATTGGAAACCACAATGCCTATGGGTCCTGACAATATTCTGGCAATAGTATTGAAAATCTGTGCTCCAGAACTTACTGTGCCCTGGGTCAAGCTGCTCTAATACAGTTACAACACTGGCATCCACCTGGCAGTGTGGAACATTGCTCAGATATGTCCTGTGTACAAAAAGCAGAACAAATCCCACCTAACAAAACACCACCCCATCAGTCTAATCTCAATCATCAGTAAAGTGAAGGGTCATTAACTGTAGTATTAAGAGGTACTAACTCAGCAATAACCTGCTCACTGATATTCATTTTGTGTTTTGCCAGGGTCACTCATCTCCTGACCTCATTACAGCCTTGGTTGAAACAGGAACAAAACAGCTAAATTCCAGAGGTGAGGTGAGAATGACTGCTCTTGACATCAAGACAGCATTCATCTGAGTATGGCACCAAGGAGTCCTAGCAAAACTAAAGTCAATGAGAATTGAGGAAAAACCTCCATTTCTTGATTCTTCATACCTGGCATCAAGAATGATGATTGTGGCGGTTGCAGATCAAACATTTCAGTTCTGGACATCACGCTCAGGGGAGTATTCTGGGCCCAATTACCTTTTGCTGCTTCATCATTGCCCTTCCTTCCATCATAAGGTCAGAAGTGAGGACAATTGATGATTAATTTGTGACTCCTCAAATGCCAAGGCTGTCCGTGTCTATATGGAACAAAACTAGACAATACTCAAGCTTGAGCTGACAAGTGGCAAGTAACAGTTGCGCCACACAACTGTCAGGCAATCACCATCTCCAACAAGAGAGAATTTAACTATTGCCCCTTGACATTCAATGACATTACCTCATCAAATCTCCCAATATCAACACCTGGGGGTTACTACTGATCAGAAATCAAACTAAATTACCCATATAATATTGTGGCTACAAGAGCAGGTCAGAGGCTAGGAATCCCGAGGTGATTAACTCACCTCCTGACTGCCTACAGCCTGTCTGCCATCTGCAAGTAATGGAATAATATTCAATTGCCTGGATGAGCGAAGCTTTAACAACAATCAAGAAACATCCAGGACAAATCAACTCACTTGTTTCATACCCGCTCACTCTCTCCATCACCAATGAAGACTGTCAACAGTGTGTACCATCTATAAGATGCATTATTCACCTTATGCAACATCTTCCAAACCCATTTATGCTACCATCTGGAAGGACAAGAACAGCAGACAAATGGGAACACTACCATCTTGAAGTTCCACTCCAAGTCCTTCACTCTCCTGACTTGGACATACATCACTGGATCAAATCCTGGAATCCCTCCCTAAAAGCACTGTGGCTGTCCCTACACCACAGGGACTATAGCAGATCAAGAATGTAGCTCACCACCAACAACTCAAAGGCAGTTATGGATTGATAATAATGCTCACCTCACCAGAAACACTCACCTCCCATAAAGTAGTAACCCTGTTAACATACCATGCTTCTTTACAGGAGGGAATCCAGTCAAGGGAAGCTTTTCATTTATTTAGCTGATCAATTCCTTTCTTTATCTTAAAAACTCCTTTTAGATGAGTCCTTAATCTTCTAGGGTCAGTGGAATATAATTCTAAATAAAGAGCTGAACAAGGTGTGGCAGTAATTTAAAGATTAGGATCACAAAGTGATGGCAGTTTGAAGAATGGGCACACAGAGCAGTCAGAGTTTGAAGAGCTGGAACACAGAGCAGCAGCAATTTGAAGATTGGAACCAGGGAGTTTGAAGAGCAGGAACATAGAGTTGCACTTCTAACCACATTTCCTCATCATCAAAACCACCTACTTCTATCTCCATAATACCACTTGTCTTTACTCCACCCTCTGTTGATCTGCTGTTGAAATCCTCATTCATAATTTTGTTATTTCTAGATTTGTTTATTCCTTAGCCCTCCTGTCCAGCTTTTCCCCTTGTATTCTCTGTAAACCTGTGGTTTCCCTGCATTTAAGAAAAGAGAATGGTATTTATTAAACTTAATCAGGTCTAAGAAAATTGATAAAAACACTCCAACTTTCATTTACACACACACACACACACAAAGTTCATGCACATAAATCATGAGGGCATAGATTAATTAACTTAAAGTCCAATAAATTTAAAGGATATACACTCTCAAAGGTCAGTGACTTGGCCAACTTCAGGCTAAACTTAGGGTCCTTCTGGATTTGCAAGTTTAAAAACGTAGATAGACAATTTATCTGTTCTTTTGAAAGCAGTTGCTAGGTTGAATCTTTTTCTGAATCTGTCAGTGGAACATGAAAAAAATCAAAAAAAACAACAGACAGAATTTGTAATTTACAGAGAGAGGCAAAAAAGCCTCACTCAGGTCTCTCTTTTTCTGAATCTCACCTGCTTATGCTGATCTGTAGAGAAAACAGGTGCTTAAATACATAAAGAGTTAGCTGATTTGCCATATGACCCTTTCTCCAATGGCCCAGTGACCCAAATTTGGTCATAGCTAGTAGATTCCAGTTGCCTGGCTTACATGATTAGATAATGTCAGAGCAAATTCCTTTCATGAACAGAGTTTTATTGTCTAAGTGATTACATCTAATGATTTGGCTTGACTCGGTTGAATATTCAGATGATTGGCTGGGTGCTTTGGTAATGAATTAGATGGCTCCCATTCAAACTCCTTGAAGTTAATTGTTCCCAGTGAAGCTTTGCAAATAGGTTGCATTCACTGGCTTTGGAATATTGAAGGTATGCAGCCATCTTTGATTGTGATTTCAAGTCATTGAAATATGGCTTTAGTTTTTTAAAGAATTCAATCAGTGATTTCCTGTCAGTAAATTCATGAAATCAATTTTTATGAAGCATTGTTTCATAACTAAGGAAAGAGAATAAAAACAGAAAAAAGAGGAATTGCCAAACACATAAACAATTAGAGCAAGAGGCACAGAGAAAGAGTTTGAAAGATAAAAGAGAGAGAGACTGGTGAGAGGCACAGATAGAAACAGAAATGGAATGTGACAGAAAGAGACTTGTGAGGAAGAGGGATAAAAATAGAAAAAAATGGTGAAAGGATGATATAACAGGGCAGTTAGAAGAAAAAGCAGGTGCATATTTGGATATAACCCTTTGCCAAGTCCCTTTGTATAGTTGGTAAACACAGAAGGAAAGAAAAACAATAAGCCAATCCTGTAAGAATAGGCATAAAAAGCATCTGCAGTTGTTAGGCTGTCTTTTGCACATTTATTTTTTTAAATTGCGCTGATAATATAACAGTGAGGTGAATTGGCCAGCTGAAAACTGAGTGAGCACAACCAACAGCTGAGTATTTCCTTAACAAATCATATTGAAAGGTTGTGAAACTAAATATCCATAGTCTGAGAAGAAAGTTGAACTTCAAAGAAGAAATTTGAGTATGTAAATTCAATGACAAATCAGGTATGGAAAAATAAAAAGAGGAAAAGAAAGAATGGAAAGTAAGGGAGAAAAGAGATAGAAAGATGGAGTAAAATATTTCACCCTATATTTGAAATTTTTAAAATTTCCAACAATGATTAAAGTATTATGGAATAAGATCCACACTTGTAATAATTAATTTTCAGTAGCAGAGAGGTTGATCGGTAGTATTCAGCACATTTTATGCCATTAATTGTACATATATCGAAATGGACAGGACTTCACTTTCTGCTGTGAGTTTAACTCATATGCGACATGCAAATACAGCAATATCACGCCATTCAATACTTTTTAATGGTGAGGCAGGCAATGAGATATCAGATGGAATTTTCTATTCTAGTGGCAAGCAGAAAAATTAGCATAATTCCTACTGAGGGACAGGACAACTGAACACATCGACCCCCACTCTTTAATTTATTAATTATGCATCCACAATGAGTTTGATAAATCTTGTGGTGAAGCAGACAGGGATTTGCTTATCAATGCCATTACCTCACGGGATTGATACTCCTGGCACCATATTTTAACAACACCTAGACAGACATTCACTCAATACAGGCCAGATAAAGTGTTGCACAGAGAATCAGTGCCACCGAGGACAGCCAAACCATCTGCACCATCATTTAGCAAAGCTTCCCCGGGTTTTCCTCTCCAGACTGTTCAGTAAAGGAGGTTGACACACTTTCCTCAAGGATGCGCGCAGGAGGTCCTCCCAACTGACCACACCCAGCCGAGGAGGAGGTAGCCAGGAAGGTTAGCACTCAAACAAAAAAGTATCACCTTGCAATGCCACAAAAGGATGAATAATCTGCTCTGCTCTGTTAGGATAGGTGAAATTTGGTCCACATTCATGCACTGTAAGTGTTAAAGCCCACATGACCAGCAGATGGGACATCAGAACTGAATTTCTATTAGCTGCTTTACAATCACTATCTCAAGAAGGTCTTGTAAAAATGACATTTTAATTCTTTGCTGGGGATACTTCAGCAGACACAACTGGGAAACATGCTTCTGGACTCCTCTTTCGTTCACATGCTCACAATCTATATCTTTATGCAGATTGCCCATAACAAAAGGGAGAGAGCCAAGGCTGGTGTGGGAGCACAAGAGTTGAGGACCCTTTCACTGGTCAAGAAATAGGCCGCAACGCTGGTTGGTGAGGAAAGGGATTGTTCCTGTGCAGAAGGCAAGCTTGGTCTCCACTGACAAGACAGTGAGAGTGCATCCAGTACACATCAAAAACAGTTGGACAATGACTGCGAGTTATCTTTAATGTATGGGTCTGCCTAGTCCATAACTAATTCTCTGTTCTCTCTGTTTCAGGTACCAGTAATAAAAGGAAAAGGACATCCTTGACAAGAAGTTTCAGCCCCAGCTCCCATGACTGTATCTGCAAACACCCTTAGATAAACATCCAGATACATGACCTTGGTGGAACCTGGTTCAAGTGTAGGTTAGAGTTCCCAATCTGCTGATCACCTCACAGACATGGGCCCACAATGCAGGCAGTGGGAGTCAAGATGTCTGATACCCAGAAAATTACTGGAGACTAGGCCTTTGCTAGGACTGGGTGTGATGATGAACTGCTGGAATTGGCCCTAAGAGAAATGTTAAAGACACAAAGACAGGCAGGAGAACATCAGGCAGAGACCATCAGCAGACTGGAACAAAGGACGGAAGTGTTATCCACATTCTGTCTGAAGTTGTGGCTCCATCATACAAATGCATTGAAGTCTCTATTGGAAAGTAGGTGGCTGCTTTGGAGTCTCAAGTCTTGCTGCTTCTACAGGATTTGTGCTTGGACCTGAAAAAAAATCATTCCAACCCTGGATTCTAACAATTCTAACAATGGCTAGATAGGGGGTCAGGGCAACTTGACCTCTCTCCAGGCACCCCTTCACCTCAAGAGATCTAGGAGCTGCCCAGGACAGCAAGCCAACAACCCCAGAGACATCCGCCCTGGAAACTCACAAGTGCTCTACTGCTTCAATTCCCTTCTGCTTGTGTTTCCATCAGCTCCAGCAGGTCAGGCTCTAGAGGGTGCATTGCACTGAATTAGGAGACCTTTAGGAAGTCTGTTACTACTTTTTCCAAATATCCACTTTCTTACCCACCAGGGAGTTATGAGCCTGTGGAATTTGCTAATACAGAATGCAATTGAAGCCAAGACATTGTACATTTTCAAAAAGGAACTAGGTAAAGTTTTTGTGACAAAAGGGATCAAAGGATCTGGGGGGAAAAGCAGGAACAGGTTATTGAGTTGGATATTCAGCCCTGGTCAAAATGAATGGTGGAACAGGCTCAAAGGGCCAATTGGAAGGTGGGGTCTACAAAGAACTCTGGCCACCAGATGACTCCCACTGAAGCCATTTCAGGTAACAGACTTAACAGCAAGTTGCCTTCCCTTCTGCTGTAAATATTGGGACTAGATGTACGATGGATCATGCAAAAGTTCATTGACCTCAGGTGGGAATTCCCAGCCCTGGGGCAAATGCGGTCAGAAAATCCCACACCAGATCTTCAGTCAGTGTATATACCTTTAGTTCTGTCAATTCATTTTCCATTAATCCTTCTCCAAGTATCATGGATTCAATGGATAATCCATGTGATTGAATATCCTGCGTTCATGTACCCTAATGAATTGCCATCTGGATATTTAGTTGCATTAGGTTTCACACAGTCTCATCACATTGGGTAGCCTTTATTTCCACATCTGTGATGTCAGCAAAGGCACATAATATGTGACATTGATATGCTGGCCAATACACCTGTCACCCTTAAATTTCAGGCAGACATTAATTGGTCTCAGGAGAATTTCTTATCATGTTTAGTGATTAACCTGCTGCTGTTGCACTGAAATCTGTTGTTGTTGAATGGCACAATTATTTATCGAGGCCAATGTTATAATCGCTTCTTTAAAGTATACTTTGCAATGGTATTTATTTTAGGAAACATAGAAACAGAAAATAGCAGCAGGAGTAGGCCATTTTGCCCTTCAAGTCTGCTCTACCATTCATTTTGATCATGGCTGAACATCCAACTCAGTAACCTGTTCCTGCTTTCTCCCAGATCCTTTGATCCTTTTGTCCCAAGAGTTATATCCCAGCATTTGGAAAAATGTTTTACTCTCAACTGCATTCTGTGGTACGGAATATGAGAGTGGATATTTGGAAAAAGTGGTAATGAACTTCAAACACCATTAGCTTCTATACCTTACTGCAGCTTGTTCTCTTCTCTGTGTTTAGTACTGAAAGTCACTTCATGCTTAGTCCCCAATTTGTGGGAACACATGATATCCCTAAGGTATGGATATTATGGATGCTCTTTGGAAATTATTCATCGAAGGCAGCGTTCTTTGGCAGTTGTTGAAGGCTATTTGGCTGTTCAATGAATATTAGTAATTTCGATGACCAGAAAATCAGGAACAATACAGCCAAAACTTTTGTAGCACTATTGGCCAAGCATGGCTTCCAAGTTCCCAGACCTTACACTACGATTGCTGCTGAAGCTCTCTGAGTCAATGTGCAGGAGCAGCAAAAGCCCACAGGAGTGTGATATCAAATGTTGAGGTGCCAGAGTTCTAAACCTACTATTACATTGTTTTCTGATGTATTAAACATTTGAATCCTCAAATGTCAATAAAACTACTTTTTTTAAATAAAAAATATTGGTGCCAGTAGGCATTTTACTTCAAACCATGTAAAACTTTGAATTGTTAGTCTCGAACATAGCTAGAATTTCATTATGCAACAATTTAATTATTTAATTCCACCCAATTAAAAACATGAATTACAGGAAATTTTAATAAATACTTACTGGAGGGATTACTGCTTTTCTTGATTTATATTAATATCCTATATCTCAGTGTACCAAGCACAATTTCAAAATTTGAAGATGATGTAAGAATTGGAAATATCGTGAACTGTGAGGAAGACAGCAATAGGCTTCAAAAGAATGTAGACAGGCTAATGGAATGCACAGGCATGTGGCAGATTAAACTTTAACATAGAAAAGTGTAAAGTGATACATGTTGGTCAGAAGAACTATGAAGGGTCACATAAAATAAAGGATACAAATCTAAAGGAAATGTAGGAGCAGAGGGACATGGGCATATATGTGCATAAATCATTGAAAATGGCAGGACAGGATGAAAATCAGTTAATAAATTACAAGTGTAAAAGCAAGTAAGTTATGAATGTTCATAAAACACTTGTTGAGCCTCAATGGGAAAAACGTGGAGACTTTAGAAAGGGTGCAGAAAAGATTTACGAGAATGGTTCTGAGAATGATAGATTTCAGTTATGTGCATAGATTGAAGAAATTGGGGCTGTTCTCCTTGGAGAAAAGAAGGTTGAGACGGGATTTGTTAGACATGTTCAAAATCATGAGGGGCCTGGATAGACAAATAGGAAGAAACTATTCCCATTAGGAGCAAGTTGAAAACCTTAAGGTGACATGAGAAAAGACTTCTTTACGCAACACATGTTTTGGAGCTGGAATGCACTGCCTGAGTGAGTTGTGAAGACAGAGTCAATTACATTTTTCAAAGGGGAACTGAATAATTATCTGAAGAGGAAATATTTTATAGGGCTACAGGGAATAGGACTAGCTGCCATGCTGTTGTAAAAAATTGACACAGAGACAATGTGCTGAATGGCCTCTTTCAATTCTGTAACCATTCCATGATTCTAGTATAGATTCATTCAAGGAACTTGATAAGCAGATGAGGAAAAGGAAAATGGTTATCTTGATATGATGATCAAGAAAGGTGGGAGAAGGTAGATGAGGCAGGCCTAATGGCCTGTTTCTGGGCTATAAATTTCATCTAAAACTGCTAGCAGGAAATACAAATGCCACATTACATTTAAAATTCTCAGGCTATCACAGCCAAGGGATTACCGTTCACGTGAAGACTATGTGCAGAGAGTTGTAAGTTCTGTATTTCTTTATAATCAAGGAGTTATACAGGAGGCTGTGGGCTTTTGCTGCTCCTGCACATTGACTCAGAGAGCTTCAGCAGCAATCGTAGTGTAAGGTTTGGGAACTTGGAACTAGCCTTCTGTCTGCCACCTCCTAAACTCCCCAGATTCACAGTCATATTGCAAACTCTAGACATTCTGGTCAACCTTTACCATCTAGCTTGAACTCATGGCCAAATTTGTCCTGTGCCTCACTTAATAATGCAGGATAGATCTTACTCAACATTGTCCCTGCACTAACCGTCCCTGTATCACAAGTCATACAGCATTTCATGATTGTGAGAGATTTCTCCCTGGTTTTGATTATTGCCATCAATGAGCCAAATCCTGTTTCATGTGTTGTCACAGGAAATTAGTAGCTTCAATATTTAATCTAGTGAGGATTAAAATCAAACCAATCTCATAGATTGAAAATCCAATCAAACAATTAATGGAGTGGATTCCACTGAGATCAATGGAAAGAAAATCAAGTGGGGCATATAATGGATGGCCAATCCTGGCAGCACTTTACTCCTGCTCTCCCCCCAAACTCTGCCTCCACCCCAACCCTCTCCAACTATTCCCCTCTTCCCAACACACCTTCACCTAGCACCCCTTCACCATTCCACTATGATCCCTCTCTACCCCCTACACCCCCTTCTTACTCCTCCCAACACCTCTCTCCCCACTCCCCACCCTCCACTTCCCCTCCACCTAACTCTCCCCACAGAGTGTACCAATGAATGAAATTGATCTGACAGATTAGTTTTGAAAAATCAGGACACTTATTCTGTATGTTTTTTTTTAAAGCCAATCTATCAGGTCCTACATTCTGGCTGCTCAGTATGGATAATGGGAACTCCATTTAAAACACCAAGCTCCTGACCCATAACCTCTGGGGACAGGTGTTTGGAGCCATCTGCACCCTTATCTCCTGTGGCCTGGAGAAAGATGCCAAAGTGGTGCTCTAGCATGTTCCAATAGTACTTGCTAATATCATTGAAGTGTAGGAAATGCATTAGCCAATTTGCACACAGACAGATCCTTCAAGTAGCATTGTGAAAATGATAAGGGAATCAGTTTTCTAGAAATGCTGCTTGTAGTATAAATGCTGGGGAAAATTTCTCTGCATGTCTTCAAAGAAGTACCCATGATCATCAACCACCACCTGAGAATGCAGGCAAGATGTCTGATCTGAAAAATGGTACCTTCACATGGGAATGCTCCCTTTCCTGCACTGAGAACATTAGCCTAGATTATGCACTATGTTTATTTTAAGTAGGGTTAAAAACAGCAAAACTTTCTCAGCATGGTTCCACAATGGTTAGCTGTGATTGAAAGCAGGAGCTGTCGCCTCATTACTTTGAGCTGGTGAATTTAGCAGGAGTCCTGTACTAATGATAGCTTGACTACATTCTCAAAAGTATTTTCTGCTCACTTTGCTTGAACAGCGTAGTTCAAGATTGAATGTTTCTTACTTGGTAATTACAAGTCAATTAGACAACAGCTTGCTCAGCAAACTCTGATCAATACTTCCAATGTTTCACAAAATGTGATTATTGTGCCCAGGGCCTGTTCAGTCAGTCTTACTATTAGAAATCCTGATCCTCAAGGAATGTTATGTCAACACTATGAAGTATGATGCAAATTAAACCTCAACTAACCAACTCTCCTTCCTTCCCAAAAAATACTGGTAGAATGATTTCCTCTTCAAGGGCACTTCAAGGACATATGATGGATTGGACTACATTTGTAGTTTCTTGCAGTCTTGGTCACAGCAGGAGCCATACCAAGCTGTAATACATCCAAAAAAGATGTTTTCTATGGTGCGTCCGTAAAAATTGGTGAGAGTTGAAGCAGACATGCAGAATTCCCTTCTAAGAAGCCTTCTAAAAAGTAAAGGCATTGGTAGGCTCTCTTAGTTGTTGCATTAGCATGGCTGGACTCGGAGAAGTTGCTGCTGATCTGGACACCTGGAAACTTGAAGCTGTCTGACTATTTCCACTTCAACCCCATTAATTTATTCAGGAGATGTCCACCACTACGCTTCCTGAAGTCAAAGACTATCTCTTTTGTTTTGTTGACATTGAGGGAGAGATTTTTGTTGCCACACCAATTCACCAGATCCTCTATTTCTTTCCTGTACTCCATCTCATCATTGTTTGAGATCCAAGCAACTACAGTGATGTCATGAACAAACTTGAAAATTGAGTTGGAGGGGAATGAATGAATGAAAATGACCAGATAACCAAATTTTTAGTGATGTTGTTTGCGGAATAAACATTAGCCTTGTCAAGGTTAAGTACCATCTCTTAGTAAATATTGGCAATATGAATGCCTTAAATGTAAATTCTATTAATTATCACTACTATCAATGGCATGTGCTATCAATGATAAATGCTGGCAATAATACAAGCTACTAATGATAAGTGGCAGTAATAAAGGTAAGTCTTGTCAACGGTAAATGGCATCATTGAATACTTCCAACAGTAATCAAAGATAATTTATTATTAATGACAAATGTTATCAACCATAATTACTCTCAATGGTAAATGCATTTATTGGTGAGTACTGTCAGGGATAAATTACAAAAAGAAATACCACCAACGGCAAACAGAATCAGTGCTAACTATTAGCAATAGTAAATGCTATCAATGATGAAAATTGTTAATGGTAAATGTTAACAAAGATAGATACTTACGCCTGCAAATCCTATCAGTGAAACATTAGATCAAATATGAAGTAGCTCAATGGTAAATATTATGTTGAGTGTCCTTAATGGATAATGCTATAAATGAGAAGTGCTGCTAGTTGTAAATGGGATTAAGAATATATATTGTCAAGTGGCCAATGCTAAAAAAAAACATTTTAATGGTAAATGTAATAAGTAACAAATCCATTAAATTCAAATATATAGAAAACAGCTAGGACATTTTGGCCCCACATTTCCTAGTTTTATAAATGTGGTCCATTTGGGGTAATTTTGAATGTGAACTGTAAGGCATGCACAAATCAGCTGAGACAACTGAAGGTGGTTAGTGAGGGCATAATGGGTCAAGTTTTGAATGTAAGCTGCTGAAGACTTGAGTAACTACTGCAACCAGTAACAACATTTTGGTGTATTTTACTTTAGGTTTTCATCCTGAACAGTCTTAGACTTGCTTTCAGAAGACTGCAATATTACCAGGAAATCTGGGCTTCTCACTCAACAATGAAAGCTTTTCAGAAATAGGTGTGGTATGCCCTTATCTGCGTACATATGATTGTTGCTATAATGAAAAGAGAGAAGCATCAAGAGAGGACAAAGGAAAGAAAAATGAAGCAGCGTTTCAGGGAGATGTAGCCCATCATATATTACAAACAATAAAAGCAAAATACTGCCGATGCTGAAACAGAAACAGCAAATGCTGGAAAATCTCAACAGGTCAAACAGCATCTGTGAGAGAGAATAGGGCCAACATTTCAGATCTATTCTCTATTTTTGTTGTGTAATATAACACAGACTCCGAGCTACAAGTATAGAGATAACACAGGTCCTATTGCAATTCTAATGAGATGGCATCTAATAGGAAAATACATTCAGTTTATTTATGATTTTGATAGAAATAACAAGTAGAAGGAATCCTCCTGGTACATTTATGAAGTAATTAAGAACATAATAAATAAGAGCAGGAGTAGATCAACCCTTTGAGCCTGCTCCATCATTCAATGAGATCAAGGCTGACCTAATTCAACACAATTTTCCTGTACTTTCCCCCTTTACTGATCTGATTAACTCTCCTGTCAATCAAAAATCTGTCTAACCTAGCCTTGAATGAATTCAGCGACCCAGCCACTACTGCTCTCTGTGCAAGGGAATTCTAAAAACTAATAACTGTCTGAGAGAAAAAATCTTTTTCATTTCTGTCTTAAATGGAAAAAATGCCTTTTTTCAAACTGTGTCTCCAGTTCTAGATTCTCCCATGCGAGGAAGCATCCTCTCGGCATTTATCCTGTCAGGTGCCCTCAGAAACTTATAGTTTCAAAAAGATGCCCTCTCAATCTTATGAGTATAGGCCCTCATAAGACAAGCTTTCATTCCAGAAGTCTGCCAAATGCAGTAACATCCTTTCTTTAAGTAAGGAGACCAAAACTATATAAAACACTCCAGATGGGGTCTCACCAATGCCTTGCACAACTGGGGCCAAGTCTTCTCTACTTTTATACTCCAACCCCCTGCAATAAAGCCCAATATTCCATTTACCTTCCTACTGAAGTCCATGTAAACCATATCAATGCACTAACCTCACCAATGTATTAAATTTGTTAGACAGGATCTCCCACCAACAAATCCATGCTGACTTTCTCTGATCAATCTCTGGCTTTCCAAGTTTTGATTAATCCTGTCCCTGAGAACTTTTTCCAATAATTTCCATGTCAATGGCATCAAACAGGTCTGTAGTAACTTGACTTATCCCTGCTATCCTTTTTGAATAAAGTTACCATATTAGTTATCCCCTAGTGATCTGGCAATTCACTTGTGAAGATTTAAATATCTCTGTCAGTGCTCCTGCAATCTCCTCCCTTGCCTCCCTTCGCAGCTTTATTCGGACTTGGGAATTTATGCAACTTTATACCCACTAAAACATCAAATATCTCCTCCTTAATATGCTCTAGAACTTCAGTGTCCCAACTGAAATTTCCAACTACAATATCTTTCTTCTTGGAAAAACAGGTGAAAAATATTCGTTCAGTCATCATGATCATTTTATATTCCTCCCTTCCTTTTGTAACTTGATTTTCTATTGTTCTTAGAATGTTTTCTGTCTACTACTGTGAAGGCAGATACAAAATACTTCTTTGAAGGATAAAGCAAAATCTCAGGAATGTGTAAGATTGGCATTGGTGGGTTTTCCTGCTATGTTTTTAAACTAATGGAAAAAAGAATGTAAGAGGTAGGTTTTATAACTACCACTGACAAGAATTATGCAAAAGAAAAAAATGTAAAAAATGAAAATGAAGACTCCCGTCCACACAACACCTGTCACCACAGAACATTGCCCTGGCACTACCTGGGTATGGCTGCTTTTGGAATTGCCTCAGGCATTGTCCCTGATATTATCCAGGCTAGGGTTAACGGACAGGATCCAGGATTCCCCCCTCACCCACCACTCCTGTGGCTTTTTGCAGCAGCATAGAGTCATAGAGATTTATAGCATGGGGACAGACCTTTTGGCTCAGCTTGTCCATGCCACTCTTTTTTTTAAAAATGCCTAAGCTAGTCCCAATTGCCCACATTTGGCCCATATCTCTCTGTACCCATTTTGTCCATGTAACTGTCTGAACACTCTTTAAAAGGCAGAATTGTACCCGCCTCTACTACTACCTCTGGCAGCTTGTTTCAGACGCTCACCACCCTCTGTGTAAAAAAATTGCTCCCTGGACATTTTTGTATAGCAGAGGCGGATTGCCATTGACAAGTGGAAGGATCATCTGTTCCCACTATTGTCAATAGGTTTTCTCATTGTTTGTATCCTCCGCTGCTGGTGAACATTTAGCGGGGGCTCGCCGTTGGCGGGATCAGATAATTCCATCGGTAGGAATGGCTGGAAAATTTCAAACAATATTTTGAGTCCATATGATTTCATCAGACCTAAGGAAAGCGAGAACAGTAGTGAATTTTATATTTTGTACGAGTGTCATGGATCAGGTGGAGAAAAGTAGTTCAGTAGTAGGTGTGAGTTGGGAAAGATTGGACAAAGATGTGTAGGGCACAAAACAAAGGAAGTGTTGACGGCAGTGTGAAGGACTGTAGAAGGTGATAACAGTGGCACAAAGATAAGATTGGTGAATGTGTTACAAGGAGAATATTGTTCAGAAAAAATAAAGCTTCTATTTCTCTCTCCACAGATGCTACCAGATCTATATACTTTCTCTGGCATTTTCTATTTTTATTTCATATTTCCAGCATCTGCAGTATTTTATTTTTATTCAAGAAATTTGAACTGAAGGTATCTTTATTGAATTTGCATTTGTGAAATGTTATTAAATCATATGATGATACTTTCCTCAGATTGCTGGTTAATATACTGTGTGGAGCTGAGCCAGGCAGGTTTGATTTGGGCCATGTTTTTTTCAGAAAGGCCAATGGTAGCAGTGCTACAAATGAGCACAGTGCCACTGGACTGGGTATGGCTGGGGAGGGAATCAACCAGGATCTCCACTCATGTCAGTATCTGATGGTTCCTTTATGTGAGAGATGGATGAAAATATGATTGGGCTTGGTTGTGTTTTTGCTAGGGCTGCCAATGCTGGCTGGAAATATTCTAGGAGAAATCAGCAGAAATTACATCATGCAGAGGTGGTGACATGGCATGAGTGATTGAAACGAGTTTTTCTGTTGGGGGGAAATCAAGGATGAGACAATACTCTTAAGAGTCATGCCCACCAAATGGGCACCCCACTCCAATCTGTTAGTTTCAAATAATCAACTTTTACACTAAACAGCCTGAGAAATGGGGCCTTTTTGGTCACAGTGTTCCCATTAAACTGTCCCCAACGTGTGGCTGCACAGTAGCCTGGAAGGTGCTGAGCAGATTTTGTTCTGTGCTAAATATAGAGTGTGAGCAACTGTGCAAAAATATTCAAAAATACCGCGCATTGAAGAAATTGGACATGCACAACATCAAAATGTTAAAGAGAACATATGTTTGGAGAATGCATTTTGGGAGAGGAAATGCAAACAGGCTGGCATTGTGTCTCCATCTGGCCTCATCAAAAAATCAAAAATCTTTTCAAAAGATCTAATTTCCCTTTTTTGAACACCTCCAGCAACCACTTCAAGAATGACTGCAATTGTTGACACTGCAAGCAAGGCACAGAGGACGCAGGCCCCACACATACAGTGCCAGCTACTTGCATCAAACATGGCACAGGCCAAACTAACACATTAGGGAGCTTCCTCTCTTCCCCTGTTCGCTTCGTCACTGATGTTGCAGAACACGGATGATAACACTGATACTGGCAAAAAGGAAGTAGACATGTTCCAATCTCCCAGAATGTTTTCTTCAGCCATCTACAGATCCAAGTTCAGTAGAGTCATAGCCATCCTGAGGCCATTGATTGATTATGTATCCGGGTCTCGTGAATGTTTCATCCCGTTTTCCCAAAATTCACTCTTCAAGCACACAATGTTCTCCTTAATATTTTGTTGTTGTGTATATCCAAATTCTTCAATGCGTGGTATCTTTGAATAATTTTTCAAAGCTGCTTACGCTCTATATTTAACATAGAACAAAGCCTGTTGAGCACCTTCCAATCCTTCGATCAATAGCTTCCCAATGTACTGCTAAGCAGCAGTTTAGTTCAGATATGGAAGCCTATGTGACACACAACTGCATCATCAAGCACCAAAGCAATATTTCCCAGGAAGAAGTTTGGAGGAATAATTTTCCACTGTGTTGGAGGATATGTTTTTTGGAATAAGATACCACTATAGTTTAGTTCTAATTAGGAGATTGCAATTCGCCAAAACTTCTTCAACAGCACCCCCAGACCTGTAACATCCATTCACTAAAAGGATAGGGCCTACAGGTGCAAGGACAGACTACCTTGAACTTCTCCTCCAAGTTACACATCATCCTGACTTGTACAGATATCACAGTTCATTTCTTTTCACTGTGAATTCCCTACTCATCTACATGAAAAGCATAATTCAGGAAGTTGCACCATCACCTTTTCAAAGGCAGTAAATCTCTACCTACTACATTACAAGAATGAATATAAACAAAATTAAAACATGATTACTGGTGAAATATAGATACCCTTTAGGTATCTGGCCGAATGAAAAATCATTCCATCGGAGGTTGGCTTGTTCCATTTCACATTTACGGTGATTATCAATCTAACCACATGACTACATTTTGCCAGACTAATGGGGCTAAAGCATTAGCAGTTAAATAGAACATGGGGTTGAATGGTTCATGACTAATCAATGTTTTTTTAAAATTTGATTTATTATTGTCACATGTATTAACATACAGTGAAAAGTATTGTTTCTTGTGTGATACACAGACAAAGAATACCATTCATAGAGAAGGAAACGAGACTGCAGAATGTAGTGTTACCGTCGTAAACTAGGGTGTAGCGAAAGATCAACTTAATGCAAGATAAGTCCATTCAAAAGTCTGATAGCAGCAGGGAAGAAACTGTTCTTGAGTCGGATGGTACGAGACCTCAGACTTTTGTATCTTTTTCCTGAAGGAAGAGGTGGAAGAGAGGATGCAAGGATGCGTAGAGTCCTTAGTTATGCTAGCTACTTTGGCAAGGCAGCAGGAAGTTTAGACGGAGTCAATTAATGGGAGGCTGGTTTGTGACATGGATTGGGCTACATTCACAACCTTTTGTCGTCCTTTTGTGGAGCAGAAACTATACCAAACTGTGATATAACGGGAAAGAATGCTTTCCATGACGCTTATGTAAAGATTGATGAGAGTCAGAATGATATGCCATGTTCTTTTGTTGGATCCATTGCATTTCCATTGGGTTTTCTTACTCATGACTTAGAGTATGAGGAGGAATGAGAATAAAAGGAGTGACTAATGCAAAAATAAATTTCAACATATTATTGATTAAACACAGTTAAAGACATTGCAGTTGAGCTCGTAAAGCCACTCAAGAAATTATAGATTATGATTGTTTACCAGTCAGAAAGATCAATTACCCAAGCTAACCTTAAGAAAAAGGGTGAAATTGGTCACTGGATATAACATAAAATGGTCAATAGTGAATTGATGGTCTGTTTTAAACCAGTCCAAGTTTCTTTTTGACTTTTTCAGTAGGCATAAATTAGATTCCAAATTTACGATAGGCCATTTTGCACTACGTCCGAAAACCAATTTCATTCAACATTAACAATTTGCAGTTATATAGCTCCCTTTACATAGTAAAACTTTCCAAGATAATTCACAGATGTGTTAACAGGCACCTTTGTCACTGAGACACAAAAAAGATAGCAGGAGAGATAATTGAAAGCTTGATCAAAGAAGTAGGTTTCAAGGGAAGTCTCAAAGGAGGAAAGAGAGTTATCGATTTAATAATGCTTAGGAAAAGAATTCCAAATTTTAGGGCCTAGACTGCTGAAAACATGGCTACCAATTGTGATGAAAATTGAGGACACACAACCAGAGTTGGAACGCAGGGATCTCAGAGGCTTGCGGGCTTCGAGCAAAAGTTAGATTAGAATTGGTGGGGAGGGAGTATTTGTTCTCCCAGAAAACTTGGAGTATAAATTTATCTTGAAAGTTCGTACAAAGTAATAGAAAATTTATGGATGACAATAAAAAAAAGATTGAGCAGATTGAAAACCTGACCGTCAATGCATCATTGCCTATTCCCCATTTGCTCTAAGGCTCCTTTTGTGATATAACAATTTCATAGCTCTTCTGTAACTCAAGTAATTTGACTGGATAAATATTAGCTATACAATTGTTTTATTTACTTAATATGAAACTAGTAACTGGACAGAGCAACAATTCTCCCAAGATGCGGAGTTATCTTCAACAAACACATGCTGTTATGATCACTGTTCATTCTGGGTGCTATGTTTACATTAGTAGATTGTTGCTGAGGTTAATAGAGTGCTGCACTAAGGTTGTTGCACACCAAGTTGGTAGACTGTCACTCATAAATTATAGATTGTTACTCTGAAGTTGATAGCCTGTCACATGAAGTTGGTAGATTGTTACTCTGAGCTTAGTGTACTGTTAGGCAGAAATTGAACTGTACCGACTATATAAATGTGGCTACAAAAGCAGGTCAGAAGTGGGAATTCTGTGAAAAATAACACACTTTCTGACACCCCAAACCTGTCCACCATCTTGAAGGCACAAATCTGGAGTATAATGGAATCCTGTTTACTTGTCTGGATGAGTGCAGCTCCAACAACATTGAAGAAGATTAATACTATCCAGGATTAGCCTCCCATCCACCATCTTTAACATCCACTTCCCCATTACTGATACACAGTGGCAGTAGCGTCTATCATCTGCAAGGTACGCTGCAGAATCTCACCAAGGCTTTTTAGACAGTACCTTCCAAACCCATCGCTTAGAAGGGCAAGGGCAGCAGCTACATGTGATTCCCATCACTTGCAACTTCCCCTCCAAGTCACTCATCATCCTGACTTATAATGATATCATTGTTCCTTCACTGTCACTGGATCAAATTCCTGGAACTCCCTGTACATCAGAAATGTTGGTGTTCCGACACCATGTGATCTGCTGTGTTCAATAATATAGCTTATCACCACCTTCTCAGGAGCAATTGGGTTGGGCAATAAGTACTGGGATAAACATCTTGCATCTTATTGTTTGCCCCAGTCCAACACCAGCATCTCCACATCAATAAGTACTAGTCTAGACAGCAACGCTCACATTCCAGGAAAAAATATTTTTAAAACTGTCATTCAGTGTTTGTGAACACTGGGTGCCTTTTCCTTGAAAACATGCTGCTGGACTGATGACTGAGCTCAGGGATAAACAATGACTTGCATTTCCTTACACCCTGTCAGGACCTAAAATGATACTGTGCTAGTATCAATCGTTGACCTGGAGCTAAAACCGATTAGTCTGCGCCCTCAATAACCTCAGAGTATTTATTTTAAAATGTCTGCAGGGCAGAGCCTGAGAGACACTTGCAAGTCTCATGAAAACATTGTGTGAAATCCCCAGAGGCAGTGGAGCACTGGTTGAGAATCCCTGGCATAACGGATCAGTCCGTGGGTTGGGAGGAAGAGAAATCAACCTGATTGTTGTATGTCTGCTGAAAATGGGTATCTTATTGATTAACACAAAATTATTAAATCAATCCATGGAATATGATACAGCAGGTTAATGACATCATCCCTGCTTTTGTCTAAGCTCTGAGAGTCCTCAGTTCCAAAATCAAATCATGATATCATTTTTCTATTTGGGAGTGGTGCTAATTAACACTGTGGCATGATTCCTGGGAGTTGAATATCTTCTTTTTCTGAGCATTAATCACTAACCTAACAGATTACTCAACAAGCTGATGCATCTGTTTATTTCTTGTTACTTTATTTATAAGTGTAAAATTTTTCTCTATTTGAGCTTAAATTCCAATTTAGTGCCATTTAGAAATAATTGTAGGTTGTGCCAATAGGAGTTGAATTGAGAGGACACAGACATACACATACACATACGGTTATGAGGTGATCATAGAATCCCTACAGTGCAGAATGAGGGCATTCAGCCCATTGAGTCTGCACTGACAATAACCTTACCCAGGCCCTATCCCTGTAACACCACATATTTATCTCATTAATCCTTCTTACCTACATATCCCAAACACTATGGGGCAATTTAGCGTGGCCAATCAACCCATCCTGCACATCTTTGAACTGTGGGAGGAACCAGAGCACCCAGAGGAAACCTATGCAGACATGGGGAGAATGTGCAAACTCCACACAGACAGTCACCCTAGGCTAGAATTGCACCTAGATCCTTGGAGCTGTGAGGCAGCAATGCTAACCACTGTGCCATTGTGCTGCTCAACTGCAGTTCAGATTGAATAAGTATCAATGATGTAAGCTCTCCCCCGGGACCAGAGCCCAGTAGTTTAGCACTAAATGGAAATCTGACAAAAAGCAAGGTTGTTAGGTCACTGGTGTGAGCAATAGGTTGGGATTTTCCAGAGATGGTAGAGGTCCTATCGCTAGTGAGATGGGAAGGCTGCAATGCCGCTTTTGCAGATGGTGAGACCTAGTGCCAAATGCCAAGGGAAGTAGCCAATTAAGTAGCTGCCACTGGAAAAGACAGTGGCCTGCTTCAAAAGCTGCCAGCCAAATCAGAGGACTGAGCAGTGCCACTAGGATTGGCATTGTATGAACAAAGTTAAACAAGGACTTCCTTGGGCTGGGAGATCAGTCTACTTCCAATCCCACCATCAATTAAACGCTCTCTCATTCAGGGAGCTGATTCAATGCAGCAGCCTGTAATTTACTGACACCCTTGCTTTCCACCCTATCCCCAAGGGCGGGTAAAATTCTACTCATTGGTGTAGCAAGTATAATATTTGTACTCAAGGCTAAGGTAAGTTAGTGAGGCAATGTGGAGGGAGTTCTCGTCTACCTGGTCAGGTAAAGGAAGTTTTGCATACACTTGGAGTACTGTGTCTCCTTACCTAATGAAGGTCATATTTGGAAGTAATGCAACAGGGCTTCTGTACATTGAATCTAAGGGTTCTACGTGGGGAGATTGAGTAGAATGACTCTATATTTTCTAGAGTTAAAAAGAATGAAAGGTGATATGATATCATTAAAACATTAAAATCCTTAGGGAGCATGACAGGATAGATGTTGACTGTTTCCCTAGCTGGAGATCTAGAATGAAGGATTATGATCTCAAGATAAGGGATTGATCATTTAGGATTGAGATGAGGAGAATTTTTTTCATTTGGAAATTTGTGAAGTTTTGGAATTCTTTACTCCAGGAGGCCATGGATACTCAACTGTTGAGTACATTTAAGTATAAGATTATTAGAATTTGCATCCTAAGGGAATCAGTGGGTATGAGGATAGGGCAAGAATGTAGTATTGAGATAGAAGATGAATCATGAACTTGCTGAATGGTGAAGCAGGTTTAAGGGTTGTATGCCTGACTCTTACTTTTATTTCTAATTTTTTAATGTTCTGTACCTGTCTTTAGAATGTTTGATTGGATAGGGTTTAGAAGTTGATGGTGCAGTAATGAGGCGAGTTTTACCTGGAATTGAACTTGTGTTACAGGTATTTTAGCCCCTACTGCTGCATCAATTTACATCAAGAAACACAGCATAGATTTTGGGATCAAACTTGGGGCCTCTTAGACCTGAAGTGCTAAGACACAGTTTAGCTTTTGATCAGTCGGGGGCTGAATATACTTCACCTCAATGAGCACAAAAATCACCAAAATGCTAAACAAAATCAGATGATGCACTACACATCTTAATTTAGTTGTTTAACTCCAATTATTTGTGAATGTTAAATGTTTACTGCTAAATTCTCACGTTGTTTTAATTCAATCATTGGACAATTCAAATCTTTTAGTGCAAAATTTTGATTTGAATCTGAAGCAAATAGAGAGATCAAAGAGCTCTGTAAATGCTCCCACAGCCTCTCTGTTTCTTTAAGCTTCTCCTCCTTCCTGTTACTTTTTAAAATTATCTCACGTAAAATTGATTAAGCTTTCAGTCATCTTTCCCTACATCTCTTTACGTGGCCCAGGGTCAAATTTCGTTTGATATAACTCCTGGGATTTTTTAACTTGGTAAAAGGCACCACATAAATGCAAATTGTTGTTGAATGTGAGAAATACAATTCTGGATGAAAGCATTAATAAATTGATTCATAGACCAACATTATCATAGAGGCTTCTACCAGGGACAGTGTTTGTTAATATCTGAGATACAATTGATTGATGTTTATCCACACTTGTTCATCTTTTTCTCTTTCTTTCTCCTTTTCCACAACACTTTCCAATTCATTGGTCAGTTTAGTCAGTGATTTGAGGGAGTCCAGGCCACCAAAGATGCTAGCCCTGGGCTATGGTAATCAAGGAGTGGTTGGCAATATTTCATTCTCTGTTCCCGATACCCCCCACCCCGTTTCCTTTCTGTCATTGTAATAATTCTGCTTCACTAGCTAGGTAACTAACAACTATAACATTTATTTGCATATAACTACAATTCAGAGGTTTTGCAACCTTTTGCTGTCAGTCAGCTTCCAGAATCCATCTGGCTCGGCAAGCTCAAGCTTGTTAGAATGATCCCTCACCCCAGCCCCTGATTTGTTAATCAGGTTATGTGATCTCCTCTGCAGTTTGATGCATAAAGCGGATAAACACCACATCCCTCCACTCTAAGTCTTTTATACAATTTAAAATAATTAGCTTACTCATTACAATTAGAATATCTAATACGTATATCATTCCATTATAAATTGAGTTCTCAGGTGGTTTCCAATTTCTTGTGGAGCAGTGTAACTCCTCTAACCAGGGTGCTTCCACTGGATTGTTTTCTGCAGAAACCACAAGACATCTCCTCAGGTCCTGGCAACTTAGTTCCTTCAGTTTCCATAGGGTATGACCCAGGCTGACCCAGTTCTTCATTGCTTGGATAGTCATCACTGTTTCCTGTTGGCAACATAGCGTCAGGTGTCACTACTGGCTGCTGAGATACTCTCATCCTCTTAATGATATATGCGTTAGGTTGATTGGCCATGCTAAATTCCCCTCGGGGGACTAGCAGGATGAATAGCGGTTTTTAGGATAGGGCCTGGGTGGGATTGTGGTCGGTGCAAACTTGGTGGGCCAAATGGCCTGTAGGAATTCTAACTGGTCTCCATGCATCCATGTGATCTTTTTTCTTGTGGTGTCCACTTCATAAGATAAAGGTACTTTTTTTTTAATAACGATTCCTAGGACCCAACTTGAGCTGCTTCCAAAATTTGTGACATGCATGGACTGAAAACGACTTCGCTGATTTGCCTGATGCATGATTTGTCTTTCGACTACTCTGACTGGCCTCTCCCCTCCCCGGCAAATTTGGAAACACACATCATGAAGCATGTTGATTCCAATTGCTGATGCCAAACTAAAAATTGAAACAAATGGAGAAAGCAGTGTTCCTGACTGGTGGTATATATTCCTGTAGGTTTCATTACATGATCTCCTGGCTTTAACCACTCTGCTCAGTAAAACAGCTTCCCAGCACCTCTATCTCGAATATTATGATGGCACACATAGCGCCATGGACCTGGGTTCAATTCCGACCTCAGGTCACTGTCTGAGTGGAGTTTGCACTTCCTCTGGATGCTCCAGTTTTCCTCCCATACTCCAAAGATGTATGGATTATGTTGAGTGGCCATGATAAATTGATCCTAGTGTCAGGCGATTAGCAGAATAAATATTTGACGTTACGGGAATAGGCTGGACGGGATTTTGATTGGTGCAGACTTGATGGGCTGAATGACCTTTTTCTGCTCTGCACCATAGGGATTCTATGATTCTATTCTATCATTATTTAAAATGATTTATTGAAAGTGTTGAAAGAAAATGAAACAAACACCCAATTGATTCAATGCCCCTCTGGTTTTTCTGACTTGTTTTGCTCACAGCTCTGTGTAAGGGATTAATCTTTGTTTTCTAGTGACTCTGGGTCAATCCTGGTGAGTTGACAACCCCAGAATGACACACGGTCATCGGTTGGAATTGCAACATTGATATGAGTTCATCTTTAATGAATGGTGTTGCTCTTTGTTCTCCTTCAGTAATCTAGCAGCATTTTAACTTAAGTCCTTTCCTGCTGGCATAATAAGCCTAAGCAGAATGCTGTTGATTGCTATATGCGCTAGGCTTTTTTTTCAAACAGATCACCTCATCATTTGAAAATTTGAAGAAAATTATTGCAAAACCAGAATCTTTCATCAGCAGTCTAACTTACCCACTATACCCTCGAAGTTCCTGCCTTTCACACAAATGTAACATATCCTATTTCACACCAAGTCCCACCCACTCATCACCTCTGTAATTGGTGACACTGGATCCTGATTAAAAATTCCTCTGTTATCATGTCCCTCCCTATCTTTGATCCAGACCTACCACTGTCTGCACTTCCCCAATTCAGGCCTCTCACACACTCCCAATTGTCATCATTGCTCTCTAGGCAGCTGTATCTTCAGCTGTATCATATGTTCACACATAGAGAAGGATCATATATCATGTTCTCGCTGTCTCTCAGCATGATTTTCATGCTATGAGTCCATACTCAGAGTTCATGTGCACTGTTGTCAACCCAACTTTGGTTTTCATTCGCAGTGCACCTCTGCTAAGCTCACCAATAGGTGGGAGCACCTTATAGAGTCATAGAGGTTTACAGTACAGAAAGTGGCCCTTCGGCCCAACTTGTCCATGCCACCTCAAGGTGACAAGCTCAGCGTTTTACAGCCGTGTTTTTTTGTGGACTCAGCTCCATTTACCCACCTGCTTGCCATAACCCTTAATTCCTTTACTGTTCAAAAATTTATTTATCCTTGCCTTAAAAACATTCAATGAGGTAGCCTCAATTACTTCACTGGGCAGGGAATTCCACAGATTGTGTGAAGAAGTTCCCTTTAATTCCAGAATTTTATTGAATTCAAACTTCACCATCTGCCCTGGTGGGATTCAAACTTTAGAGTTTTAACCTGGGTCACTGGATTACTGGTCCAGTGACAACACCACAATACTACTACCTTCCCAAACCAAGCATTGGAGGAGCACACCACAGAAATCCTAAAGCTGCGATTCTGATATGTGGACAGATCTGACAGCGACTTCAAGTACAGGTCCCAGCATGTCTTAAAGATCATAAGAACATAACATAAGAACATAAGAACTAGGAGCAGGAGTAGGCCATTTTGCTCCTTGAGCCTGCTCTGCCATTCAGTCCTTGAGTGTCTCTCATCTGCAGTTGTGTGTCTTGCCAGAATAAATCTCTCCTCCCAAACTAGAGATGCAGTGCTCTGCGTCCTCTCACCTGAGTACTCGCCAAGGTCACTGGTGCTAATGGTTGTTTATAGCGAATAATAGAGGTTTTGAGCCTGTACATATGGTTGCTTTAGTGTAGCAATTTGGAGGGGAGCAATAGAAAAGGAGCAATGATGTGCAGAAGCTGAAGTGTGCTCTTTGTTAGCAATGTCACATGCCTTTGAGGTTTCATGGTTTGAGTGCATTTTGGACTTGGCAAGGGCTAAATCTGGCCATGAGGGCACAATATCTGTGTTAAAGCAGAGGCATTTTAAATCTGGCAGCCAAATGTTCAACATTGTCATTGTCAGGTGGTCCACATCCAATTAAGTGGAGATAAATGCAGCCCAGGATCCCTAACTGAGAGTGCCATTTGTCAATGTGATTTGGAAAAATGCAGCACAGATAATTGAGTCATCTCTAAATGTATTCACAGCTGTAGAACATCATTGGCAACCACTGATGTTACACAGAGTGCGTAGTTCCATTGATTGAGATGGATTTTCTTGAGGAACTTTGTCACTGAAGGCATACATCTACAAGACCACTGAGGATTATGCAATAGCACATGGCTCTTGTAGGATGTTAATGCGATCAGAATGCTGGAGAGATGCTTGTAAAGGCAGCACCTTCCAATGTCTAATGCTGGGACACCCTCCTCCAGTTAGCACCTCATCTCACCAAGGTCTACAAACATAGACAGGGATCATGGGTAGAGGTGGGAACATCGGGGTGGCGGTGCAGGCTCGTCGGGCCGAAGGGCCTGTTTCCCGTGCTGTTCTGTTCTTTGTTCTTTGACACATGCTGCTGAGAGTTCATCATCCTTCAAAGGATGAGACCAATGTGAGCCTGATGTGTAACTATTCACTTATACATTGACAGTACAATATAAGAGCAAAAATAAGAGGATTAAACTGACCTATGTTGGAAAGCACTTGTCTGAGAAGGTACTCACTACTTGTCATCCTCTTGGTGGCTATCGGTGTCTCATGCGCACACTTGCCTCATTTGGCCAATATTTTGACATTTTCCTTTGCAGCCTTGGCATCCTCAAGCTCTTCATCCTGATCGCCTTCAAGGTCCTCCTCATCAAAGGAGATGTGCAGCTCTCCCGTCTCATCATTTGACAAGTCCTCCTGCTGCCCCCTCCCCCCATTTGCAGCTGTGCAATGTGCAGCGAGTCATGAGGTTAAAATCTTTTGAAGCCGATAGACCGGGCAAACGGTTCTCCTTCTAGGTTCAAAGCCGATGATATTCAGGTCCCAAGGAATCAAATCACTCTGTCAGATTCAGATCTGATGTTTTCTGTCTATGATTTCTCCTCATCTAATGTTGGAAATGGGAGGAACTTTGAGTCTGTCTGAAGCTCAGTCTTCATTCAGAGAGAGAGAAAGCAGCAGCAGCTTTTCAGAACAGGAATGAGCAGCTGAACAAGCTCATCGCTCCAGCGAGATTATGTTGCAGCTGTTTAAGATGCTGGTGAGGCTATATCTGGAGTACTATGTATAGTTTTGGGCTCCTCATTTGAGAAAGGATATAGTGGCATTGGAGAGGGTGCAGAGGAGATTCACTAGGTTGATTCCAGGATTGAGAGGCTTGGCTTATGAGGAAAGACTGAGTAGTCTGGGGCTATACTCATTGAAATTCAGAAGAATGAGGGGATATCTTATAGAAGCGTAAGATTATAAAACAAATAGATAAGATAGAAGCAGCAAAGTTGATTCCACTAATGGGTAAAACTAGAACTAGGGGGCATAGCCTCAAAATAAGGGGAAACAGATTTAGGACTGAGTTGAGGAGAAATTTCTTCACACAAAAAGTTGTGAATCTGTGGAATTCCCTGCCCCGTGAGAAGTTTTTAAGGCAAGGATAGATAAATGTTTGGATAGTAAAAGAATTAAGGGTTATGGTGAGTGAGCAGGTAAGTGGAGATGAGTCCATAAAATGATCAGCCATGATCTTATTGAATGGCAGAACAGGCTAGAGGGGTCAGATGGCCTACTTCTGCTCCTAGTTCTTATGTTCTTATGTTATGTTCTTATGATCTTTGAGACACACAGGAGCCTGTACTTGTAGTCATCACCAGATCTATCCACATATCAGAATTACACCTTTAGGATTTCTATGGTATGTTCCTTCAATGCTTGATTTGGGGAGATAGCAGTGTTGTGGTATTGTCACTGGACCAGTAATCCAGGGACCCAGGTTAAAACTCTAGAGTTTGAAACTCACCATGGCAGATGGTGAAATTTGAATTCAATAAAATTCTGGGCCATAAAGTCACTGTTGATTGTCAGAAAAATCCATCTGGTTCGCTAATGTCCACTAGGAAAGGAAATCTGCCATTTTTACCTAATTCAGCCTACATGTGACTCCAGTCCACAAGAATGTGGTTAACTCTTAACTGTTCCCTAAATGGCCTAGCAAGCCATTCAGTTCAAGGACAATTAAGGGTGGGCAATAAATGTTGACCTAGCCAATGACGCCAATCCCATGAATGAATAAAAAATAGCAGCATGAGCCAAGTTGTATCTTCTCTGCAGGAATTGAAGCTGCTGCCCATTAGCCATTTCCTTTACAGGTAACCTTGTCACTGAGGAACAACTGAATCCTATGTGGTTTCTCAAAGATGTCCGGGATGTACGATCTACTCAAGCAGTATGAGCCAAGGTCACTTCCTCTATATTTGGTATAAACCTGCACATAAGTTTCTTATGATCATGGACCAGCTGCCCACTAAGCAAAAGGTAGCCTTTCTGAGTTATGTATTTCAGTGCCTGTTGCCAGGGAGCTTTTATAGCCACATAACTGCAGTTGATGGCACCCTAAGTCTGTGGCAATCCAGTATTCTAGGCAAAACCCAGTTCTCTGGCATCCTGGCTTGCATGTTCTCTGTCAAAGTTGACGTAACTGTGAGCCTTGGCAAAAACAACACCAGTGACGTCATGAATCTATTTGTGCATGAACATTAAATCCCGCAGAGTTACCCAGTGAAGCCCTGGAAGGAACCATAGGCTTATAAGTCCAGGGCAGCTGTCAGTTTCACAGCCATTGGCCATGGATATCCTCTTTATCCCCGTGGTGCCAATTCCTGGAAAATATGGCAAATGTGAGTCACCAGATCCCTGGACATGTGGAGCTGTCAGTGATACAGATTCTGTTCATCCAAAATAAGACATATGAGTTCTCTACATTCTGGTTCTTGTGAGACATCTATGCACAACATTCTCTCCGAGCCTCGTCCCCTGTGTCGGGAAGAAGCTCTGTTGGCCTCTACAATATTAATGAGAAGCAGACAAGTGTCAGCATTAGACTCCAAAGGACCACTTTTTGTCAATGTCTTGTTCATGAATGTGGCTACAAGTGCTTTGCTTCCATGTTGAACAACCCCCTGAAATGATGGCCAGAGTGGGGTGTGCTTCAAGTTATTTTCTCTTCTACCCCTCCTCCTCTCCCACCAACATGATCAAGTACTATGACATTGTTTTCAACCCAAGTGTTGGGGACCTCAGTCCCTGGACTCTAATACTATACTCTTGGGAATAACCACGAGGGCAAATATTCAAGAAATTAAATTATTTGTGGAGGCTTGAGGCTTCTCTCCAGTGAATCATCCACTGCCAAATTTCTAACAGACTTCTGGAGCTTCACCCAATTACTCTGGAGTTCATTATTACTCCGCAGAATTTTTATGCTGTAAATGAGGGGTTAAAGCAAGGAGATCAATTAGTGCCATTTTGCAGAATTAACTTTGCATGATTGGACATCACTGCTTTATCTTTCTGATTCCCTGCACTGTCATTGAAAGGTTCCTAACATAGTTAGCTGTCCCTCTCTCTTCATTTGGAATGCACCATTCATTTGGGTGCTCCTTTACTCAGCCCTTGTAGTGCATGCACCTGCCCTTTAATCCACTTGCAGAACCCTCAATAGCAGAGCTTGTAGCCATTTTAATTTTATACTGTGCCATCACTGGTGCTCTGGTTTCCTCCCACATCCCAAAGATGTGCTATTAGGCTGATTAGCAGAACAAATTCTCCCTAAATTGTCTCAAATTTGGTTTCGATCCATAGATCTATAAGCATAGACAGGGATCATGGGTAGAAGTGGGAACATCGGGGTGGCGGCGGGGGCTTGTTGGGCTGAAGGGCCTGTTTCCCGTGCTGTTTTGTTCTTTGTTCTTTGTTCATTGTAAATTGGCAGATGGTGGTGCAGAACTCTGACTTCCAGACCAGCTTGGACCCTCCCTGTCTGAGTGTGAAAACCCTCCCATCATCCTGGAGAAGCTTAATTATCAGGTTTCCCTCCTTCGTTTACCTCTTAATCCACCCCAGTATTCCTTAATCCCTTGTGCTTAAGAACAAAACAGCACGGGAAACAGGACCTTCGGCCCAACGAGCCCACGCCGCCACCCCAATGTTCCCACCTCTACTCGCGATCCCTGTCCATGTTTATAGATCTATGGATTAAAAACCAAATTTGAGACAATTTAGGGAGAATTTGTTTTGCCAATTAGCTTAAGAGCACATCTTTGGGATGTGGGAGGAAACTGGAGCTCCCGGAGAAAACCCACGCAAGTACGGGGAGAATGTGCAAACTCCCACAGACACAGGCCTAAATCCATGTATCTGCATAGCACAGCGATAGTCACTGAGCTGTCGTGTTTCCCATCAGATGGTCCAGGTCAAGCATACACTAACAACATGAAGCAGTAGGATACTCTCGAAAAAGATCCAAGAGCAGTCCTCTCACGACCCATCGCGTGTATGCCCCTCGTTAGACAACAAGGTGGACCAAAGCACCTGTAGGATAAAAACAAGTACATCAATATCATCATCTATTTACACACTTCCCAGGGACTCCCAAGGCTCATGATCCCTATTTTAAATCAGTTTTCTATACCCCTCCATTCCCATTCTGTTCATGTGCCCATCTAAGTATTTCTTAAATAACTCCAGAGTACCTGCCTCCACCACTTTACTTGGCAGCGCATTCCATACCCCCACCACCCTCTGTGTGAAAAAACTCCCTCTAGCATCCAAATTATACCTTACCCCCCTCACCCTAAGCCCGTGACCCCTCGTGCTACTTGAGTCCATCCTAGGAAAAAGCTTAACCCTGTTTACTCTATCTATCCCCTTCATAATCTTGTACACCTCTATCAGATCTCCTCTAAGTCTACGTCTTTCTAAGGAAAACAGTCCCAATTTGCCTAACCTCTCCTCGTAACTCAGACCTTCCATACCAGGCAGCATCCTGGTAAACCTCCTCTGCACTCTCTCCAGAGTCTCCACGTCCTTCCGGTAGTAAGGCGACCAGAACTGGACGCAGTATTCCAAATGAGGTCTAACCAGCGTTTTATACAACTGCAACATTAAAGGCCAGCTCTTGTACTCTATATCCCTTCCTATAAAGGCTAACATACTATATGCTTTCTTCACAACCTTCTCCACTTGCTCTGCCACCTTCAGAGACTTGTTCACCTGCACCCCCAGGTCCCTCTGCATTTCTATACTCTTAATAGGTCTACCCTTTATCATATACCTCCCCCCTACATTCTTTCTCCCGAAATGCGTCACCTCACATTTATTAGGATTGAATTCCATCTGCCATCTGTCTGCCCAAGCTACCAGCCTATCTATGTCCTGCTGCATCGCCTGACAATGCTCCTCACTATCCTCAAGTCCAGCCATCTTTGTATCATCTGCAAACTTGCTGATCACTCCACTTACTCCCTCTTCCAAATCATTTATATATATTACAAATAGAAGAGGTCCCAGTACCGAGTCCTGCGGCACACCATTAGTGACCGACCTCCAGCTAGAGAAACACCCTTCCACTATTACTCTCTGTCGCCTATTACCAAGCCAGTTACTTATCCATCTAGCTACCTGTCCTTGCAACACTCTTACTTGGCACTCATCCTATCTCTAAGAATCCCCTCCAACAGCTTTCCTACCACTGATGTCAAACTCACCGGCCTATAATTTCCAGGGTTATCCCTACTACCCTTTTTAAACAACGGTACAACATTAGCTATTCTCCAGTCCTCTGGGGCCTCACCTGTGTCCAAGGAAGAGACAAATATTTGCATCAGAGGCCCAGCAATTTCACCTCGCACCTCCCTGAGCAGTCTGGGATAAATGCCATCAGGCCCAGGAGATTTATCAGTTTTAATGCTACCTAGAAGCTCTAACACTTCCTTCTTCGGTATGGATATTTCCCTCAACTGGTCCACAGCTCCCTCAGAGACAGAAGCTGTCAACAAGCCCCTCTCCTTCGTGAATACCGACGCAAAGTATTCATTCAGGATCTCCGCCATTCCCTCGGGCTCTAAGCACAGTTCCCCTCCTCTGTCCCTAAGAGGTCCGATTTTTCCTCTAACCACCCTTTTATTCCTAACATAGGAATAAAAAGCCTTTGGGTTTTCCTTAATCCTATCCACCAAAATCATTTCATGCCCCCTTTTTGCCCTTCTAACTCCCTGTTTGAGCTCCCTCCTACTCTCTCTATATTCCTTCAATGCTGTCTCGGTTCCCAGCTGCTTCGACCTATCATATGCTTCTCTTTTCTTCCTAACCAAGTCCTCAATATCCCTAGTAATCCATGGCTCTCTAATCCTACCTTTCCCATCTTTCCTCTTGGCTGGCACGTACTTATCTTGCAACATTTTCAGTATTCCCTTGAAAGAGTCCCACATGCCTAGTGTGGACTTACCCTCAAAGAACCATTCCCAATCAGTTTCCTTAAGTTTCTGCCTAATTCGACCGTAGTTAGCCTTCCCCCAATTCAGCACCCTGCCCCTAGGGCAACAAGCATCCTTTTCCATCTGTATCCTAAAGTAGACAGAATTGTGGTCACTGTTAGCCACATGTTCCCCCACTACAACATCAACCACCTGCCCTGGCTCATTACTCAGAACTAAATCCAATATAGCCCCTTCTCTAGTCGGGCTAGCCACATACTGTTCCAATGATCCTTCCAGTACACATTTTACAAATTCCTGCCCATCCAAACCCCCAGCTCTAGGTACTTTCCAATCCACCCTAGGGAGATTAAAATCTCCCACTATAACGACTCTGTTCTTTCTGCACCTATCCAAAATGTCTTTACATATGCCTTCTTCAACTGCCCATGGGCTGTTGGGTGGCCTATAATACACCCCTAGCATAGTAATCGCTCCCTTTCTATTCCTCAACTCCACCCACAGCGACTCCACTCCTAACTCCTTTGTATTGTCCTCCCTCTGCACCGTCGTGATGCTCTCCTTAACTAACAACGCCACTCCCCCACCTCTTCTGGACCCTCCTCTGTCTTGCCTGAAACACTTATATCCAGGAATGTTCAGTTGCCACTGCTCCCCCTCCTTTAACCACGTCTCTGTCACTGCAACCACATCCAAGTTCCTCGCAAACATTAAGGCCCTAAGTTCATCCGTTTTTCCCGTTATGCTCCTCGCATTGAAACAGACACACTCCAGATCTCCAAGACCACTTGGAACCTCCTTCTCCCCGGTGCATCTCTTCTCGTCCAAGCTTACTCTATCTCCCATCTCGCTCTCTACCAAGCTATCGGTCTCATCCCCTCCCCCCCTCCATATTAGTTTAAATCCTGCCGAAACACTCCAGCTAACCTCCCAGCTAAGATATTCACACCCTTCCCATTCAAGTGTTCCCCATCCCTTCTATACAGGTGCCCTTCTTTCACAAAGACTTCCCAGTTATCCACAAATATGAAACCCTCTGCCCTACACCAGTCCTTCAGCTACGCATTCAGCTGTAGGATCTCATTTCTCCTGGCTTCGCTATTACCCACGCCTGGAAACAGACCTGAGATCACCACCCTCGAGGCCCTGCTCTTCAGCCTACCCCCCCAACTCCCTGAACTGCCTTCTTATATCCTCCCTGCTCTTCCTTCCTACATCCTTATCTCCTACGTGAATAATCACATCCGCCTGGACCCCCTCACCCTTCAAAATGTCCTCTACCCTGTCCGACACATCTTGCATCCCTGCTCCAGGGAGGCAAACTACCATCCTGGAGTCCCGCCTTGGACCACAGAAGCGCCTATCTATTCCTTTGACCCTCCCATCCCCCACACTATCTCCCTTTTAGCTCCTTTCCTCCCCTTTGAGGTACTCTGGTCCTCATGCTTTGCCTTTTTTAACCCTCTGCCCTCGATATTTTGGGGGGCTGCTACAGGGGAAGTCTTTGGACTGTCTCCCCTCACCTTTTTCCCCTTCCTGACAGTAATCCACCTGTAAGGGTCAGGTTCCCCCCCCTTAGGCTCCGGGTCTGCCACCCTACTCTGCCTCCCTTCCATGATTGCCTCTTCTGGGTTCAAATCTGTTATTTTAGCTCCTGAACATTTTGAAGCGAATATGCCTATAGCCCACATGAACTTCACCCATCCCCATCTTGAGGCTACTTATACTGTTCAACGTGAACTATCAACCCACCACACACACACACACTCCCTTCCCTGTCACGTGTTAGTGCAATTTTTCTCACTCAGGTCCTGCAGTATGGTATGGCTTCTACTTTTGTTTGAGGCCACTAGCTCCCCTTCCTATTACACCCAGTACAGACCTGGCTCTGCAGTGCATGCTAAGTTCCCCGCTCCCCCTCAACCTCACCACTTGTCTGGTAGGTTGAGACTTGTCTGTGACAATCCCCCAAAAACAGAATGGTCCTGCCATGTGCACAGCATGATATAAGGTAGATAAACTAACCTCATAGTGCAGATCACCAAGTGCCAGTCAGTTATGTACCAATATATCTTTCTAATCGCTCACTGACATGCTTGGATGATCTAGAATTGGGGTTGATTCGGTGGGGAGACCTTATAATGAGATTCAAAAATATTGAAATGATGTTTCTAAAGTGCTGCAGTGGGAAACACGATCCACTATTGATTGTGTGGAGCACAAAATCACCACGCGGTTTTATGATGATGTAAAATCAATTTTTGGCCTTCTCATGATAATTTCAGCACTCACCCACCATGGTGCCCACTGCATATAGGAGCAGAAAGTCCTGACCTTATAACATTCAAATAGACAAACCTCTAGACTTCTCAGTGACGCACCAAGCAGCTTACTATCCTTTTCTGTCTTCAATCACGATACTTGAGAAAACCCTTTGACTGAGCTTCTGTCCTAATATCTTCTTTTGAGGCTCAGTGTATGGGCTTGAGTTATTTACATTCTTGTTAAGTTCCTATAAACACTTTGGCATACCTTGATATATTAAAGGCACTATATAAATGTAAGTTGTTGCTACTGGTGCTCAGACAGACTGCAAAGCAGTTAATTCTCACAGAATTTTTAGATGTGCCAGAAACAGCCAAGCTTGCCAGGCCCTATGACTTAGCCTTGTTCTTATAAACCTTTAAATAAGAGAGGGGGAAAAAAGTAAATTTGGAGGGGAAAGTTCAGCCAAGATTCCAGTTATTTCTTGTTACAAAAAGTACGTGTGCGTGTAGGATCTGCTGTGATGCCCATTGTGGCCAAATAGACTAATACTATTAATTATTTAATTAATGGCAGAAAGACCACAGGGAAAGGCACTGATAGTGGGCAGCACCAAAGGAAAGGTACCCCAGTAGAACCAGCAATATCATGGGCAGTAGGGACAGGTATTGGAGTTTGATGAAAGAAGAAATAAACGAACAGGACACGAAACAAAGAATAAGTAGCTTTCTAACCATCCTGTCAGAGCTACTAAAGGGACCTGTGGTTTTCTATGTGACAAGACAGCAGAAATATGCACAAGTTTCAGCAAGTAACAGGAAATGTGCCATTACCTGAAAGCTCAACAGATAATAAACTGTCCCTTAAAGGAAACCTGCCTTGCTTACTCTGTGTGAGCTATTCTTGACTCCAGTCCCACTGCAATGTGACTCATTCTTAACTGCCCTCTGAAAGGCTTAATAAGCCAATCAGCTGTGTCAGCAGGCCAGGAAGTTCCACTACCACTTTGGATTGTTGGCCTTGATGATGATATCCATATCTTGAAAATGAAAGATTACTAGCTACAAGCATACTTGTCTTTGAAACCAAATACATACTTCCTGAAGAAGGATTTGAGTGCAGGGAACCTTAGGGAGTAATTTAATTGTTATTTGCTATTCGGTTTTGCCTATCCTCTCCTGAAGGCAGGGATTCTTCCTGGATAATAGTATGCAGCTCACTGTTAATTCGAGTGGCCAATCCTCATGCCTTTGAGTCTGGACCATAATGTGTCAGCAGGTTATTCTACTACGTGGGGCATTGTGCTGAAATTGATCTTTTCCTCCATGGCAAAGGCAAAGGATTTTTGACTATGTTAAATTAGATATATGCTCACCCCAGCAAGGCCTGTTACAGTTCATTGTTTCTCAAGGCACAGAACATTGTATATTACAGTCTGAGAAACACATTTCGCTTTCTTTAGACTTAGATGCCATTTAATTCAGCTTGGTCAGCTAGGCAGCTTGTTTGTATCTGAAGAGATTCAGACATACCTTTGAACTTATTGTAAATGGTTGCTGTACTCATGGGAACAAATATCCTCTATAATTGATGGACTAAAATTGCTGACCAATCCATTCCCACAATGATCATTTTGAACAGTCTATGTTCCTACGTATTATCAAAAGGATTATAAATGATAATTTGTGGCTAACATTCTAAAGTAATCGGGGGGGTGGGGAGAAAACTATCGCGAGTAACCATATTAGAATCAAACTATTGCATTTTAATTTGTGGTTAGTTTTCACCAAAGCATTAATGCAGGAAATACACTTGATTGGTTGATACTTTTGTTTTGAGCAGAACATTAAAACTTTGAAAATGTGTTGTTTGTACTGAGTTCTGTTTCATGTTCTTTTAAGGATTGGATTGAGTTATCAGCTATGATTCAATGAGTAGTAGTTTCACCCCTGAGTCAGAAAGTTATAGGTTCAAAAGTTGTGAGCGCAGAAATAAGGTTGAGAATGCAAATGCAAAACTAAGGCATAGTTCCCCTCTCCTTGTGGAAATGTCATGGCCAGAATGATACATAGCACTCCCAGTCTATCAACATAGTGGCCATAATAGTGGCCATATCTGATATCTGGAAGCTCATGTGTCTGTGACTGATAATTAAACTGGGACCTTTTGATCTGTTCATATTGGGCGTGACTTCTCGCTTTAAGGCCCTGAAGGAGAAAGGTTCAATTTCTGACAATTTGAGGAGATGGTAGCTGCTCACACATTCTTGACAAGATCATCATCAAATGCATCTGTTATTAGTTAGGCCTCCCTTTATGGCTTCCATATTAGACCTTATCTCTTTTGCCAGGTCCTTGCTGAGTGATTTTAGTCCCGATCACATTCATTCATTGCTTGACATATCCTTTCTTTTGTTTGTCGTGAGTCAGGAAGCAGCTTACACTGATGCCAATCACAAGCTCCTGTCTGCATCACGGTCGATTAGTCTGAAAGGCCTCCATCTGCTGGTGAGTCCTGGACTTGGCACTGAAAGCCTCTGTTGAAAAATGGCAGGTGTTTTTTTTCTTCAGAGTGACCTTCATGTCTGACTCTTGACCGTGCTTAGCATCCCAGTAAAAGCTATTGCCTTCAAGATGGGATGGGGGTGGGTAGAATGAATAGGATTTGAAAGATATTTTCTCCTATTACATCATAGCAAGCAGAATTCAATACGCAACCGCATTGGCCCAAAGTTGCAGACGTCTGTGTACTTTGACAGAGATTGAATTGTCAGAGGTTCTCTTGAGTATTGGTGTCCTTTCCAGCTGTGCTCAATGTCTGTGAGCTGCTGTGTTTTAATGAGGCACATTAGTCTTTTTTTAAAGTTATTCAAGGGCAGTATTCATTGCTCACCCCTAGTCTTTCTGAGATTATTCTTTGCAGCAGTTTGATGAAATTGAGTGTTGTGCTAAGCACAACTGTCCCTTAAAGGAAACCTCCTTGTTTACTCTGTGTATTCATAGGGAAAGTTGGAGTCAACCTCATTTGGTTTGAGGACTACAGCCATATGTAGACCAGATCAAGTAAGGTTGACAGCATGTTTCCTTCCCAAAGTACAGTATTGAACAAGTTGGATTCTAGCCACAGTCTTACAACTTCATGGTCACTGATAACTTAGAGCAAAACAAGGAGATACTCTAAATTCAATTATAATTCCTAGTCCATAAAACACTTTTACTGACTCGGGCTTTTTAAAAAAGTCTCAAACTGCCCTGATATGGTTTGGACTGGTGTACTTGAATTACTCCAATAACATAACCTGTCACACTGTCCTTTCAAATACTTTTGAAACATCCATTATACTCAGCAATCTTTGTGACTCTGATTAAAATTGCAGCAGTTTTTGGAGTTGGTATTGATATGGATAGAACACATCTGGCTTCCCTCATTCTGAGCTCATTACTCGGCCAGAGATTTGTAGACTAGATTTTGACTTTCTGTGAAAGTATAGAATGGGTCATCACTAGGGAAGTGGTACTGAGCAAATGTTGGAACTTCAGTCTGACAAGATTCTGGGTCCAGATGGATTTCATTCCAGGGTCTTATACAAAATGGCTAGTGAGACAATTGATGGGTGGTTTTAACTTTCCAAAATTCACTAGATTTGGGGAAGGTTCCATTAGATTGGAAAATAATATGACTCCTTTATTCAAAAACAGAAGAGAGAAATCATGAAACTGTAGGCCAGTTGGTTTGACATCTGTTATAGGGAAAATATTAGAAGCTGTAGGGCAGCATGTAGCATAGTAGTTAGCACTGCTACCTCACTGCGCCAGTGACCCGGGTTCAATTCCGGCCTTGGATGACTGTCTGTGTGATCTTTGCACATTCTCCCTATGTCTGTGTAGGTTTCCCCTGGATGCTCCAATTTTTCTCCCACAGTAGAAAGATGTATAGGTTAGGTAGATTGGCCATGCTAAATTGTCCCTTAGTGTCCAAAGATGTGTAAGTCAGATGGGTTAGCTGTGGTAAATCTGTGGGGTTACAGGACTAGAATGGAGAGAACAGCATTACAGGAATGTTCTTTTGGAGAGTTGATGCAGACTTGATGGGCCAAATGGCCTCTTTCTGCACTGTAGGGATTCTATTACTAAAGACTTGGGCACTTAAAAACATTCAAGATGATCAGGCAGAATCAACATGGTTTTGTGAAAGGGAAATCATGGTTAACCAATTTATTGGAGTTATTTGAAGAATTAACATTTGTGAATAAGGGGAACCAATGGACATACTGTACTTAGATCTTCAGAAGACACTTCATAAGGTTATTGTGGAAAATTAAAGTTCATGATGTAAGAGTTAACATATTGGCATGGTTAGAAGATTGACTAAGTAAAGGAAACAGATAGTGGGCATAAATAGGTTGTTTTCTAGTTTGCATTGAGTGGTGTGCATGGGCATCAGTGCTTGGGCTGCAACACTTTACTACTTATATAAATGAATTGGACAAAGGGATGAAAGGCATGGTTGCAAAATTTGCTGTTAGCACAAAGTTAGGTAGGAAAGTAAGCTGTGAAGAGGACATAAGGAGGCTACAAAATTATATAGATAAGTTAGGTGAGTGGGCAAAGATCTGGCAAATAGAGTATAATGTGGAAAAATATAAAATTTTCCATTTTGGCTGGATGAGCAACAAAGAAGCATACTATCTAAATGGTAAGAGATTGCAGAGCTGTGTCCTCCTGCATGAATCATAAAAGACTAGTATGCAGATACAGCAATTAATTAGCAAAGCTAACAGAGTGCTATTGTTTGTTTCAAAGAGAATTAAATATAAGCTCAAGAAGGTTATGCTTCAGTTATATAAGACATTGATGAGGCCACATCTGGAATACTGTGTACAGTATTAGAAAATACATTGAAAGCAGCTCAGAGGAGGTTTACTAGATTAATATCTGGATTGAGTGAGCTGACTTATCAAGAAAGATTGGGCAGGTGAGCCTTGTGCTCACTAGAGTTTAGTAAGAGGTGACTTGTGAAGGGACTCGACAGGGTGGATGTGGAATGGATGGTTCCTCTTATGGGAGAACCTAGAATTAGGAGGCACTGTTTAAAAATAATGAGTTAGTCATTTAAGACAGGTAGGAGGGAAAAACATTGGGGCGAACTTTCCTGTCCCATCTGCAATGAGAATCATAGCAGGCGGGTGGCAGATAATGCAACGGTCTGTTGACTTTGGGTAGGACTTTCAGGTTTTGGGGTGAATGTGGCAAGAAAATCCCACCCATTATCTCAGAGAGTGCTGAATCTGTGGAATGCTCTTCCTCAAAAGATAACGGAAGCAGAGTCTGAATATTGTTTGGCAAAGGCAGATAGATTCTTGATTATCAAGGGGACTGGGAATGTGGTGTTGATGTTTAAATCAGATCAGCTATATTCTTATTTACGAGTGAAATAGACTTGGAGGGCTGAATGGCGTACACATGCTTCTAATTTGTGTGTTCGTTCGAGTGATAGTAAATCAACAGCTTGGTTATACATCTCTTCCAATTTATTTTGGAGTCAATGGATGTAAAAATGAGATGTACAATGGACAGTTGTTTCATATTATTGCACAAAGTCAAGATCTACTGTAATATGTGCTTCTACAAATTCACAATTATGTGATCAGAGGGAAGATGAAGAGAATTTATTTTACTCAGTAAGTCGCTATGATTCAGAATGCGCTGCCTGAAAGAGTGGCGGAAGTTAGTTCAATAATAACTTTCAATAGTGAGTTGGATAAATACTTGAAGAGGAAAAAATTGCAGGGCTATGTGGAAACAGCACGGGGGAATGGGACTAATTGAATAATACTTTCAAAGAGGTGGCACAGGCACATTAATACTGGTCCAGAAAATATAAGATTTCCAGCATTTGCAGTATGTTGCCCTCATCCTTTTTATAGCTGTGTCAGATACTGAAGAAAGAAAATTGCAATATGTTCCAGGCTCCTTTATTGCAGTCTCAGACCCATTTATTCATATTAATTATTCAGACAAGTGCATTATGTTTCTATTTAAAGGTGCATTCAAGTAACGCATAACTATGGGACTGCTCTGTGTGTCTGCTGATGACTTAATAATAGATTTGACAACACACACAACAAACACTGATTGTGTACAAAGAACTCATCCAGTTTAAATCATTCTGCAGCAATTAGATATATTCACTGGACGGACCACAGTTTTTAGCTTTTAGATTTCATATAGGTCTTGTCTCCAGCTAAAACCTGAATTGACTTGAACTGAGGAGGAATCTGGGAGGTTTCTGAATCGTTGAAATTCCAGGACCTTAAAACTGTTCAACTTTAATACTTCCTTTTACCAGCAAAACAATAGTGACAATATTTTTTAAAAAATGTACTTGACCCTGGACACTTTGGTATAGGATATGAAAGATGCTATGTAAGTGCAAATTCTAACTTCCTTTCTTTGTAATTTACTGGCTTTTTGTGGCTATTTCATTCAATCTTGCTTTTGTCATTCATCCAGGACAATGCCCTCCTCACAGCCCTCACCAATAATTCCTCCGAATAAAGATACCAGATGGCTACCAGACTTTCCACTACAATGACCCAACCCAGCCCCACACTTCATGGGAATCTTTAATCCTTCAACCTCTTCAGCCTGTCTCCAACTAATAACACCATCTGCTCTGTTTTACATTTTACAGGGCGTGTTGTCAAAAATCTCTCCTCAGTTTGCAATTGAGCAATAATTTGCATTGATAGAGCATCTTTAATATAGTGAAGCTTAACTTATTTCATAGGAGTGTATCTGACATAATTTGACTCTGAGCCACATGAAAACACATTCGCACAGTCATAAAACAGTCAGTTTTTAAGGAGCTTCTGAAAGCAGGGACAGAGGTAGAGAAAGACAGAGAGATATAGAGGGAGGGAATTCCTGAACTCGGCGCTGAGGCAGCTGACGATATATCTGTTGATGGTGGAACAAAAGTAATTTGAGATTCGCAAGTAGCCAGAGTAGAAGTTAGAGGTCTTAGATGGCTGTAAGAGCACAGATCCTTACAGAGATGGGAACAGTGGTTTGGGGGAAGGGGTGGCCACACAAAATGGATAGTGAATAGTTCGATGAGATTTTTAAAATTGAGACAGTGCTGAATCAAGAGTCAGTGTAAGTCTGCAAGCGCAGGAGTTGATTGGTAACCAGGTCTTGGTACGAGTTAGGATATAGAATCCCCATAGTGCAGAAGGAGGCCATTCAACCCCTTGAGCGTGCATCAACAACAATCACATCCAAGCCCTATGTCTGTAATCTCACGTATTTACCCTGCTAATCCCCCTGACACTAATGGACAATTTAGTATGGCTAATCCACCTAACCTGCAAATCTTTGGAAAATGGGAGAAAACTGGAGCACTCAGGGGAAAGCCACAGGGAAAACGTCACAGTCACTCAATTGAACCCAGGTCCCGGCATTATGAGATAGCTACAGAGATGTAAGCATCTTTAGGATGAGTGGAAGATGAGAAGTCATCCAGAAAAGCACTGGAATAGTCGAGTCTGGAGGTAACAAAACCATGGATGAGAATTTTGCACTAATCTCAGTCAAAACAGGAGATTATTTGCAGCCATTAGCCTTGGTGCCAGTCCAGTACATTCTGCTGTAAGGTGTATATGAATGAATGGGAAGTGATGACAGAATGGAACTGATTGGCCCTCAACTCCTTGCTTCTGTGCTGCATTACAAGGAAAACATCCACCTCCTGAGACAAAAAACAAAGCTATCAAGTCACAGGCAGACATCTGTTGTCACTCTGTGCAGAGCCGTTGTGTTTACTTGCAGGTTTCTGTGTTTGGTAACCACACCCATAGTACAGAGAAAGATATATAGCATGTGTGCAGGAAATACAAACATTGCAGAACAGCTAAACTGCAACGGATGCACAAAATAATCTAATATTAACCCTGTAAGTGCCGCAGGAAAAATTTGCAAAGTTTTAAAAAGAGTAGACATCAGACTTGAAATTCATAGAATCATCAAATATTGTAACCAGCACCCATTTTAATGTCTATCTCTACCAATGTTAAAACAGCTTCTTCTTACTGCCACTTAGTAGCCCCAACCCCTGAATACTATATGTTAATGAGAGTATTTTTATTGTTGTTAATTCGAGTCCTTCACAGTCGTTTAGTGATGCCTCACACTAGCATCCTGTGTTAGTGGCATGTGTCTCTACTCATGTTAATCTAATTTCTCAATCTGGCTCAGTACCTTCACCTGGGGACCTGGGTGAGACTGGGAATTAAGTGGGAAAAAAAGGAAAAGAAGAAATGTGTAGGGAAGGAATGAAGGGAGGGAGGGAAAGAAGGAATTAATGTTTTTAAATGTATTTTTGTAACCTCTGAATGCCACAAAATACTTCCAATATTGAAATACTTTTTATAAGAATAGTGACTCTTATAATACAGCTCACTACCACCTTCTCAAGGACAACTAGGGATGGGCAATAAATGCTGGCCAGCCAGCAATGCCCATGTCCTACGAATTAATAAAAAAATGTAGAAACCAATAATCGCTCCCTCAATGTCAACAAAATGAAGGAAGTTATCATAGACTTCAGGAAGTGTAAAGGAGAACTTGTCCCTGTCTATATCAGCGGGCACGAAATAGTAAGGGTCATGAGTTTCAAGTTTTCGGTATCCAGATCACCAGCAACCTGTCCTCGACCCCCATGCTGACACTATAGTTAAGAAAGCCCACCAACGCCTCTACTTTTTCAGAAAGCTAAATTTGGCGTGTCAGCTATGACTTTCACCAACTTTTACAGATGCACCAGTGAAAGCTACAGTTTCACAGTGCAGAGGTAATGCATCTGAAAGTTGTGCATCCAATAGTGGAATGCAGTACATGCATATATCAGTGTTAGATTAGCAGAGACAAATAGAAGGTCTTATGAAGAAAAGAACCAGAGTGGAAATGTTGGAATGAATTCTGCTCTTTGACTCCAAGTTCCAGCAGGGGAGGATATTTAACAACGAGGTATACCCTGCCCTAACTTGTAGGGTTGCCAACTCTGGTTGGAGATATTCCAGGACGTATTATCACACCCTTTCTTATATCCAACCATCCACCCCCACATTTTGTTACATGACTGATATTTATTTTTGAAGCGTGAAACATTCTCAAAGCCAAAGGGACAGCAGGCACTCTTTATTACTCTCTTCGATGCTTCTTGATAGTTAGTCAAACATCCTTTTTTTTCCTCTTCCCCATAGTTTGTTATAACTAATTGTCATACAGAGTTAAATGGCAGAAACCCCCTCTCTGTTCATCCATTACATGCCAACGTCTTTCATTACATGTAGTACATTTTGCAAATGAATTGAAGGTAATTTAATTGGAACCATATCATTGTGAAATAACAGTAGGAAATAACCTGTACATACCAATTACCACAAACACTACACAGCTACATGATATTTTGATTTATTATTGTCACATATATTAGTATGCAGTGAAAAATATTGATTCTTGCATGCTAGACAGACGAAACATACTGTACATAGAGAAGGAAAGGTGAGTGCAGAGTGTAGAAAAATATCAACTTAATGCGAGGTAGATCCATTCAAAAGTCAGATGGCAGTAAGGAAAAGCTGTTCTTGATATATAAACATTTGATATTTAAACATATACACAATAAATTCACAGGCACAGAAACAGAATACATACTTACAAACAACTGAAACAAGTTGACAGATTCACTGCTGATTTGGCAGCTTCTCACTGACTAAACTTTGATGCATTTTGGAATGCTCCAAGCCTACCAGGGTCCAAAGCCATTGCACTGTTTCCTCTTCCCCTCCCCCAGCTTCTCAGTCCCTAAATCACTTCTGTTTGATGTGCTTTGCAATTGGCTCAGTGTTGAGCCATGGGAGTCTTGGTCAGTCATGGTCAGAGGCACACACAACACTTGCCTCAGTCTCCCCGTTCTCCTGTAATCCTCAGGCTTTTAAAATATAAGCCAATCATCATCTGATTGGAAAGTTCTAATTAAGCCTATTTTTATTTAACCGAGGAATTCAAAATCATGAAGAGCCTGGACAGAGCAGATAAGGAGAAACTGTTCCTATTGAGAATAGGATTGAGAATGAAAGGGCATGTATTTAAAATAATTTTCAAAAGAGCAATGGAGACATGAGGAGAATCTTCATGCAACGTGTATTTAAGATCCAGAGTATGGCAGAGACAAGTTCAATAGATGCATTTAAAGAAGAATGTGCAGAGTCATAGGGAGAAGGCAGGGCAACTGCACTCAAGAGCATTGCTCATTCAGACAGCTGGCATAGAGACAAGAGGCTGAACTGCATTTTTCTGTGCTATAATAATTGTGATCCTATCACTTTTTTCAAATTTGTTGTTGTACTGCACTGTGAAAATTGAACCTTCACCTGCCACATTTTACATAGAATTTCATACAATTTCAAGCCTCAACACAAGCCATACAATGCAACTAGATCTAGTTGGTGTTTACACTCCACACAAGTCTCCTCTCCTCCCACCCCTCCCCCTTCCCTTTCATCCAATCTGTGCTGCACATTGTTCTATTCCTTTATCTCATATGTATTTATCTAATTCATCAGTTATAAAATACAGTATGCTGCTTGGAAGGTGGTGGAGTCAGATTCAATGATAACATTGAGGAGATTGAGATAAATACTCAAAAGGCAAATATTTATAAGACTATAGGGAAATAGCAGGAGAGTGGGATTAATTGGATAGCTTTGCCAAAAACTTAACAGGCACAAGGGGCCAACCAGCTTTCTGCGCTGTATCATTCCAATATCCCTTGAATGCATCTACATTATTTGTCTGAGCTATTTGTTGTGTAGAGGGAAAATTGAACTTTCTGTTCTGAAACCCATTGGAGACTCATTTTGAATTACATGTTTGTCTTAGAACAGGATTCCTGTTGAGGTGATGCCTTCCTATATTAAAAAAGGGCCATTTGTGTAGAGTTATTTCAAGGACATCGTTCAGTAAGGGAGGGCAGACTCTAGGCATAAAATAATCTTTTATAATTAGTTCAGCTCTCTGCCATCCTTCACTTTACACTCAGTTTGCCCCATGGGATATCGTCCAGGAGATTTTTTTTTAATGCAATAAAACCATTATTAGCTCCATCACTACACCAATCTCCGTGTAAATATAATTACTCTGTGTCCTGTGTGGAAATAAATCCTTGTTTCTGCAATTGAAGTGAAAAAAAAACTAATAATTTGAGTATAACATGAACAAGTTGCTGTTATTTAGGCTTTCTCAGGGTTCCCATCAGTGCTGTTTATGTCCTAAACATTCTCAGTTCAAATATTCAATCCCTCACACACCCAGTCTTACCCAGTTTCCTGCTACTTGAGGTCTCCTATCGCTGTTTCCCGAATCTGTTTCCTGTTGTCTGAAATGAAAACTGCTTTCTGAAATTAAACACTGATTTTCTTTTCTAACAAATGTATTTTTCCACTTTTACATTCCCATCTGGTGAGGCGAAGATTTTAGCTATTTAAAATTCCTAATGAATTTCCATCAGAAACAAATCCTAATCATAAATCACACCCTCACTCTCCCCTCTGGTGAAATGTGGTTTGTGCTAATTTTATGATCTGTCATTTTAAGCAGCGTGCAAAGCGAGCAGACAAAGAAACTGCTTGTCTTTGTCTGTGTTGGCTTGCATGCTGCCGTCTCCTGGTACTGCACATTCACACCAATTACAAACCCAACATTGTGTTGCTATGGTGACTGAGGGTCAGTCACAACTCCGAAAGCTTCACATTGAGTAAACGGCACGTGTAAGCCTGTGCTCTCGCATGCCTGCTGCATATTAATCACCTGTACATCTTTGTCTATGTGCAAATGTCTGGTGTGAATGCGAGTGCGTCTTTCTCCGAACATGTCTGCCTGAATGTCTCACCGTGTGTTTGTGTATTTGACTATCCATGGGATGGATTTTTCCAATCCCGGGATGGCGAGATTGAAGATGGAAAGGGTAGGCTGGGAAAATGAAGGAGAGCCACATTAGAATACTCCCCAATACATTGTCGCCCCTATAGGATCTTCCCAAGACAGGCTGAGAAATGGATCAGCTCTCCACCCTCCAAAGGTAGACAGCCAAATATCATAGTTAAGGTCCAAATTAAGGGCGATTTTGCAACCTCGCCAACATTTTGCCAATGGCAATGCCAAACCCCTCATTACACACAGAGGACAGCAATTCAATGGAGGCTGTCTCCCTGTCACTGGAAGTGGGTATCAAAATTGGAGGTTCACTACCCCATTCAAGGAACTGGGGGTAGGAAAGGGTTAATCAACAGCACAAAACACCCACCCAGAGAGTTATCCCCACCCAGGGGTACCTAACAGTTTTAACCTCATAGTAATTTACATTTACACATCTGAACAGCACCTCCATGTTGAGATGTATTTGCAGTCACTTCTCTATCTCAGCAATGCCTATCATTGGGACTGCTGAGATTCTAAAGATATTCATCCTCTGGCTCGGCTGGCAGCATCGAGAGTCCACTCGCAGTCCTTAATAGGATAGTGAGTCCCCAAAACTATGGGAAAATCCACCCCACCTCTCTCAATGCATTTCTCATTTAATGCCTCTTCTGTGACTAGCTAGTGCGTCTCTCCTGTGTATCTGTCTGAGTTTAAATCTCTCTTGGTCTCAGCACGTGCATGAATTTGTGTCTGTTGAAAAGCTAATGATAATAATATATTCCAGGGACGGCTTGTCACAGACAGCAGCTCATGAATGGGCAGGGCTGTCAGGAATCAGAGATCAAACGTGTTGCATTCTGGTTTGACAGATCTAGCCCAGAGCGACAGGATTGACCTAGAGAAATATTATGTTTTAGACTTTTAACCCTTTGGGAACTTAAAGCTAATTAGCTTTCTGGCAGCAGTAGAAGAAACTATTAATATTTTCACTTTGTTTTCCAAAAATAGCAATTAAAAATGCAAATTACAAAAATGTAAAGATCATGTGCAATAAATCTCAAATCAAATTAGGCCAAATGCTATTTGCAGTTGCAAAGTAAAGATTTAATATCCTTTTAGAAACATAGAAAATAGAAGCAAGAGTAAGCCATTCGGCCCTTTGAGCCTGTTCTACCATTAATTTTGATCATGGTTGATCATCAAATTCAATATCTGCACTTTATAATTCTATGATTCTATGTTGATATGGGAATTCAGTGATAGTAGTGTCTTTGAATATCAAAGAGGAGGAGGCTGGATGCTCTCTTGTTGGAGATGGTTGTAGCCTGGTACTCATATGGTGTGAATATTACTTGCTACTTGTCATCAAAGCCTGGATATTATCCAGGTCTTGCTGCATACAGACACAGATTGCTCCAGCAGCTAAGAAGTCATGAATGGTGCTGAACATTGTGCAGTCATCCAGGACTGCCCCCACTTCTGACCTCAGGATGGAGGAAAAGTCATCGATAAAACAAATGAAGATGGTTGGGCATAGATCACTATTCTAAGGAATCCTTTTAGCGATGCCCTGGGACTTAACTCCAGTCAGTGGGGAGTTTTCCCAATGATTCCCATTGACTTCAGTTTTGCCAGGGCTCATTGATGCTCTACTTGCTGAAATGTTACTTTGATATCAAGCACAGTAACTTTTTCCTACGTCTAAAGTTCAGCTAAATGTTTGAACTAAGACTAAGTGAGGTCAGTAACTGAGTTGCTCTGGTGGAACACGAAAAGAGTATTAAGTGAGCAGGTTACTGAGTGTTGACAACACCTTCCATCACTTCGCTGGTGATCGAGTAGACTGATTGTACGATAATTCACCTCATTGGTTTTGTTCTGATTATTTTAGATAGGACGTACTGGGGCAGTTTTCCACATTGCCAGGTAGATGCCAGTGTTGTAGCTGTACTGGGACAGCTTGGGGTAGGGTCCAGCTAGTTCTGGAGCGCAAGTCTTCAGTACCATTGCCGGAATGAAGTCAGGGCCTTTGCAGTATCCAGTGTCTTCAGTCGTTTTGCATCAGGAGAAGGCAAAGATAGATCATCCACTTGACACTTCTGATTGAAGATGGCTAAAAGTGCTTTAGTTTGTCTTCTGCACTGACATGCTGAGCTCCTCATCACTGAGGATGGAGATATTTGAGGGGCATCCTCCTTCAGTTAGTTGCTTAATTTTCATCCACTCTTAATGATTGGATGTAGCGGGACTGCAGAGCTTAAATCTGATCTGTTGGCCGTGAGATTATTTGGCTCCCATTGTTTGGCATACAAGTAGTCTTGTCGTAATTTCACAATGATGTGGAGATGACGTTGTTATAATGGGGTGAGAAGTCTCTCAACACCAGGTTGAAGTCCAACAGGTTTATTTTGAATCATGATCTTTCAGAGTGCTGCTCTTTCATCAAATGAGTGGAGAGGTAGGTTTCACAAACATGCATATATAGTCAAAGACACAATTGCAAGATAATGATTGGAATGCGAGTCTTGTCAGGTAATCAAGTCTTTACAGGTACAGATAGTGTGAGTGGAGAGAGGGGTGATCACAGGTTAAAGAGATGTGAATTGTCTCAAACAAGGACAGTTAGTAGGATTTTGCAAACCTAGGCAAAATGGTGGGGGTTACCTGTAGTTGACATGAGCCCAAGACCCATGTTAAGGCCTTCCTCATGAATAAAGAACTTGACTACCAGTTTCTGCTTGGCGATTCTGCATTGTCATGCATCTTGAAGGTTGCCTTGGAGAATGCTTATCTGAAAATCAGAGTCTGTTCTCCGACTGAAAGGGAACACTCCTGCCTGGTGATTATCACACACTATTCATTCATCCATTTTTGTCATGTCTACATGGTCATGCCGAAGTACCATGCCTTAGACATCCTTTCCTGCAGCATATGAGATAGACAACATTGATTGAGTCACATGAATACGTACCATGTGGGTAGTGTTCTCACCATGGTAGTATCCATGTCAATGATCTGGCATGTCTTGCAGAGTGTGGTGTCATGGTCACTGTTCTCCTGAAGGCTGGGTAGTTTTCTGCGAACAAAGTTCTTTTGAGGTTACGCAATTGTTTGAAAGCAAGTAGTGAAGGTATGGGGATAGCCTTGGTAGATGTTCGTCTTCATCAATGACATGTTGAAGGTTCTAAAGAAGATGTCATAGTTTCTCTGCTCTGGGGAAGTACTGGATGACAAAGGGTATTCTGCCGATCATGTTCCATGTTTGTCCTCTGAGGAGGTCAGTGCGGATTTTCGCTGTGGTGTGTTGGCACTCTTAATTGATGAGTCAAGCCCCATACCTGTTCTTACGAGGCCATCTTTCAGCGTCTGTAGATGTCTGTTGCATTCCTCCTTTTCTGAACAGGTCCTGTGTATACAGAGGGCTTGTGTGTTGGAGATGGCTTCTTTAATGTGTTCAGGGTAGAAGCTGAAGAAGTGGAGCATCATTAGGTTGGGCTCATGTTAGAGTGAAGTGCTGAGGTGATCATCCAAAAATGCAACCGATTCTGGAGAGTAGTCCATGGTGAATCTGGTGGTGGAATGAAACTTATTGCTGTCACTGTGTAGTCGTTTTGGTGATTCTTTACTGAGAGTCCATAAGAAGAAAATATAATTGATATGGCTAATGTATAGCACCGGTTAAAAGTCCTGTGTGGTGAAGAGGTTTTGTTTGAACTTGTGTAGAAGATGTAGGTATATTGAGCTGCAAATTTGGTCCCCATGGCTGTTCCATGTGTCATTTTTGCTCTTGCAATGACGTACACCCGCATTCTCCTGAAGATTTCTCCTTGCATTACCTCAACCACTTCTTTATCCATGAAGTCATGAGAGCTCTTTCCACAAGTAAACTGGCGACATGCGACCCCTTCTCTCTCAACTTCTCCTGCACTTCTATGTTATCAGGCATCTTTTCTAACCCAATCTCCAATAACCTCTTCTAACAGTTTGGGCTGGATTGGGAAGCACGTCAAGAGATAAACAGATATCGACGGACACAATTCATCACTCAGTCACCCATCTAATATTTTAAACAACATTAAAAAAAAATCCTTGGAATGTGGATGTCACTGGCATGGCAATCTATTTTTTTAATATATAAATCATCTTTGATTAGACTCTATCCTGTAACTGACTCCTGGGTATTTGTTATTCCATGTTCATATCTCTGCTAAACTTTGGCATAGATTTGCAATGAATTCCAACAGAGCTCAGTAGGGGGAATTGCCAAACTCTGTTGCCAAATAACCAGCCTATTTGCTGATGTTTCACATCACCTGGGTTCAATTTACAGATAGGTAGCAGGTGCACTACCAGGAGGTAATGATGACTGGAGACAGAAACAGAAATAAGAGTAATTACAAGCTAGCAATCCTCATCCCCATATTATTACAACAGCAGGAGTGACTTTTAAGCTCCTGGAGTCTGTTCTTCCATTGAACAAGATCACAGTTGACCTGTGGCCTAACCGTACATATCTTAAAATTTGTTTATTAGTGTCACAACTAGGCTTACATTAATAATGCAATGAAATTACTGTGAAAATCCGAACCCCCACACATTCTGGCACCTGTTCGGTAACTGTGGCAGAATTTAGCATGGCCAATGCACATAACCAGCATGTCTTTTGGACTGTGGTAAAAAAAGGAGCACCTGGAGAAACCCATGCTGACACGGGGAGAATGTGCAGTATCCATGCAGCGACCCAAGCCGGGAATCAAATCCCAGTCCCTGGTGCTGGGAGGCACCTCTTCCTGCTGCACGCTCCCCTCTCCCAATTTATAGCCATTCAGGTAATAAATCTGCCTCTTATTTTTGCTTCCAAAGTGAATAACCTTACATTTATCCAAATTATACTGCATCTGCCATTGATTAGCCCACTAACCCAACCTGTCCAAATCATTCTGAAGGATCTCTGCATCCTCATCACAGTTCATCCTCCTACCCAACTTGACATTACTTGCAAACTTTGAGAAGTTACATTTTGTTCCCTCATCCAAATCATTAATATGTATTGTGAATATGTGGCATCTCAGCACCGAACTCTGTGGCACCCTACCAGTTACTGCCTGCCAATTTGAAAAGCACCCATTAATTCCTACTCTTTGCTTTCTCTCTGCCAACCAGTTTTCTATCCATCTCAATACAGTTCCTTCAATCCCATGCGCTTTAATCTTGCACGATAATCGCTTGTGACGGACTTTGTAAAACACTTTCTGAAATATACCACTGGTTCCCCCTTTCAACACTGCTAGTTACATCTTCAACGAATTCCAACAGTTTTGTCAAGCATGATTTCCCTTTCATAAATCCATGCTGTCTGATCCTGTCACCGCTTTATAATTGCTCTGCTATAAAGTTCCTGATAATGGATTTGAGAATGTTCCCCATTATTGACATTAAATTTACTGGTCTATAATTTCCTGTTTTCTCTCTGTCTTCATTTTGAATATTGGAGTGACATTTGCCATCCTCCAATCTGCAGGGACTGTTCCAGAGTCTACAGAATCCTGGAAGATGACCACCAATGCATCTAGAGCTAGTTCCTTACGTACTCTGGGATGTAGATCATCTGGCTCTGGGATTTATCTGCCTTCAAGCCCACCAATAGCACCATTTCTTTACTAATATTGATCTTCTTCAGTTCTTCCCTCTCACTAAATATTGCAATATACCTTGGGGTTTCTAATCTTGTATCGTAATAGTAGCCTGGTATATTGAAAGGGAAATAGAGGTGGCATGGGGCTTAGGTAAGAATTTTTAAACATTCCTTTCAAAAAGTTCTTGGATTCAGACTCAGTGAACCACATGCCCTCAAGAAATATAGAAATTTTAACATTGTAAGATTACAATTAATTAAATTTTAGGAACATTTTGCAATTCTAATATATCATTGATGCACAGCTAGGCTTGTGAGTGAGCTGCAAGATTGAGATCAGGCTTTTTGATAACCATGACCCCATGAATACGATTAAATATATTTAATACACGTCAAATATTTCACAACAAGTTTTAGAAAATGTTAAATCATTTATATATTAATGAAACTATCAACTTCAAATGGTAAAAGCAGTAGAAATATTTACATTTTGGATACAGTGCTCACAATCGACGTTATGAGCAATCAACACACCTCCTCATTTCAATTGCCCTTCCATTATATGCGTTATCACCACTTATACTGGTAGGAAACAAACTACATGGACAGAAATCAGCTGAAACGTGGCAACCCTGCATGTAGGCAACAGTCAATAACGTAGGCCGCACTCAAGAACCTAAATGGGCTACATGTTTCCCACCACTAAAATATATATTAACAGTGTGCTGCACAACTCTATATGAGTTACAGCTGGATAGACCTGTGAAATCACAACTATACTTGAGAAATCTTCAAATTTTAATATAAAACTGCCAAGGGTCATATCGCCCTACATTCCCTAAACCAGAATGACTGCCATTGTCCACTGAAAAGCTTTGCAATCTTTAAATATTTCCATTTCCCTGGACTCATTAGGCATTGTCTCCATAATTACAGTTTGCAGTCCAATGAAAACATGTGAATATTATGTTTTCTTTAAATTTATATATAGGATGTAGGCATTACAGGCTAGGCCTGCATTTATTGCTAATTGTCCTTGAACTGAGTGGCTTGCTAGGCCATTTCAGAGAGGATTTAAAAGTCAGGTTTCTGTGGATCTAGAGTCACAAATATGCCAGACCAGATAAGGATAGCAGGTCCCTAAAGAATATTAGTGAAGTAGGTGGGTTTTTACAACAATTAGCAATGGCTTCATGGTCATCATTAGACTTTTAATTCCAGACATTTATTCAATTTGACTTTCACCAACTACCATAGTGGGATTTGAACCCATTACTCTAAGTCTCTGTACTTGCGAATGATTTGTTTACTCAACTCAAAGAGGCTTTGCATTGTGAATGAGCTCAGACAGTTAAGTGCAGGCAAACCAATCCACTACGGAGGGCATCACAGCTGAGAATGTTCCTTTTTGTCACCTAACTTAATGGAACTAATTCTTTCTGGTCCTCCTTCCTGAGATTTGCTAACTCAGCACAGATGAGCAAATAAACACAGAACTGTATGATCTGTACCACTCAGTAAAATGCTGAGGCGTACACCAATTCATTACGTCTTTAACGGAAGTGGAGGAAAGAATGGGTGGTAAATCCCCAATGAAGGTTGCACCATACTTATCCTGAACACTCCTCCTCAGTTTTTATTCAGGGAATAAAAGCAATTTTTCTTTTTATAAGTACTTGTGCTAGTTAGAGATTGTTGTATGCTGAATTTCTGTTTGAATGTTTTATGAAGGAATATATACATTGGTTATGATACAAGCTGAACACTGTCATATTAAGGCTGCACGATGTGTTGGTTAGGATTTTCAACACAAGGTTTGAGTATTTAACCCTTGGAAAGCCAGTCACTGGGGCACAGTTTCAACATTATTTCATCATTAAAACCAGTTGGACTCCATATCAAGCATCAGGACAATTTGAGGCTGAAGATAAGGTTCACTTTATGAGAATCACATGCTCTCCATTCCCTTCCAAAAGCACATCCCACTGGGCGAAGTCCTTTCGTAGATCTAAAAAGATGGATAGAAAAGATGGAATAAGTTCCTAAGATTTTTTAGACAGATTCTCCAGACCAACTGGGGGAATCAGCCAGTTGGCTTTGTCCCATCTAGTGCTCATCCTGACATGCATTTCCAACAATTTGGCCCGAATTACCTGGTTTGGATTACTGCCCATTTACTGATCACTGAACTGGAACCCGAAGCAGATAATGTGCGGCAAATCCTTTTTTGGCTATTAGCAGTGATACCACGATCCCTGGGGCAGAATTGCAATGGTTGGGTTATTTCTCCTGTCAATCACAACTGGAAACTGCATCGCCTCAAATGACTGGGATTGATTTTATGCACATTTGTATTATTTAACTATCCCTCACTCACCGGAATTTGCTGAGAAAATGATCTTGTGGCAATAGCAAGGTTATGATGTAGTTGTCTCATGAGTCCTGCTTGCTGTATGTATAAAGGTTATTTTTAGAAAGAGGGTGGCACGTTGGCACAGTGGTTAGCACAGTTGCCTCACGACTCCAGGATCCAGGTCAATTCCAGCCTTGGGTCACTATCTAAGTGAAATTTGCACGTTCTCCCCTTGTCTGCATGGGTTTCCTCCAGGTGCTCCAGTTTTCACCCACAGTCCAAGATCTGCGAGTTAGGTTGAATGCCATTCTAAATTGTCCCTTAGTGTTAGGGGGACCATCAGGGTAAATACATGGGGTTATGGAGATAGGGCCTGGGTGGGATTATTGTCAGTGGAGACTCAATGGGCTGAATGACCTCCTTCTGCACTGTCGAAATTCTATGATTCAGCAATGAAATAGGCAGTTTTATGATTAAATGGACTTTGATTGTTTGCCGCCTGTCCTGCTTCATCTAAAACTCTTTGGCTCACAGTGGTGTTCAGCTGTTCCTTCCCCAATCTAAAAGGTGCTGTGGCCAAATGCAATACTTCAAGACTGAGATCAACTGAGCGCACATGGAACAATACTGACATTGAAGTCATAAGACATTTTTAAACCGTGTGGCGTGAGGGTGAATCAATTCTCAAGATATGAACATTATTGACAATGCCAGTTTTTACCTCCCATGCCAGTTGTTCTTGGGAAGATGCTGGTGAGCCATAATGTTTTCAGGCAAGAGGTTTCAGAATTTTGATCCAGTAATGATGAATGGGCAGCTCATACATGTCCAAGTGAGGATGGAGAGAGACTTGGAATGTACCTGAAATTAATGGTGCTCCCATTGCACCTGGTGCCTTTATCCTTCCAGGTGACACTCGTTAGAGGCTTAGCAGGTGCAATCAAAGAGAGGTTTTGATTGAGTAAACAGGCAAAAGTAAGTTCTTAAATGGCAGAAGGGTCAGTAATCAGAGGAGGGCTTAAAATAGCTGGCAAAAGAATCAGACAGGAGAAGAGAACATTTTTATGGAGTGGGTTATGATGATCTGGAATGCTCTGCCCAAAAGGATAGTGAAAGCGATTTCAACAATGGTTTTCAAAAGAAAATAGAACAAATACCCAAATGGAAGAGAAATTGCATGGCTGCAGGGAAAAAATAAGGAGAGTGGATTAATTGGACAGCTCTCTTAAAGAGCCAGCACAGGCATAAGAGGCTGAATGGGCTTTTCCTGTGCTGTGAGCTTCTAAGTGATACTATTTCAGGGCTGTCTTACCTAAATGTCTCTGCAGGAAGGCCAGAGAGGCCTTGGTGGTGATGTCAAGACCCTCAAGAGGATCTATGGTTCCCTTTGTTTCGAATGCCATGCTGAGAAATTGGCCAGTTAGTAACGTAAAATCCGATTGGCTCTGATGTACTGACCCTCTGAAACAAAACATCAACAGAGCAAATACTAAGAGTAGAAGAATTTTTCGTGAACAGGAGGCAAAGGTCAAGAGAACATAGAACATAACAGTGTAGTACAGGCTCTTCGGCTCTCAGTGTTGTGCCGACCAATGGAACCAATCTTATGACCCTCTAATCTAAACTATTCCAATGCTATCTATGTGCCTGTCCACTGACCATTTGAATGCTCTTAAACTTGGCGAGTCCACAACTGCTGCAGGCAGGGCATTCCACGCCCTTACTATCCTCTGAGTAAAGAGCCCACCTCTAACATCCATCCTATAACTACCACCCCTTAATTTAAAGCTAAGTTCTCTCGTGTTAGCCATCTCCATCCGAGGAAAAAGGAAAAGTGGTTCAAAATTCCCTGAATTGTTGACTAATGTCAAACCCAACATTCTTACCACACCCTAAAATCTCCCTTACTCTTTCCTTCTTTGCAAGAAAAACATTTACATATAGCTTCTTTCACAAGAATAAGATGGTGCAAAGCACTTCACAATCAATAAAGTACAAATGAAATGCTTGCAATGTTCCTTCCAATTTCCCTTTGCTGTGAGCAAGTCCCTTTGTTGCAATGCGCTGTCCTTTGTGTCTGCAATATTATCTGTAAGGTATGATTGTGTCAGGCTGTTGCTTAATTAGTCTGCAACACAGCTCTCCGAAATTTGGCACAAGCTTCTGTTGTTAGTAGGAGGGCTTTGCAGGGCTGAAAGGACTGGGTTTCCCATTGTTGCTTCCGGCATCTAAATTGATGCCAGGTGGTCCGTCTGGTTTCATTCCTTTTTTAGCAATTGATTGCAATTGTTAGGCCATTTCAGAGGGCATGTAAGAACTAACCACATTTTTGTGGATTGGGTCACATGTAGACCTGACCAGGTAAGGATGGCAGGTTTCCTTCCCTGTATTGCAAGAACCAGTTGGGATTTTTCAACAAATGACAATGATTTCATGGTAATCGTTAGATTTTTAAATCCTAGAATGTTTGAGTTTTTAAATTTGCCATGATACGATTTGAACATGGGTCCCCTGGATCTCTAGATCAGAGGTTACCTTTTCAGTAACAGGGCATACTTCAATGAGCCAATCACTTCCATGGCATGCCACTTTTTCCAGCTGAATTGATAGTTCATGAATGTCATGCTTACTTACATTCCCTATGCTTACAGTCTTACTAGAGAGGTTCGCAGCATTCAATTGAAACTCAATGGATCACAGCAAAAAGCAAAGTTGAGTAAATAGCAAATTAATGGGTTAATGGTAAACCTAAATTTAACAAACTTATTTGAGCAATTTATTTTCTTGATCATGGGAGGAACCAGTTGATGTAGGATTAGTAAGGTATCATACAAGATAAAGACACAGAGCAAGTCCAGTTCTACTGCTGCTGCAAGTCCACCTTATCGATGCCCCTCAATGTTGACGATCCAGGAACTGGCAGCACTGCCATTTCATTTCAACAAAAGGGCATTTATATTTGTGGGTTCACGTATGGACTCTGGCTTCAACTAACAGCTTCCTCTATTTTGAGAAAGGATGAAATGGAGTGATCTTATCTTTACTTCAGATTTGTGTGTAGAAATTCTTCTCTCTGTCTCCGATAGTCTCTATGGAGGATTTGGCCATTTCACTCAGCATCTCCGACTCCAAGACAATAAACTCAGCCAGTCCCATCAACACCTGTGGCCCTACAGGACCCTGCCTCTCTCACATGCAGTTCTTTAATAAACTCTTATATGATACAGAAACTACACTGTCTCCTCCAAACTTGAAACCCACTTCCAAAAACTCTTCAGTGGAGAGATGCCTGGACCCTTCCAACAGCTGATAGTCTGTTTTCTTTGGGAGGGGAATTCAATCCGTTCCTCACATTCATTTAAGTTAACATGAGACTCGTCTTTCTCAATCTTTAGTCACAGCAATCATCCCAGGAGTATGCCTGATTAGAAATAATTCCAAAAACGAAAAAGGGCTGGGATTACAACTCACTTCAAGATGCCCAAATTCCCAGCCTGTGCTTATGTTGACATCCATGCTATCACCTCTGCTTTGCTCGAGTGAATATCCTGCTCTCATCCTCAAGATGACTTCAGGCAGACATATAACCAGCTCTCCCAGTGCCAGCAACCCCCACCCCCTCCAGCTGCACGCACACACACACACTTCACAACTCTTGGTATGAGCAAGTTTCACATGCCCGTTGCTCTGAATCTCTTATATTTAACGTGGTATTCCTGATTCTTAACTTTAAAAACTTCTATTACATCATGCTGTAATCTCCATTTATCTGTGGAATTCCCCGCCCAGTGACGCTGCTGAGGCTACCTCATTGAATGTTTTTAAGGTAAGGATAGATAAATTTTTAGTAAAGGAATTAAGGGTTATGGTGAGCAAGCAGCTAAGTGGAGTTGAGTCCACAAAAAGATCAGCCGTAATCTTGTTGAATAGCAGAGCAGACTCGAGGGACCAAATGGCTTCCCCTGTTCTTAATGCTTATGTTATCATCCCAATGAGGGAGAAAAAAGGCAATTTTTAAAAAAAATTAAGCATCTGTGTTTCCTCACAACAAATACATACTAATGAACTTACACAGGACTTTCTCAAAAGCCTCGATACTTATTCGAGAGCACATATTTCCATAAGACCACCCCTCTCTGAACTTACTTTATGGTAATGATTTTGATCTCATTGCCAGTGGAGTTCAGCCTCTTCATCTTACTGATGCTGTCGTCGGTCTGAAATGTCTCAGAATTCACAAACAACACAGGACGCAGCACTTTGGGATAAATGTCATCCTTCAGTGGGAACATCCAGCTATCCAAGGCTACTGCACACCTACAGGGCAAAAATATAATTATAGTCAGCAAATGAGGCCGATGGATGAAAAATGAACAACACAGATTCTCATAGGGAGGATTGGTAGATCACAAAACACTAGCATTAGGTAGATTTCTCAGTGCTGCCATTGGTTAGATGTGAATGAACATCTCTTCTGGAGGATGCTATAGAAGCAGCTCATTCATTCATCCTGTACCCACTGGTTTATAAGTCAGATTTGATGGATCCTCCGCTTTTTTTCACCACAACGGCCAATTTCTCCAATATTCTCCTGAATGCCTTCCCCAAACCCAACTTCAACACGTGATTTCTCCAGTGATGAAGATGGAACGGGCAATATGCATCCAAGTCAGGATGGGTGTTCAGTGTGAGGTGAATCTGGAGGTGTGGTGCTCTCATGCGCCTGCTGCCCTTGTGGGTGGAAGAAGTTGCAGCTTTAGGAGATATCACCAAAGAAGATTTGGTGAGTGGCTGCAGTGCATTCTGTTGATGGTACAATCTGCAGCCACGATGTTCTGACATCGGAGAGAGTGGACATTTAAGATGCTGATCAAGCAAATGCTTATTCCTGGATGGTGTCGAGCTTAGCATGGTTGCAACACACCTGGTCAGGCAATTGAAGAATATACCATCATGTCTCTAATTTATGCCTTGTAAGAGGAGGAGTGGCTCACAAAGTATGCTACCATTGAATTTTAAGTCTAATATGACATACGGTTCTCTAATTGAGGTTTTATTTAATCACAGAATCCCCATAGTGCAGAAGGAGGCCACTTGGCCCATTGAGTCTGCACCAACTTTCCAAAAGAGCATCTCACCCAGGCCCAACCCCTGTAACCCAACTATTTACCCTATTGCGATAGAACCATAGATTTCTACAGTGCAGAAAGAGGCCCTTCGGCCCATCGAGTCTTCACCGACCACAATCCCATCCAGGCCCTATTCCCATATCCCTACATATTATTACCCGCTAATCCCTTTAACCTATACATCTTGGGACACTAAGGGGCAATTTAGCAGAGACAATCCACCTAACCTGCACATCTTTGGAGTGTGGGAGGAAACCGGAGCACCTGGAGGGAACCCACACAGAGACAGGGAGAATGCATGTGGAGTGTGCACAATCACCCAAGGCTGGAATTGAACCCAAGATCCTGGCACTGTGAGGCAGAAGTAATAACCACTGTGCCACTCATCTTTACATCTTCATTCTCAGATGCTATAGCTTGCAAGACTAATAACAATACAGAAATCAGTCTCTCTTGATTGTGGAATCACTGATTTGCATCAGAATCATCCCATGGCATTATGCCAATGTGCCTCATTGTGTTACTGCATTATCAGGATTGAGTACTCCTGCTGAAAACTTTCCTCGGTTACATTTCCTCTTACATGATGACTAAGATCAAAGTATTGCACCCACCTGAACCGCGGGTCCTTAGTGACTGCCAGAATCGCTGTGGAGCCCCCAAACGAGTGACCCATCACTGCAACTCTCTGCAGATCGATGCAGCCCTGTGGAAATGAAGGCCACTACCTTAGATTTCATTCTATTTTGATTGGCTCCCACCCACAGCTAGACAATGTATCCCCAAGCCCACTAACTCAGACCTCTGGGGTAGCCAGTCTCAGCCAGGATGGTTCCAGCTGCCATGGGTTGTCAGAATCATACTGTGAGCAGTTGCACTAAAACCCATTTGCTAACGTTGGGTCCACTTCCCTGATAAATCCAAATCAATTACTGCCTCCTCCTAATGTTAATGGTGTGCCTCTTGCTGGAGAAATAACAGTGCTGTAACAATGGACCCTGTTATTTTAGAATTATAGACGTAGTGATGCAGCATTGGAAGCCATTCAGCCCATCATGCTGGCTCATTTATAGACTTATTCAATTAATAAAACTGTCTTTATTTTTTTCCCCACAACTTTGCAATCATTATTTCTTCAAGTATTGAAGAAAATTATTTATTTACCCAATTACCAGTTAAAAGTTATTAAATCTATTTTCACCATCCTTTTAGCAGTACATTCTATCATAAGACTTAGGGCCGTAACTTCTCAGCTCCAGGGCTCAGTGTGATGGAAGAGCACCCTAAAAATGGGGCTGGGGAACTCCAACTACCTCCTCCCCACGGAGCTTTCCAACTCCACCGACCAGGCCCAACCCAAAATGACTGCTCTCCATGCTGAGTGCCTGGTCACAACTCTTCACGACTGCCTCTCTCAACTGTTTGGACCTCAACTTGCTGATTCAACTGCCCAGACCAATCACCCTTTCCCACCTGACTGCCTGGGCCCCCGACCACCATGTTTGCATCCACCCCACCCCCACCCAGCTCCCCCTCAACACCTGACTGCCTGGGTCACCAATCATTATGCACCCACCCCCCCGCCCTCCCAAGACATTCCAGAACCCCAACCCCACCACAATTCCCCCCAAAGTTAATTTATTAGTTACAAGTAGGCTTACATTAACACTGCAATGAAGTTATTGTGAAAATCCACTCTTCACCCCACTGCTTGGAACCATGCCCAGCTTGCACCCAATTGAATGCAGCCCCTGTATCTCACCCCAATAGTCTACTCCCTGATCACCACTCATTCTGAGTCTGATTGCCACTCCATAGATGTTGAGATCCAATACGTTTCAAGTCGGTGCTTTATTGGTTATAAAATGTGTTGTGACATCTTGAAGTCGTGAAAGGTACTACTGAAAACTTCTTTTTTCCATGTTCCCCACCCCCATGGTGACACTCCCGATTTACCCTCCCAATGTAACCCCTACCTGTATGTATGGAAAAGTACGTCCCTGTTGTTCGGGGAAAATAGCGGCAGCACCACGCTCAGGATTTGATTGAGGGAGAGGCATCTTGCTCCCAATGTACTCACCTTCATAATGGAGAGATCCATGTTGCCAGGAAGGACGTTTGTGACGAGCTTCCCATTGTTGATATCTGTGAACAGGTCCAAAGTCCGACTACATTCCGCCACTCGCTGATGCACCTGGGAGGGAGAAGAGGGAGAAAACAAATATATCTCTACATAATTTTCTCCAACTCATTTTGATGCTGCACCTTAATATTTTCTTAGGTGAGAAACTAGAACCTGTGCAGAAACCAAGAGGTTTAAAAGTCGATGTCTACAGATTACCAAAGCTAGTATACTGGTGCAAAAGTAATAAAATTCAAAAAAGTGGAATTTTGGGTTGTAACTCGAGGGTTTCTTTTAATAAATGCTGGCCATTCCTAGTTGCCCTTAAGATACTAGAATAGAAAGAGGAATACATTTTCTTTAATGGTCCATATTCTTGGTGAAAGCCCACCAGAACCACTGAGTTTATTTTAAACACCACACCACACCACAGGACAGATATGAATCTTTTGGCCCTTCAAGCCTGCTACACCATTCAATAAGATCATTGTTGATCTGGTTGTGGTCTGAACACCACTTCCTTGTCTGTCCCTTATTACCCTAGACTCTTTTACCTAAATTTAATCTGTCTTAACTCTACTTTCAATAAATTCAATGACCTAGCCTACCTTCTTTCACGTATCAATGACCCTTTGGGAGTAAAGTACATCTCCTTATCTCTGCCTGAAAAGGAAGTCCTCTTATTTTTAAACCATATTCCCCTAGTTTTAGTTTCCCCCACAACAGGAAACATCCTTCGGGTATCCCCTCATCACATCCCTTCAGAATCATACAGGATTCAACGAGATCGCCCCTCATTCGTCTAACTCCAATGAAGATATGCCTGTTTCTTCAAAAGACAATCCCTTCAGTTCAGGAATGACGGTCCAGTGAACCCTCCTCTGTATTACAATTCATTTTTTTGAAAAACGTTTAAGTGCCTGGAGAAGGAAGGGATTAAACTGCATGGCTCCTTTGAAAAATACATTATTGCCAGCTTGATGAGCCAAAGGATCACTTTGCATCCTAAAATATTCCATATTTGCCCCGTGTTTTATTATGCTGCTGTAATATTGGAATCTGCCACCAGAGGTCAGGGGTGCAGCATATCCTGCAGATTCATCTCTATCAATCTATCTGACCTCAGTGTTGTAATCTTTAAATTTCCAATCACACACAGATCAGCTCTGAGAGTTATGGTCAAGTTTTCCCATTTTCCTTGATGTGCAGTACTTAGGATTCAATAACTTTTGCAGCATAGTTAGATAGGATACACCAGAATGATACCAGGACTTAAAAGATTCAATTATACTGTCAGTTTGAACAAAGAGTCATAGAGGTTTATAACATGGAAACAAGCCTTTTGACCCAATTTGCCCATGCCGCCCAATTTTTACCATTAAGGTATTCCCAACTGCCCGTGTTTGGTCCATATCCCTCTAAACCAGGAGTCTCCAAACTTTTCAATACAAGGGCCACATCATATATTTACACATTTTCACAGGCTAAAGAAGAAAATGGTTCTAAAATTAGGGGGTTATTTTTGTAATAAAGTTATTTTTCTAAAAAAAGGTGCCAACTAATTTTAAATTCATTGCGATTGGGGACTGCGTTACAGCAGCACACGGCAATTGGCTACAGCAGATGTCAGTCACAATGTGGGTATTGCACTGAACACATCGCCCTACAATTGGTCTGAATTGCTGCCGCCATTGTTCTCATTCATTTCAGACAGATGGAGCTTATGGATTGGATAAAGCAGCTGTCATTCAGTCAATGCAGAGCGGCAATTGGATAACAGATGTCTCAACTGCTGATTCGCTTAATGAATTTCAGTCACAGGACGGCAAGTCTGATTGAACAATAGGCTGGTTAAAGTGGGCGGGGATTCCATGGGTTCATTAGACACCGAGGAGTGGCATCAAGTATCTGGCTTGTGGCTTCCGTCCCCGTGTCCGAGTCCTGAATCAGCGGCAGGGTTCCAGACATGGGAATATTTTCGGCAGCAGGAATCCCATCCCACCCCACAGGGCGTGAGCTAGATATGGCCCGTGGACTGTCATTTGGAGACCCTTACTCTAAGCCCATCTTACCCATGTAATATCTAAAAGACAAAATTGTACCCACCTCTACCACTACTCTCTGGCAGCATGTTCCAGACACTCACCATCCTCTGTGTGAAAATATTGCCCCTCTGGATTCTTTTGTATCTCTCCCCTCTCGCCTTAAACCTAAACCTTAAACCTAGATTTAGATTCCCTGATCTTTGGGAAAAGATGTTGACTATCTACCTTATCTATGCCCCTCATTATTTTATAGACCTCTGTAAGGTAATTCCTAAGTCTCCCATGCTCCAGGGAAAAGAGTCGCAATCTATCCGGCCTGTCCTTATAATTCAAACTATCAAGTCCTGGTAGCATCCTATAAATTTTTTCTGCACTCTTTCTATAAGGAGACCAGAACTGTACAAAGTATTCCAAGTGTGGCCATATCAATGTCTTATACAACTTCACCAAGACATCCCAATTCCTGTATTCAGTGTTCTGCCTAATGAACCTAACATGTTAAATGCCTTCTTCACTATCCAGTTTCAAGGAGCGACAGATCTGTATCCCAGGTCTCTCTGTCTACAACTCTCCCTATCACCCTAGCATTAACTGAGTAAGTCCTACCTTGCATTTTCCTGAAGTAAACTCCATCTGCCATTCGTCAGCCCATTGGCCCAATTGATCCTGATCCCATTGCAATCCAGATAACCTTCTTCACTGACCACTCTGCCACCAATCTTGGTGTCATCTGCAAACTCACTAAGCATGCCTCCTAAATTCCCATCCAAAGCATTAGATTTGATTAGCAAGAACCAAAGAAAGTAGTACTGGAACAGGCCCTTTGACTCTCCAATCCATGCCAATCATAATGCCCGACTTAACCTAAAAAAATTCTTGTCCTTACTCAGTGCATATCCTTTTATTCATGTACTCATCCAAATGCCTTTTAAATGTTGTTAATGTGCCTGCTTCCACCACCTGTTGGCAGCATATCCAGGCACCCACCACTCTCTGCATGAAGAACTTTCCCCACACATCTTCTTAAACCTTCCCCCTCTCACCTAGAACCTGGGCCCCTTGTAATTGACACTTCCATCCTTGGACAAAGTGTCTGACTATTCACTCAGTTTAAACTTCTTAATTTTGTAGTCGTCTATCAGCCTCTGTCTTTCAAATGAAAATAATTCTAATTTATTCAATCTCTCTTCATAGCCAACACTTTCAAGATCAGGGAACATCCTGGTGAACCTTTTTTGAACTCTCTCCAAAGCTTTCATGTCTTTCTGGTAGTGTGGTGACCAGAACGGCATACAATACCACCAATGTGGCCTAACCAAGTATCTATATGGCTGCAACATGATTTCCCAATCTTGTACTCAATGCTTCGTATTCACATGAGTCCAGCAAGCTGAGGTGTGATCCAATTGAGGTATTTAAAATGTTGCAGAGAAATTATTTCCTTAGGTGCAGAATCAAGGGGCATCATTTTTTAAAATCAAGGAGCTTTTCTTCACACAAAAGGCCATGGAAATCTCACTCTCCCCAAAGTGCTGTCGATGTTGGGGTCAAATTTTCAAGACTTATAATGATGAATTTTTATTAGGTAAAAGGTGCCAAGGGATACATAGCAAAGGCAGATAAAGTAGAACAAACAGAACAGGCTTGTTGTCTCCATGATTCAATAGGCCAGATATTTCAACCCTTTCCCTCCTCATAGTACCATAGAATTCCTACAGTGCAGGAGGTGCTCCAGCCCATTGAGTCTGCACCGACTCTCTGACAGAGAATCTTACCAAGATCATTCCCCACCTTAACCCGTAAACCCATACATTTCCCGTAGGTTAGTCCATCTAACCTATACATTTTAGTACATTTAGGGGCAATTTAGTATGGCCAATTAGCCTAAGCTGACAGATACTGCGAGCCTTTAAGACATACGACAGTGCAGAGTCACTGAGCAGAGACTGATAGCCAAGTTCCGCACATAAGGACAGCTTCAACTGGGATCTTGAGTTCATGTCACACTATTTGTAACCCTCATGACGTGCCTGAATTTGCAACATCTCACTTACTATCCTGTCTGGAGACAATACACATCTCTTTAACCAATGCTTAATGCTATCTCCACTCACATTATCTGCACCTTTCAGACTTGAATAGCAGGTTAGGTTGTCTCAGGGATAGGACTGGGTACTTCAGGTGCTGGGATTCAGATGCTTCAGGAGGGACAGGGTTGGGGGCAAAAGAGGAGGTGGTGTGGCACTGTTGATCAGGGACAGTGTCATGGCTGTAGAGAAGGTGGAAGACGGGGAGGGATTGTCTACAGAGTCTCTGTGGGTGGAAGTTAGGAACAGCAAAGGCTCGATAACTTTGCTGGGTGTATTCTATAGGCCGCCCAATAGCGACAGGGAACTTGAGGTGCAGATAGGGAAACAGATCCTAGACAGATGTAGAAATAACAGGGTTGTCGTGATGGGAGATTTCAATTTCCCAAACATCGAATGGAATATCCCAAGGGTAAGGGGTTTGGATCGTGTGGAGTTTGTTAGGTGTGTTCAGGAAGGTTTCCTAACATAGTACATGGAAAAGCCTACGAGAGGAGAGGCTGTACTTGACCTGGTGCTTGCTAATGAGCCAGGGCAGGTGTCGGATCTCACGGCAGGTGAGCATCTTGGGAATGGAGATCACAATTCTCTCTCTTTCACGATAGCGATGGAAAGAGATAGGATCAGGCAGGCCAGGAAGGTGTATGTCTGGAGTAAGGGGAAATATGAAAACATTAGGCAGGTAATTGGACGTATAAACTGGAAGGAGGTGTTCTTGAGGAAGAGTGCAGAAGGAAAGTGGCGGATTTTCAAGGAATGTTTGTCTGGGGCACTGCAAGACAATGTTCCGAGGAGTCAAGGAGGTTCTGGTAGGACGCGGGAACCGTGGTGCACGAAGGTAGTGGTGAACCTAGTTAGGAAGAAAAAAAAAGGTATATATAAGGTTCAGAGAGCTAGGGGATGTTAGGGATCTAGAGGAGCATAAGGTGTGTAGAAGGGAACCTATAAAGGAAATTAGGAGAGCCAGAAGGGGTCATGAGAGGGCATTGGCAGGTAAGATTAAGGAGAATCCCAAGGCCTTTTACAAATATGTAGAAAGTAAAAGGATGAGAAGAGAAGGAATAGGGCCTATAAAAGGTGAAGGGGGAAAAGTCTGTATGAATCCGGAAGAAATGGCAGAGGTGCTTAACGAGTACTTTGCCTCGGTATTCACGGTGGAAAGTGAACTGGGAGATTGCACTGCAGATTTGAGGCATACGGAAAAGATTGAGTATGTGGATGTTAGGAAAGAGGACGTGTTAGACCTGTTAAATTCTATCAAGATAGACAAGTCGCCAGGATCGGATGGGATGTATCCCAGGTTATTGCGGGAGGTGAGGGAAGTGGTTGCAGAGGCCCTGGCGATGATATTTGTGTCGTCCATGGAAACGGGAGAGGTTCCGGAGGATTGCGGATGTGGTTTCTATCTTTAAGAAAGGGAACAGGGATAGTCCAGGAAATTACCGACCGGTGAGTCTGACTTCAGTGGTTGGTAAGCTGATGGAGAGGCTTCTGAGGGATAAGATATATGAACATTTGGAGAAGTTTGGACTGATTAGAAATAGCATGGTTTTGTCAAGGGCAGGTCATGCCTTACGAGCCTAGTTGAGTTCTTCAAAAATGTGACTGAACACATTGACGAAGGAAGGGCGGTGGACGTAGTGTACATGGACTTTAGTAAGGCGTTTGATAAGGTCCCCCATGCAAGGCTTCTGGAGAAGGTGAGAGGGCATGGGATCCAAGGGGCTTTGGCCTCGTGGATCCAGAACTGGCTTGCCGGCAGAAGGCAGAGAGTGGTTGTGGATGGGTCTTGTTCTGCATGGAGGTTGGTAACCAGTGGAGTGCCCCAGGGATCTGTTCTGGGACCCCTGCTGTTTGTCATTTTCATAAATGACCTGGATGAGGAAGTGGAGGGATGGGTTAGCAAGTTTGCCGACGATACAAAGGTCGGTGGTGTTGTGGATGGTCTGGAGGGATGCCAAAAGTTGCAGTGGGACATAGACAGGATGCAAGACTGGGCGGAGAAGTGGCAGATGGACTTCAACGCAGATAAATGTGTAGTGGTCCATTTTGGCAGGAATAATGGGATGAAGGAGTACAATATAAGGGGTAGGAGTCTTAACTGTGTTGTAGAGCAGAAGGATCTCGGGGTCCGGGTCCATAGGACTCTTAAATCGGTCTCGCAGGTGGAGGAAGTGGTCAAGAAAGCGTACGGTGTACTGGTCTTCATTAATCAAGGAATAGAGTTTAGGAGTCAGGAGGTAATGATGCAGGTCTATAAGACTCTTGTCAGACCCCAGTTGGAGTAGTGTGTGCAGTTCTGGTCACCTCATTATAGGAAGGATGTTGAAGCTATTGAGAGAGTTCAGAGGAGATTTACAAGGATGCTGCCTGGATTGGGAGGCAGGCCTTATGAAGATAGGTTGAGGGAGCTGGGACTGTTCTCACTGGAGAGACGTAGGTTGAGAGGTGACCTGACAGAGGTTTATAAAATGTTGAGAGGAATAGATAGAGTGCACTCTGAGACTATTTCCTCGAGCTGAAATGCTCACTACGAGAGGACACAGATTTAAGGTGCAGGGAAGCAAATACAAAGATGATGTCAGGGGTAGGTTTTTCACTCAGAGGGTGGTGAGTGAATGGAACCGACTGCTGTCGGAGGTTGTTGAGGCGAACTCACTGGGGTCTTTTAAAAGACTTCTGGATGAGTATATGGAAAAGAATAGGATAGGGGGTCATAGATAGGTCTGTGGATTGGTAGATGTGATTGGTGCAACTCGTGGGCCGAAGGGCCTGTTTGTGCTGTATTGTTCTATGTTAAACACTTTGAGATGTCCCAAGGTTGTGAAACTTGCTGTACAAATGTGCAAGCTTCTTTTGAAACTCTGTCAATAACAGAATCACAGAATTGTTATGGCACAGAAAAGGCCATTCAGCCCATCAACTCTCCAAACAAGCAGTAATGCCAACCCCCCCGCCCCCCGCCAGCTTTTCCATTCAACTTGACAGTTTCTGTTTGGACTGACGCTCTCAAAAGTAACACAGATCCCAATATCTAACGTGAAATATAAACAGTCCCCATGAACTGAAAATGTGCTGCCCTTTTTCCAACAGTTTATCAACTTAATTTGCTTATTTTGGTAGAGGAAAGTGTTCTATATGCATGAGTAAAAACATAATGAATACTTTTTCTGTTAAAATCTAGGCATGTAGCCCTTTGAGTTCCAAAAATCGAATTGGCTGACAGATGTCAAACTGAAGATATTCTAGCTCCGTCAGTTTTTTTCTTGATTAAAATTAGCTGCTAAGAATCATGAGATAAATGGGGTAAGAGTAGCATTCCTGCATGGAAACATAGCCAGGGAGTCAAGGAACAGATTTCCTGACGCATTTAGCGCCCTTTCCTAATGCCAAGGCTGAAATAGGAATACTCAAGGGAGCAAACCTGCTGGACCTCCATTTTAATTCCTGGATTTTAAACACACACCTGTTTATTCCTCAGGGAAAATTCATCCTCATCCACATCCAGTTTCCTATACGGGAGCCATTCTTCCTTCAGTGTTGGTAGGCTGGCTTGGGGTGACCCAGGTCTTTGGGCAAACTCTTCTGTTGAAGTTGTTGCTCCAACTAGCTGCTCCAAATCCTCAACGGGAGACTTGAAAAAATAGGTTGTGCAAGCTGACTCATCCCTGATTTAAAATAAAAACAGAAAAAGTGAAAGGACCTCAGAAATAATTACAGAAAACTCTCATAAATAGTAAAACCACCTTTACACTTCCCAAACACTGCCAGCACAGGTGCAGTGCAGGTTAGATACACAATAAAGTTCTCTCTATACTGGAAGGAGCATAGTGTAAGGCCTGAGTCACAGATCAGGAAACAGAAGTTATGAATATGGTTTTGCAAGTGTGTATTAGTCAGCTCCAATCACAGGTGCTGCAAGAGTAAAGCTTGAATCCTCTTACACAATCTACAAATCCATTCTAGCCTTGTGAATGTTCAAACTTTCCACTTGACAGGCAAACAGCACATTGCACCATCCCAAATGCTTCCAAGATAGATACAGCACAGATTAAATACAAAGTGAAGCTCCATTTATCTACATTGTGTCAAAAGGATTCACATGACACACAGCTCAGGTATCACATATTGCATGGCCCAGCACTGTAACAATCCTTTTGACAGGCATGGTGGTGGGAAAGGTATGGGATAATTACGGATAGTCAGCATGGCTTTGTCAGAGGGACATCATGTCTAACAAATTTGATAGAATTTTCCAAAAATGTGATCGTGTGTAAAATAGGGAAGTTCAGTTGATGTAGTTTATATGAATTTTAGCAAAGCTGTTGACAAAGTCCCACATGGCAGACTGATTGAGAAGATTAAAGTTTCAGGAAAACTTGGTGAGATGAATCCAAAACTGGCTTAGTAATAAGGCACAAAGCATGTTTTAGTGACTGGAGGCCAGTGCCTAGTGGTGTACCACAAGGCTTAGTATTGGGACCTTATTGTTTGTTATATATATAAATGATGTAGATAATACGGGGGGGAAATAATGATCAAGTTTGCAGATGACACCAAGATTGGTAGGGTGGTTAATTGTAAAGAAGAAACTAGTGGGTTACAGGAAGTTATAGATGGGTTGGTCAGATGGCCAGAGCAGTGACAGATGATACTTAACATAGAACACAGAACTTAACTGATACTTAACTGTAATAAATGCAGGGTGACGCACTTTGAAAAAGTAACAAGACAAGGGAATATTTAATGAATAGCAGGATACTAGGAAGCTACAGGAACACATGGATTATGGGGTACTAATTCATAGATCCCTAAAGTTAACAGAGCAGATGATTAGGATAGTTAAGAAGGCATATGGGACATTTGCTTTTATCGTGGTGGCATTGAGTATAAGAGCAAGAAGATAATGCTTGAGTTGTATAGAACATTGGTTAGAAAACAGCTGGAGAACTGTAATTCTGGTCACCTCACTACAGGAAGGAAGTGATTGCACTAGAGGGGGTACAGAAAATATTCATCAGGATGTTGCCTCTGAGGGAGTATTTGAGCTAATAAGGAGAGACTGGATAGGCTTGGTTTTTTCATATAAAAAAGCAGAGAAGGCTTGGGGTGGGGTTGGGGGGGCGGTCATGATGGAGGTGTATACGGTTATGAGCAGAATGGACAGGGTAAATAGGAAGTAGCTGTTCTCTTTGGTTGAGGGGTCAATCACGAGGGGGCAGAGTTTTAGCATAAGGAGCAAGAGGTTCAGAGAGGATTTGAGAAAAAAAATTCAGAAGGTGGTGGGAGTCGGGAATGCACAGCCTGGGAAGGTAGTGGAGGCCAGAAAACTTACAACCTTTAAAACGTATTTGGATGAGCGCTCAAAACATTATATCATTCAAGGATATGAGACAAGTGCTGGAAAATGGGATTAGTGCGACTTCATTGGTAGTTATTGTCAGTGTAGACTCGATGGGCCAAAGGACGTTTTCTGCACTGTATGACTCTATATGAATATTACAGAAGTGCTGGCTCCTCACAGACACTGACCTGTGCTCCACAGCAGCGACGATAAATCCCCAAGATGCTATCTCATTGCAGACAGCAGAGTATACAGTCCTGTCATAAGGAACAGAATGTAACAGTGAGATATTTCAGCACCATGATCGTCCTCCCAGATCCTAACATCTGGCTGCTTTGTCCTTGCCAACAAAGGTCCTTGAGAATAGTAATACAAAAAGAAGGAGCATTACAGAGGCAACTTCCATTGCATATGCAGAGTGAATAGAAGATGCAATGCCCTTCATTCAGGAGCACTCTGGAAGGAAGGGAAGATATGTGGTTAGAGACAAAATAGTGGAATAGGATGAAAAAAAGTATAAATGAGAGAGTTACAAAAAAAAAAGAAAAGGAAACAAAGATGGATAAAGAGATGATAGTCAAGGATGGATCCCTCATCAGTCCTGGAACATAAGCGAAGAAACTCTTTGATGGGATTGAACAAGGAAAGAGAGTGACGGGGTGTTGGGGCAGTGTGGGGATGGGAGGGGCGGGGGCACAGTGAGAGACAGAGCCTGAAGTTCAGATATGAATATCAATTGTCACTGGGATTGTCGCTCTACCTGAAAGCCCCAAGACCGTGAGAAAATATAATCAGCGGGTACTTCTCCGCAGTTTTGAAAGGAGCATTCCATTCAACTGGAACTTCATGATAACCTACAGAGTGATAAAAGTGATACATAAAAACATTATGCTGCTTATCAAAATGAAAAATTCCGCTATTTACCCTAATTTCTCTTCTAGCTTTCAAAAGTATCTAATGCTAGTGGAATGAATGCTTTGGCTTCAAATTACAGAATTGAAATGCATCTTATTTGACATTATTTAAATATTTTTTAGCATTGTAATGAGGCTTCAAAGCCCTGGCCATACTTCTTGTAAATGGACTAGCTCCCTTTACCCTCCAGCATTAGACAAGGTTTCTCGACCTCCATTGAAGGCACTGTACAAAAACTCAGAACCAAGAGAAAGATAAAAAGAAATTGAGAAAATATATTTTCTGACTCACTCAGGCAATTGAAGCCATTTCAGGACATCATGTAAAGCTCTTATTCATGTTTTATAACATAGCCCAAGTCCCATTATTCCACTTTGCAGCATTCTCTGGACGTACCAACAGAACGAAATCCTTCTGTAATCTAGTCAGTGCATGATCAGCATGGTAAATATGTGGGGTTACATGGATACAGCCTAGGTGAGACTGTTGTTGGTGCAGGCTTGATGGACCAAATAGCCTATTTTTGCACTGTAGGGGTTCTATGAAATGTGACAGCCAATTTATTCAGAGCAAACTTCCACAAACAATAACAGCCAGATAATAGGTTTTAATGACATTGGTTGAAGGCTAAATATGAACCAGAATATCATAGTGAACATTCTTGCTTTGCTTTGAAAGATATCCATCAAGGAGCCTTGGTTTAATGTATAATCCAAAAGACAGCACCCAACAATGTAGCTGTACTGGCACCATATATAGCAGCATGGATTTTGTTCTCAAAACTCTATAGGAGGACTTGAACCCCACAACTTTCTGAAACACAGGAGACTGCGTTAAGAGGTGAACCACAATTAACACCTTAAATTGTGCCCATCTGGTGTATTTGAAATCACACCAATGTTTAGACATGGTCAATGGACCCATCAGAAGTGCACAGTAACTGACGATAATTGGTGGACTTGAAGTATGTGGCTCTATGTGGTCCAACAGCTACTTCTGAAATATACTAAGAGCGTCTTAAAGTGAAGCTTCTCCGATTTAAGATGGCTGCACGAGTGACTCTCGCTCTTTGGATTATCCAGCACTTCGCCCAGTATCCTCCACCTCTGATAAACCTCTCCCTCTTGAGTAATGTGCCTCATATCCTCAGTGGACAGTTTGGGAACCTCTGCTCTAAACTCTTGATTATGTAGCTCACCATCTCAAGTCATTTTGTTGAACCATGCTCACCGAATGCCAAATTGAGTGCAGGGGCGCACCACCTCTTGTTCCTATCCAGATAATCTGCCAGGCCTCTGCAGTACTCGTATCGGGGAATCCACGGTGGCCGCTTCACCTGCCCACTGCCCTCACAGGGATAATATAAACGGAAGAAACTTCCCTGAAAATTAAATGATTATCTGCTTAATTGATTGTAAGAACAGCAAGAGACAAAGAAAAGCCTTGAACTCAGACAGCATTCTCCACAATGTCAGGACATTCTGAAGCACCTAACAACAAAATCAAGTACTTTTGAAGTATACTTGCTGTTGCAGGAAATGTAACCACTGATGCAGACTCAGAAAGCACTCACAAACAGCAATGAAATAATGATCAAATACGTTGTTTCTCGTGATGTTGACTGAGGGATAAATATTGGCCAGGACACTAGGGGGAACACCCTTGTTCTTCTTCAAAATTGATCAACAATCTCCGATCATTAACTCAGAAGGCACACATGGCCTTGGGTAACATCACCTCAAATCAGGCCATGACATGACCCCAGGAGAATTACCATCTCTCAGACCAAGAGTTTGTTGGACAAGTGGTTTTGATCTCATCCAATTAGTGTGCTTTTCTGGTTAATATTTTGTATTGTGTATTTTTATCATTTCAAAAGAACCAGATCTTTGTGCACCTGACTTCTTTCAACGTAGGCAAAACCAAGGCTCAGTCTTTCAAGGGACAGCGCAACCTCCCTTCAGAAAGTCAAAGTCAGCAACATGCTTTGTGTTTTTGATCAACGTTCTGTCAAAATCTGCAGTGAGCGAGGAGGTGATTGCTTAATAAGTTATATTAAGGGCATGATATGGACACCACAGTCAAAGATTGGTGGTGGGCGGGCTTTGCGAGATTGATCTTTTGCAATATTTCTTTGCACAACTTAACAAGAATGAACAAACTTTATCAAAGCTGATGTTTATTTTAGATACCAAATTTCAGCATAAAAAGCACATTAAGTTATAACACAGGAGAGGATAGTTATCTTTAAGCTGTTTTGCAAAACATTTCCAGAGTAGATACAACACAGGTTAGATACAGATCAAAGCTCCCTCTACACAGTTTCATCCGTTCTGATGATGCAATCTTCCATAACTGCACTTCAGGTATGTCCTCCCTTATCCTTAACCAAGGATTATCCACTCTCATTGAAGTGAAGGATCTTAATCATGTCTGACCCACTTGCCACACTTCTGTTCTCAGTCCTTTTCCTTCCACCTCACGATCGTGATAGGATTCCATGTTGTTTTCACTTTCCACTCCTCCAGCCTCCAGATTAAACAAATAATCCTACACTATTTCCATCACTAAACATATCTACCCCTCCACTTGCCTGTCAGCATTCCATGGCAACTGTTCTCTCCACAAAACCCTGGTTTGCTTCTCAATCGCCCTTTGCCCTTGATGCCACCCTACACAATCACAAAAGATGTTTCATCTGTCTTTTTCATTTCCCCACCCTCCTCACCATCCAAAGCCCCAAGAACTTCCAGGCGCAGCAGTGATTCACTTATTCCTCTTTCAGTTTATCCTCCTGAGTTTGCTACTCACGATGTTGTCTCTTTCACACTGGGGAGACCAAACAGAGTTGGGTTCAGCCTTTTTGGAACACCTCCACTCAGTCCACAAGCACAACCCCAGGCTTCCAGTTGCTTTCTATTTCAATTCACTCACATTCCTATCCTCAGCCTGTGGTACTGTTCCAGCGAAGCTCAATGGAAGCTCAAGAAATAGCACTTAATTTTGCAATTAGCCTTTTGGACTCAACACTGAGTTCAACAATTTCAGGTCAGGAACTTTGTCTCCCAGGTTGATTCTATTTTGTTTTGCCATGTGCTGATCTGAATCTTGTGAAATATTCCCATCTCAATCTAACCAAGCCTTTAAGTATGAAATTATTGAAATCAATTCTTTCCCAGATATTCAATAAAAGCATTTTCAGTAACATTCATTTCCTTATACAGTCAGAATAAAGTAGTCACTTGCAACCTGTTGGCAATTCTCTTGTGTTTGATAGATATAAGTACTATAAGTAGAATTAATTATGATTAAACCAATCTTGTTTCTGTTTTTGCTTTCAGTCAGAGCCATTCATTAGACTGCTATTCACATGCACTCTGTTTTATTTCTTTACTCTTCTAATCTTCTCCCCCTGAACTTATTTCAGACCTTCTCTTTTGTTCTTCTTTCCCTCCGCTGTTTCAACGACATAAAATTCATCACTTCCAGAAGTTTCACAAGAAGCAAATGTGTTCCCCAAATCGGAAACCATGGATGAACAGGGGTATTGAACAGGAACAGGGATATAATGGAACTGTTACTATATAGTTATGATGGCGGCGCGGGCTCGTTGGGCCGAAGGGCCTGTTTCCCGTGCTGTGTTGCTCTGTTGTGAATACAGAAGTGACTTATGCCTATCCACTGCTCCCTGAAGTCCAGATCTGAGGTGTTCAAGTCAGGTGATACTGACCTATACAAGAAAGCCAGATACTATTTAAACAGATCCATCAAAGATGCCAAAAGACAGCACCGGATCAAGCTAGAGTCCCAGGCTAGCTACACCAATCCCCATTGACTATGGCAAAGTCTACAAGACATTACAGGCTATAAGATGAAGGCATGTAAGATTGCCAGCTCCAATGCTGGGAGGAGGGAGGATCTCATATAGACTTACAAAATTCTAACAGGACTAGATAGGATAGACGTAGGGAAGATGTTCCCTGATAGTGGGAGAATCCAGAACCAAGTCATAGGATTCAGGGTAGACCATTTAGGACAGAGGGTAGGAGACATTTCTTCACCCAAGGAGTGGTGAGCCTGTGGAATTCATTACCACAGGAAATTGCTGAAATATTGAATGTATTCAAGAGGTGGCTGGATATAGCACTTCGGGTGAATGGGATCAAAGGTTATGGGAAATAACAGGATTAGGCTATTAAATTGGATGATCAGCCATGATTGTAATGAATGACACAGCAGGCTTGAGGAGCCCAATGGCCGCCTCCTGCTCCAATCTCCTACGTTTCTATGTAACATACAACCCTGTGCCAAACAAGTTTTACACTATCCCAAAAAATCCCTGGTAGGTAGAGCACAGGTTAGATATGGAGCAAATCTCTTTACATGGCCCTTCAACCTCCCAAGGGATATACAGCACACATTCAATACGGGAAGGAGACCAGCTTGATTCTTGAGTTGAGCATCATCTGGGAGAGCTGAGTAAAAGAAGTTGTGGATTTGGTCAAGCAAGATATCAAATGTAGCCTGAATCTCCTGACACAGCCCAAAAAACTCCAGTTCCTGCCAAATGAACATTTTCAACAAACAGCACGTTTCATTTCCCTCATCAAGTTTCCCTTCTAACCCCAAGTTTCTGGCTTGCTCACATGCTTCAATTTCTGCCCTGTAACTCATCCTCACCTCATGAGAATGTCAGAAGCAACCATCTGCAGATTACTCAACTCACGAGCATTACAGCCACTCCTCTCTCTCCACTACACATACCCTTTCCAGCAGGAGAATCACTCAATAGTGACTGGAATCTTTGGCTGATTTCCTCATCCCTAACACAGGAGATTGAGACCAACTTTATGTCCCTCTGGAAACACAGAAAGAGACCATTTAACCCATTGAGCCTGTTCCACGGCTCTAAAAGAATTGCTCCCATTTCTTTTTCCAATTATTCATCCAGCTTATTGGAAAGTACTTTCTGATCTTTGATACAATCCTTACATCTTCAACTTTAAAACAACTTTTATCTTCAATTTTAAAAAAAAAGCTTTATTGACATTTTATGTATATTGCACCTTAAACGTCTTCCTACTTTTCTATTTTTAAATTTTCCCATGTAGTTATGTCTCCTTTCCTTATTTCCTCTAAAACGTACTGTCTTGCATTTCTCCCTACAAGAACACAACTGACACCCAGCTGAGATTCTGGCAACCAGGAAGCCACAGGAAACTGGGGTTTGTTCAGCTTGTAGGTTGGCAGTGCAATGGATAACACATTTAGTCGTGAAACTCAGCAGTTTTACTGACATAAAACGCAGCTAGCATAAAAGAAGCTGTTCAAAAAACTCACAAACCTCAGAGCAACAAGACTGCAATCTGATTTCTCAGCTCCACTGCCCCGTTTCCAGGGATGAATGATGCATAACTTCGCTGTTCCAGAAAAAATATACCCCCCAACAAGCACTCCTCCCAGAGCCAAGCAGCTCACACCAAAATATATTTCTAACACTTGCCTGTTCACTGTAAGCAGGGAATCGCCATATTCTGTGGTAATATTTAATTTTCAGGGGTGAGAAAGCATCAACATTTTAAATGTTTACTGCAGATTTTTTCATTGGTTCTAAGTAAACCAGTCTTTCGGGTTTCTTAATTTAAAAACAAAACTATTCATTCGTGGAACACGGGCATTATTGGCTGGCCAGCATTTCTTGCCCTAGTTGCCTGAAGGCCGTTGAAAGTCAACCACATTACTGTAGCTTTGGAATTGCACGTAGGCCAGAGCAAATAAGGATGGCAGATTTCCTTCCCAAAAGGACATTAAGGAACAAAATGGGGTTTTCCAACAATTGACAATGCTTTCATCAGATTTTTATTTCCAGATATTTTTATTTGGGTCCCCAGAACAGGAGTGGACGGGGAGGAATTTGTACAGTGTGTTTTGGAAGGGTCCTTGGAGCAGTATGTGGATGGCCTGACTAGAGAGGGGGCTATACTGGATTTGGTTCTGGGGAATGAGCCAGGCCAGGTGGTTGACGTCGAGGTAGGAGAGCAGGTGTCAAATAGTGATCACAACTCTGTCTGCTTTAGGATATTAATGGAAAAGGACGAGACCGGCCCAAAAGGGAAGGTATTTAACTGGGGGAGGGCTAGATACGGCCAGATTAGGCAAGATCTTAAAGATACCGACTGGGATAAGCTTTTCGAGGGCAGGTCGACAAGGTACACGTGGGAGTCTTTCAAGGGAAAGCTAAACTCTCTGCAGGAAAGATATGTGCCGGCAAGGAGGAAGGATGGGAAAGGTAGGATTAGAGAACCGTGGCTTACCAGGGAGATTGAGGACTTGATCAGGAAGAAGCGAGAGGCTTACATTAGATCTAGGCAACTGGGGACTGAGACAGCGCTGGAAGCTTATAGAGAGTGTAGACGGGATCTTAAAAGGGGTATTAGAAAGGCAAAAAGGGGCCACGAGGTGGCTCTGGCAGGTAGGATTAAGGAAAATCCAAAGGCATTTTACACCTATGTAAGGAGCAAAAGGATGGTTAGAGGCAAGATTGGACCTCTTAGGGACATAGGAGGGGATCTATGCTTAGAGCCTGAGGGAATGGGGGAGATCCTGAATGAATACTTTGCGTCGGTATTCACGCAGGAGACTGGACAGATGTCTGTGCCTGATGTTGACAAAGTTGAGGGAAATAAGGATTACGAGGAAAGAGGTGTTGGGGCTGTTAGGCAGCTTAAAGACATATAAAGCTTCAGGGCCTGATGGCATTTACCCCAGGCTGCTAAAGGAGTTGAGGGAAGACTTGGCTGGGCCTCTGATGCAAATCTTTGTCTCTTCCTTGGACACAGGTGAGGTCCCAGAGGACTGGAGGATAGCAAACGTAGTACCGTTGTTTAAAAAAGGTCAGAGGGATCACCCAGGGAACTATAGGCCGGTGAGCTTGACTTCAGTTATAGGTAAGCTAATGGAGAGGATCCTTAGGGACAGGATGTATGAGCATCTGGAGCGCTGCGATCTGATCAGGGATACGCAGCATGGCTTCGTCAAGGGGAAGTCTTGTCTTACAAATCTAGTGGAATTTTTTGAAGAAGTGACAAAAACAGTTGATGAAGGACAGGCTGTTGATGTCGTCTACATGGATTTCAGTAAGGCGTTTGACAAGGTTCCTCATGGTAGACTGATAGAGAAGGTGAAGGCGCATGGGATACAGGGTCGGGTATGTAGATGGGTCGAGAACTGGCTCGGGAGGAGGAGACAGAGGGTAGTAGTGGAAGGCTCTTTTTCCGGCTGGAAGCCTGTCACTAGTGGAGTGCCACAAGGCTCAGTACTAGGTCCTCTTCTATTTGTGGTCTACATAAACGACTTGGAAGTTGGGGTAGGTGGTGAGATCAGCAAATTTGCTGATGACACCAAGATGCTTGGATTGGCGGGTACAGAAGAGCAGTGTCAGGCAATACAACAGGACATAGACAGGTTGGTAGACTGGGCAGATAGATGGCAAATGGAATTTAATCCGGATAAATGCAAGGTGATGCATTTTGGCTGGAAAAATGTAGGAGAGAGTTATAGGATAAAAGGTAAAACTATACGGAGCATAGAGACGCAGAGAGACTTGGGGGTGCAGGTTCACAAGTCTCTGAAGGTGTCCTCACAGGTGGAGAAGGTGATAAAGAAGGCGTATAGTATGTTAGCTTTCATAGAAAAAGGTATAGAATACAAGAGTAGGAGTTTGATGTTGCAGTTGTATAGAACTTTGGTTAGGCCTCACTTGGAATACTGCGTCCAGTTCTGGTCGCCGTACTATCGGAAGGATGTGGAGTCCTTGGAGAGAGTGCAGAGGAGGTTTACCAGGATGCTGCCTGGTATGGAAGGACTGTCTTATGAGGAACGATTAAATAGACTGGGGTTGTTTTCCCTTGAAAGACGTCGGCTTAGAGGGGATCTCATAGAGGTGTATAAGATTATAAGGGGTATAGATAGAGTAAATGGAGGTAAACTTTTTCCACCTTCAGAAATGGATAGGACGAGGGGTCATGGCCATAGGGTGAGGGGGGCTATGTATAAGACGAATATTAGAGGGCAGTTTTTCACACAAAGGGTAGTGGGGGTGTGGAATGCACTGCCGAGTAAGGTGGTGGGAGCAGGCACGCTAGGGCTGTTTAAGGGTCTCTTGGACAGCCACATGAGCGGTATGCAGATAGAGGGATATAGTAGGACTGTTTAACTACGGCTTTTTTTCCACAGGTAATTCGGTCCATACTTGACCAACAATGAGCATGCATTCGGCAGGTGGTGCGAGTACAGCTCTTGGATGTTGATTCATGGGTTGCCTGGTACCTCATGTCGTAAATGAGTGCTTTATGTGGACCATCTGAAGGGCACCATGACAGCTCAGAGACTATCGATGTGGCTGTGCAGACACTTGGAATTGGGCCGGTGTCTGCGGGAGTTTGCGCGTTCTCCCCGTGGTTGCGTGGGTTTTCTCCGCCTCCGTTTCCTCCCACAACCCAAAAATTCGCTCTTAGGCTGATTGGGAAACAAATTGTCCCTATAGTGGGAGTCTTCCATATTAGGAATAACCTAAATCTATAATAGGATAATGGAATTGCTACTATATAGTTATGACGGCGGCGCGGGCTCGTTGGGCCGAAGGGCCTGTTTCCCGTGCTGTGTTGCTCATAAAAAAAAACATTAGCAGAGTTTCTGGATTAATAGTCTAACAATAACTCCACTAGGCTACATCTCCCGCTATGGCTACAATCGGCTAACCAGCAATTTATGAATTATTTCACCTTCCCTGTTGCTTCCATTTGGTTTGTGTTATGCAGTTTGGAGCTTGGCCCTGTGCCTGATGTTTCAACAAATATGAAAAAAAAATTCCACTATAATAAAAATCTATGATTAAAACCCTTGGGTCAGGCTACTCTCCAGGAAATCTGGTCAGTTTGTTCAAACCATGTCCTGGTCAATACGGAATGACCAATTGCAACCACATTACAGCACAATTATTGCTACGATTTGACTGGTCTATGGAACGAGTGTGGTGCCACAGTGCTAAAGCTGAGCCAGAAGGTCATGGTTTCAGGTTTCACATGAGAATATAATCCAGCTGGTACTTCCAATGCAGTGTTGATGGACTGCTGCACTGAGGTGGATGCCTTCCTTTGGCTGGAACACGGCAATCATTAAATGTAAATTGGTTACACATTTCTTTATAATTGCAAATGACTCACTTCTAAAAGAGCTTTTCAGCACTCTGACATCATAAAAGTGGTTAGATAAATACAATGCCTTTTTTTCTATCTTTAGCCGTAGGAATGTCACCTAGGAGGGAAAAGAAGCTTAGCCCACACCCCATATTCAATTTGCAACAGGAAAGTCACAGAGCAGACTGTATTGACTTTAACTGCAAAGTAATCAAAGCCTTTGCCATTCATAGAACAGTACAGCACAGTACAGGCCCTTCGGCTCTCGATACTGTGCCAAGCTATGTCCGAACCCAAGATCAAACCATCCCACTCTCTATCATTCTGGTATGCTCCATGTGCCTATCCAATAACCGCTTGAAAATTCCTAAAGTGTCCGACTCCCCTATTACAACAGGCAATGCATTCCACACTTCAACCACTCTCTGAGCAAAAAACCTACCTCAGACATCCTTCCTATATTTCCCACTATGAAGCTTATACATATCTGCTCTTAGGTATTGATCTCTCCTTTATGGGTCTTGTTGGTCTTGGAATCTGGCTATTTGCCTCTGCTACATTGCTTCTTTTCATTGTACAGGTCATATTGTTTCCATGGATGGTCATAGGTGCTGCTTACCTGTCAGTAACAGAGGAAACTGGCATACAGTACTTCCATTCAGCAGTGATACCTGCAACAGGGCACTAATGGTGTGACTGGCACCATGTTGTAACTAAGGTTTAACTTGGGCCTGGGTAGGTTGGGTGGGATCAAGAGTCACTTTGATTACTTGGAACACAGGAAATGGCAGGCATGTGATATTGCATGGAAGCATTCACTCTATTCTCCATTCTCTAACAGGCCAGAGGCCACATCTGCAATTTTGCTTTCCATTGCAGATTGGTGGTTAATTCACTAACTCAAACCAGCTGAATATTTAAAATCTTTTGAAGGCTGAATGCTTAAATTATTAAGCTTTTAGTTATGCACTTGTCTCTATGGGGTGTACTTGCATGGATTGTTTAAAAAATGTCAGGTTTTTAGGTCGCCAGATTTGAGTACTGTACCTATAATGAGAATCTGAAGCAAGATACAAAAGTTCAATTGAAAATAAACCAAATAAACTCATAAACCAAGAAATACAGGCACAGAGCTTAAATATTGAAATGGAAGTGTCTGGACGTCAAAATCTCAAAAATCAAGACATCAAATTAAACAGGACTTCATGCAAACATTAAGAATCAGCACATTTCCTTTAATTTACACAAGATGTTTTAAATAATGAGGTGCCACGTACTTATCTTCCTTTCTATTATGGAATCATAGTGCCTATCGAGCCTGCACTGACAATAATCCCACCCAGTCCCTATCCCTGTAACGCCATATTTTTACCTTGCTAGATCTTCTGACACCGAAGGGGAAACTGAGCATGACCAATTGACTAAATTTGCATATCTTTGGAGTGCGGGAGAAAACCAGAGCATCCGTCAGAAACTCACACAGACAAGAAGATTATATTAATCAAATTGTAGACCAATAAAATTCATAAGCAGCAAAACAACATTTTGTGCCTTTACATTCACAGTTTTAAGAAAAAGATTAGAGTAGTTGGACAACAGGTCAGTCATGATCACATTGAATGATGGAATAGACTTGAAGAACTGAATAGGTTTGAGGGGGCAGAATGCATCTGTTCCTATTTCTGAGTGTTGAGATTAAAATAGCTTACTTCATCAAAACCCCGAGCTGACTACATCATTTCTGTAATCTCCATCTGCCTGCCACCCTTATCCTCCTGGGACATCAACAGTTTTGAAAAGTTTGCATTTTTTTTTTATTTTTAATGCTTATAAACAGGAAGTAGAATTGGGTTAGAGGCTGCACCAACAATATAAAATTGCATCCCTTTGCGTTCCTCAGAAAGGAGGCAAACAAGCAAGTGCATTAGCTTTGGTGTTCTGAACTCTACATACCACCCATGTGATATCAAGTTAGCCAGTGATAGCGATGCTGAAATTAGCCTCACTGACCAGGGAGAGAGGGGTAAGAAACCGAACTAGATATCTCATGGATACAGTGCCTATTGATCAATTGTGAACTTTCACTCAAAGAGGAACAAAGTCCCTGCAGCCCTATCAGGAACCAATCTCACAATTTCCCTGATAGACAGGCCGCAGCACAAGCCTCCCACTAAATATCTGGTCCTCCAATACAGAAACAACAAGCAATTTCGCAGAGTACACTGTGAATCCAACGACCATAAGGTCACGACTGGTCAGAAACACAAATGGACTAGCCACGTAAATACCATGGAAACTGAAGTTGGTCAAAAGATGACAAGTGACTCTCCAAATTCATTCCACTATCTACCAGGCACACAATCTGCATTGTGATGGACAATGTCCACTTGTCTAGATGGGTGCAGCTGTGACAACTAGTAATGGGAAAATGTCAGCCTTGACAAAGACACACACATTCCAATAATGTATAAATAATGAATCTCACGAATTTCTGCACTTGTGCGTAGGTGGAACTTCCAGCGTTTCATTACAGAAACCTCAAGTGCAATAAAAGCACCCAGCTCCTTGTCTGATAATTCATTCAGCCTGCCTGATTGCACTCTGTCCATCGTCTTAAACATTCACTCCCATGCATGTACAAAATGCATTATAACAATCACCAAATGGTAGGCCTTTCAAAGCTGCAACTTCGACCATCTAGCAGGACAAAGGCAGCAGATGCATAAAAATACCTACAAATTCCCTTCTAAGCCAGGCGCTATTCTGATTTGGAACTATATCAGATTTTTACTGTTGTTTGATTAAAATCATGGCGTCTCTTTCCAAACAGTAGGTGTATCAGTGCAAGGAAGATACAAGAAGGTAGCTTGCCATCAGCTCCACAAGAACAGTTAGGAATGGGCATTAAAAGCTGGCCTTCCCAGTGATAGCCACATCTCACAAATCAATCTTAAAAAATTACTAGACAGCAAAAACACAAAGGTTCATTAAATATAATCTCCTAACGAAATATCTTACCTGCTTTGTGCGATCAGCCATGACATCTGTGCAGCCCACTTTATGGGGTCCCTTCGCAAGAGGTAGTTCCAGTGATTGCATTCCCCCCATGATCGGCTGGATTGTAATGTCAAATTCACTATCTACAATGGATGGAACAAAAATACACTTACTCTCGTCTTGTTGCCGAGTGTTTCAAATAACAACAGCAAAGAAATAGCATTCCTGATTCAAAACCTAAGCTTGATCCCACTGTGTGTGACTGTCATAACGTATAATTTTGCCCTGTACATCCACAAAAGGTCGAACCCAGTTACTGGAAGGATTGAGAGTGCAGCTTCCAAAAGATTCCCTGCACTTCTGAAATGAAGCGGTAGAAACATTTGTCTTCTATTTGACCTCTCTCCATTACTTCCATCCCAGATATGCTCTTTATTAATCAGGTAACTATTCCTCTAAATTTTCCCTCTCTAATCCCTCCAAACATTTAAATAGAATTTAAGATTAGCTTCTTAATTTATGCTACTCTTCCTGGCGACCTCTTCCTTTGGTAGACTTGCTTACTGCTTATCCACCAGTATCATATTTAATCTGCGCGTCAACATAGCAAAAGCCAATGGAATATTCAATTGTAGAAGGAATTAGGAAATGGACTAAGCCCAATCTCTCTCACAACACCCATACTCGTATACTCCTTCCAGTAGGGATTTCTGGACAGTGCGCAGGACTGAGAATTTTACCCTTCCTATCCAAGCAATTCTGAAACAAAATGCAGCAACTTTGGCATCGAGGATCAAATAGCTTAACACCAACCAGAGATCAAATCTGGGGCATGGGTTTAAATGATCACTGGGTATAACAGGCACTGGAGTAAGCAAGAATTTGAGTAAGAATGGAAAGCAGATCTTCAGACCCATCGTTAATCAGGCACCCAGAAATTTCCAGGCAAAACCTAGCACTGGACATCACTAAACTTGATAGTTTCTTTGACTCTCTGTATGACAATTGAAAAATAGAATAAAATCTAATTAACTGGGTTTATGATGTAATAGTAAATTAGCAGAGAGATGATTTTCAACAAGTATGATTCACTCATTCGATGCTTTAACCACAATACCCGGTGAAACACGTGGTATCCACTTTCACATACAAAACAAATATATTCCTCTTTTAAAGTTCAGATTAGTAATGCAATACGAGTGTGGGTATGAATCAGCTTTTCATTTTCATCCTTTTTTAAAGGAAGGATCATGATCACAATAAGTCGACATGTAATATTCTTGCAACACAAAGAAACGCCTTCAAACCAAATAACAAACCAAATGTGCTCCAAAGCAATCGATGGCAATAAAACAAACAAATGCCCAGTACTTGGAGCCATTTATTGAGTGGAGGATAAAGCAACAAAGGTTCGGCTGATCTGTCGTATGCTGTAACTTTTCTGTGCAGTGTGTCAATGTCTGGAGTGCACTGGCTGCAAACAGCAACATTACTGTGGAACACAAGTCAGTGAAACACGTATTTTGGGGTTTGGGTACACAGGACCACTGCATAATTCTTTTCATAATTAACAACAAACATGTTTGAACTTGTATACTCTTATAGCAAAGCTTTTCCATCACTCTTCTGAACCTGGGCAATGCATGCCGCCCCCTTACCTACTTTTCCCTTCTCAAGCTTCCCTCCTCTGTCCTGTCTTCAGTTCTTGTTTACTTGCAAACTACCCAAGAGTTTCTGATCAAATATAGTCTTGCTAGAGCCACTATGCTTTTCCTTTTAAGGCCACTATGCTTTTAGAACCGTAAAGTGCGCAAAAGAACACTGTTATCAGATACGTGCAACACATTTAAATGAGGTTCAGTTTGGGCAAGTTCCCCTTTAAAAGGGGAAACTGCAAGTTTCCTCCAACCCCAGAAAATTTCAGCCCCTAAAAACTTTTTGGTAGCTATCGCGAAGGAAACCTCTCTCTCCTCTCTTCCGCTCCGTTGCACTCCACTCCACTCATGCCTGGTTGGTTGATACTGAAGCTGTTGCCCCATTTCCTAGCCCACACTTACCTGCACTGCAATCTACCTTTGTCTCTGCACCGCGGCACCAAGTTCCTGGCTCTTCCTCGCTCCGGGGCTGAGCCAGTCCGCGTCGCGCGATCCACGCCGGGAGTTGTAGTTTCCCCACTCACCGCCTGCTACCGATCCCTGCGGATCGGGGACTACAAACCCCACAATGCACGACGCCCAACTGGGGAAAGGAGCCTCACACCGCCCTCTATCAACATCGTGTGGAAACTGCCTTCTTCTCCATTTTTTTTCATTTCTGCAAATTAAAATTAATTGTTTTTTTATATTTGATTTATTATTTCATATGCATTGGAATACATGTGGAAAATATTGTTCCTTGCACTGTACATACATAGCGTACGTAGAATGCATGCTGTTCATAGAGTATACAGGGTGGCACTGTAGCACAGTGGTCAGCACTGCTGCTTCACAGCTGTAGGGAACTGGATTCGATTCCTAGCTTGGGTCGCTGTCTGTGTGGAGCTCACAATAAGAAATCTCACAACACCAGGTTAAAGTCCATTCTCTTCGTGTCTGCACGGGTTTCCTCCGGTTTCCTCTCACAGTCCAAATATGTGCAGGTTAGGTTGATTGGCAGTGCTAAAATTGCCCCTTAGTGTCCTGAGATGCTTAGGTTAGAGGGATTAGCAGGTCTGGGTGGAATTGTAGTCAGTGCAGACTCGATGGGTCAGATGGGCTCTTTCTGCACTGTAAGGTTTCTATGATTTCTATACATAGGGTAGTAGGAAAGGAGAGAGTGTGGAATGTATTGTTACAATCATAGCTAGGGTTCAGAGAAAGATCAGCTTAATATAATGAAAGATCCATTCCAAAGTCTGATGGCAACAGTCATCTCTACACCCTAGCCATGACTGTAAAACTACATTCTGCACTGTCTCATTTCCTTCTCTCTGAACGGCATGCTTTGTCTGTATAACGCCAAGAAACAATACTTTTCACTGTATACTAATACATGTGACAATAATAAATCAAATCAAAAGAAGCCATTCTTGAATCATTTGGTACATGATCTCAGACATTTATATCTTTTTCTTGAGAGAAGAAGGTGGAAGAGAGAATGTCCAGGATGCGTGGGGTCCTTGATTATTCTGGCCGCTTTGCCGAGGCAGCGGGAAGTGTAGACAAAGATGGTGGGTGAGGAACTGGTTTGCATGATAGACTGGGCCATGTTCACAACTCTTCATAGTTTCTCTGTTTTGATCAGAGCAGGATCCATGCCAAGCCGTAATACATCCGGAAAAGTGTGCTTTCTATGGTGTATCTGTAAAAATTGGTGAGACTGAGGGAATAAAAACACAATTAGTATTATAAAGAATGTTCAGGACGTGAACTACATAACATTTCATTGAATGCATTTTGCAGAAACAGCATATCTATTTCATGCATCCAATGTTAATGCTGCAGTTATCCTTCTTGGTCTAACTCTATGAGCTGAATTTTGAAAAAGATCTGTAGTTGAACCAAGATCATTGGCAGATGGGGGCTCCAAAACCCCAACCACTAGAATGCACCATCTAAAATGGTACTGAATCAGAAATTCTGGAAGGCCCCTAGGTTTAAGTTAGCTTCTCTTAGCTTGAGTAACAGTAGAAACTCCAGTAAATAGTAAGACTTTAGAAGAGGGAATAATCAGCTTAATCACCTGCACTAAAGCATTCATAAACAAAGAATTTGCATTTATGTAGCACCTTCAGTGATCTCATGACAAGAAACTTCAAAGGGTTGTGAACATAGCCCAGTGCATTATGCAAACCAGCCTTCCATCCATTGATTCTGTTTACAGTCCCCACTGCCTTGGGAAAGCAGCCAACATAATCAAGGATCCCATGTATCCTGGATACACACCCTTCCACCTTCTTTCATCGGGAAAAAGATAGAAGAATCTCATGTACTCAAAGGCGGCTTCTTCTCTGCTGTCATCAGAATTTTGAATGGTCCTATCATACATTAAGCTGACCTTCACCTTAATTGTAATTGCAACATTGTGGGCAGGATTTCACAACCTCGCTTATCTCAAAACTGTAAAATCCTGCCTGAGGTCAGCAAACCTTTTCCTGATCTGCCTCTTGCCTGCTCCAATTCCCATGGCAGGCGGGATGGTAAAATTCTGGCCTATATCTTGCACCTATCCTTTACTTCTCCTCTATGTATTCTAGGAATGGTATGTTTTGTCTGTATAGCATGAAAGAAACAATACTTTTAGAACATAGAACATAGAACACTACAGCACAAACAGGCCCTTCAGCCCACGAGTTGCGCCGATCACATCTATACCTACCAAGCCACAGACCTATCTATAACCCCCTAACCCATTAGTTCCCATATACTCATCTAGAAGTCTTTTAAAAGACCCCAGTGAGTTCGCCTCTACCACCACCGACAGCAGCCAATTCCATTCACTCACCACCCTCTGAGTGAAAAACTTACCCCTAACATCCCCTCTGTATTTGCTTCCCTGCACCTTAAATCTGTGTCCTCTTGTAGTGACCATTTCAGTCCTGGGAAATATCCTCTGAGAATCCACCCTATCTATTCCTCTCAACATTTTATAAACCTCTATCAGGTCACCTCTCAACCTACGGCTCTCCAGGGAGAAGAGTCCCAGCTCCCTCAACCTGTCTTCATAAGGCATGCCTCCCAATCCAGGCAACATCCTTGTAAATCTCCTTTGCACTCTTTCAATAGCTTCCACATCCTTCCTATAGTGAGGCGACCAGAACTGCGCACAGTACTCCGAGTGGGGTCTGTCAAGAGTCTTATAAAGCTGCATCATTATCTCCCAACTCTTAAACTCAATCCCTCGATTAATGAAGGCCAGTACACCATACACCTTCTTGACTACATCCTCCACCTGTGAGGCCGATTTAAGAGTCCTATGGACCCGGACCCCAAGATCCTTCTGCTCTTCAACACAGCCAAGACTTCTACCCTTGATATTGTACTCCTTCATCCCATTATTCCTGCCAAAATGGACCACTACACATTTATCCGCGTTGAAGTCCATCTGCCACTTCTCCGCCCAGTTTTGCATCCTGTCTATGTCCCGCTGCAACTTTTGACATCCCTCCATACCATCCACAACACCACCGACCTTTGTATCGTCGGCGAACTTACTAACCCATCCCTCCACTTCCTCATCGAGGTCATTTATGAAAATGACAAACAGCAAAGGTCCCAGAACAGATCCCTGGGGCATTCCACTGGTGACCGATCTCCATGCAGAAAAAGACCCATCCACAACCACTCTCTGCTTTCTGCCTTTTCACTGCGTTGGATGGCACAGTGGTTAGCATTGCTGCCTCACAGTGCCAAGGAACTAGGTTCAATTCTGGCCTCAGGTCTCTGTCTGTGTGGAGTTTGCACATTCTCCCCATAGCTACATGGGTTTCCTCCGGGTGCTCCGCTTTGTTCCCACAATCCAAAGATCCGCAGATTAGGTTGATTGTCCGTGCTAAATTAACCCTAGTGTCGGGGAATTAGCAGGGTAAATATGTGGGATTATGGGAATAGAGTGGGATTGTTGTTGGTGCAGACTCAATGGGCCAGATAGCCTCCTTCTGCACTGTAGAAGTTCTATGACTTCTTAATACATGTAGAACATAGAACATTACAGCGCAGTACAGGTCCTTCGGCCCTCGATGTTGCACCAGCCAGTGGACCCTCTAACCTAAACTATTCCAATATCATCCATATGCCTATCCACCGAACATTTGAATGCCCCCAAAGTAGGCGAGTCCACAACTGCTGCAGGCAGAGCATTCCACGCTCTCACCACCCTCTGTGTAAAGAACCTGCCTCTGACATCCGTCCTATAACTACCACCTCTTAATTTAAAGTTATGTCCCCTCGTGTTGGTCATCACCATCCGAGGAAAAAGGCTCTCACTATCCACCCTATCCAATCCCTTGATCATCTTATACGCCTCAATTAGGTCACCGCGTAACCTTCTTCTCTCTAATGAAAATAACCTCAGGTCCCTCAGCCTTTCCTCATAAGGCCTTCCCACCATACCAGGCAACATCCTGGTAAACCTCCTCTGCACCCTTTCCAATGCTTCCACATCTTTCTTATAATGCGGCGACCAGAACTGTACGCAATACTCCAAGTGCGGCCGCACCAGAGTTTTGTACAGTTGTAACATAACCTCACGGCTCCTAAATTCAATCCCTCTACCAATAAAAGCTAACACACCGTACGCCTTCTTAACAACTTTATCAACCTGGGTGCCAACTTTCAAAGAGCTAAGTACTTGTACCCCAAGATCCCTCTGCTCGACAACACTATTAAGGGTCCTTCCATTAGCCCTATATTTCATATGCCTGTTATTCCTACCAAAGTGAATCACCTCACACTTATCCGTATTGAATTCCATTTGCCACCTCACGGCCCAGCTCTGCAACCTATCTATGTCCCTCTGCAAACTGTAACATCCATCCTCGCTGTCTACAACTCCCCCCACTTTGGTATCGTCAGCAAATTTACTAATCCAACCCTCTACACCCTCATCTAGGTCATTTATAAAAATGACAAACAGCAGTGGCCCTAAAACAGATCCTTGAGGTACACCACTTGTAACTGCACTCCAGGTTGAATATTTCCCATCAACCACCACCCTCTGTCTTCTATCAGCTAGCCAATTCCTAATCCAAACTGCTAAATCACCTTCAATCCCATGCATCTGCACTTTCTGCAGTAGCCTACCATGGGGAACCTTATCAAACGCTTTGCTAAAATCCATATACACTACATCAACTGCCTTACCCTTATCTACCTCTTTGGTCACCTCCTCAAAAAACTCAGTAAGGTTTGTGAGGCACGACCTACCCTTCACAAAACCAATAATGTGACAATAATAAATGAAATCAAATCACATCAGAATGAATTAAAGTCATGAAGTATTTTTGAAGTGTATTTATTCACTGTTAGGTGTTGGGGTTGGGCGTTTGGGAGGGGTGGAGATTGCGGTATATGGGATTGGGGTGGGGGGTAGAGGGGGATGAGGGGTGGGGGATAGTGAGGGGTGTGGGAGAGGGTGCAGTGATGGAGGATGGGGTTGGGAGGTGGGGGTGGGGGGTGGGAGTGGGAGCTTGGGGATGGGAGAGTAGTGGGGGGTTGCGGGGTGCTGGGGGATGGAGGGGGTGGGGTGGATAGGGGGGTGGGTGGGATGTGTTGGGATGTGAGTTGGTGGGGGTGGGAGGTAGTGGGGGGGATGGGGAGGGGTTGGGGAGGTGGTGAGGGGAAAGTGGAGAGAGTCCCAAAGGGATATCATTTTAAAATTAGAGCTGGGGCAATTCAGGGTGAAATCAAGTAGATTCTTTCCAAAGTTTATCTTCAGAAGAGGAAGGGGGAAAGAGTGAAGAAACTGAAATAAAAATATGCCACGCGTCATTCAAATGAACAACACATGGAGCAATCTTTAAAATAAAATCTGACCTCCAAATACTGCCAGTGTCTTCCAGCAACTTTTTTCTCTAATTTCAAGTATTCCCTCGGCTGTCCCAAATGGGATACTGTTAAAGAGAAACTCCATCAGATTTCAAAGTGCCTGGAAGGCTAAACTGTCCTAATGTATTCTGCAACCGTTACTGATGTTAATAAATTTGTCATTACACTTTCCATTAAACATTGTGTTTCACTCTGATATTCCCTTTTGTTTTTGCTTGGTGGGATGGCAAATTGAGTTTTAGGAAAAAGCTGTCTCGTTTTATTTCTGCATTGTGAAAGGGTTTTGAAAAATAAATTTTAGATACCACCATCAGATAAATCAAGATCATTTTTGAGCAGAAGCCAAAAAAATTTTTTTTTGCTTTCATTTTAAGAAGCAGAACTTTCTTCCTTTTTGAAGTCTTCACGGGCCAAGGGGAAGCAACTAAGGCTCTTAGCTGAAAACTACAGAAGATAAACATGAGAGACAGCGATAAGTTGATGTGGTCAAAAACTTGCAAAGTCAAGAAGGAAAGAAAAAGAAAGTCAAGTGCTTAAAATACAGACTTGTTAAATATGGACCTTAGCAATGTTTTGGTGAATTTCTGTGCTCTGAAATACAACTAAATTTAAACTGTTGCGTAAGACAATTTCAGTAATTTGCATTAATAAAATGCCTTTGACACAGTAAAATATCCCAAAGAACTTCACAGAGGTGTACTCAAACAGAAATTAAGATCCAGCCAAAGAAGAAGGTACAGAGGTGGAAATGTTTGTGTGGGCCAAATGACTGAAGGTAAAGCTGTCATGGTGAGGAGATGGAAATCAGATTTGTACAAAGAATCAGAGTTAGAGAGGCACAGAAGTCTCAAAGGATTATAAGATTAGATATGGGTTACAGAAATAGGGAGGGGTGAGAGGCTGTTAAAGTATTTGTATAAAAGGATAAGCTTTCTGAATTGTTAAAATCCATGCAGCAAGACTTGGATCGCATCCAGACTTGAGGTGACGTATGGCAAACAGCATTTACACCATGCCATGCGATGTCAGGGAATAAGCACTGCTGACATGAGGAGGCCTAACCATCTCTCCATGACATTCAATTACCATCCATTAATGCCCCATTATCAACAATCTGAGGGTCACCATTGACCAGAAACTCAACTAAACCAGCTATGAAAATGCTATGGCTACTAGAAAAGGTCAAAGTCTGAGTATCCTCCTACTATGAGTAGCTCACAAAGCCTTTGTACCATCCACATGTCAAAAAAGAGTGATGGAATACTCTCCAATTTCCTGGATGGATGCAGCTGCAGCAATACTTAGGAAGGTTGATAACCATGCAGGCCAAAGCAATATGCTTGATTAATAGCCCATCACTTTACACATACACTCCTCCCACTGTCAGTGCAGCATAGCTAAAATGGGTGCTATCTTCATAATGGACAAATTGCTTAGATTTCTTTGACATCAGCTCCAAAACTTGCAAACTTCACCCCAGAAGATGCATGGGGTCCTTTCACATATTGCCTAGTTTATGTTATGTCAGCTCAGACAAATTTCACATTCTTTCATTGTCATTAGGTCAACATCCTCCCTACCTGAGTATGGGAACAACTTTACCACAAGATGTTCCAAAAGTCCCACTACCATTTGTCAAGGAGCAAGTAGGAATGTACCATAAAAACATGGAATCCATAGAATCCTTACAGTGCAGAATAATGATGGCCTTGCCAATGACACCCTTAGTTTGAGAATTAATACTTTTTAAAAAGGTATTTGTTTGTTTCTCGATTCAGCAGAAAAATTAACCTATTTAAGATAAATACAATGGGCCTCTAGTTAAAGGAGCAGATAAGGGAATTTTACACTGCACTAATGCTGTATAGCACAATTTCAACATATAAGGAAGTAGACAACAGAATTTGGTTTTTTGAGCTACATATCACATGAACTCTGATGACAGCTTAAATGTTCAATCTAAGTTAAAACAGTGAATTTTTTAACATATTTGTAAGAATGATGAACTTTGAACTTTCTGGTCATTTAGACGTGCTAAGGTGCAAGGAAGGGAAGCACAACAGGGTGATCAATGGGGTAGCATGGTGGCACAGTGGTTAGCACTGCTGCCTCACAGCACTAGGGATCCAAGTTCAATTCCAGCCTCGGGCGACTCTCTGTATGGAATTTGCTTGTTCTTTCTGTGTCTGCATGGGTTTCCTCCGGGTGCTCCAATTTCGTCCTACAGTCCAAAGATGTGCAGGTTAAGTGGATTGGACATGCTAAATTGCCCTTAGGAAGGCTAACTTTAACCTTAGGAAGGTTAGCAGGGTAAATAGTTGGGGTTATAGGTATAAGGCCTGGGGGGGATTTTTTTTAAAAAAGCAGATACAATTGTGACATTTAAGAGGCTTCTGAAGAAATACAGGAATAGAGTGGGAATAGAGAGATATGGTCCCCGAAAAGGTAGGAGGTTTTAGTTAGTCGGGCACCATGGTCAGTGCAGACTTGGAGGGCTAAAGGGCCTGTTGCTGTGCTGTAATTTTCTATATTCAATGGAAAAGATGCTGCTGGATTAGCTGAAGTGTTACTTGCATTGCAAGTCTCATCTTGCATCTAGTGGTGCTTTTGGTTGGGGGGGGGGGCAGTGCGATGGCCTAGTGGTATTATTGTTAGATGATTAATCCAGCTAATGTTCTGGGGCCCAGGTTCCAACCCTAACACAGCAGAATTTGAATTTAATAAAGAATACATGAAATTATGAATCTACTGATGACTATGAAACAATTGTCAATTGTTGGTAAAACCCATTTGGTTCACTAATATCCTTTAGAGAAGGAAATCTGCCATTCTTATCTGAACTGTGACTCAGTTCACAGTTCATGTGACTCCAGAGCATAACAATGTGGTTGCCTCTCAACTGCCCTGGGGCAACAAGGGATGGGCAATAAATGCTGGCCAACCAGTGACATCCCTATACCATGAATGAATTAAAAAAAAACTTTCATCCATTTCCATAGCTAGTAATTGCTGGAACAATTGCTTGTCTGTCGCCAAGGGCACCATGCCACATAAAGTATGGCTGACCAGGACTCTCGCTGTTATCGCCAGCCATTGGCATATTAGAAGGAATGGCAGAGTGATGCACTCAAACTGTTTGAGCACATGATGAATGCACCTTCCTTGGCCATCAAGTCCTGGGGAGGGATACGAACCCAAGGCTTCTAGCTCAGAGGCATAGACATTACTCACTGTGCCAACAGACTTCCTAAACTGCCACTTACACTGGGGTAATTAGCACTAAATGGATGAAATTTAATGCTCTTCCTGTAGTGTGCTTGGCGGTAAGGGGACAATGATGAGTGGGGACCCTGCTGCCTACCCATCTCTGCCCCGATTAACTTTGTGGATGGAAGGCTCAATGGACCACCTTGCTGCCCCACTGCCATTTGCAGCACCCAATTGGGAAATTAATGCCCACTTAAGTAAGGGCCTTGTGCTGCCACTGCTGGTATTCATCCAGTGGCAAGTGAGGAGGCTGAAAAGTAAACCCTCCCGTAGACTTCCAGGGGTGCCCAATACCGGGGAACCCAATATCATGACAAGAGGGATCTACTGAGAACCATCTTACTGCACATCTCAATCACTTCCTCCAACCACCCACATGACCCTTAACACCCTGTGATCCTTCTCCCTGCCATCACTCATACGTGGCCTGGATCCATCAGTGATCCTGGACCTTAGGTGGGAGCATTTCCAGTGGCAACCACCACCTTCCCAGTGGCACTGCTGAGGAATAAAGTGCTGCTGGCCTCTGATTGACTTTTTAGCAGGCAGGACTTCTGCTCTTGGGTCTGATCCCAGCTGCCCCATTAGGTGCCTCATTGGCACTTAACGTGGTGGGTCTTCCAAAAAACAGGATATGTGGGTCTCTTATTGGCTGTCTTGTGGCGGATGAGGTCTCCATCACCTACATTAAATTCCACTCAATGTTTCAATCCTATTGCAGAGTTTATATTTTTTGTGAGGAGAGGAAGGCACAAGACAAAATTTACATACCAAGATCCTCAAATCAGTATGAGACCCAGTGTAATGTGTACTTCTCCAACTGATAAGAAAGGGACAAGTGGATAGTGGGGAAGGTGAGTACAAATTGTGAAGGAACAGCATGATGCCATACATCTTTAAAGTTTGAGCAACAAGGAGAAATTAAATAAACTAGGGTTGTATTCCCTGAAATTTAGAAGGTTAAGGAGTGAGTTGATTAAAATAATCAATTAAAGGGGAACAGATAGGGTAGATTGGGAGAAGCTATTTTTGCTTGTTGGGGAATCAAGGGGCAGAAAGCAGAATCAATATATTTGGGGCCAGACCTTTCATGAGTGAAATTAGGAATCACTTCTGCACACAAAGGATGATTGAAATTTGAAACTCTTTACTGTAAATAGTAATTGAAGCAGAATTAATTATTAATTTTAAATGTGAGATTGATAAATATTTTTCAGTCAAAAGTATTATGGGATGTGGGGCAAAGTGGGCATAATAAGTGTGACAGCCCCACAAAATCCATGGGAGTCACCACCATTGGTCTCCCTGTGGGATTTTTTGAGTATGAGTTCCCGTGGTAACAGGCTTTGGCCTGCTCAGCTGGAACTCATTACCTAAGCCTTCCATAAGGTAGACTGGGCCTGCTTAACTACTTCTCCCAAATGGAGACGCATGTGTACATCATGGTAGTGGCTTTTCTTTGCATAACATCGATAAATTATGTTTCTTTCCAGTCAGGCTTCCTGAGTTATTTCAATAAGGTAGTTTGCAGATCAGTCATCTTATTGGTTGATGAAATAGGTTTGAGCAGCTAATTAGCCTCCAGCTGTACCTATGTACTTACTTTGTCCTGTATTCAGATCTGAGCAATTGGACCCAGACGTGCGGATAAGCAAAGTCTGCATGGATTTTGCCTGTTTGGGATGAGGAATGTCTGGCTTCAAGCTTAAAGTTTATTTATTAGTGCCACAAATAGGCTTATGTTAACATTGCAATGAAGTTCCTGTGAAAATCCCCTAGTCACCACACTCCGGCCTGTTCGGGTATGCTGAGGGAGAATTTAGCTTGCCCAATTCACCTAACCAGCAGGTCTTTCAGATTGTGACAGGAAACTGGAGCACCCAGAGGAAACCCACACAGACACAGGGAGAACATGCAAACTCTACACAGTGACCCAAGCTGGGAATTGAACCCTGGTCCTTGGTGCTGTGAGGCAGCAGTGCTAACTGTCGCACCGTGCCACCCTATCACTAGAAAGAATCTTTTTCCTTTTTGGCTTTTGTCAATGTATCACAAGTAAGAAAATACATGAAAAGCGTGGCTGAATTAATAAGCAATGGAATCAAAGTACAAATTCAGGCCTTAATCAAAACTAGAAGCCTATGTTTCAATCTAATAATGCAGTCATTCTTAAATTGGAAATTAGAAATAAAGACTTGCATTTGATTATTGCTGAAAAGATACATGGGTTGAAAGTAGCATTGGCAGCACAGTTGGCTTTTTTTGCCTTATTGTCCAGCTTGAGGTTTGTCCCATGTCATCACAATGTGGTGTCTGAAAAGGTTAGGTTTCCAGATTGGTGTGCCTGGTTAATAAAAAGAGGACTCTTCCATGCACACAAAGACCATCTTCTCTCCACAGGCACATGGAAAACCTCTCCCCACACTGGGACTCACCCCACCCATGTACATAGAGAACCACTCCAGCATGTACACAGAGAACATTCCCCAACATGTATACTGGGAAACCCCCAGTGGATCGACAAAGAGAGGGCCCTCTGGCACTGCTCCTGCCAATGTCTCTGAGCACTGCCGCAGCACTGCCCCCGGGGTAGAGTCAGAGTGTTAGGAGACAGGGCCAGGCAACTTTAAAGGGTATAGTGCCAGGAGGTAGGGTCAGGGTAGTTTCAAGGGACAGCGTATGGCCACAATTGAAGGCCCTGCCTTCTCAACCTTGCCCCTTGCCTGATCCTCAGGTTAAACCACTCCAGTCAGCTTTCCCCCTCAAAGAGGAGAGCAGCTTGGGGTCATCTGGGACTATGGCAGCCTCACATACATGTATCAGGAATGGGCACAGAAGGCCAGAATTGGGTGAGTGCAAATACCTTGAAGGACTGTGGGGCTGGAGGGAGGTAGAGAGATAGGGAGGGGGTTAGTGCCCTGGAGGGATTTTAAAACAAAGCTAAGAATTTTAAAATGAGACAGTGCTTAGCTGGATGCCAAAACAAGTCAATGAGCATAGAAGTGATAGGTCAGATGGGATGGATGCTTGCAATAGATGACTCCGTGCAGGATAGAATTTGGAAGGTCAGCCAGAAGAGCCTGGGAATAGTTAAGTCTGGAGGTTATAAAGGCATGAAGGGTTTGGCATCAGATGCAGAGACAGTGAGGTACTACGTTCAGAGGTGTAAATAGATGGATAAATATGTGGTTGGAAGCTCATTTCAGAATCAAGTAGGACACCCAGGTTCTGAATAGTTTGTTTTCATCTCTGACATTTGTCAGGGATCAGGGATGGAGTTGTGGCTAGAGAATTGAGTCTGTGTTGGGAATTAAAGAAATTGGCTTCAGCCTTCCCAGTATTTAGTTGAAGGAAATTTCTACAGCACTGGATATTGGACAAGTAGTTGGACAATTTAGAGACAGTGAAGGGGTCAAGGGATATGATGATGAGGGAGAGCTAAATGTCACCAGTTTACGTATGGAAATTGACACTGTTTCTTAATAATGACCCACCAGAGGGCAGCATTTAGTCGAGAAATAAACAGTGGCCACAATAAATCCTTGGGTAACACCAGAGATTGAATTCAGGAGTGGAAAACGCATTGGGGAGATGTATTATTAATAGACTATTAATCCCGAAACAGCTAATATTCTGGGGACCTGGGTTTGAATCCCACCACAGAAGATGGTGGAATTTGAATTCAATATAAAAAAATTTAAAATTTAGGATTTCTTGATCACCAAGAAACCATTGTCAATTGTCAGAAATACCCACTTGGTTCATTAATGGCTTTATAGAAGGAAATCTGCCCTCTTTACCTGGTCTGACCAATATGTGACTCTAGGGCCACTGTAATGTGATTGACTTTCAGCTGCCCTCTGAAATGGGTCAAATGTGACACTTAGTTCAAGGGCAATTAGCAATAGGCATTAAATAATGACTCCCATGTCCCACAAATAAATTAAGGAAAAAGACTTTCGAAGTGGTTCTCTGGCTGGGAATCAATAGATAAGAATGGAACCAAGAACAGCAGTTCCATTCAACTGAATGATGGAAGAGGATAGTGGTAGGGGAAATGGTGTGGTTACAGTACCAAAGACTGAAGATAGTTTTAAGAAGACTGAGGTGGGAGGGTTTATAATGGTTACAATCACCTAGGATGTCATTTGTGACCTTTGAGTACAGTGCTGGACCCAAAACTGAATTGAGAGATTGAAAACACAGAGCTGCAGGAAAATAGGTTGGAATTTGGCAAGTGACGGCACTTTCAGTTCATTCAGAGAGGAAGGGGAAATTGGAGATGGTCAGATAAGTATGGAGGAATTGAGGGTGGTTTTTTTTAAGGAGAGCAGTGATGGTGACTTTTTTGAAGTGGAGGGGGCATTGGTACCTAAGGAGATTGAATTGCTAACAATATCAACTAATATGGAGCCTAGTAAGCCATGTTATGTAGCCAGCAGTTTGATTGGGATAGGATTGAGTGAGCAGGGAATAGGGTGAGTGTGGGGAGAGCAAGGCAGTTAAGATAGGATCTAGAGAAAGACATGAATTCAAGGCTAGGACAGCAAGGAACTTGAAGGAAATTCTTGCCTTTAGTGAAGACGAAACAGTTGAATGGATAGTATCCTCCTTGGTGACAAAATCCATAAGTTCCTTGCACTTGTTGCTGGAGTAGATGGGGATGATGATTTAAGAAGATGATTTGTGATGGAGAATCTGGAGAAAAGGGCAAAAGGTAAGCAAATTTCAATACACATGTTTGTTTTATAAATATAATGATGAAAACAAATGGAAATTTTCCACAGGAAGAATAGAATACCTATTTCTCAATATGATTAAGTTTAAGTTTATTTATTATTGTCAAAAGTAGGCTTACCTTAACATTGCGATGAAGTTACTGTTAAAATCCCCTAGAGTCCACACTCAGGCACATTACGGGAATATTTAGCATGACCAATGCACCTAACCAGCACGTCTTTTGGACAGTGGGGAGAAACTGGAGCACCCAGAGGAAACCCACACAGACATGGGTTGGGGGGGTGGGGGGCTGGTGGTGGTGGTGGGGAGAGGGGGGGAGAATTTGCAAACTCCGCACAGAGAGTGACCCAAGCCACCCAACCTGGGTCCCTAGCACAGTGAGGCAACAGTGCTAACCACTGTGCCACTTTGCTGCCCAATACCTGTTGCAGGTTTGACACCAGACAAAGCCAGCAACATTTAGTATTGCTATCTTGTTAAACAAAACCATTGCTCACAGTGTTCCCACATCCTGTGTTGAATTTTTTTTCAGAGGACTTTGTTTCATCGATTTGACAAACTCTGACCCAAAATTAATTGTTGCAAAAAGATGGTGGTCTTTTTGCAAATGGGTCAAGGCTCCAGATTGGCCAGGGTGTCTAACCCAGCAGGAAAATATTCTAGGAATGTTCCGAGGGAAATGATTGTCGGAGGGAGAGTGAGAACAAAAACCTAGAGTGAGAGAGGGAGAGAGATCAAGAAGGGGACCAGAGAGACAGAGATAATCAGGAGACATAAAGTGAATGAGAAATAGAGCCAGAGATAGAGAATGAGAGAGAGTGGGACTGACAGATGAAATTTTCTGGCTGTTCTCATTGGCAGGATCTTCTGGTCCCACTGACGGTGAACGCCTGCTGTGAGTTTATTGGTAGCAGGGGGTAATAGAATGGGAAACCCCATCGACAGGAGCAGGATCAGAAGGTGCCATCATCGGCTGCCTCCACTGCTGTGAAACACACCGTGGGATACGCAAAAAATTCCACCAAGAGTGGGATGATCAGACAGCTGAAGAATCAGAGAGAGTCAGACTGTGAAAGAGTAAGAGAGCGTAGAAGAGTGAGAGAGTGTGAGAGAGATGGAGTAAGAGACATGAGAGCGAATGAGAGACTGAGCAAAAGAGCAAAAAAGAGAGAGCGAAAGCTTGAGAATGAGGGCAAAAAGGAGAAAGCAGGAGCATGAAAGAAGGTGAGCAAAATTGAGTAAGAGAGAGAGATTAAAGAGAGTGAGATGGAGTAAGGGAGAATACTGAAAGAGGAGTGTGGGACAGAAGAGCAAGTATACCCAAGACAGAGGGAGAATAGCCAAGAGATTGCTGAATGCAGGCAGCATCAACCTGCAAAACACCAAGAAGCCTTTGCTGACAAGAAAAACCCGCAGTATTTGGTATTCCCAGGCAGTCTCCCAAGCAAATACTAAACAGGCCTGATACTGCTTAGCTTCTGAGATCAGACAGATTGGAAAAATTTTTAGGGTTATTTCAGTGAGAAGTAGCCTGCTTTTATTTTTCTTATTAAAGACTTCCAGCTTTTTTTGATAACCTATTTACTTTGTTGTTCCCTCACTGTATTTTAACCCTTTTAATTTTGTCTGGTTTCAGAAGAATGTGCAGTAAATAGATGGAAAGGGAGAGAGAGATAGATAGAGAGAAAGAAAGGATGACAAGTGCAGGGTCTCAATATTAAAGAATATTTAACATTTCAAAAAGCTAAGAAGCTAGGAAAATTTGGTGGGGTAGTTCACTTAATGAAGGATGTCATTAATAAAGTAATGAGAGATGATCTTAGCTTAAAAGAGCAAAATGTATGGTGGCACAGTGGTTAGCACTTCTAGAGTGAGAGAGGGAGAGAGATCAAGAAAGGGACTAGAGAGATAGAGATAAGGAGGAGACAGAAAGTGAACGAGAAATAGAGCCAGAGATGGAGAATGAGAGTAAGAGTAACAGATAGAGGCTGGAATTTCCTGGCTGCTCTCATTGGCGGGATCTTCTGGTCCTACTGATGGTGAATGCCTACCGTGAGTTTATTGGTAGAGGGGGATATATAGAACGGGAAACCCCATTGACAGGAGCAGGATCAGAATGTGTCATCATCAACTGCCTTCACTGCTGTGAAACACATTGTGGGATACGCAAAAAATTCCACCAAGAGTGGGATGGTCAGAGAGCTGAATAGTCAGAGAGAATCAGACTGTGAAAGAGTGAGAGAGCGTAGAAGAGTGAGAGAGTGTGCGAGAGCTGGAATAAGAGACATGAGAGTGAATGAGAGACTGAGCAAGAGAGCAAAAAAGGGAGGGACCCAATTCAATTCCAGCCATGGGTGACTGTCTGTATGGAGTCTGCATATTCTCCCTGAGTCTGTGTGGATTTCATCTGGGTGCTCTAGTTTCCTCCCACAGTTCAAAGATGTGCAGGTTAGGTTGATTGGCTATGCTAAATTGCTCCTTAGATTCAGGGGATTAGCAGAGTAAATCTGTGGGATTATAGGGATAGGGCGTTGGCAGGATTGTTGTGGATGCAGGTTCAATGAGCCAAATTGTATCCTTCTACTTTGTTGGGATTCAATGTAGAATTGGCTTGGGTAGAATTGCAAATGTAACAGGTCACTTGTAGGTATAGTTTATCAACTCGCTAACAGTAATTACATAGTGGGGCAGGCATAATGAAATAAATAAAAGAGGCATGTTAAAAAGATGCAGCAATAATCATGGGTGACTCTAATCTACATATTGATTGGCTGAATCAGATTGGCAAAAGGAAATAAATTGACAGAACATATTCAGGAGAATTTCTTACAACAGTACATTCTCGAGTCAACTAGGGGCAGGTTATTCTCGATTTGGTAGTGAACATGAGACAGGATTAATCAATAATCTCATGGTGAAGGAGCCTTTTGGTGATTAATAATTCTTGTACAATTGCCACAGTGACAACACACAAAACATGATAAAATTCCATGTTCAGTTTGAAGGGGAGAAATGTGAGTCTAAGATTAATGTTTTAAATCTGAATAACAGTCAACATAGGAGTACGAAGGCAGAGCTAGCTAAAGTGATTAGGAAACGTGTTTTATACATTGGAAAGTACAGATGCAAACATTAGGAGAAACTTAATAACTCTCAGCAAAGATTTATACCAGTGAGTAAGAAAAACTCGAGGAGAAAGAGCCATCATCCATGGCTCAATAATGAAGTTAAGGATATTATCAAATTGATAGAAACACAGCACAAATCTACAGAGATTATTTAGATAGTGTTGGTTAGAAAATTTTAAGAATCGGCAAAGAATTGTGATCAGTCAGAATCAACATGGCTTTGTGAAAGTGGAAACTCAATTTATTAGAGTTTTTGAGGAAGTAACAAGCAAAGTAGATGTGGTGCACTTGGAATTTCAAAAGACCTTTGATAAGTTGCTACCCCAATGGTTATTGCACAAGATAAGAAAATATGGTATCAAGGGTAACAATGAACATGAATAAAGGATTGATTAGCTAATAGGAAGCAAAGAGTACAGACAAATGGGTCTATTTTAGGTTAGGAAGCTGAAAGTAATAGAATGTCATAGGGATCAGTTCTGGGACTACAACTGTTTATAATCTACACAAATAACTTGGATAAAGGAGATGGCAGCTAAGTTTTCTGATGACACCGAGATAAGTTAGAAGGTGAAGAAGACTGAGAGTCTCCAAAGGAATATAGACAAATTAGATGAGTGCACAAAAATTTGGCAAAGTGTAATGTGGGAAAATGTGAACTTGTTCACTTTTACAAGAACAGAAAAACAGTATAAATGGAGAATGATTGCAGAACTTTGTGGTACAGAGAGATTTTGGTGTTCCAGTACATGAATCACAATAAGTACAAGTAATTTGGAAGGCAAATGGAATGTTGATCTTTATTGCAAGGGAAATAAAATATAAAATTAAAGAAGTTTTACTGTAACTGTGCAGGGTTATTTGAGACCACGATGGGATTCTCCCAAACAAATTCTAAGTGCCGAATTCATGTACAAACTGGAATAAATCAGCCATGATCTTATTGACTGGTGGAGTGGATTTGATGGACTGAATTTCCTACACCCACTCCAAACTCCTGCGTTCGTAAAGACTGGAAGCATGGGATGGAGAGAGACACACAAAAAGGAAAGAAGTTAGAGTGTGAAAGAGAGAGTGACAGAGGTAAAAAGAGAGACAGACAAGGAAAATACAGGAGAATGTAGCTCAGTGATTAATCAATGTGAGTGCACAGAGCTGAGAGCAGCCTCTGCTGGCAGATAAAACCAACTGCATCTCGTATTGGACTGGTTGGCCTCTACTCAGCTTCAAGATCAGATGAGGTTGGGGATTTTAAAAAATATTGGATTTGATTTAACACTAAAAACCAATTACAATAATTATACAATAAATACAAAACAATCATTCACAGAGTCATAAACATTTACAGCTTGGAAACAGGCCCTTTGACTCAACTTGTCCATGCCACCCTTTTTTAAATCTGAAGCTAGTCCTAATTGCCCACATTTGGTCACATCCCTCTGTACCATCTTACCCATGTAACTGTCTAAATGCTTCTTAAAAGACAAATTGTACTACTACTACTATCTCTGGCACCTTGTTCCAGACACTCACCATCCTCTATGTGAAAAAACTGCTTTTGGACACTTTTGTTTCTCTCCCTGTCACCTTAAACCTATGGCCTCTAATTTTAGACTCCCCTAATCTTTAGGAAAAGATATTGACAATCTAGCTGATCTACGCTCTCATTATTTTATGGACCTCGATAAGATCACCTCTCAGCCTTTTATGCTCCAAAGAAAAACGTCCCAGTCTATCCAGTCTCTCCTTATAACTCAAACCATCAAGTCCTGGTAGCATCCTAGTAAATCTTTTCTGCACTCTTTCTAGTTTAATAATATCCTTTCTATAATAGGGTGATCAGGACTGTACACAGTATTCCAAGTGTGACCTTACCAATGTCTTGTATAATTTCAACAAGATCTCAATAAGAAGTATTCAATGTTCTGACCAATGAAACCAAGTATGTCGAATGCCTTCTTCACCAATGTGTCCACCTATTACTCCACTTTCAAGGAGCTGTATTTAGTTTCTAGCTACAGATTTTAAAGTTTTAATTAGATTTTACAGTATTGTTAATATCCTGTTATAATTTAGTCTTTCATCTATTAGTTTCAGAAATTAAAGCTTAATTTGTCACTCATCATATATAATAATCTAAAATAATTAAAATACTATGATGCTTGAAACTGAACCAAGAACTGGGTACTGTGGAAAAACTCAACAGATCTGGCAGCATCTATCAGGATAGATACAACAGATTTAACATTTCAAGTCCATAGATTCTTCATCAGAACCAAAAGGAAAGAGAATATAGAAAATGTAAAAGAAAGTAACAACTTTAATAACAAAAGACGGATGACCTGGGTGAGAGTGTTCTGCATTGAGACAGTATATGTATGGAATATTAAAAAGAAGAAAGGGGGTGGCTAAGATAGAGAAGAAAGGTCAGAATCTAAAGTTGCCAAACTCAATGCTGAGTATGAGAACAGCGACATGCCCAGCCAGAAGGTGCTGCTCCTCCAGCTTACATTGGGCTTCCTTCACTGCAACATTACAGCAGATGGACATGCAGGCATGAAAGCAAGGTGCTGAGTTAAAATGGCACGCAACAGAAATTGGGGTCATGCTTGCTGACTGAGCGAAGGTCTTCCGCAAAGATGCCACCTAGAGTGAGTTTAGACTCCCCAAAATAGAGGAGACCATCCTGGGAGCCATGAATACAATAACCCAAATTGAAGGAAGTGCAATTGAAATACTGCTTAACCTGAAAAGAGTAATTGGGGCCTTGAACAGTGAAGAGGTAAGGAAGTAAATATAATAATAATAATCTATTGATCCTCAAAGTTTGGCCAAAAAATGCCACCCTTAAATTCATCAGAAGGATTCAGATTCTGGAAACTTGGAATAAAAACTGAAAGTGCTGTAAATACTTAGCAGGTTGAGCAGCATGTGTGGAGAGAAAAACAGAATTAACATTTAAAATCAATAACCTGAAAATCACTTCAACTGAAAAGTTGTAGACCTAAATCATTCACCTTCTCTCCGCGAGTGCCACTTGGCCAGCTGAATATTTCTGACACGTTCTGATTTTGCCCTTATATTTTTTTCTAAAAGTGAATCCACAGAAACCCAGTCTGACCACATCATCAAACAACTTTCTCTTCAGCTAAAGTTAGCTCTTCAGGTAACACAATGCTCACTCATTCTTGTTGTTAACTCATTGTTTCCTTTCATTGAATGGCTACAGTGCAGAAGGAGGCCACTCAGCCCATCGAGTCTGTGCCAACAACAATCCCACCCATGTCCTATTCCCGCAACCCCACACATCCATCCCGCCAATCCCCAGGGTCAATTTAGCATGGCCAATTAACGTAACCCACACATCTTTGAGCTATGAGAGGGAACTGGAGCACCAGAAGGAAACCCACCAGACATGGAGAGAATGTGCAAACTCCGTACAGACAGTGATCCGAGGCCAGAATTGAATCTGATTCCCTGGCTGTGTGAGACAGCAGTGCTAACTACTTTGCCATTGTGCCACCCTATTCCTGTACTTGTAAATTTGAGGCCAACATTAACTTGGTTAAAGCAAGCTGCTTAACCTCAATTTAGCCCCAGCACAGTGACACAGTGATTAGCATAGCTGCCTCACAGGCATTGTAATGAATGAGCTCAAAATTTTAAGCCCATTTAAATTATGAAACAACATCAAAAACAAAGCAGTCTCATTTTGATGCCTAGGCTGAGTGTAGATAGAAGAGTGGACAACATCCAATTGAGGTGTCGTGAAATTGAAGATAAAATTGTTAATCTCTTTGTTTTCTCATATGCCATCCATAGCCAGCTCCCATACTGTGGTGAACTAAGGATTTAACATTGATTATCTTCTAGCTCTTTTTGCAGGAAGTATTTATTCATCACTTTCCTTTGGTGACCTGGATAAGAACAGAAATTACATCACAGGAAATTGCAGTGTCAAACCTCTGTCTTGCTGCTCTGGCACAGCTCAGTGGAATTACCAACACAATCAATGGGTTGGCACACACTGTAAACTAGACCCAGAGATCAATGAAATCTGAACAAAATGAAATGAAATCATATAAAGTGTAATTTTAAATGTATGTGAGTTGTATTGGCAGCCACTTTTCACGGGAGAGACTTAGATCTTTTACGAATGAAAAGTTTATTCGCTGAAACAGTCTCTCTGCATAATCATAGAATTCCTACTGTGCAGAAAGAGGCCATTTGGGCCCGTCAAATCTGCACCGACCACAATCCCATTCAGGCCCTATTCCCCTAACTCCACATATTTACTTTGCAAATCCTCTGACACTAAGGTCAATTTAGAATGGCCAATCAACTTAACCCACACATCTTTGGACTGCGGGAGGAAACCGGAGCACCCAGAGGAAACTCATGCAGACATGGGGAGAATGTGCAAACTCCAAATAGACAGTGACCCAAGGCCAGAATTGAACCTGAGTTCCTGTCACTATGAGGCAGCAGTGCTAACCACTGTGCCACCATGCTACCCCAATACTGGCCATGCCCAAGTCAGAATGGCAAGTTCCTGTCGATTGTACCCATTCAAGGGTGTTCTTCACATTGCGCCCAGAATCCTGGGCACACAGGTAGTTGTGGTCAAATGAATCCTATGTTAATCACCCAAGCTTGCAATGGCCAGACTAGGATCTGTTTCTCCTGCAGCTCCTGCAATCACTTCAACTTACTTTAAATTTTTACATTCAGTCAATTGACCTATCCTAGATATTTTCCCCCTGAAAAATACACTTTATTAATTACATTTATAGAATTACATTACAAAACATTTTGACTTGAAAATTACAGGAATTGCAATAAATTCAACTTGCCTCCATGCAACACTCAGTTGCCTCAATACTGCAATTATCTCAATATTTACAATATACATTCCTTGTCACACATACAACTGAGGTGTTGTACTCAGTTTCCAGCCCATTGGTGTACTGTGGCTGAAAGGCCTCAGACAACAATCTATCCCAATTGTGCCTCTGTGAGGGCTGTCCCAAACTTAAATGCAATGTGCCAGTCTGCAACAATTGGTCAAAGACAACTCTTCGCACTTGAACACCGGCAGACTTTGGGGGGATAGGGGGCACTTTCATCAAACTGATAGTGGTCAAGACTTCTTATTCTGCCTATTCCAGTCCAACACTGGCATCTTCACATCTGTGGGACAGAAGGAAACTTAAAAATGAAACACTATGCCTAGGCTTAGGACTCTAACCAATGGAGGGGATTGGAGTGGGGGAAAGGGGGGGGGGTGGTGGGCAACATGCTGGCCAGTGGCTTCTGAGCACCAATCAGAGCCTGAAAGCTGTGAATTTGCTGATACGTGAAAAACATACATGGAAACTAGAAGTAGGAGTAGGCCATTCGGCCTTTTGTGCCCGTTCTACCATTTATTTTGATCATGGTTGATCATCAAATTCAATACCCTGATTCTGCCTTCCCTCCATATCCCTTGATCTCTTAGCTTTAAGAGCTATATCTAATTTCTTGAAATCACGCAACATTTTGGCCTCAACTCCTTTTCTGTGGTAATGAATTTCACACATTCAGCACTCTATGGGTGCAGAAATTTCTTCTCCCGTCAGACCTGAAAGGTCTACCCCTTATCCTCAAACTATGTCTCCTAGTTCTGTACTGCCCCACAATTGGAAACATTCTTTCTGAATCTACCCTGTCTTAATCCTGTTAGAATTTTATAAGTTTCTATGAGGTCGCCTCTTACTCTTCTAAACTCCAATGAATACAATACTAACAACCCTAACTGTTGCGTGAGTCAAGAAGAAAGCCTTGGCAGTCTTCAAAAGGAGCTGTGATATGATTCACCAGATGAGCAGCGCTGAGAAAGGCTGCGCCATGATTCAAGGGCAAGCTGAGGAGGCCAAGTAGCGAACTAGCAGAACGGTGAGGTCATGGATTGAGCAGGGCAATTTTGAACCCCAGTCAGGGCTGAAGTGGGCTGGGCAACCAAGAGGGAGGCTGGGGCCATACCAAAGCCAGGCAGCTAGTGAGTCAGCATAATTGCGAGGTCATTGAGTGTACAAAGGCAATTTGAATCCCAGGGCTGAGGAAGGCAAAAAAAAAGCCTGCTCTTTCAGAGAATTAATTTGTTAAAATAAAGAAAGATCAGTCAATGTGAAGTAATGTTATTAGTCTGGCAGTTGAAAGGGCAGAAAATTGAAGGTAAGGGAAGAGGTTGAAGCTAGAGAAATTTAGGTTTGTACATCAAAAATTGTCGTGAGTAGGTCTTCATATTCATCATAGAAACCCTACAGTGCAGAAAGAGGGCCTTTGGCCCATTGAGTCTACACCAACCACAAGCCCAAACCACATATTCCTACATATTTACCCACTAATCCCTCTAACCTACACATCTCAGGACACTAAGGGGCAATTTTAGCATGGGCACTCAACCTAACCCACACATCTTTGGACTGTGGGAAGAAACTGGAGCACCCACAGGAAATCCATGCAGACACGAGGAGAACGTGCACACAGACAGTGACCCAAGCTGGGAATCAAACCCAGATCCCTGGAGCTGTGAAGCAGCAGTGCTATTCACTGTGCTACCATGCTGCCCATGTGGCAGGAAAATATTCAGATCTACAAGTACAGTGCAAGCCTCGGTGCATCATTCATCCCATGTTCTAGTCGCACCTTGAATTTAAGCAGCAGCTAAATTGCATGAGATAACCATACTTCTTTTTTGTCTTTTTTGCAGTTACCATGTGGAAAAGACACATGGAAAACATTTAATGGTCAAAAGAATTTGTGACACCAGAGTCATGCAGATTCTCTTTTGATTTTGAAACTGAATTTTGTCAGTATAAAGGAATTCTTATCAGGCATAGCCACATTAAACTCAGAAAAACCACATGTGAAAGCAAAAGCAAAATCCTTATCAGAAAAGGTTGAAAGGTACTATATTGCAGTTTTTACTGGTGAGATCTTCCATCTTACTTCAACCACCCACCACTCAATCCCAAAAGAGCCATCTGCTACATTCCTCCACTCTGCACCATTATTCTGTCATTTATGCAATTCCTGTTTCTTAATGGACACTCTTTGCACCATCTCTAACCTTTATCAACACCCTTTACATTCACTTTGTCCTTTAGTCTATGCCATTCCTATTTATTACAAAGCCGTCACCACACACACAGAATAAATCTCATCCTATTTTTGTTGTCTTTATCTCTAACGAAGGGTCATCTAGACTTGAAACCTTGGCTCAATTCACTCTCCACAGATGCTGTCAAACTGGCAGAGATTTTCCAGTAAGAAGTCTCATAACATCATGATTGGACTCTAACCTGGTGTTGTGAGACTTCTTACTGTGTTTACCCCAGTCCAACGCCAGCATCTCTACTTGGAGGTTTTCCAGCCATTTTGATTTTGCTTCAAATGTAAGATGTCTTTAAGTAATGTAACAGAGTGTGTGAGTGAGCAGAAAAGCTCAATTATAATGAACAGACTATATCTGATTTGGTATCATGCTGAAAGAACTGGTTTCATGATGATGTAGGTGTACATGAATAGCTGGGCATTTGTGTGTGTATATGTAACTAACCTTAACTCCTATGGCTCCTAGAGCAGGTAGTAAAAGCCCAACTAGAGAGAGACTAAAAATGAAATTTTGCCCCACAAAAAGACTGCAAACATTTTTTCTACGTTCGCAGAGATAGGGAAGGACATCAATGCCCTCTGGCTCCACGAGAATGGGAAAGATTTTTAAACTTGACCTTTTGGTGATAGTAATTGATCAGCAGAACAGCATCAATTTGATTCTGCTGCATGCTGTCTAATTTGGTGAACAAATCCTAAAATAAATGCTGTTTATCTATGTAAGACCTGTTTTAGATGTCATCAGTTAATCAATTAGGTGAAAAAATCATCCAATTCCTTTACAGGTCTTTCATTTGTCCTATGGAACTTTAGGGTACAGAACAAGGGTTCCCAAAATGAACACACTTGCATGTATTTTACACAAATAAAACAGGGGCAAAGATTTTCAATTTATCCTCTACCATGTTTACTGGCTTTGTGATTCTTATGTTCTTTTGCAAACCCTAAATTATTTTGAATTGCAATGACTGGTGACATCTAGTCAAGCACATACAGCAAGGTGCCACAACATCAAAGTTATATGGTCCTTCGTCAGCTCTGATGAAGGGTCATCTAGACTCGAAACATTGGCTCTATTCTCTCTCCATAGATGCTGTCAAACCTGCTGAGATTTTCCAGCAATTTTTTTTTGTTTTAGATTCTAGCATCCACAATGTTTTGCTTTTATCTTAATGAGATGAATAATTAGTTAATCTGTTCTTACTTTTTGAAGAGGCAAAGCTAAAACAATCCAATAGCATCATAGGATCTGCAATATCTACCCAAAGGGATACACATGTCCCCAGTTTAATGGCTGATCTGCTAATCTTTGACAATGTAGCACTCCTTCAGTGTTACATAGGGATGTGCCAACAATAATATCTCATTATTAATGATTTTTTTCAGTGTCTGCCTCTGGATATCTCTATGAAATATATGAGTGAATTAATCATAATGTGCTTGGTTTGCCTTCCTTTGCTATTTTAGCAGAAGGGTATGTTGGCTATTTTAAATAAGTTGATGGCTTTGGAAACTATCAAGCTTTACGATCTGTATGTTTGACATGAAATGAATATTGTTAATTTAACAGTAATTGTAAGTGTAGTGAGGCACCTCAGAATGCTATGTATTTTATTGAAAGAAAATTATCTGCTTTGCACTTTATATAATGCTAATTTTGAACTGCCTAAAGTATTCTTTTGGGAAAGAAAATGTGGAGAGAGAAGCTTGGTGCAACTGTTTGCCTATTTCATTCCATATGTGCTCTGTCCAAAGGCTCGTTGGTGCATCCTGTTCTTTTGGTAGTTTTCATCACTGGTGGTTTGCTATTGCCTTCCACTCTCATAGTGGGAATGAGGAGGCAGTTTCTCAGTCATCATTATGTATTATTCTGAACCACACACTAGCCATCCAGCCAACTAAATAATGCCTCCCTCATCCGCCTCCCCTCCCCACTCTCCTGTTTATTCATAGAATCATAAAGTGATACACTACAAAAGGAGGCCATTCAACCCCTTGAGTCTGTGCCGGTTCATTAAAAGAGCTGTCCAATTAGTCCCACTCCTTTGTACTTTCTCCATGGCCTGCAATTATTTTCCCCTTCAAGTATTTACTCAATTCCCTTTTGAAAGTTATTATTGATTCTGCTTCCACTGCCCTTTCAAGCAGTGCATTCTAGATCATAACAACTTGCTGCAAAGAAAATATTCTCCTCATCTCATCTCCAATTCTTTTGCCAATTATCTTATATCTCTGCTCACCGGTTACTGACACTTCTGCAACTGGAAGCTGTTTCTCCTTATTTATTCTATCAAAACCTTTCATGATTTTTAGCAGTTTGATTAATTAACCGCCTTTTCTCTGAGAAGAACAACACCCATTCCTCTCAGCAAATTCAGTATATCTAAAGCTCTGCTGCTCTGCATCAAATCACAATGCCCATACCCTTTCCCTCGCCAAACTACAATGTCCCTTGTTCCCCAAAAGCCTCAACTTTAAACAGCTTAACATCAAGGATAATTATTATCACTCAGCAGTACATTAATGCAATCAGACTGGCCACCCATAAATTGTTTTATCACTTCATTACCTTATTCCTCCTTCCGCCACCACCTTCCCCACACCAGCATAAATCTGTAACCTTCACCAATGTTAACTGCACATCCTCCATCAATCTCACAATTTTTAACTCCTTTAACTTTAGCCTCTTTAGCATTCAACTGCATTTCTTCTCTCCTACCCACCATGTCCTCTGCTACTGCACACCATTACGCCATTTCCTGGTTCTCCTCCCCATTTCCCATCGCAGAACCCTTTGACCCTTTGGCACTTCCTGTCATATCACCAACAGCAATGGTTTTTTTAGCCACTTAGGATCTAAGCACTAGAGTTGCCACCTAAATCCCATTCCTCTCCACCTCTCTTTCTCCTTTAAGAATCCACCTTGAAACCCACACACATTTGACCAGCTTTCCTCATACCTCTACATCTCTGCCAGTTGTGTTTCACCTCACACATCAATGAAGTGCATTTCACAAGAGCACTGTGTCCAACTAAAGTGCCAGGAAAAGTGTTTGTGCCAAGATGGGAAAATAGCAGGTAGAGGGCAAGGTGGAGGCAGGGGAATGAGGAGCAGGGTGGCAGAGGTAATGGAGTTGCAAACAATAGCTAATGCATGGTCATCTGGATAAGCATACGAGCCCCAGAGGAGGTTCCCATTCTGTTGTCCTAATTACTACATTTTTCACTGCTGGAGTCTATAACCAAGCACATTAATAATGGGTATGACAGTAATCTGACCAGCGGGGATTGTGTTTTAGCTTTGCATGCTAATGCCTGCCTATGAATTCTGATATTGCTCCAACAGATTATTGATCTTTTTGGTTTGTTGTTTTACCCTTTCAATGCCAAACACTTCACCATGGGATTGGTGGATTGGCATCAGTTATATTTCATAGAATAACAGAATAACACAATACAGAAAGTGGCCATTTGGCCTATCGAACCTATGTTGGATCTCTGAAAGAACAATCCAATTTGCTCCACTCTTCTTGCTCTTCTTGTAACACTGCAATTTATTTCCTTTCAAGCATATATTCAATTACCATTTAAAAGTTGCAAGTGAATCTGCTTCCAGCACCCTTTCCAGAAATGCAATCGTGATCATAAACATTCAGTATGAATAAAAGTCTCCATAATCTCCCCTTTGTGTTTTGTTTTTGCCCCTGGTAATTTCTTTTGATTGCAAATTGTATCTACCCTCACAATTTTCTCTCAACCTTTCACTGTGTGATTATAGATTCTGCCTCCCATCATTCAACCCCTGCACCCATTCCCACCCCCACTTTTGTTCCACAGGCTTCAGATTGTGTCTGGGACCTCGCATATTTAGCTAGATGCTGACTAATCAGCCTTTTTTAAATTCATTAGTGGGCTTTGCTGGCTGGCTAGTATTTATTGTCCATTCCTAGTTGTATTTGGAAAACAGTCGAGCATCAACCACATTGCTGTGGCTCTGGAGTCACATGTCAGCCAGATGAGGTAAGCTTTCCTTCCCTCAAGGACCAGATGAGTTTTTCTGACAATCGACAATGGTTTCATGGTCATCAGTAGATTCTTAATTCCAGGTTTTGTTTTATTGAATTCAAATTCCACCATTTGTTGTGGCAGGATTTGAATCAAGATTCCCAGAACATTAGTTGAGTTTCTCAATTAATATTCTAGCAAAAATATCACTAGGCCATTGCCTCCCCTGGCCGTTAGGAAGCAGGAAAGGAGTCATAAGCCGGGCACCTCATTCTCAACCATTTGATATATTTACAATTTCATTAACAGGTCATTACTTGCAGAGAGGAGTTTCACAGCCTCAGGTAAAGATAGAGGCCCTTTGCCCCCTGAAAAAGTCATGTGATGTTATTGTGTGTGAGGTAGCTCCTCCTAAGGACAGAATACAAGATGAAGCAAAATAACAGGAAATAAAAATTGAAGACAAACAGCATCTGAAAATGAAAAGGCAGGTGAACTTTTCATCTATAATTCTTGTGTCATTACTGTCTCTTTCAAATGCCAATTGATCTGTTGTCTATTTTCAGCACTTTCTCCTTCCATTTCCGATTTCCAGTATTTGCAGATTTTATCTGAACAATTCATTTTAATATTGGTTTCAATCAATAGTCACCAGATACAACTGCAAATTGAAATATTGTCTTAGGTGAATTTTTTTTAAAATGTTGGTGCATTGTGTGGTGACGGAGGTCTAATCCTGTTCTCCTGCTTACTCCTTGTATTCCTTAATGCTTCACCTAGTCCAGTTCCATTCTATTGTTCATTCCTCATATTCCTTGGTACCACATCCAGTCCAAACCTACTCTTTTTCTCACCTTTTATATCCTTTGATATCCCACCCAGTTGAATCTCATTCTCCCCTTCATTCCCATGCCATTTAATATCACATCCAAACTAATTTATCCAGCAATAATACTGAAGACTTCTGCTCCAGAACTTGCTGTGCTCCTTGTCAAACTGTTCCAGTAAGCTATAACACTGGTGTCTAGGAAATATGGAAAATTACCAGGTATGTTCTTGATAAAAAACGCAGGATTAATTCAACCTGACCAATTACCGTTTATCAGTCTACGCTCGATAATCAGCAAAGTTATGGAAGGTGGCATTGAGAGCTTTATCAAGCAACATTCTGTTTGAGTTCTGCCAGGGCCATTCAGTTCCTGACCTCATCACAGCCTTGATTGAAACATTGTCAAAAGTGCTCAACCAAAAAGTGAGGTGAGAGTGGTTGCTCTTAAGTCAGTACTTGACCAAGTATAGCATCAATGAACCCAAGCTGGTGGAAATGGAAATCAGGTGGAAAACCTTCCACTGAAGTCATACCTAGAACAAAGTAAGATGGTGATTGGAGGTCAATAATCACAGTTCCAGGATGTTACTACAGGAGTTCCTCATGACAGTGTTAAGGGCCCAAACATCTTCAGCTGCTTCATCAATGACTTTCTCTCCAACATAAGGTCAGAAGTAGGTACGTTTTTGTTGATGACTGCAGAATGTTCAGAACCATTTGTGACTCCTCAGACACCGAAGCAGTCCATGTCAAAATGCAGCAAGACCAAGATAACATTCACACTTGAAGCAACGGCCAGCTTCAATGAGAAAAAATCCAACTCGTCTTTCTTTGACAGTAAAGGCATTACCATTGCTGAATCCTCCCATTATCAACATCTACCATCATCAACGTCTATCATCTTCAACATCCCTCCCACCACTGATACACAGTGTCAGCAATGTAGACCATTCAAAAGATGCGCTCCAGGAACTCACATCTTCCAAGCCATTAACCTCTTCGATGTAGAAGGACAAAGACAATAGATGCCTGAGAACATCACCATCTGCAAGCCATACATTATCCTGACATGCAACAATATCACCATTCCTTCACTGTTGCTAGGTGAAAATCCTAGAACTTCTTTCCTAACAGCACTGTAGTTGTATCTACTCTACATGGACTGTATTTCTTTAAAGAAGGCAGCTCACTACCACCTTCTCAAGACATGGACAATAAATACTGGCCTAGCCAGTGCCACCACATCATATGAAAGAATAAAAAATCTCCATTCTTCTGCTCACATCCTTTATTTTTCATATATTGAAACAACTCCATTAATCAACGTGCAACGTTGGCATGACATGGGGAGTAAGTAAGTAAGTAGGAGTCATTGAGGAGCTAGACAAACTCCACCAGTATTGGTAAAATTGTGCCATAGGAGTATTCAGGTAGGAGATAGCCTGGGAATTGAATGCCAGAGTGCCACGAGGATTGTTATAATTCAGGTCAGAAACTCCAAAGTGTTTTCTGAGCCTGTGACTCTATGATTCTATTGTTAATTCTACCCCAAGATAAACAATGCTGCTAGGATACCGGCCACCACATCCACCTTCCCTGCCAAGTCAGATGGAATTTTCAGTTTCTGAAACTAAGTGCAGTGGCAGGCAGGTGGGATATCTCGCAAGATTCCCATTTGGTAGCGAAATGCATTTTCATGCTTGATCTTGCGTATTTTTACTTATCTTTTAAAGGTACACTAACATCACAGGATTGAGAACAACGAAACTAGGAGAAGTAGAACCACAAATACTTAATGGGGTAAGAACTGAAGTAACATAATGCTGTCTTTAACCTGAGGGTAGACTAAATTTACAGAGTTTATAGATTCCTGGATGTTGAACTCAAGTTCCAACTCTGCACAAAATATTGTCAACTATGTCTCAAAAACAAAACCATGTTCTTTGTCAATTATTTACCTGTGAGACACACAATTTCATCCCATCATTGTCAGTACCCTAAGGCAGTCATTTGGATGCATCTCTCCTCACTGGATGGAGTTACTGCACTTTACCAACTTCACATTCAGTCGCCTTCAAGGCATGCTTCCTATCAAACAGTTCCTCTTTTGTGTGTTTGGAGACATCATTAAATTTGCTCTTACAGTCCACTGCATTCCTTTGCATCTGGGACTCTACATTGATCATGCCAATTTTCTTCTAGCTTTCCTTGTTCTCTTGATCTGCAGAGATTCTGAGAGAGTGAACAGGTTCTGAATGAGTTTTTTTCTGTGCAGAGGGGTTTTATTTTGACAGGTAATTTCAATTCCATCATGGGAAATGGAGTTTTACCATAACTGCATCCATTTAAGAGTATCACTTATGAAGAATTATCATAAACCTGAATACTTGTCTGTTTATTTCTTTGGCCTTTCATATTTTGGCTATAATATTTTCTGCGGAGAATTAGTTTGGTGAGTTGCTGACTGAGGGTGTGAGTAAACTAAGTTAACAGAAGCTATTACACAATTCTAAAGAACCTGAATCATAGCTGAATAAGTGTTAGTGGCATTTAGAATTCCAGGGTAAATTTCCTGATCTCACCCACCATGGGAATTGTCATGGGTGGGGTGGAAAAAACATCAAACCATTGAAAGGTCCATTTCTGGGTGGGAATTTCAGGTGGGTGGGACCTGAAAATCTTGCCCTCTGTGTGTAACCTTAACAAAATAATGTTGCTTTAGATAGGATACACTGAGGATCATTAAAGAAACTGTAAGAATAAAACATTCAGGTTGTGATAAGTGATCAAAGAAGCAGCATCTTTTCCTCTGTGGAAAAGTAGAGACTTTGAGGTAATCCCAGATAATTTTCAAGGTTACGAGGAACTGAGGAAAGTTGTTCATTTTGGTGATATCTGGGGACACAAGTTTAAAAGTCAGGAGCAAGAAAAGACCCATTTTACATCAAAGATAATGCATGGAATTTTCTTGTCCTGCCCAGCCACAGGAACGGTAGCAGGCCAGGATGGACCTTGCAAAAGTCCATTCACCTTGGGCTGGATTTTCCAGTCTTGGGGTGAGTGTGGTTGGAAAATCCTTTCCAATAAAATTATAAAAACATTAATCAGGAATGGCCAATGAAACGGGGAAAATTTAAGATGTGTTTCTGTGGGCAACGCACTGAAGGATATGGTGAGAAGATAACTGGATGGAGTAAAAATCTTATGTCCCCGATGAGTTTTTCTTATTTCCACAGTCTCTAAGAATCAATTAATTTACTTTGGCCATTGTTTCTTTGCTTTCTTAGTGGTTCTCATGTGTATAGGGTGGCAGGTGGGCACCACAATTCGTTGCAGTGCCAACGGACAAGAAAGGAAAAGGAAGAGATCAGTGCTTGTGCTGCTATTGACTGTTGAGGAACTTACACTGAAGTCCCAACATTATCAGGACAGAAGACTTTATCTGATCAGTACCCAGTCACTGGATTTTAATATTTCATTCGCCACCTCCCTGCACACCCCCTACTCCCCCCCTCCTCCCCACCACATCCTATCCATTTGCCTGCCATACCCACAACCAATGCTACAGTAGCTGCAATGTATAGGATTTACAGGGTACATTTCAGCAAATTGCTGAGGTGACTTGCACACCACCTCACTTCAAGCGGACGGTGCAGCGGCACAGTGGTTAGCACTGCTGCCTCAAAACTCCAAGGACTGGGTTCAATTCTGGTCTTGAGTCACTGGCTGTGTGCAGTTTGCATGTTCTCCCCATGTCTGCTAAAACCCATGTGCTCCAGTTTCCTTCCAAGTCCAAGGATGGCTGATTGGCCATGCTAAATTGCTCCTTAGTGTCAGGAGGATTAATGGGGTAAATACCCATTAATCCATTAGGGCTGGCTGGGATTGTTGTCGGTACAGGCTCGATAGGCCAAATGGCTTTCTTCTATTCTGTAGTGGTTCTATGGTTCTATTGTTAATTTTACCCCAAGATAAATAATGCTGCTAGGATAGCAGCCATCACATCCACCTTCCCTGCCAAGTCAAAAGATGGAATTTTCAGTTTCTGCAGTGGCAGGCAGGTGGGATTCCCATTGGGTGGCGAAGTGGGTTTTCATGCCTGATCTTCTGCATTTTAACTTATCAATTGTGCACCTGCTGACAATCAAGTCAAATTTTATGGTGGGACAGGCAGGAGGTCACCTGTCTCGCTGTCACCTCAAGGCTCCTTCGCCTGAGTGCTATATTTAAACAGCACCTGGACAGCCATTCACTTAGTGCAGGCCATGATGATCAGGTTATTACATTGCCCCCGCCTTGTCCATCATTTAGCTGACTCCTAGCTGAAGCTGGGTAATAAATGTAGCCTTACCCATGTGGCTCATATCCCAAGAATAAATTTCAAAAGATGCTTGCTTGAATGTTGTTTGAGGGTAAAGTTAGGCTTCAATATGATACATCGCAAGGTAATAGCCAACTGATATGTACCTCCAGATCCCACAGACAGAATGTTGATGTGTTACTGCTGCCTCAGCGCACCAGGGATTCGGATACAATTCCTGCCTTGGGTGACTGTCGGTACAGTCTGCAGGTTCTCCCCGTTTTGCATGAGTTTCCTCCAGGTGCTCCAGTTTCCTCCCACAGTCTGAAAGACATGCCGGTTAGATGCATTGACCATGCCAAATTCTCCCTCGATATATGCAAAAACATACCGTAGTGTGGCAAATAGAATATTTTCACAGTAACTTCAATGCAGTGTTAATGTAAGGCAACTTGTGACTAATAAATAAACTTTTACCTCTGATATCTGCACCTGTGATTTTGTCAGGGGAGCTTGAGGTCTGATTGAATTGTTTCTTATTCTGGATTTGCACCTTTAGTTTAGAAAAGCAGAAGCCCTACATATCCAGCACTTTCAAGAATAACAACCTCACGAAACATAGGCTGGAAACACCAAGATACTGATTGCAGTTTTCTAGCAGTGAAATAACATCAATACAGCCATAAAAGAAAGAAATTGCATTATCAGGATATCTCGAAACATTTTACACTCATTGGATTAAAGGTAAACTCTCCATAGTTCCAGTTGACCAAAGGCTGCTGTCCCCTTTGAAGGAGGGAGCTGACTGTTGGTGATTTAACCTGAGGGAGCACCACACAGAGTAGACCTTCATGAATAATCTCATTGTGTTATCTGAATTTGAGGTTACTGTTGTTATGTTGCTATCATACTGCCATACAATCCCACCCAATCTGCACTGACTATCCCTGTAACTCCATGTATTTATCTTGCTAATTCCTCTTGATACCAAGGAGCAATTTAGCATGGCAAATCAACCTAACCCATATGTCTTTGAAGTGTGGGAGGAAACCAGGGCAGCCAAAAGTAACCGGGAAAATGTGCAAACTCCACATAGATTGTCACCTGAGGCTGGAATTGAACCTGGATCCCTGGCGCTGTAAGGCAACAATGCGAACCACTGTGCTGCTACTTAATCTGTCTTCAGTGGTGTTGGCTGACGGAGGATTGTTGACCAGGACACCAGGGAGAACCCCCTGTTCTTTCTCTGAAAGGTGCTACAGAACCTTTGATGTCCAACCGCATGATAGGGACAGGAATAGAGGACTTTGGTTGAGACATACCAGTAAATATACAAATAAATCATCCAAATGTAGAAGCTGTGATAATGTCTGAGTGATGAGAGCAGACTCTGACACTGGCTGAGTTGAATTTTCATAGGTTCTGATTGTAAATGGATGTGTGACAATATTTGAAGATTGCCAATTGGTTTCAACAAGTTCCATTTCTAACAAGTGATAAAGTGATAACCCTGTCAAGAATGGTTATTAATGCTCAACAGGGGTTCAGTTAGTAGCATTCTTGCTACTGTGAGTGAGAAAACCACTCACCATTCAAATCAAGACTTCAAGAAATGGCTGATTGTGTTGCCTACAGCAAGACCTATGTTCCCTCACAACATTTTGGCTATTAAATTGAAGACTTATGCACCAGAACTGGCCACATTCCCTAGCCAAGCTGTTCCAATACAGCTACAACACTGGCAGTCACATCTCAATGTAGAAAATAACCCAGGTTCATCCTTGCCACAAAAAAAGGGACAAATCCAATCTGGCCAAGAACCATTCAGTTGGTCTGTTCTAGATCATCAGCAAAGTGATGGAAGGTATCGTTGACTGTTCTATCAAGTTATTCTCATTCATCAATAATCTGCTCATTGATGTTAAGTTTGTGTTTCACTAGGGCTATAATATTAAATGCTTAGTCCAAACATGGGTAAATTCAGGAGGTGAGAGTGACTACCCTTAACAGCAAGGCAGCATTTGATTGATTGTGGCACCAAGGAACTCCAGTAAAAGTGAAATCCATGGGAATCAGAAGTGTACCTCTCCATTAGTTGAAGTCATACATAGCACCAAAGGAGATGGATGTGGTTTTTGGAGGCCAATTATTTCAATCCCAGGATATAATTCCAGAAGTTCCTCAGGCTCCATGGGCCCAACCACTTTCATTTGCTTCATTTATGAGCTTCCCTCCATCGTGAGGTCAGAACTGGCGAAAATTGATGATGATTGAACAGTGCTGAGAATCATTTTTAAATCCTCAGATGCTGAAGTAGACAATGGCCACTAGCAGCAAGACCTGGACAACATTCCGGTGCTGTTGACAGACAACAAGCCACATACCATCCTGACTCAAAACTATAGAATCATAGAATCCCTACAGAGTGGAAGAAGGCCTTGCTCATCTCAGCTGGGTATGAGTCAATAATTTTTAATAATAGATTATTTACCTTGGCCAATAACATTTAAGCTATGACAGCATGGGGCTACGTGAGTTCGTGGATTTCAATGGTCTTTCTCATAGTCTCTTAACACTCTCCACACCACCTTATCTTAAGTAAGGTATGGTCTATTCATTCAAACTATCTGAAATCTCTAGCACCATCCTTGGGTAGTGAATATTTTACTCATTAGAATTATCTAGAGACACTGATAAGAATTGCTTTCCCTTTCCAATAGAACACTGTACTATTGATCAAGGTATATGCTTTTAAGAAAAATATTCAAAAATGCATATCTAAATTCTCTGCTTATATGTGTGTCTATGCAAACATAGTCTTTGTAAACTATATTCCAGGCACTTTGTGACTTTTCTATATTCATTCTGATCTGTTGGTCTTTTAATTCCAAATTATTCTAACCTCCTCTTACAGAGGGGAACTTGCAGCTGATGGAGTTCTCATGTACTTGCTGCCCCTGTCCTTCTACTTGGCAGTGGTTGTAGATTTTGAAGGTGCTGTTTAAAGATCACATCTTGTAGGTATACACACTGCCAACACTGTGGGTGTTGCTGATGGTGGAGATAAATATTTGTGAATGGGATGCCAATCAAGTGGGTTGTTTTGTTCAGGAAGGTGTCAAGCTTCTTGAGTGCTGCTGAGGCTCCACTCATCCATGTAACTGGAGAGTATTCTATCGTGCTCTTGACCTGTGCCTTGGAAATGGTGGACAGGCTTTGGGGAGTCAGGATTTGAGTTACTTGCCACAGGATTTCTAGTCTCTGACCTCATGTAGCCCAGTATTTATAAAGAATCATAGAATCATAGAGTGCAGAAGAGGCCCTTTGGCTCATTGGGCTTGCACCAACACATTAGAAACACCTGAACTCCCACCTAATCCCATCTGCCAACACTTGACCCATAGCCCTGAATGATGTGCCAAGTGCTCATCCAGATACTTTTTATAGGATGTGAGGCAACCCGCCTCTACCATTTTCCTGGTAGCACATTCCAGAGCGTCAACACTCTGGGTAAAAAAGTTTTTCCTCACATCCCCCCTAAACCTCCTGCTCCTCACCTTGAACCTATGTCTCTTTGTGACTGACCCTTCAACTAAGGGGAACAGCTGCTTCTTATCCACTCTGTCCATGCCCCTCATAATCTTGTACACCTCGACTAGGTCATCCCTCAGTCTTCTCTACTTCAATGAAAATAACCCGAGCTTGGAGAATTGCACTTCATAACTTAAACGTTCCATCACAAGCAGCATCCTGGTGTTTGTCTCTGCGCCCCCTTCAGTACAATTGCATTCTTCTGATAATGTGGTGACCAGAACTGCACACAGTACTGTAACTGTAGCTTCACAAAAGTTTTATACAACTCCAACATGATTTCCCTGCTTTTGTAATCTTTGCCTTGATTGATAAAGGCAAGTTTTCCATATGCCTTTCTCAACACCCACTAACATGCCGCACTACTTTCAAACATCTGTGGACAAACGCGCCAAAATTCCTTTGTTCCACAGAACTTCCAAGTGTCCTACCTTCATTGATCACTTTCTTGGCAAATTACTCCTTCTGAAGTACATCCCCTCACATTTTTCAGGGTTAAATTCCACCTGTTGCTTATCTGAACATTTACCATTTCATCTATATCTTCTTATAGCCTAAGACACTCTGTCTTATTGTTAATCACTCATTTAATCTTTGTGTCATTCGCAGACTTATTAATCGTACCTCCCACATAACTATCAATGCAAATTAATGCACACGCAAATCTCCCAGCCGGACCTTCCAAAAACATTTATGGGTTGGAATGGGAGAATCACCTCCTTTGTGCAATTGAGTGAATGAGGTGAAGCGGTTCCCACTGGCAATGAGGTTATTAACCAGAGGAAATAATTTAAGTGTAATTAGTGAAAGACTGAGAGAAAAATGATGAAAAGTGTTTGAATATGGGTTATTATGATCTGGAACGCACTGTTTGACAAGGTGGTGGAAGCAAGTTCAATAGCAACTTTCAAAGGGGAATTAGTAAATACTAAAAAGGAATCAAAATGGCAGGGCTAAGAGAAAGAACAGGGAGTGGAACTAATTAGATAACTTAGATATGATCTGGTTAGGGATCAATAACTTTTTGATTAAAGTAGAGAAAGTTTGAAATCGCAGTTACATACTAGGAGAATACAGTCACATGATTCCACAATTTTAAACAAACAAAATAAACTTTACAATACAAAATCAGAAAAGTAAGACTATTTATATTACCTATTTATACTTCAAATAGAGTAATTCTGAACTCTATTAAGTAACATGAATTAACATGAGGTATATATGAATTAACAGGTAAACTCTGGTTGAACGTACCGTATTGCACATTAAATGGAACATGCAACCAAAATAGATCCCATAGATTTCTCAGCAATCCACCCATGATGGGTCACAAAATCTCATTAAAGCTCTGTGTCTTTCATGGGAGATTTCAACTCTTTACTTTTGAAGATCCAGGGCTGGTTTCTCTGACCTCACCCACCGCTGGATTCTCTGTTCCCACTGCAGTGAATGGGAGTTTGGTTGAGTGCTAAATTCTTACTGGCAGCAACGGCAGGGCATGAATGGCCAAAAGACTGTGGCCCTGGACTGTGAATTCCCCTAAAAGCCACTTAGACTGTTTCAACAGTTGCTTGTCTCTTGATGGTTTAACCTCCTCCTCTGTGACTGCCTCTTTAAGACAGTACAGCAGAAGAGGGTCACGTGACATGAGGAACCAATGGGAGAATGAACAATCACCCCAGAGGATGGAGTCTGCTCTCAGGCAGAATACTCTGGAAATCATGTAGTAAACATATAACAACTGGGGCCCTTGAGTAGGCTGTCCCAAGGCAATCTAGAACTGCAAACCCCTGAACCAGGTTTCCCTTCATCAATAATTACCTTTTGTTCCTAACTGTATTTGAAATCTCTTGATGATGCCAGGAATGCCATTACAAAACAGGCTGGAATATCCACAAGGATATCCATCAGTGAAGAGTAAAGCAGTCTAGACTGCCTACATGCCTGGCTGTTGGGATGGCACAGTAGCACTGTGGTTAGCATTGCTGTCTCACAGAGCCGGGGCCCGGGTTTGATTTCCGGCTTCAGTCACTGTCTGTGCCGAGTTTGCACATTTTCCCCACGTCTGTGTGGGTTTTCTCTGGGTGCACAGGTTTCCTCCACAAGTCCGAAAGACATGCAGGTTAGGTACACTGAACATGCTAAGTCTCCCTCAGTTTTCCCAAACAGGTGCTGGAGTGTGGCGAATAGGGGATTTTCACAGCAACTTCATTGAAAATTTTAAAGTTTATTTATTCATCACAAGTAAGGCTTAACACTGTAATGAAGTTACTGTGAAATTCCCCTAGTTGCCACACTCCAGAACCCGTTTACATCAATGCACCTAACCAACACGTCTTTCAGACTGTGGGAGGAAACCAGAACACGTGGAGGAAACACATGCAGACACAGGGAGAATGTGCAGACTCTGTACAGTGATCCAAGGCTGGAATTGAACCCGGGTCCCTGACGCTGTGAGGCAGCAGTGCTAACTACTGTACCACCATGCCACATTGCACTGTTAAGGTAAGCCTACTTGTGACACTAATAAATAAATTTTAAAATTGTTGGTCCTATTCCAAAGGGGGGAGCGGATGGCATGGTTGGGATGGGATGCTGAGGGGTGCTGCGTTGTCTTTTTTATGAGCTGTTAAACTGAGTCTGAAATGCACATGAAAAATCCCACAGCGCTATTTTGAAGAAAAGCCAGAAAGCTCTGGTCAACATTTCGCCCACAACACGTGTCACTAAAACAACAGATCATCTTCTCATTTCTATCATTGTTCTCCATGTACAAATTTTCCTCCATCATTCCTGTAGCTTAAGTGACAGCTACCCCTTGTGTGAGAGGTGTGAACTCCCCTCCCATTCTGAGAAATAATGCTGAGGGCTTTTCACTAAATAGAACACCAACAAGTGTGCAAACAAAAATATCTAATTCTGAGTGAAACAAAGCTAGTTTGAATGTTCAGTCAACATTCAGCAATCAATAAGTGGTCAGCATCAGACGCAAGCAAGCAATGAGTCATGAAGTAGGAAGTAAATAACAATAAACTTGGCGAACTGTGGCTGTCTCTCTGTGTGTGAAGATAACACAGGCAAAAGTAAAATTCAGCACTTCTGTGCCACATAATTAATTGTGCATCCTGCAGCGAATTTTGGAGATATTTTCTTGCTGATAGTGGAATTCCACTGAAAGCCTTAATAACTAACATCTCCACATCAGGAAAGACTGAAGGAAATGAATATAATATGATTCCACTTTATTTTCTATGTTCTGTTACAATTCTAGAGATTTAAAGGTAATTTTTTTCCCTCATCATATAAATTTGTTCTGGAATATTGTATGCAGATTGTATAGAAGGTGTGCTCGATAGGCTTGATATGGCAATGTGTTTGTGCGTGAGTGTATGAATGGTGAGCGAAGATGTGTTTCATTTTGAGAGAAATATAATTCAAAATTAGACAAGAAATGCTAAGCATACATGTGCCTCAATTTAGGTCACACTTCATGTTTTTACACACAATTCTGGCCTTCATATTATTAAAAGGATTTACAGGCAGTAATGGAGATAATGCAAAAAGATTTACAAGGAAAAAAATTGGGACTGAGAGATTATAGCTATCAAAAAAGACCAAATAGGCTTCTGGAAAAGTGAAATCTGACAGGTGACATGACTGATGAAGGAATTCGCAAGGATGGATGTAGAGAAGATTTTCCTACTTATGGGAAGTCAAACTCGGAGCAATAAATGTAAGTCAGACACTAATAAATCCAATATGAAATTCTAGAAAAACTTCTATAAAAAAAGGGAAAGATTTATCTTTCATGACCAAAGTGCTTTACAGCTAATGATATACTTTTAAATTCACAGCTGCACGTTTCTTACAATCTGAAACAGGAGAATTTATAATGGAGAACAAAATATAGACAAATACAGATTAAATACAGACTTTTGTTCTGTCTTCAGAAAGGAGGACACAAATGATGTACCAGAAATGTTGGGTTTAGTGAGAACTGCAAGAAATCAGTATTAGTAGGGAAATGGTGTTGGGGAAAGTGATGGGATTGAAGGCTGATAAATCCCCAGGGCCTGATAGTTTACATCCCAAAGTACATAAGGAAGTGCCCTAGAAATAGTAGGTGCATTGCTGGTCATCTTCCAAGATTCTATAGACTTTGGAACAGTTCTAATAGATTGAAGGGTAGTGGATTTAACACCGTTATTTAAAATTGAGATGGAGAGAAAATGGAATTATATACCAGCCAGCCTGATGTTGGTAATTGGGAAAATGCAAGACACCTGCCAATGCAAAAAAATGCACTCTGCTCTAGAATTGTTGGGTGAAATTTTCCAAAAAATGACTAACGGGGGATTCTCTGGGCCCGCTTGCTACAATCACGAATCGTAATGTCCTGGAGAATTAAGCATCGGCGCAACAATGGGTTTGGCTTCTATTGCGACACTTCTGGCCAAACCTGCCAGCCCCTAATCAGATTCCCACGCATAGTGGGAGGAACCTGATACATATTCACTACTTTAAATACTATAGGCTTAAAACTTTACTCAAATAGAACATAGAACAGTACAGCACAGTACAGGCCCTTTGGCCCTTGATGTTGTGCCGAGCTATGTCCAAATCCAAAATCAAGCTATCCCATTCCCTGTCATTCTGGTGTGCTCCATATGTCTATCCAATAACCGCTTGAAAGTTCGTAACTTGTCCGATCCCACTCTCATAGCAGGCAGTGCATTCCACACCACAACCACTCTCTGGGTAAAGAATCTATCTCGGATATCCCTCCTATATCTCCCACCATGAACCTTATAGTTATGCCCCCTAGTAACAGCTATATCCACCCGCTGTTCACCAGTTTCCCCAAAGGGATCTACACTTGCGAGAATTTTGTATAAGTCCTCACAAGAGAGGGTATAGCATATTGGACCTTAAGGGTTGAGGAGACATTGCAAGCCCCTCAGCACTCAGAGGCATCACTGCCCGCAGCCCCCCCACCCCCCTCCCCACACACTATGGCATGAGATTTATCTGACCCAACTACACTCTCAGGCCCTCTGCTCAGCTTCCCTTCAGGTTACATGTGTTGGCAGTTCCAGCAACGTGTTGGCACCGGCACCCTGGCACTGATACCCTGCCTTGTGCCCCAAGAGAGATGAAGGAGATAGGTCCAGCGACCATTTGCCAGGCTGAAAAGAATGAGTTACTCAAGGTTTTTGGGGATTGGATGGGTTCTGGCTACAGGCAAGGGATTGCCCTCACCAATCTCTGCTAGATGGGTGTGTCACAGCCAGACTGTCCCTTCTAGCCCCGATAGACCTTAGGATCACCCTGGCATGGTGATTTCAGGCAGCTCTCTGATCAATTTCTGCAGTCCAGCCTGTCTGCTGTGCAAATTCTGAAATATCCAGGTCACTTTAATCTCCATACTTCCCCCTCCCTCACCCATCCATCTGGGAAGATTTTAAATCATTGCAGTACTACATCCTGCAGCAAAGATTTTCCTTTCTCTCAGTCAGCAGTTGCAAGTGAGAGCAGACCCCTTTGAAGTCCCCTGACAGAAAGGAGATGTCAATTTCACCTGGGGAGAAGAGTTCCATTCTGCCCAGCTGTGCACACAGAAATGTCATTGCAGTGTAATGTAAGCCTACTTGTGACACTAATAAATAAACTTAACTTACTTCTCAGCAAGTGGAAATCATTGAAACCATCGCCATTTCAGTCAAAGCCTTTGTTCTGTATCAAATTCAATGTCTAAAGCCTCGTAAAAGATTCAGCTGCTAGCTCAATGGATTTATATCATCCTCCTGTGTTTATTTTTATTTCCTTTCATACTTGACTGCACTTCAAGTACCCCATTGACCCTGATTGCAATGTTGACTGTGTCTACGCCTGATTGACAATCTGTATTTTAACTTCCCCTTTGAAGTGTTTTTTCCCCCCCTCATGTACCCTCTTAATGGCCCCGCTTCATATCCCCCTCTTCTCTCGCACCCCCCCCTCTTTATGAGAATTTCATGCTCTCACCCTCTCAGGCCTCATCACCCCATTGGCACTGCTGCTAGCACCTTGCAAGTACCAATCTGACAGTGCCATGGTGCCAGTTGGCACAGTCAGGTGGGCACTGTCCAATCACGTTCCCAATCATCAGAAGCTTCAATGGCCTCTGAGAACCCAACTCCACCCCTTTCCCCCGCTCCTGGCATGGCTATTGGATAGGCTTGGATGGTCGGAATCTTTTTCCCGAGATGGAAGAGTCAATTACTAGGGGGCGTAGGTTTAAGATGCGAAGGGCAAGGTTTAGAGGAGATGTATGAGGCAGAGATTAGTGGGTTCCTGGAAGTCGTTGCTAGGGGAGATAGTGGAAGTGGATACAGTAGTGACTTTTAAGGAGCATCTTGACAAGTACATGAATAGGATGGGAATAGAAGAATACGATTCCCAGAAGGGTGGGGGTTTTAGTTAACTCAGGCAGCATGGTTGGTGCAGGCTTGGAGAGCTGAAGGGACTGTTCCTATGCAGTAATTTTCATTGCTCTTTGTTGTATCACAACTGTTCTCCCCGTGTGGAGGCCAGGATTGATTCTTGCTTAATTCCCACTGTGCCCAAGGGTCAGAAAACCCCAGGACAGGGAAAATCTGGCTTCATATGGACTCAGCATATTTAAATACTGATTTAAATACGCTAATCAGGTTCATGCCCTTCCTCGTGAGAACCAGATTATGGCTAGGGATGGAGGCTGGAGGGATTCCAACATTGTTGAATGCACTAGTCCCTTTACTCATGATTCTCCTGCCCTGATCCACTCTGATTTGTGTCGAACATGACACAGCAGGAAAACCACAGCCATTACTTTAATGCCTATCCAGTCTTGCTGCTGACTCGAACGGGTAGACAAATAAATAGCTGTAAAGAAAGGAAAAACTGCATTTACATAGTACCTTCATCATCAGTTCTTTTTAATGGAGTTGGTTTCAGGATAAATATTGGTCAGGCCACTGGGAACAATTCCCTTATGTTTCAACTAGTGTCCTGGGATCATTTATATCCATCTTGGTGGACATACGATGCAGAATATCAGAACATAATTGACATCAATTAGAACTACAGTGGCATCAATCGATAGCTATGAAAACAAATTGTTTTAAAAGGCTTGTAAATAGTGAAGCATATTGCACTAGAAAAATGACCATAATATCAACATGAATGCTCTAAAGTAGGTTGTAGACATGTGGACTAAACGCTCTTAACCGGTCCAGAAAATGTTCCTGCATTTGGGAATTTAGACCAGAGACAGGACTATATTTTGGAGGTATTTAATTTGGGATTTTGTCAAGTTTAATAAAGGTCTTTGACTTGCAAGAACTGGAGCTGTCTAAATTACAGCCCTCCAGAGTTCCTCAGTGTGCTGTCACGAGCAGATTGCTTATTTAAAAAGTGACTTGCAACCCTTTGAGAATCTAGTGATATGGTTAAATGTTAAACAGTTTGTAATGTTCCTGCCAATTGAAGCTTGATGGAGATACATTGTCCTTGCATTGGTAACATATGCCCAATATACGGAACCCAATAAATTCCCTTTAGTTCTGTCAATGACTTCGTGAACGTAAATATACTGGGGTCTGTGATTTCCAGCGAAACTCCAAAGCAAACTGTTTGAATGACAGATGAGATAAGACTTTGTGTCCCCTAGAATATTGAAGATTGAGAACAATATGATTGAGGTGTTTAAGCTAATTAAAGATGTCATGAAAATAGTGTATTTCCTCTGATGTCGGCACAACGGAGCCTTAAAATTAGAGCCAGACCATTAAGAAGCAAGTCTTCATACAAAAGTTAGTAGGACTTTGATTCTCCCCTTTAACCCCACCTCTCCCCTCAAAACAGCTACTGAGAATTTCGTTAGGTAAAGGTGTTAAGTAAGAATTATAGAGCCAAGACCAGTAGCTGGAAGTAAGATACAGATGAGCTGTAATCTAGTTGGATGGCGGAACAGGCTCAAGATGCTTGCAGTAGGGTCTCAGAGGCAGAAGTCCCTTCACCAAAATTCCTTTATTTACAACTCTGACAATAGCATACACAGTGCTTTTAGTTAGCAGTCAGCACTCGGAGTCCCAGGAGAACTAAGACTCTTGATTAAGTACAAAGCAAGAGGCTCGGTGATTGACCCATCAATTTGGCCCTTAATCAGGGAGTTCATATTTGAACAGGCCCACCTCAATTGCCTGATTAAACTCATTACAGTGCTAAATGACTTATTTCTGTCCACCTATGTTCCAACAAGAGAATATGCCTCATATTCCTTTCTGTCACTACCTTTATGACACAGGAATGTACTGTCACTAACCTTATTAAGCTATTAATATTGAGTTTACAGCTTTTGAACATTCAAAGTTACCTCACAGATTCACAATACTTTAGTGCAAGGAAGGAATACAATTAGCCCCTTGTTAAACCTTCGGTTCCTTCACTCCCCCATCATTGACAGCGGGAATGTCTGTTGTCTAATTACTCAACTGTGGAATTCCCTCCCTAAACCTTTCCTCATCTCTATCTGTCCTTCTTCCTTTAAATGCTCATTAAAATCTTCCTCTTTGACCAAGCTTTTGTTTACATGACCTAATAAGTGCTAAGAGAAAATTAGAAAACTAAAGGTTCAGTAGAAGTCAAATAAATCCATCATGAATGTGCCAGCCAAAAAGAAGTTATACAGCCTAATCCATTTTCCAATTTTTACATAGCTTGGTTTCAACTTTTGTTTGATAACACTTCTGTGAAATGCTTTGGGATGTTATGCTTCATTAAAGGTGCTATATAAATATAAATTGTTGTTGTTGAGTTCAACATTGGACTTGTCCATCTGTGTATTACTGTGAGACACTGCAGCCTTGATGTCTAAGATATAGCTTGGTTCAACAGTCATCATTAACATGCATTCATTTAGGATATTCAATCAGGTAAAAAAAATGCTTTCATTAGATTTTTGCATGAATGTATTTTCTGCTGAAGTGAACAGGGATAACAGTGCACAATTGGAAGCCAAAAGAAATATTTGTCTCCTCACTCCCAATTCATTTTGGCCCGTTTCAGCAGCATTAGAATCAACGTGCAAAGACAGAGGTGTCTTGCCAACTTGGCTTTGCTTGCACCACAAATGCAGCTGTGCTTTTGCCAAGCTGAGCTCCTTCCTCAAAACATTTAGACAAATTTGGTATCATGCAAAGCCAGAGTCCATACCACCATCTGCTCAGGAAAAGTTGAAGGAGACTATATGGAAATGCTGTTGATACAAGATTTGAAACCAGGCCCTAGTGTCAAACTCTTCAGCTAAAACTGTGAATATCTCCACGAGCCAAACATAATATTCAATTTTATAATCAAGGCGGACTGATAGAGGAAAAACCTTTCTTGCGCGTAGAGGTGTACTTATTCACCTTATGTTGGCAGCAAGAGGATAGGGCTTTTGCATGATAAATTCTGAAATTTGTTTAAAGGAAAAAGCATTCCTTATGGTGTGTCTGACAATATTTATAAGGATAGATTGTTGGGCAAAATTTTCCTGCCCCACCTACCATGGGAATTGTAGCGGGCGGGGCCCTGACCATGCAAAGGTCCATTGACCTTGGATGGGATTTTCCGGCTTTGGGCATTAGGTCACATTTTTAAAACAAGTCATTCTCGGGGTGTGCGCATGACCGGCATGGTTGGCATTTTTTGCCCATCACTAATGGCATTGAGAAGTCAGGTGGCCCATCACCTTCTTGAATGCCTGCAGTGCATGTTTGAAGCTGTTTAATGCGACTGGTCACTTTAGAGGAGTAGGTGGGTGAGTGGACAGGGATCATATATAAACCCAGGTGAAAGAAAGACAGGAGATTTCCCTTGCTAAAGGGCACAACTGAAAATAAAGAACGTTTAGTTATTGTCACAAGTAGGCTAACATTAACACTGCAATGAAGTTACTGTGAAAATCCCCAGGTCGCCACATTCCAGCACCTGTTCGGGGACACTGAGGGAGAACTTAAGCATGGCCAATGCACCTAACCAGCATGGTCTTTCAGACTGTGGGAGAAACCCATGCAGACATGGGTAGAATGTGCAAACTCCACACAGACAATGACCCAAGCCGCAAATCAAACCTAGGTCCCTGATTCTGCGAGGCACCAGTGCGAACTACTGCGCCACCGTGCCGCTCAACCAACTAGGATTTTACAACAATCATACTGATTTATGGTCACTTTAAACTTGTACATTTTTCTTAAACTGGATTTCAGTACTCACCTGCACGCAAAATAGCTGCCCTATTTCCTTACATTACAAAAGTGATTTCACTTCAAAAAGTGAAATTTGGGTGTGAAAAACTTTAGGATCTCCCGAGGTTGCTAAATCTGCTATTAAAAGCAAGTCTTTTATTGCAAGGAAGGATTTATTTTCAAACATCAAGTTGTCTTGAGGTGAAGATCACGAAAATGCCAAAATGCAGTGTGCTCCTGCAATGGAAACATGATGAATAGGATTTAGTTTAATGCTTGGATGAGCACTGTGTACTTAAGAACATACTTGGATCAGAAATGATGGCAATGAATGAAAGTTGATTTGATATATTTAAACATTTCGTTCTGTACTCAACCGTGAGCCACACCATCTCAGGAAGGAGCGAGATTTGACACATTTTATGAAAAAAGTAAGATTATCTGGTAAAGCTGATACATTGTGCTGCAGATGTGACATTCCAGATCTCTACTGAATTTTCAGATATACAGGAGGCTATTAGCTTTGCTGGGAAGCTTATTAATTTCATATTTGAAGCATAAATGATGATGCCCTAACATCTTTGCGCAAATTACTACAGTGAATGCACACTTAAAATATTTAATTGGCTGCATTGGTTTAATTGGCTTAATTGCTTTGTAAAATTTGAAGGTTGCCACTTCCTCCTTACACAGCTCCTCACACCCTGCCCCTCCCCCCACTCACCCCGACCCTTCCCTCCCCCACCCCCCTCAACTGATTGTGTTCGAAGAATCTTGGAGAAGCGTACAAAAAAGTTCAGAACACAACATTAAGAGATTCATACAGGACAGCTCAACTGGCTCATTCCTTCTCCAGGACAGTCAGTTGACTGCATGGTGTTGAGTTTCTTGTGTGTTCTTGGGGTAGTACATATGAGGCAAATGGAGAATATTTCAATTCATTCATGATTTCCAAAACTTTGAGTGTTCAAAAGATGACTCTGACTTGCTCATCATAGCCACAGAATTCATATGTTGGTCCACTTAAGTTTCTAGTCAATGGTGACTCCCAGGATTCTGATGGAGGGTTCAGCAGTGGTACCTCTATTGTACATTAGCAGGAGGTGGTTAGACTCTCTCTTGTTGGTGATGGACATTGCCGAGCGTTTGTGTAGCCTGAAAATTCCTTCTGCTTTCCAACCCAAGCTTATGCATCACAGAAAGCTTGGAATGGCTCCTTTTCTAACCATGACCACAAGAAACTACAAAGGGTTGTGAGTGTAGCCCAGTCCATCATGCAAATCAGACTCTCGTCCATTGACTCTGTCTACACTTCCCGCTGTCTCGGAAAAGCAACCGGCATAATCAAGAACCTCAAACATCCCAGACTTAGTCCCTTCCTCTTTCTTCCATTGGAAAAAAGATACAAATGACTGAGATCATGTACCAAACAACTCAAGAACGGTTTTTTCCCTGCCACTATAAGACGTTTGAGTGGTCCCACAAATATTAAGCTGATCTTTATTTACACTCCATCTGTAACTATAGCACTACATTCTGCACTCTTTTCTTCTCCTCTATGTATTCTACGAATAATTTATTTTTTCTGTATAGTGTGCAAAATACTTTTCACCATATCCCAATACATATGACAGTATATAAACAAATCAGAAAGGTGCTCCTGGATGTGACATTGACTGCTTCATTACTGAAGGAGTTTCCTCCATTGACCTTCTCTCCATCATAAGGTCAGAAGTGGGGATGTTCACCAACGATTGCATAATATTCAGCACCATTTGTGACTCTTCAGATACTGAATCAATCTATGTTCAAATGCAACAAGATCTAGACAATATTCAAGCTTGGACTAATAAGTGGCAAGTAATATTCATGCAAGACAAATGCCAGATAATGACCATCACCAGTAAGAAAAGCTCTAACCACAGTTCCATGATTTTCAATGGTGTTACCATCACTGAATCCCCTACTGTCAACATCCTTGGGGCTACCATTGACCAGAAACTCAACTGGACTCACCACATAAACATAGTGGCTGTAAGAGCGGATCAAAATCTAACAATGCACTTCTTGACTCCCCAAAGCCTATCCACTGTCTACAAGACACAGGAGTGTGATGAATACTCCCCACTTGCTTGATTACTGCAGCTCGAGCAACACTCAAGCAGCTTGACACCATCCAGGACAAAGCAGCCCGCTTGATTGGCACTACATTTACAAACATCCACTCCCTCCCCTACTGATAATGTGCACTATCTGCAAGATGCACTGTAATAATTCACCAAAGATCCTTAAACAGCACCTTCCAAGCACACAGCCACTTCCATCTAGAAGGACAAGGACAGCAGAGATCTGGAAATGCCACCATCTTCACTTTCCTCTCCAAGCCATTCAACATGCTGGCTTGGAAGTATGTCACCGTTCCTTCACAGTCACTGGGTAAAAATTTTGCATTCCCTCCCTAACGGCATTGTGAATCAACTCAGCACATGAGCTGCAGCAATTCAAGAAAGCAGCTCATCACCACCTTCTCAGGAGCAACTAGGGACTGACAATAAAAATGCTGGCCAGGCCAGTGTGAATGAATTTTTAAACGTTACAAATGAGACTTTAAGTTGTGCAATCATCAGTGCATATTCCCACTTCTGACCTCAGATAGAACAAAGATCATTGATAAAACAGCTGAAGATTATTGGGTCTCAGACACTCCCCTGAGGAACTCCCTAAGTGATATCCTGGGCTGAGATGATTGGCATCTGACAACTGCAACCACTTTCCTTTGTATTCCTCCTCATTTCCATTGACTTCAATTTCATTGAGACTAGAAGATACCATATTCAATCAAATGCACCTTTGATGTCAAAGGCAGGCATTCTCACCTCATCTCTGACATTCAGCTCCTTTGTTCGTGTTTGGGCCAAGGCTATAATGAAATCTGGATCAAAGTAGCCCTGACAGAATCCAGACTGAGAACGATGAGCAGTTTATTGGTGAGTAAGTGCTGCTTTATAGCACTGTTGATTACACCTTCCATTACTTTGTTGGTGATTGCAAGTCAAATGTTGGGATAGCAATTGGCTGGACTGATACATATTGTTTTTGGTAAATATTCTTAAGTTTTCCATTTTGCCCGATGGGTGCCAATACAACCGTACAGAAACAATTTGGCCAGAAACTGGTTCTAAAGCACTAGTCTTCAGCATTACAGGATGCTGTTGGATAAATAGTCTTTGGTGTTTCCAAAGATTCCAGCCATTTCTTGATATTATAGAGTGAATCAAATTGAATGAAAACTGGCTCCTATGGTGATAGGGACACAAAAAGGAGGCTAGGATTCCAATATGATCCCATGTTCCCCTGTATGTAGCCAACCTCCCAAATTGTGTGATTCCATATCCCAGCATAAATCCTACAGTCTTGTGTGAGGCCCCTAAATAACAGTGTGACCCGTTTAATCCTGTGTGTGTTCCTATGTTTCAGTATGACTTTTATAATTGTGTGTGTGCCCCTTATATTCCAGTGTGACTCATTTAATCCTGTGTGTGGCCCCGTATTTCACTGATTCCTATAATCTTGTATGTGGCCCCTATATTTCAATGTGACCATTTAATCCTGTGTGTGGGCCCTATATTTCAGTATGCCCTATATAATTCTTTATGTGGTGTTTTGATGTGGCTTGACCCATTTAAAATCCACACTGGGTTTAAAATAATTTATTGCAGAGAATATTTATTCTGAGTTTATTATGTTTCTGTAGTGTATTTCACCATTCAGAATTGCTAATTTATTTTTTATTGGTATATCCTCTGTGGTTTTTATTGTTGGAAAAGAGACATGTTACCAGCAGATGAGTTTCAAGGAACAAGTACCAGCTTTTCATCATTAAGACCTGCATCTCAGCCTTATGAACATAGCTATAAAGTGTTCAATCCTGGGTATTATAGGTTCTTAATAAACTGATGTCTGACAGACCCATTTTTTTCTTGCAGGAGAGGGACTAACCAAAGGTCTAGTGTTGATTTTCCTGGTGGGAGCATCACGAGGAAATAGTATAAGGATGTGCATCCATGCATTCTATCATGTGTAAACAGCTCATTCAATTCACTCTTCCTCAGAACCTCAAAACGAAAAAGAAGCAAAGTTCTGGGGAAAGAGTAACTGGAATTGGATTAATTAGATAACTCTTTCCAAGGATTTGTAGAGGCACGTTGAGGCAAATAGCCTATTTCTAGCTGTGAAATTCTACAATTCTAAGCTTTTAAAATCCAAGCTTGATAGCACTTAATCTGTATCCCTTGAATTTTCTCATCCACTCTACTAATCTGAACCTCTGTGGTTTCTCAATTAAAAAGTAGAGGAAGAGTTTACTAAACATGTCAAGATAACCTTCCCTTGAGGATTTTGAGGCAATCTGCACTCAGCCTGGTTCTTTGTGCCTGTAAACCTGCAAAAGGAACTCTGCCTAGGATGCATTGCTAATTAGAATAATTTCACAAACATTTAGTTTTGTTTCTGTTTTCCACCCTTGGCAATTGCAGCATGAACAATTCCAGCAATTCTCCCCATTACTGGCTTAATCACACTTTATAATGAGATGAAAATGAGTGAATGATTGTGTGTCTGTGTGAAATAGAAAGAAAAATTCTGTTGTATGTTGATTAGTCTCGCTTCGGAATGATTACTGAGTAGTTGGGATGTTCAAATGACAACTGGTTTGTTTAATACAATTGAAATATCTACAGTTATCCACAATTAGGTGTTACACTGCTGAACCATGAACATTCTTCCTTCCTCTCTCCATCATGTGTTATCGAGCCATTGAGTTTTTGACTCCTTTGTCTGTTAGCATCCTAGATGATCATTTCTGAAGGATGGATAGGTGTAGATGCACTTTCTAAAAGGTCACCACTGTTGGATAAATGTGATATTTGAACTGAATATTCCCTTACCAGATTTTCATCTTCCAATTTCAAAGCAATACTGATGAGTGACTGCATTCATTCTTGTGATTCCTACGGTCTAATTTTTTTCACTATAGATTTGTTATGAGTGAGATGCCTTCCTCCCTCCTGGATGCCCTCCTGGAACAGCTGTGGGTGGCATGATAGCACAGTGGTTAGCACTGCTGCCTCACAGCACCAGGAACCCGGGTTCAATTCCAGGCTTGGGTCACCGTCCGTGTGGAGTTTGCTTATTCTCCGTGTCTACTTGGATTTCGTCCGGGTGCTCCGGTTTCCTCCCATAGTCTGAGAGACGTGCTGTTTAAGTGCATTGACCTGAACAGGCGACCAGGGGAATTTTACAGTAACTTCGTTGAAGTGTTAATATCAGTCTTACTTGTGACTAATAAATAACTCCTTCTGCAAAAAGCTTGGACTGTCAGTCTTTGTGAAGGGTGTAAAAAGGTCAGCGATGCAGATCTTCTGTGCAGTTGGATAGTTTTAAGGATTCATTTCCTGCTGATTGACTTCTTCCACTTTCCTGATCAGGTTGAGATTCATACAAGCTCTTCTAATTAAAAGAAAGAATTCCCAGTTTTGTTAAGCCAAAAATGTTTCCATTATCTGCTTTCCCTTATACTAGAGTGCCGCCTATAATTTTGCCTTGATTTTTAGTTTGCTCCCTCTTGGACCATAAAGCTGGGTCTCTATTGGATGCAGGTGATGCATTGGTAACCATACCTCATAAAACCATTACACTCACTCCAGTGTCTAGTTTAAAGTTGATGATATGTTCGTACTCCAGAATGTATGACTGATCTCACCTAGGGAATGTTTTTGGTTCTTTTCTGGTAGAAATTCTTCAATTTTAATAAATAGCTGAAAATATGAAGCCTTTTTTTTGAAATCTGTGAAGTTAGACATTTTATTTTAGTGCATTTTCTTAAAATGACTATTCTTCTGCACTGAAAGAGTTTGCAATATTGCAGGACATCGATCTTACCTTTCTGGTGCCACAACTAGCAGAGTTTTAGGGACCTTCTATTTTCCCTCCAAATTGTACATCCTTTCTGATTCTTCTTTCACATTCCTGGGCTTAAAGAACTGTAGAGTCATTCAAGGTTTCCTGAGGCAAGGTTTTCATTCACCTCATGGTGTTATTCTGTTCTATTTATAGACCTCTGTTTGTATCACTAGTTATATTGCTTTTTCTAAGGTAAGGTCTTCCTTAGATTGCAATAAGTCTGATAGAGATTTATCAGTGACATTGACTGTTTCTAAGTCTCCCTATTCATATCCTTTATCCAATCTCTAAAGGTTATTAATAAAAGCATCTACTGGTTCATCTGGTTTCTAGATCCTTTTGTTGAACTTGGCCCTTTCCACAATCTTATTGCTTCTCAGATTGGAATAATTACCAAAGGCTTTTAAGAGTTTGTTAAATTTATCAGAGGCCTCATCGACATCCTGTCTGGCAACAGCACAACAGCATTATCTGCCACTGTTACTATGGGGTAATGTATTATATTATATTAATAATGTGTTGATCTGTTCCTCTTCAGGCTTATGGCCCATTCTTGAAGCAATTTTAACCTCAAGAATCCTTTCCTCCAAAGTATGTAGTTTTGAGTTGAATTTGGTCTTCCCATTTGTTCAAACTACTCAGGTGGCATAATTTTAGGACCCATGGCTTTTCTAACCTTTTAGGTAATTTACCTAAAGTTTTAAATTTTCATTCCAGCAAATGAAGCTTTCCTCTGCTGTTCAGCTTCTCATCAAGACCCACGGCAGTCATTGTCTCAGCCGGGTGGATCTCTCAGCTAAACTTAGTATTTATTTCTTGAAAGCAGAAAAGCTGTTAAACACTACTTTGCTTTAGACAATTTCAATAATCTATTCATTCTGGAGTATTGTGTCTTTACAGCTGCTGTTTTTCTTCGGTGCTGCCTTGCAGTCACCCATTGGTAATTAATTGTTATTTTTTATTTCAGATTTGCAGCATCCACTGTATTTTGCTTTGCGTCTTCGTGACTCTGTCCAGTTGCAGTAGGAGTGTGTGTCTGTGATCCTATATCCACTCACCGCTTTTGTGGGTTTAAACTACTGTGCTGGGGGCTGAATCTGATTCTGAATTTGAGAGTTTTGCTGGAGATATAGTCCTATACTAATATGTGCACTAGTATGTAACACTTCTTTACAATAACAATGGATCTGGACAGTAGGATTTTCCATAACCCACCCTTGCTAGGGATCTCATTTTCCCAGTGCTTCCTGTCCAATGCACTGTCAAAATCAACATTTATCCATTATCACAAGTTGTCCACCAGTTTTACGAGCTTTGCTTTGTTCGCTGGCTCAAAGCCTATGATTGCTGGATTGGGATTTTCTTCACTGACAAAGGTCATGGGTGGAAGTGGGAGTGTTAAAATGGTGGTGCGGGCTCGTTGGGTCGAAGGGCCTGTTTCCCGTGCTGTTTTGTTCTTTGTTCTTTGATCACTGTGTGTTGTGGTATAGTTCTGAATAACTTTGAAAGTTGATTATCTGACTCTTCCTGCCTGCAATTCAGCTAAGGAGCCACTTTGGATTTCCTCAACTGTATCTTACAGAGTCCTGCAGTTTTACAGATTTGACATTTAGTCTCCTTTAACTTGTATTTTCAGTGTTTTAGGATTTATCACTGCTGTTGTATGTTAGGTTAGTCTAGCTTCAGGATGCTTATGAAATGTTGTTATGCTGGAACAATAACTGGTTTACTTTATTCAACTGAACAATGTACAGCTACCCATGACTCGATGTTACACTGCTGAAGCCATGAACATTCTCCCCTCCTCTCCTTATATGTTCTCTATGTTATCATTATAGGAGTTGCTATTTACACAGTTTCACATGTTAATCCTTACAAACCGTAGTACTGCAGGGGTCTCTCATCAGAACTGAGGAAAAGTTGTGATGAAAGATCACTCAACCCGAAATGTTAACTCTGTTGCTCTCCACCAGTGCTGCCCGAACTGCTGAAGTTTTCCAATTCTTTTTGTTATTTTTTATTTCAGATTTGCAGCATCCACTGTGTTTTGCTTTGTGTCTTCGTGACTCTGTCCAGTTGCAGTAGGAGTGTGTGTCTGTGATCCTATATCCACTCACCGCTTTTGTGGGTTTAAACTACTGAGCTGGGGGCTGAATCTGATTCTGAATTTGAGAGTTTTGCTGGAGACATAGTCCTATACAATAACAAGCAGGGAACCCTATTAAAGGACAGCACTTTCCCAACCTCATGATGTCCTGAAATGCTTTACAAGCAATTAATTTTGAATCACTGCAACATTGTAATATAGCTAATCTGTGAACAGAAAGCTTTCACAAATAGCCATAAAATTAATGACCAGATAATCTGTTTTAGTGATTTTGCTTGAAGGGAAAAAAAAGTCTCTGTTTAACTTTTTAATCCATCCTATATATGTTCTTGTTGTAATTGTTACATATATTGAATATATTTTTCACAAATTTTCCTCTATGTGCTTTACTTAGCATCATGGAACCATGTAGCACAATGGAGGACATTTGGCCCAGCACATGTGAGCCTCTCTTTGAACAAGTTATCCATTTATATCAACCTCCTGCTGTTTTTCCTTCGAGTGTTTTTTTGCCCAATTTCAAAAATTGATCTTGGGCAGCACCTCCTAATGCATTGGCTGGAATTTTCCAGCTGTTCCTGCCAGTGGGATCTTCTGATCTCACCAATGGTAACTCCCTGCCAGGGATTCCCCGGAGTTAGAGGGTACTTACAATGGGCAAACACATTGAAAGCTCCAACACCAATGACAGGCTATCTCCACAAAGGGTCACAGTGGGGTCTGTGAAAAATCTATTCCAGTGTTGGTGAATGCTTGAAACTCACTGTTCTTGTTAGTGAAGATTTGAGGCTCACTGACCCCGTTGTTGAAGAACCAAACCTCACAACCTGTGTCAGGGAAGTTTTGAGGATCGCTGTCCTTATCAGTGGAGAAATTCCAGGCTGGCACGGCTAGGGGCAGGTCTTCTGCGGAGTTCCTTTGAGGAGGGGGGCAACCTTTAAGTGTGGTGGGAATGCTATGTTTCGATGCCGTAACGCCTGTAGGCAATCAACCTGATGCTTGCTTGGTGGTGGTAGAGAAGACGTGGGGGGTGGGGGGTGGGGGGGGTATGGCCCAATGCTAGTGTTCATGTCCATGTCCATGGAGGAGTTGGGAGAAGTTTCATGCGCAGATTGGGGCACCCTTTAGAGATGCTGCCCAGTGTCTATGGAGCTGCATTGCCTGCTTTATGAGACCTGCCCCAATGGAGTGATAGCACAACAACACCCCCAGATTCTCTGTGACTGAGTGCCAGAAATTCTGGTGTGAAACTTGGCTGTACATCTGGAGAGATGCACACGGGTTTTCAATCTGAACACTAATAAATATTGGGAAAATTCTGCCCAATATGTTAATTGCACGCCGGCAGTGTGCATGACTGGCAACTATAAATGATGTGGAGATGCCGGCGTTGGACTGGGGTAAACACAGTAAGAAGTCTCACAACCAGGTTAAAGTCCAACAGGCTTATTTGGTAACAAAAGCCATGAGTTTTTGGAGTGTTGTTCCTTCATCAGGTGAGTAGGATTTCAGTTCACAAACTGGGCGTATAAAGACACGAACTCAATTTACAAAATACTGGTTGGAATGCAAGACTTTACAGGTAATCAAGTGTTAAAGATACAGAGTGGAGAGAGGGTTAAGCACAGGTTAAAGTAACCTGTATTGTCTCCAACCAGTACCGGTAGTGAGATTTTGCATACCCAGGCAAGTCATGGGGTTATAGATAGTGTGACATGAACCCAAAATCCTGGTTGAGGCTGTCTCGTGTGTGCAGAACTTGGCTATCAGTCTCTGCTCATCAGGTCTGCACTGTCACGTGTTGTGAAGGGCGCTTAGAGAACGCTTACCCAAAGATCAGCGGCTGAATGCCTATGACTGCTGAAGTGTTTGTCAACAGGAAGAGAACACTCTTGCCTGGTGATTGTTGAGCAATGTTCATTCATCCGTTGTCATAGCACTTGCAGAGTCTCCACACCTCAGGGCATCCTTTTCTGCATCATATCAGATAGACAATATTGGCTGAGTAGCAAGTGTGTGTATACTCTGTACCTGTGGATTGTTCTCTCATGTGAGATGATGGCATCCGTGTCGATGATCCGGCATGTCTTGCAGAGGTCGCGGTGGCAGGATTATGTGGTGTTGTGGTCACTGTTCTCCTGAAGGCTGGGTAGTTTGCTGCAGACAATGGTCTATTTGAGGTTGTGCGGTTGCTTGAAGGCAAGAAGTAGGGATATGGGGATGGCCTTTGCGAGATGTTCGTCTTCGTCAATAACATGTTGAAGGTTCTGGAGAAGATGTCATAGCTTCTCTGCTCCAGGGAAGTACTGGATGATGGAGAATACATTGTCCAGTGTATCCGTGTTTGTCTCTGAGGAGGTCAGTGCGTTTTTTTTTGTTTTTATTCCAATTTAATCAAATCAAGTCCAATTCAGAGTCTCAACAAGTTGAAACATTCCCGATCCAAGCTGACAAGACAGAGCTCTCACCTCCTGTCTTAGGCTTGATATACATGATCCAAGCTGATTGGAATAGGTATAGCTCTTCCTCCAAGGCTTGATCTCATTTGCATCTTAGCCAAAAGGCCTAGATACTGGTTTTAAAAATTGCTTCAAATGAAGCCAAAATTTAATCTAATGACTTTAACAAAGCACAGCAGATCGATACTACATTTGATTCTGATTTTTTGCTGTGGCACGTCAACTGTCGATCGATGAGTCGAGTGTCATATCCTATTCTTATGAGGGCATCTTTCAGCGTCTGGAGGTGTCTGTAGCGATCATTCTCATCTGAGTAGATCCTATATATATGGACAGCTTGTCCGGCTTTTAACATGTTTAGGGTGGAAATTGGAGAAATGGAGCATCGTGAAGTTATCTGTGGGCTTGTGGTACAGTGAAGTGCTGAGGTGACCGTCCTTGATGGAGATGCCTGTGCCAAGAATGCAACTGATTCCAGAGAGTAGTCCATGGTGAGTTTGATGATGGGATAGAACTTGTTGATGTCATCATATAGTTGTTTCAGTGATTGTTCACCATCAGTCCAGAGCAAGAAAATGTCATCAATGTATCTAGTGTATAGTATCGGTTGAAGGTTCTATGCAGTGAAGAGGTCTTGTTTGAACCTGTGCATGAAGATGTTGGCATATTGATGTGCAAATTTGGCCCCCATGGCTGTTCCATGCGCCTGGATGAAGAACTAGTTGTTGAAGGTGAAGACCTTGTGGTCCAGGATGAAGCGGATGAGTTATAAATTTGCATCTGGAGATTGGCACTTATCAGCATTGAGTACTGTGCAGTTGCAGCAATACCACTGTCATGGGGGATGCTGGCGTAGAGTGCCGAGACATCCATTGTGGTGAGGAGTGCTCCTGGCTCAGCTACTGTATGTGTGTTGACTTTCAGTACAAAGGCTGTAGTGTCACGACAAAATCTGGGGGTTCTTTCTACAATGGGTTTCAGGATGCCCTCAATGTAGCTGGAGAGGTTCTCGCACGGGGTCCCATTGCCCAATATGATGGGAAGACATATAGTGTGTTTGCCTTGTGTATCTTTGGGAAGTAGTTGAGATCTCCAATGCACGGAGTATGTGGGATGAGAGCACAGAAGGTGCTCTGAAGGTCTGGATTAAAGGTCTTGATCAGTCTGTTGAGTTGACAGGTGTGCTCTTTGGTCGGGGCTGTGGGTAACTGTCTGTAGTGTTCTGTGTTGTTCAGTTGTTGGTATGCTTCTTTGCAGTAATCCGTTCTGTTCAGTATGACGATGGCCCCCCCTTTTGATGACAATGTTGTGGTTGGTCTTGAGAGTGCAGATAGCATTGCGTTGTGCTTAGGTGATGTTTGGAGCTGTGTTGCGAATGCGGCTGATGAATCTGGTATTGGCGCATCTCCTGATGGCTTGGGCATACATGGAGGACTCTAATTCTACTCTTTGGTCTTTGGTTACCGCACTGCGGATCTCTCCGTTGGCTGTTTCGTTCATCGGCTATCTCATTATGTGTTGTTGGGTTGTTGGTCTCTTGCGGTTTGTGCAAGACCTACCACAGCTTTATTTGCCTGATGAATTCCTTTGTGTCTGCTGCAAGACTGCTGTGAGACTGATAGGGTCTAATTTGTGGTAGGGCAGAAATTGAGCCCTCGGCTGAGAACTTTGATATCATCTGGTTGAAATGTGTAGAGTCAAAAGTTGACAACGGACTTCCCTGCAGTGGTACTGTTTTCCTCCTGTGGTACTGGGAGGTGGGCGGTGGTGGGGGTGGGGGGGTGAGATTTGCATTAATGGTAAATGCGCATTAAAAACAGATTGAGATCAGAAGCTTTTGTGGTGCAACATGTGGCAATGCCAGTCTTATTCATATCAGATTGGCTGAGTTCCTTTTCTCAGCAATGTGTCTGTGGGAGCTCGCAACGCAAGATCAAGGGCGGGGGACAGAGATGAGAGGGGCATGAGAGAGGGAGGGTCATATTTCAGAAATTCCTAATATTCTTGGCAGAGGGAGGAGCACCCCTTTCAAAGCAGAGGAATGATTGAGTCAGTGAGTAATTAGACTGGTACTGCCAGAAATATTGGAGCTTGTTCACTGCAGGCATGGAATAGGGCATAGTTTTTGGTAGGTGCAGTATGGGTGACTTTGGACCTATTGGTTTTCAAAACTTTCCCCTACTGTGTCTTTTTTATTCCTCTTTTCTGGATCTGCTGTAGATGAATTGATATGAGGTTGATCAATATAATTAGTCGACATTTCTATTATCATCATGTCATACAGCTGCTAGGATGATAGAAGGCCAATTAGGTGGACCTTGGTCTTTCTCGGTCCAGCAGTTCTTATTTTCTGACTGACGATATTTAACACTGACCATAACCATAAACATACATAAAATAAAAAGGGTCAGAGTAAACTTGAGGCAAATGGGCAACGCCACCCAAGTATAGGAAAGAGGGTGAGGGAAAAGGACAAATGAGAGAGCCTATTTTGGCAAAGTAAAACTGTTTCCTCATCTGCAAATGTTGTTCAATGCATAACATTTCAGTTTTCAGAACAGTATAGGAGAAATAAAATCCATATCAAGAGAATTTTAATAAAGGAAGTAAGTTGGAAGGTCTGGAATGATGTAGAGCATCTATAATTCATAAACATAGATTTATGCCTAGCACCAAATGAGATTCATGTTGAAATATGTGTGTTGTATGGTTATGAATTACATTCCAAACCTCTCTAGATCCGATTATCAGCCCTCTGTCAGAGAGGGGAGGGAAAATGTTTAGGTGTGATTGATAATCATTTGCTTTGCTATCAGTTTTGTCTCAGTCCTGTTACATTTGGATAGTGAGAGCCAAACATTTCAAAGCAATGCTTATAACTAATTCAACACTGAGCATCTCAGGGAAAGCTTCTTTTCCCATTTATCAATAAAATGCTCACATTCTTACAGTTATGGCATGGATTTATGCCAGTCTATGATAATATTTGTGTTTCTTATTCCAAATGTGTCATTTCACAATAAATAGAAATCTGTGAATTGAGTCAGAACAAGGCTTCGCAAGACTTTTAGATTTTACATAGAATTCAAAGCTGTACTGGTATTCATGCACTACAATTAATCTCCTCCCCCATCAACATCATCTTCCTTTCACCTTCAAGTACTTATCTAACTTCTTCTTTGATCTTTGGCCAGGGCCCATCTTGTAGGTGAGGTCCGATTAGGGACCAGTAACATTTTGTTTAAAGTAGACAAAGTTTGAAATTCAGGACGCTTAATAAGTGGATAAAGCCGAAAGATTCTATAGACAGAGAAAGAACGACTACAACAGTAATGACAATAGTGGCATTAGAATGGATAGTCTGGCTGACAATTAAGCATGCTGAGATTTTTTTGATTAACTTGTAATTAAAACTAGTCACAAAGTTATTCTGAGTCAGGGAACAGATCTGGAAGTGTGACCTGAAGCTTCCTGAGTTGATCAAATTTGGGAAATTGTTTACTTTCGAGTTGTAATGGTATCAAATTTTATTGCCATTATGTAAGGGACATGCCATTTGAACCAAGCATAATGGCATCATTCACGAGTAATTTAATTGGCTGTTTGAGCTGTGTGATCTGGTTACACAATTGGCTGGATGACAGAGATTCATTTGGAATCAAGTGAAGAATTTGTAAACGTTGCTGTCCTTTTTTTGCCAATGATAACTCTTTAGAGATTTAGCATCATAAGAAGTGTGGCCTGAAGGATCTTACAGAGAGAAGATAGCTTCTACATCAAGGATATTTCTTGGCCAGTAGTATCTATTTTCAGTTAAATAATTAAAGCTGGTATTCAATAAAAGAGTTAAAGTTCAATAGAAGAGTTAGAGAGTTGCAGCTGTTTAAGTTTGAGTTGGTCCCTAAAGTGTTAAATAAAGGAAGTTTGTTGAATGAATTAGAAGGTCAGCTCCTGTTCTTATTTGTCTCATTGACTAATGCTTGATGGGTGTTTAAATTAATAGCCAGGTCATGATTCCATGAAGCAAAACTAAATTTTACCGTGCAAGGTTAGAAAGGTAAAACAATCTGCAATATCTATCTTATACTCTAACATTCAGGGTAAGTATGAGGTACATGTGAAGTAACAGGCAAACCGCGTCAAATACACCACACTACACAAAAAGTAACAGATATGACTAAAAATGGATTCTAGGGATTTCTCAAGAACCTACTTCGACATTATCACACTGTGAGCCCATCAATCAATCTAAAACTTAATCTCTTTCATGAAGGTTTTCAATCTTCACCTCTGAAGAACTTGCCTAGTGATTATCTCCAAATATCAATCCAACTTGGATGGCTTCAACAAAGGCCCACTTTGCAGAGTCTCAATCATGCCTTCTGAGATACTGCCATCCTGGGTTTCTGAGTATACTCATGCACAATCTAGAAACACAATTTCATATCTTCAGCCATGCTAAGCAGAATGCCACTGTTCCAAAGGAGTACCTTTGCTCCAACAGTCTGTGGCATGAAGTCACAAACTTTGGTCTTCCTCTCAGATCTTGACCTTGAGGATTTCCTCTGAGCCCTTGTCACATATTCAAGGGTTCTGCCAAGCCTACTTCACTTAAAGTCTGCTCCACACAGCTCTCTCTCTAACTTGGAGTCTGTTTCCCTGCTCCATTCCCTTTTCTTCACTTAACTGGGACCTGAACCTGTTCCCTGTCTTTGGCCCTTATCTGGGGCTTCCTTTTTGGGACTTATCTCTGTCCCACTCCCTGGGCAACTTTTCTCTGATTAAAACTGACTGACAGACTAGATACTTTCTCTCTTAAAATTGCTGTTCGCTGGTTCTTGATCTGCTCTGGTGACCTATCAGAAAACTCCAAGAGGGTTCAGCCCTTGTTATGAGGTAGAAACAAATTGTTAGGGCCTAGTTTAGAAACTTGAAGTTAGCCTAGACCCTCAGTGGGGCTACACAAAAAATGGTTTGGCACAGACAAGAAGGGCCAAAAGGCCTGTTTCTGAGCTGTAATTTTCTCTCTAACTATTTTTGATTTTGGCATTACTGTGAGCTTAAGGTGCTTCACTCCAGGTGCCATTCTATTGATCCATTTGGAAGCTTTCATTAAAATAAGCTTTATTTAACAACACAGTATAAGCCATAGATGAGAAGCTAATTTTAATATTTGGCACCCTTGGTCCCCACTTTGAACTAGGAAGCTGCAGTTTAGCTGATTTTAAGTGAGGTTTGTTCCATATAAAAGAACTGAATACCCCATTAATTTCCTTTAGGACTTTAGCAAGATTGGTAGCATCTGTAAAGGATAAAACAACCTAGGTAATGTATTTATCTTTATCAATGCTATTCTACATAGCCACGATATCAGTAAGAAAGACCAACGATTGAAGCTCCAACTTGGTACACGCAAGGAAGAGGGAAGGTTTTTCCTATAGTAATGTTTAAAAAGTGGGTAACAAAAATACCCAGATAAGTAAATACCGTGAAGACGATCTAAAAGGGTAATAAGCGAAGTGGGGAGGTCTCCCTCTAAGCCTTCCTGGAGGCATACCTCAGACTTGGTAAAATTGATTTCCTAGCCTGAGTAAGGCTGAACTTACCCACAACATCAATAACAATGCAAACAGAAATGTTTGGCTTAGATACAAATAGCAGCGTGTCATCTGCATAAAATGTAATTCTATGTTGCTTTCCTCTACTGAATAGCCCCAAAGGATCATGTCTAATTGTCTCCATGAGGGGCTTAATAGTTATTGCAAACAGTAATGGGAATAAATGACAGTCCTGCCTAATCCCTCACTGAAGATTAAAAAATTTCAGATCTATAATTGTTAGTAAGAACTGCCGCCAGTAGATTTATATTGAGCATTGTATCAACTTAACAAACTCTCCTCCCAACCAAAACTATTGCAACAAAATAGATTAATCATTCCATTCCACCCAACCAAACTCCCCTCCCAACCAAAACTTCCGCAACAAAATAGATTAATCATTCCATTCCACCCAACCAAACTCCCCTCCCAACCAAAACTTCCACAACAAAATAGATTAATCATTCCATTCCACCCAACCAAACTCCCCTCCCAACCAAAACTTCCACAACAAAATAGATTAATCATTCCATTCCACCCAATCAAACTCTCCTCTCAACCAAAACTTCTGCAACAAAATAGATTAATCATTCCATTCCACCCAACCAAATTCTCCTCCCAACCAAAACTTCTGCAACAAAATAAAATAAATAATTCCATTCCACCCAACCAAAAGTTTTCTCTGCATCCAAAGAGATCATTAAACTATCTAATGTCTGCTTTTGGTAATTACCAGGTTGTTGATATTGGTGGATTTAGTGGTGGTAATACCATTGAGCGTCAAGGAGATGGTTGGGTCACTCTTGTTTTGAGATGACTATTGCCTAACACTTGTGGAGTGTGAACGTTACTTCACCACTTATCAGCCCAAGCCTCAATGTTATTCCACTCTTGCTGCATACAGACATGGACTGCTTCTGTATCTGAGGAGTAGCAAACCTTTCTGAATGTTGTGTAATCGTCAATGAGTAGCCACACTTTTGACCTTATGATGGAGAAAAGTCATTGATGAAGCAGCTGAAGATAGTTGGGTCTAGCACACTATCATGAGGAATTCCTGTAGTGATGTCCTGGGACTGAGATAATTGGCCTCCAATCACTACACCAATCTTCCTTTGTGCTATGTATGAATCCAACAATGGAGGTTTTTCCTCTGATTCCCAATTAGTCCAATTTTGCCAGGGCTCATTGATACTACATTCAGTTAAAAATCTGCCTTGATGTCAAGGGCAGTCACTTGTAGTATTTGGGTATTCAGGACTGTAAAGGTTAATGTAGGACTGGGAAAACAGGTGCTACTGTATTGTGAAGTACAAAGTGGCATGTGAGTAGTAGTGTAGTAGTGAGTCTGATAGAAATTGACATGAAATTAGCATCTAGTCAGGACTTGATCTTGTATATATATAAACAGTTATATGTTATTAATAAAGAGGTAATGTTCAATCATACAAACCTCTAGACTTCTTAATGAGACAACAAACAACCTTACAACACCACTCGCACCTCACTTCTGGTGCAAACGGGAAAGGTGGCCAAATTATGGCTTATGAAGCAAATTGGAGATGGTATTAGATCCAAGAAAGAAGCACATATGTTAGATAGATTAAAAAAAACAGACCTGAACATTGGGAGCAGTATGACAAAGGAGGACATGAAGCAAATTTGCAATTAAATACCAAGGGATTGAGTAAGACCAAAAGATAGAGGACAAGAGTAGTTTGTGGGGAATGCAAAAACTGATTATAAAAGTTTCTCTCCGTACGTGAAGAGAAAAAGATTGGTGAAGACAAACATAGGTCCCTTTCAATCAGAAACAGAGGAATTTATATTGGGGAACAAAGAAATGGCTGACCAACTGAATAGATAGTTTGGTTTTGTCTTTACAAAAGAGGACATAAAAAACATATCAGAAATGTTGGGTTTATTGAGAGGGGGAAACTGAAGGAATTCAATATTAATAGAGAAATGGTGTTGGGAAAATTGATGGGATTGAAAACCAATAAATCCCCAGGGCCTGATAGTCTTCATTCCAGAGCACTTGGAGAAGTTGCCTGAGAAATAATGGATGCATTGGTGGTCTTCTTCCAAGATTCTATAGACTCTGGAACAGTTTCTACAGATTGGAGCTAATGTAGCCCTGCTATTTAAAAAGGGAAGGAGGGAGAAAACAGGGAATTATACACCAGTCAGCCTGAAGTAGAGGTGGGGAAAATTTAAAAGTCTGTTATGAAAGATTATATAGCAGAGTGCTTGTTAAACAACAGCAGAATTGGACAGAGTCTGCATGAATTTACGAAAACGAAATCATGTTTGACAAATCAACTGGAATTCTTCGAGGATGTAACTATTGGATCTGATGGGGGTGGCGGGGATGTTGGGAGGGGGGAAGTGCAGTAGATGTGGTTTATTGGACTTTCAATAAAGTCCCACAGAAGAAATTAATTTGTAAAATTAAAGCACACGGGATTTGGGGTAGCGTACTGAGATGGATAGAAAGCAATTTGGCAGACAGGAAACAAAGTGTGGGAATGGCAAGAAGTTACTAGTAGGGTACCGCAGAGATCATGTTAGGAGTCCAGCTATTCACAATATATCAGAAATTTAGATGAACTAAATGTAACATCTCCAAATTTGCAGATGGCATAAAGCTGGGTGTGAGGGTGAGCTGTAAAGAGAATGCAGGGATGTATTAGTGTGATTTGGACAAGCTGAGTGAGTGAGCAAATGCATGGCGGGTGCAGTATAATGTGGATTGATGTGAGGTATTGCACTTTGGCAGCAAAAACAGGAAGGCAAATTATTATCTGGATAACTATAAATTAAGATAGGGGAACATGCAACGAGACCTGGGTGTCCTCATACACCAGTCACTGAAGGTAAACTTGCAGGTGTAGCGGATGGTAAAGAAGGCAAATGATATGTTGGCTTTCATAGTGACAGCATTCAAATATAGGAGAAGGGATGTCGACTACTATTGGACGGGGTCTTGGTGAGACCACATCTGCAAAATTGTGTGCAGTTTTGGTCTCCTTATTGAAGGAAGGATGATTTTGCTATTGAGGGAGTGCAGAGAAGGTTTACCAGACTGGCAGGACTGACGTTTGCGAGAGAGAGATTGAATTTGTTAGGATTATAATCACTGGAGTTTGGAAGAATGAAGGGGGATCTCATAGAAACCTATACAATTCTAACAGGACTTGACAGGGTAAATGCAGGAAGGATTTTTCCAGAACCAAGGGTCATAGTCTAAGGTTACAGGAAAAATTTCTTCACTTAGAGTTCGAGCCTGTGGAATTAGTTACCACAGAAAGCAGTTCAGGCCAAAACATTGTATTCTTCAAGAAGGAGTTAGTTATAGCTCTTCGGCCGAAGGGGATCAGGGGATATGGGAGAAGGTACGATCAGGCTATTGAATGAATGGTGGAGCAGACTCAAATGACCTACTCCTGCTCCTAGTTTCTATGTTTCTATATTTCGGTTCCTTGTTGGTGTTTGGACTAAATCTGCCTGCCAAATTTGGCTAATATTTCACAAGCTCACCTCCCATTCACTTTATCCAAAAGACATTGTTGCTAATTGCAAGTCCCCTGATCAATTTTTCTCAGAGATCAGATACACAGGGTGGGAAACAAGCCCCCAAAATTACCCCACCCCATGGAAATCACATTGGCACAAGCCAATGTATTTCACACTGATCCACTGCACAGTGCTACAGGGTGAACAAATGAGGCCCATGTGGGACTTCCATTCTTGTTTGGAGAGAACCTCATGATGGAGGAAAGGTCATTGATGAAGCAAATCAAGATAATTAGGTCTAACACACCACTCTGGGGAACTTCTGCTGAAGAGATACGGTGGAGCCAGGGGTGAATAGGAAGGGAGGGCATAGTGTTCACCCCAAGCGGGTGGAGGGAGGGGGCACCCCACAATGAGCAACGAAGAGCAACTGCCCTTCTCCTTCCTTTCCAAACTTTAAGCATTTGATTCAAAAATCAGGTTTCTTGCTCCTGCTCAGCTGCCCATGTCAAACGTTTTATGACATGGGTAATGTACTGTCTGGGTCAGTTGGCTTAATAACAAATCTGTTTGACTCTTGGTTATTCATTTAAATATGGCGGGCAAGCTGCAAAATTTCAAAGCTCACACTCCCCTCCACCAATCTCCCCTGCCCCCCATATTATTAGAGAGAGCTCAGTGGTGGGTGAGGAGGTGATGGGATGGCTGCCCATCATATATCGTATGCCCCCCCAACAGGAAACACATCCTCTGGGCGGGGGAGGGGCATATAAATTTCAGCCCATTGTTGGGGATCAGGTTGACCTCTATTTAAAATGAAACAAATTTTGGAACAAAACAGCAAACATTTAGAACCAAACAAACTTTTGGAGTAAAACAAACTTTTGGAATTAAGCAAACTTTTGGAACAGAATATATCTCTGGATCAAATTGTTTGCCCTTGATTTTTCAAGTGTACTTGTTTGCATTAATGGTATAAGTCCTTCAATGTGACCTTTCAAAAGATAGGATTATCAGAACAGTCCAAAGAAGGATTACGCAGTGAGCCTCCATGGGTGGTGCATAATAATTAGTGACATTAATACATGGCTTGTCTGGTAATGTGGGCAGTGCATCGTGTCTGTACCATATTAGAAATATTGGGGAACACTAAGTTAATTGATCGGGAGGGCTGAAGAAAATCAGTATTAGTGGGGAAAAGCTGTTGGGGAAATTGATGGGATTGAAGGCTGATAAATCCCCAGGGCCTGATAATCTACGTCCCAGAGAATTTAAGGAAGTAGCCCTAGTAATAGTGGATACATTGGTGGCCATCTTCCAAGACTGTGTAGACTCTGGAATAGTTCATATTGATTGGAGCTAAAGTAACTGACTAATTAAAAATGGAGGAAGAGAGTAGACAGGGAATTATGGACTAGTCAGCCTGACGTCGATAGTGGGAAAATCCACATTAATATACATTAATAGTGTAAGTCCTTCAGTATGACCTTTCAAAAGATAGAATGCTTCAGAATAGTCCAAAGAAGGATTAAGAGTCGGTCTCTATGGGTGGTGCATAATAATTAGTGACATTAATACATAGCTTGTCTGGTAATATGGGCAGTACTGATCTTCGTGTCTGTACCATCTGTTCCTCTCTAAGTGAAACTGTCTCCTGCATTAATGAGGCTCCTGCAGGCCCCCATAGTGTTCTACATCTGTTCTGGAACTCCACTGTTATACACCAGTCAGATGGGGAGGAGGGTGCTGGACAGTGAGGGGAGGGTTACTCATAGCGGTCATGAGCAGGTGAGAAATGGTTAATTTGCAAATTAAGTATCTTACAAAGGCTCAACGTTCTCTCAAAATGACAATCTTCTTTTATTAATTAAATATCTGCTACATCAAAGCAAGGGATTTGCTGTTGGTATTTCAACTGCTTGTGGGACTTCCCAAGTAAACATTGCACTAGCTGGAGCAGCTACCAAATTCCACACAGGTGCTGAGGATTCCTGTGGAGAAAGAAACTATTTTTGGTGGAAATTAGAATTGGGGAACATAGTTGAAGAATAAATGGTCTCCATTTTAAGACAGAGATCATAGAATCCCTACAGTGCAGAAGGAGGCCATTTGGCCCAAAGGGCCTTTACTGACAACAGTCGTATCCAGGCTCTATCCCCGTAACCCCACTTATTTATCCTTCTGGTCCCGTTGAAACTAAGGGGCAATTTAGCATGGCCAATCCACCTAACCTGCACATCTTTGGAGTGTGGGAGGAAACCGGAACACATGGAGGAAACCCACACAGACACGGAGAGAGCGTGCAGATTCCGCACAGACAGTGACCCAAGTCGGATTGAATCTGGGCCCCTGATGCTGTGAATAGCAGTGCTAACCACTGTGCTGTCTTGCCAAGATGAAGAGAATTTTGTTTCTTTCAGAGTCATTTGAGTGTAGAATTCTCTTCTCCCAAAAGTAGCAGAGACTGGGTCTTTAAATTTAGTCTAGACTGAGTTAAATAGACTTTTGTTAGACAAGGGAATCAAGAGTTATGGAGGGGAGGGTGGGCAGACAGGAAAATGGAGCTGAAAACACAGCCAGATTAGCCAAGATCTTATTGAATGGTGGAGCAGGTGTGAAGGGCCTGAGGCGTAAGGGTCTTATACAGAGATAGATAGGTTCTTGATCAATAACGGGATCAGGGGTTAGGAAGAGAAGTCAGGAGAATGGGAATAAGAATTATATCAACCATGATTGAATGCCAGAGTAGACTCGCAGGGCCAAAGGGCTTAATTCTGCTCCAATATCTTATGGTCTTATTGGCTGAATGGCTTAGTGTGCTCCAAAGTCCTATGTTTCTATGAAGGAGTAACTTTATTAATTTTTGCCTGCAGCTCAGTGAGTTGGTAGCACTCTCTTCTTTCCATTAGAACCTTGTGCGTTCAAGTTCCACTGTAGGTGCCTGAACCCATAATCCAGTTCTGACGAAGGGTCATCCTGATTCGAATATTTAGCTCTATTCTCTCTCCACTGATGTTCACAGACCTGCTGAGATTTCCCAGCATTTTCTGCTTTTGATCCTGGCTAACACCCAGTATAGCACAAAGAGAGTGCTATGCTGTCCTTCCCATGACGTATTGAACTGAGGTCCCACCTACCCCCTCAGTTGGACATAATAGATCCTACAATGCTTTTCAATGTAAATACAAGTGATACTCCTTTCTTATCAAGTACTGGTGATTCAACTGGGCTTTTCACAACAAACAGCCAGTTTCATGGCCAACTGATATTCATTATAGATTTAAAAGAAAAAATAAAATTTTCAAATTAGATTCAAACTTACATTGCCTGTAATATTAGATCAAATCTCTGGATTTTAATACAAGATTGAAAAGTCAGAAATGATTTACATACAATTAGGACTACGATATTTCATTTTAAAAAACTGAAAACAGTGTAAAAATAGAGGAGTGAAAGTCCTATGATATTATTTATAGTCAATCAAAGAATGCAGTGTGTTTTGCACATACAGAACTATGATATCACGTATTTCTGTACTTAAATTAATTTGCCCTTTTGAGCAGCAACATTCAATTGACACATGGTCACATGTTAAGATCAAAGCATGTCCATTGTTGTTTCGTACACCCTGAGATCAATGGACTGAATGGCCTTGACTTACTTTCTGTTATTATTCATAGGTAAGGATGAAGAACCAAATGGGTATCTGCATGGTAAGAATTAAATGCAGTGGAGGGCAAGAGCAACCTTGATATGCAGATATGTGGCTTGTTAAAGACAACGGTGCATTTTAAATTTGAATACTTGGAATTTTTTGGCTATTCACATTGACAAGATTTTGTGGTCCCACTGCTGTGAGTGGAGATTTGGCTAAGCGCCAAATTCTCCATCCTCTCCGCAGTGGCAGTGGGGCATGAACGGCTGGTAAGATCACATTTGAATCTAGAGCATATAGAATATCATGACAAGAAGGCAACTTGGAACTTGGAACTTGGACAAGACCTTAGTTAATGGCAGCTGGAGTATTGAGCATGGATTTGGCCCCCTTATTATGGGCACCTGATTAAAGAGAAAAAAGCTATAGGCCTATGGAGAAAGAGTCAAGATTAATTGGCTAAATCCACAAAAAGAGCTGGCACAGGCATATGGAGGCAAATAGTCCCCTCTTGTGTTGCAAGATTCTATTATTGCCTTTCAAAAGGGAGTTGGGTAGCTGCTCGAGAAAATTGAATATTGAAGGAGGTGGGGAGCAAGCAGGGGAGTGAGAATAGAAAGGACGAAAACACCGATTCAGATTTGATGAATGGCCTGTGGCGATGTTGGAAGATATGCGGTCAGCTATCAAGACCCATTACGTACAAAAGAAATTCTGCTTGATCAAAAAGGTGAATAAATGAACAAGAATGCTAGCGTGACCTTGGCGAGTTTGAGTGTCAAGGACTCGGATTTAACAAAGCTCCGAGCAGTGCAAAATATTCACATTCCTTGTAAAACATTAATCAAGGTGCACTGAAGTGCCAATGTGGAAGAATTATTTCAGTATGTGCATCACTTATAGCCTATTAGGATAGATGGCCAAGGATGTCAATGTACCAGGCAATTTGCGATGACCTCCCTCACCTCCCCTTCAGATCATAAACCTTTAACTCTTATCTTCCCTTACGTCATCGGAACAAATTCCTTATTTACAGCATATTTCTGATCAAAAAATGTTGCTGTAAAAATGATTGATGCAGTGAGTTAGAGGACTACACTTTCACCTTTAGAAAATTACACTATTTTCCAATTCCAAGCACCCCATTACATGTTGAAATACATACATCACTGTCCCTTCGTCTGATTCATTGGGTGCAATATTCTCCCAAAAATGGCAAAGTGCCAGATTCTAACTAAAAACTAATGTGTTTCTCCACAGAAAAACAGCTAGGTTTTCTCTCCAGATCTTTTGACATTTTGATGAAAATAAAGTAGGGGGAGGGGTGTCTTGCGGCATCATTCTTGAGAGGTGAGGCCTAAAGACACCTACAAGAACAGCTTCACAGAGATTGGAAAGGACAACCCAAACTCAATGTTATGACATAGACCCTTCCCTTTCCCCCCACACCCCCAGTGTACATCCAGACCCCCCATCTTTATTGCCAGCAATCTCGTGCCCCACCTCCATTGTCACCATGGCTAGGCCATTCAGTCCTGCTCCTTGGCAGTGCCAAACTGGCAGTATCAACCTGACAGCTGAGATGTTGGGGGGGTGGCTGTTATATCCCTGATGAGGTTTTCTTGGATAACACACCGTCCACTCAAGATTCCCACAACATACAGCAAGCTGGTGCTGCTAGTTCAATCGCAGTGAGCTGAGATGATCTCTTTCTGACTTCAACCATTGCATAAACTCTCTGCGTTTATACCCCTCCTTCTCCTTTATGATGCTCCTTAAAAACTACTTTTTAAGCAAGTATTTGGTCACCTATCTTAATATCTCTTCACATGCACGCATGAGGATTTCCAGTCTTTCCGGTCCTGTGAAGGTTGCCCCCCTCCTCCCCATAGTGGGGCTCCCAACAATGTGGCCAGTAATCCACGCAAAAGGCCATTGACTTCCCAGCAGTGGCCAATGACTCGTTGCCTCTACTGTGGGAAACTCCACTGCCAGAGGGCCTGAAAATCCCATGCATGATTTGGTGTTAACTTTTGTTAATGCTCCTCTGAAGTTTCTTGGGACATTTTAAATGTGAGAATGCAGCACATGTTACCATATAGAGCGACTGAGGCGAACGGCTCAAATATATTTTAGGGCAAAAGAGGTAAACCTATGAGAATTTTTTTTTTGCTCTTCAAGCATGAGAAGTGAGAATCAACCAAAGAGGGAAATGGAATGAAGAAACATTTAGTTGTGTTGCTATTCCCTCATGGACTAGCTGGTCTTTTCCTGTCTGTCAATTTTGTACATTTGCAACATTCCATTCACTCCTTCTGATTTTGGTCATGTTTAACAGTTTTATTTTGTTTTCCTCTGCCATTAGTTGTTGTAGGATGCTGCTCTTTTCCCAATAAGCCAAGGTTTTAAACCCATTTGTCAATCATAGAAACTTGACTGTGCAGGAGGAGATTATTCAACCCATTGAGCCTGCATCAATAACAATCCTAACCAGAATCTCATGTATTTAACCTGCTAATCTCCCAAAACTAAGGGACAACTTAATGCAGCCAATCCACCTAACCTGTACATCTTTGGAGTGTCGGAGGAAACCGGAGCACCTAGAGAAAACCCACACAGACACGGGGAGACCATGCAGCTGCCCGCAAACAGTGACTCAAGGCAGGAATCAAACCTGGGACCCTGGCACTGCGAAGTAGCAGTGCCAACCACTGTGCCACCATGCCCTCCATAAGTCTTCCTTAACTGCTGAGTTCAAAATTCCTTATTCAAAACCTTTCAGCTTGGAATATGAAAGTATTCTATTCCTTCTCAATGTGCACAACCATTTATCAAAAAATTATACACCTATAATTTAATCATTTGCAGGTTGTAATGGCAGCCCCTAAAGAGTAAGCTAAATTTTCACTGGGGATGAATTTGTTTTCAACTACCTCCCTCAGAAATGAAAAAGTCATCATTACTAGTGACAGACAAAATCTGATTTCATTGGTTTTGGAAGGAATCATTTGTCTATTTTCTGTGCTGAAGGGTCTAATGTTAGAAAATTTCTTTTGGGAAATTTAAATTGATGAATGACCTTTCAGAGTATTTCCAAAGTGTTACAGTGTAACCACATTGACCGATAACCCAAAGTCATCTCCAAGGGTGGTTGCAACCAACCTATTCTCTCGCAATGATTGATTATATTTTCTATGAGGCACCTATCCGAGGTTAAATCTGCTTACAAAGTTTCAGATGAATAGACGACCCTGATTTTGCCCATTGGATTTTCACTCTGATCCACGCAATTCCTGACTCCAGGAGGTGCTCAAAACTTCAGACAGCTTAGCCTGAGAGTCTTGGATTGTGTAAACTCAACAAATTTGACATTGCAGACCGAGTTTAATACATGGCTTCAAAGTGATGGGTTTAAAGCTGAGTTATTGAATTATTGACATCTTGCTGTTGATAAAGCTCTCTTGAAGATTGCATTCAAGATGTTAAACCTCACTGTAATCCCCCAGAACATCTCTGGGCTTTGGCATCATTCATCTTCCCCTCATTCCCACCAGTTAATAGATATTTGTTACTCTCAGGTCAATAATAGTCTCGACTACATAGAGACCAATAAACAAAAGGACTGTTTCTTTAAAATACTGAGAGAGATCAAATTGACGCCAAACAATCGCAAGAGACATTTAGCACTGTACCGATTAACTCCTTCAAGAGCTGGCCAAATATCTGATTGATAATTAAAGACTGAAGGTCATAAGGGTAACTGGAGACAAGGATGATGGAATACCCTATGGATTGTGATGGTTCCTAAGCTACTGGGCTGCTATAAGGCAATCAGTCAAAGCTGAGTAATGGAAGAAGTAAGGTTAGATAGATGTTCTGAAGTTTCACTTAATTACCTTGGGGAGGGAGGTAGTTTGTGAAACCTTCCCTCTCAAGATTAAGCGAGTTGAGTTGGGTCCATTACTAAGCAGTTTATGCATGCATCATTGAAAAGACTGACTGAATGGCTTAAAGGTCATTTTTGACATTGTATCTGAAGATATAATTTTTATCCACTTCCAAACCCGCTTCAAACCCCTCTAATATCACTTAGAAAATTCTCCCTCCACTTCAAAGTCAGATGGGAGGTTGCATGTGACAATTGATTAGGTTCCATGGAAAAAGTCTTCATTTGGGTTCATTCTCGGGCTTGAGTTGGTCAGTGGGTATCAGAAGGAGAGGTTTTACCAAAACATTGGAGTGATTCCAGTGAGTTGTCTGGCCACCTGCCTTGTTTCCCCTGAAGCATTTTGGGCTGGGTAGGTGCTGCAATGCAAAATTAATGAGAATGGGCCTGGCATGAATCTCATTGGAGGGGAGCTTAATGGTGGGGTTAAGGATATGGTGCAACAGTGGCTTGCAATACCACTGTGGAACCAGGAGGGGGTACTTCTGTTCCTCCCAGCTCCACATTAGGTAAAATATTAGGGAATAAAATGACACCTAATCTGTTGGTACCTCTGTCAAAGAACAGCAGGGTTGTTCTCCCCGATTCCTGGCCATCATTTAGTTAGGCTAACCCTTTACAAGGTAAGGCAGACGTCATCTGGAATATTATATAGAATTCTGACATAAGATGTTAGGAAGAATATAAGCCTCAGGAAAGATGCAGAGAAGAATTATCAGGATGATACTAGAATGAGGGACTTCAGTCACAAGAAGAGATTGGAAAAGTTGGGCTTGTCCTCCTTACAGCAGAGACGACTGAGGGAGACCTAATAGAAAATTTTGGAGGACTCTGTTCGAGCAAGTAGGGAGTGACTGTTTCCTTTGGCAAGCAGATCGGTAACCAGAGATGGATTTACACAAATGACTAAAAAGATTAGAGGGGAAGTGAGAAGAATTTTCTTTATGCAGAGAGTTGTTAAGGTCTGGAACATGTTGGCTGGAACCTTCTGGCCACTCCTGTCCCACCACCATTCCAAGTGAGGACGGAGAATTTGGCTGAAAAGATGGTAAATCGAATTCTGCATTAATAGAATCAGGTTAGAATTAGTAGCCGCACAGTAAAATTTGAATTGATTAGAAAGAGACAGCATTGATTATGAAAGGGAATCCATGTTTAACTAATTTACTAGAGTTTTTTGAGGAGATAACAAAAAAGGTTGATGCGGGTAACACTGTTGATGTGATGTACATGGACTTTCAGAAGGCATTTGATAAAATGCCATTTAACAGACTTGTGACAAAAATTATGGAATAAAAGGGACATAACATTGTGGGTAGAAAATGGGCTGAATAAAAATGTTTTCACACAATAAGTGGTTTGGGTGTGATGGAGACAGTTTCAACGAAGGCATCCAGGAGGGCATGGGATGATTAATTGAGTAGAAACAATATGCAGGGGTATGGGGAAAAGGCAGCAGAATGGCAGTAAGACAGGATGCCCGTTTGAAGACTAGTGCACACACAATGGGCCAAATGGCCTCCTTTGCACTGTAACAAGTTTTTGATTCTATAATTAGACGTATGCTTGAAGAGGACTAATTTGTAAAAGGGTGGAGGACTGAAGCAGCTCTTTCGAAGAGCTGGCATAGGCATAATGGATTGAATAGCATTTATACTCACTGTTAGATTCTACAGCTGGAACGTTACCACTATTCATGCCGGCAGGATTTTCCAATCCTGCTACACTGAACAGAGATTTGTCTGGCTATCAAATTTTCAGACATTGCTGCAGCAGAAATATGGCAAGAATAGCCAGTAAGATTGTGTTCTATGAACCTTAAACCAATTTTAGGCCCCTCATTAGCTTAACAATGCCTGTTTAAGGTGGTCACCAGAAAAACCTGAGTACTGTCTGAGGATCAGCATCAATTGTGGTCCCTTGTGGCATAAATTGGTCCAATTCTGGTTCCCATCTGTAAGGCCGTATGTAGTATTGACCATCAAGTATAGTTTTCCTCAAGGAGTTTCGAGAAGAGACATAGAGCACTAAAAGAATTATTTTTTACATGGTGTTACTTCTCGTGCTGGTGAAAGTTTCAGCCAGTTAGCATACAGCAAAGTCCATTAACAGTAATGACCAATAATGTTGATACTGGTTGGGAGACAGATCACATCAGCAGCAGGGGCTTAGGAACAGGAGTCGGCAATGCCGTTCCTTAAGCTTCTTTAAATTCAGTGGCTGATCTGCATCTCAAATTCATTTACTGCCCTTGCTCACTTGATATTCTTTTCTAACAAACAACTGCAGAAATGAGTCTTAAAAAACTGAATTGATCCAATACCTGTGGTTATTGAGGAGAAACTTCCAGGTTTTCAGGGTAACATGGTGGCACAGTGCTTAGCACTGCTGTCTCATAGTGCAGGAACCTGGGTTCAATTCCCGGTTTGGGTCACCATCTACGCAGAGTCTGCATGTTCTTCCATGTATGTACAGGTTTCCTCCAGGTGCTCCAGTTTCAAAGAACAAAGAAAATTATAGCACAAGAACAGGTCCCTTGGCCCTTAAAGCCTGCAATGACCATGTTACCCAATTGAACTAAAACTTCCTACTCTTCTGGGGACCATATCCCTCTATTCCAACCTATTCATGTATTTGCCAGGATGCTCCTTAAAAGTCACTATTGATCTGCTTCCACTACCTTCCCTGGCAGCAAGTTCCAGGCACCCACCACCCTTTGTGTAAAAAAACTTGCCTTGTCCATCTCTTTTAAAGCTTGTCTCTTGCACCTTAAACCTGTGTCCCCTGACTCTTCCACTCTGGGAAAAAAACTTTTGACTATCCTCTCTGTCCATTCCCCTCATAATCTTGTAGACTTTTATCAGGTTGCCCCTCAACCTCCGCCATTCCAGTGAAAACAGATCAAGTTTCTCCAACTTCTTCTCATAGCAAATGCCCTCCATGCCAGGCAACATTCTGGTAAATCTCTTCTGTGCCCTCTCCTATGTCTCCACATCCTTTTGGTAGTACGAAGACCAGAATTGAACAATATACTCTAACTAAGGTTCTATAAAGCTGCAATATGACTTGCCAATTTTTAAATTCAATGCCCTGGCCAATGAAAGCAGGCATGCCATATGTTTTTTTGACTATCTTCTACAACTGCATTGCCACTTTCAATAACCTGTACACCTAGATCCCTTTGCCTATCAATACACTTAAGGATTCTGCCATTTACTGGATACTTCCCATCTGTACTAAACCTCCCAAAATGCAGTACTCACATTTGTTTAGACTAAACTCCATCTGCCGTCTTTCCGCCAAGTCTCCAACCGATCTATATTCTGTTGTATCCTCTGATGGTTCTCATCGCTATCCGCAACTCTACCAACCTTTATGTTGTCTGCAAGCATACTAATCAAACCAGTTGCATTTGCTTCCAAATCATTTATATATATTACAAACAACAAAAGTCCCTGAGAAACTCCAATTATCACAGCCCTCCATCCAGAAATGCACTCTTCCACTGCTACCCTGTCATCTATGACCAAATGTAGATGCATGATCAGCAGGACTTCCTCCCACAGTCTGAAAGATGTGCTGGATAGGTGTCTTGGCCGTGCTAAATTCTCCCTCAGTGTACCCAAACAGATGAGTGTGGTGACTGGGAGATTTTCACAGTAACTCCATTGCAGTGTTAATGTAAGCCTACTTGTGACACTAACAAATGAACTTAAAAAAACTTATGTGAAAAAGGTCTTCCAGATTCTACTCCTAAATGGCTCGGTTATAAATTTAGGATCTAGGCCCTGCTGTATTTTGAACAGTGCCGTGGAATATTTCACCTGAGCCCAGTGGAACATCTGTTCAGGACCTCAGGTTTAAAGCCTAATCTAAAGAACTCTCAATAAAGAACGTATGAAAGCTCTGCTGTCACTGACATGTTTCAGAGAGGTTGGTTTGCAGTGCAAATGCACCATCGCATTGTGGATTCTGTACCCATAGGTACATAACCTCTGTCCTTGAGCAGAACTGAGATCATAGTGGTTGGAAAGATTTTAATCCTGTCATCTCCTGGAGACGGCAGTTTATAATTCCCCCAGGTAGCTTCTCACAAGAAGCACGTTTAATTGAATACCTCGTGTAGATTGAATGCTATTTGTTCTCACGAGGCAGGCCCATATGGCACAGAGCATTTTTACTCTTTATGAAATGCAATACTGTGATTAATAACCCAACGCTTATAAAATCTTGGTGCTCAGCAATTCTCAAACAGGCAAATCAGATCCACTGGGTTTCCTCTTTGCAAAAGCATGTCAAGAAACTTATTTTAAGTAATGACTACATCAGAATAAACAGAAAATGATATAGAAGAGATAAAATATGTCAGAGTCAGCAGGAGTATCCCAGAACCAGGCACTGGAATTCTTTAGATGTCATTTCACCATTTAATTCTGCAATCTAGACATAATATACATTCTCAGGTGATCGTTATCAACCTGAGCAACTCATTTCAAGAACAAAATATATATCTTTGATGACCAATAGTTGTCGACGCTTTAAAATAGATTCTTGTTTTCCTTCCTCCCCTCACTTTTGAAAGGCCCAATCCCTCAGCTTGGAGATGATTCCAAGTCAAATTGAGGCATTCAAAAACAAAGGTTACTTACCTGAGACAGAAGAGAAAACTTCAAATGGAATCCCTATTGTGCAAAAGGAGACCATTTGGCCCATCAATTTTGCACCAACTCTCCAAAAGAGCATCTTACCCAGGCCCACACCTATCCCTGTAACCCATGCATTCTCTATGGCTAATCTACTTAATCTAGTCATCTTTGAATACCAAGGGGCAATTGAGCATGACCAGGTCACCTCACTGTGCAAGGAAACTGGAGCACCTAGTGGAAATCCATAGAGAGGACACAGATAGTCACGCAAGGCTAGAATCAAACCCAGGTCTCTGGCACTGAGAGGCAGCAGTGTTAACCACTGTGCCACTTTGCCACCCTATGCCATCATGCTGCGTAATGTTGATAAACATTTTTTTAAGCAGGCTGTGAACCCAAGGTAAGGAGATGTAATTAAGATACAAAACAGCAATGACCTAATTGGATGGTGAACCAAGCTCACAGGGTTAAATTAGAATCAGAGAGTCCCTAACAGTGGAAAAGGAGGCCATTCAGCCCATTAAGCTTTCACCAACAGCAATCTCACCCAATCCCCATCCTCACAATCCCTACCCTGCTAATCCCCCGACCCAAAGGGCAATTTAGCATGGCCAATCCCACACAAGAGCCTGCACACCTTTGTACTGTGGGAGGAAACTGGAGCACCCGGAGGAAACCCACACAGACATGAAGACAACGTACAGACTCCACACAGAATTGAACTTGCATCCCTGGCACTGAGAGGCAGCAGTGCTAACCATTGTGTCACCGTGCCGCCCATATCTACTGTGGATTCCTGTGCTCCTGTGGCTTTTAAGGGACAGCATTAGGATTTTAAAATCAGTCCTAAATTCTCGTGTCTCATGGCCATGTTCATGCTGGGATCCTAGCAGCATTGTCCTGTGCTGACCTGGCCAGAATTTGTACAGTCATTTGAAGGTTAGCTCACATATATGCTCCAGGCGGGCATGTATAGACTATTTCCGATCTTAAGTGCGATAATAAGTCTGGCCCTGGGAAATCGCCAGTGTTCAGTGTTGAGCCAATTGGATGCAAGCCCACCTGTATAAATGCAAGTCTTTTCTTTGAAACTTTAGAAGCAACTCTGTCAATGTTTATCAAAGGAGAGTGGTTATGAACAGTGGCGCTCTCTCTCTTACTCTTCCTCATGAAAGGAAAGATTGTGCTGGTCTGCCAGGCACAATAAATAACTGGAGGGGAACAGATTCCACAGCATCACTCAATACGGAATAAGACTCAAGCATAAATCATGGCTAGCTTCAACATAAAGCCAAATTGGGCCCTTGTTTCCTGCTTTGATTGTAGCTGCTCTGACCCATTCATGAAGCAAACCAGTGAGAAAGAAAAATCTGGGGGAGTTGGGCATGGAAACTTGCTGCAGCAATTTTGTAGTTGTTTAATATGATCTGGCCATTGTGAGTGTGGAGCAGACTTGATGGGCAAGCTAGTCTTTTCCTGCCTTTCATAGAAACCCGACTGTGCAGAAGGAGGCCATTTGGCCCATTCACCCTGCACTGACAACAATCCCACCCAGGCCCCATCCCCATAACCCCATGTATTTACCCTGCCAGTTCCTCTTTCACTAATTGACAACTTAGCATAGCCAATCTGTTCGAATGTAAGTGGTGAAAACTTTGTAATGGATGTAATGTGACCAATGGTAACAAGACATAATCAACTGATCCAATAAACCATGGAACCAATTACAGAAAAATGTAATAGTCAGCTGACCATTATAAATAAGAAATGATGCAGAATTGTGGGGAGCTTGGATTGGCCCAAGGGAGGGCCCCAAGCTTGGAGTAATGATGATTTTTCATTAAACCCTTTTTTTGATTTCTAACTTGGAGCAAGTTTTGTTCTATTTTTATTGTCTGTCCTTAAAGGGTTAGTCCTGATGAAAGAAAATCAACCTAACCCTGCACACCTTTGGACTGTGGAAGGAAACTGGAATAACTGAAGGAAACCCATACAGACACAGGGAGAATGTGCAAACTCTACACACACAGTCCCCTGAGGCTGGAATTGAAGCCAGGTCCCTGGCACAATGAGGCAGCAGTGCTCACCACTGTGCCACCATGTCATTTTCGTGTGTTTCATATATCTTTGATGTAAATATTAATTGGAATCCTGGAACTATTTGACCACAGATGCTCTGTGTAATGAAGAAGAAAGGAACTCACATTGATTCTGTATCTCTCACAACTTCAAGATATCCCAGAGACTTTATAGTCGATGTAGGACACTTGAGGTGTAGTCACTATTATAATGTATGGAATGTGGCAACCAATTTATGCACAGCAATTCCCACTATCAACAATGTGATAATGATAAATATACTTTCACTGATGTTGATTGATGTATAATTATTGGCCAGAAGAATTCTCCTGCTCAGTTTAAAGCCATAGGTTCATATATATCCAACTGAGAGAGCACACAAAGCCACAGTTTTAGCTTTTCACCCAAAAGATGCAACACCACCTTCACTGGGAGTGTCAACCTATATTTTGATGCTTCATTCTTTTAACCCTGTTAACCTGATTTTGACGTTGGTGGAATGAGAGGTGTGAACAATGTTACAAAGCATGCCTTGGTCAGCATTCAAATAGAATTCATTCCCTAAACTTGTATTGCTTTGTATCTCTTTGACCTGATGTCTTCACCCACCAAATATCATGAAGATGAAGTATCCAACTGTGTTTCTCTTTCCACAAGTGCTTCCTTTTCTGAGTATTCCCAGAATTTTCTGTTTCTATTTGAATTCTCCCCTAGCGTCCCGGCTAATATTATCCCTTAGAATCGTAGAATTCCTACAGAAGAGGCCATTCAATCCACTGATTCTGCACTGACTTTCTGATAGATTATCTTACTCCAGCCCTCTCTCCCACCCTATTCTTGTAACCCCACAAACTTACCATGGCTAATCCCTACAATCTTGGGACACTAAAGGGCAATTTATCATGGCCAATCCACCTAAATTACATGGGGGAATTTTCCCATCCCATCTGCCACAAGAGTCATAGCAGGTGGGCTGGAGGGTGTTGGGCAGGGGGACCATGAAAAGGCCCATTGACCTTGGGTGAGATTCTTCGGTTTTGGGGCAAATGCAATCAGAGAATTCCACCTCACGTCTTTGGAGGAAACTGGAGCATCCAACGAAACCCACATAGGGAGAATGTGTAAACTCCACACAAACAGTTGCCCGAGTGAATTGAACCCAGGTTCCTAGCGCTGCGAGAAAACAGTGCTAACCACTGCACCATAGTGCCGCCCACTGCCATCGTGCTGCCTTGACCAATATCACTCAGGGACAAGTTATCTGGTTGTTATAACATTGCTGCTTTCAGGGCCAATTATGCACAGAATTCTCTGTCCCAGGGAGCTGCGAATTCTCAGTTGTGAGTACGCTAAAGTCAGAAATCAATAGATTTTTGGGTTTCAGGGTTACAGAAGAAGGAGTAACTGAAACAGAGCAGACATGGCCTTAAATGATACACCAAATTCAATGGACTGAATGGTCAACTGCTGTTCCAATTTTTTGTGATCTTACATGTGCAAATTGCTGTCACATTACAACAGTAACTACACTTCAGGAAAGTAGTTCATCAGTTGCGAAGTGCTTTGAACAAACTGGGGGGTAGTGGCAGGCATTATGTAAATGCCTTTATTATCTTGCTATGTATAGGAACAGAAAATATGCCCACACACAGATGTTTCCCCCACAAAAAGGATCCTTTGTTAAGTGTTAGCAATGGCTTTGTGGTGTTGGGAGTTTCCAGCACATGACTCAGACAAAAATGTGGGAAATCTTCACTGTAATCACAGTGTTAGAAACTTTGAACCTCTCAAAACTTGCTTTGTCGTCTCATGAACTGGAAAAACAGTGAACTCAGATGGGGGGAAAAGAGACTTGAATTCATATAGCATTTTTCACAACCTCAAAACGTCCAAAAGCACATTGCAATCAAGGACGTATTTCTGAAATGTAGTCACCATTGTATAAAGGAAACATGATCATTTGTGCACAGCAAGCTCCCACGAGCAGCGTTGTAGTAATGACCATATAATCTGTTTAGCAATATTAGTTGAGAGATAAACATTGGCCAGGACATTGGGGATAACTGCTTGGTGTTCTTCGAAATAGTGCCATGAAATCTTCATCCATCTGAGAGGACTAACAGACTTCAGTTTAATGCTTCATTTGAAAGGTGGCATCTCTGACAGTGCAGAACTACTGCAGTGCTACGCTAAACTGACAACTTAAATTCATGTGCTGAAGTATTGCAAAACCACAATCTTTTGACTCAGAAGCTGGAACACTACTAACTGAGCCACAGCTGACACAATCTCTAAAGCGAGAGTTAGAAGAGGAGACAAAGGCCAACTGAGGAAGGGGAAATGTGAGGGGTAAAGTGGAAAACAAAGAAATAGGAGATAGCTAAGAAAGCAAAGTTAGAAACATTCAGAGAAAGAGGGAGGGAGATATGAAAGAGAAATAGGAAAGAGGGAGAAGGAATGAACATTAGGAGAGACAGGAAGAGTGAATCAAATAATGAGATAAGGCGGCAAAGAAATAGGCAGTGAGAAGGATTGTTTAAGTTTTAAATGTATTTATTAGTGTCACATGTAGGCTTACATTAACATTACAATGAAATTACTGTGAAAATCCCCTCGTCGCCACACACTGGCAACTGTTTGGGTACACTGAGGGAGAATTTAGTATGGCCAATATGCTTAACCAGTGGGTCTTTCGGACTGTGGGAGCAAACAGCAGCACCCGGGGGAAACCCACACAGACACAGGGACAACATGCAGACTCCGCACAGATCCAGGTCGGGATTTGAACCCGGATCCCTGGTGCTGTGCAGGAGCTGTACTAACCACTGTGCCACCATGAATGACAAAGAAAGGAACACAAACATACACAGAAAAATAAAGGACAGAATTTAATATGGGGAAACAGGGTATTGGATAAACTTCCCAGGATCTCCCTAGGGGCGGAAGTCCTGCTTGCTGAGAGCTATTGGTTAATCAGAAGCCGGATCTCCTCATTGCCAGCAGGTGACCAGGCTGTTTCAGTGGTACATTTACCCAGGACCCAGGCATGGGTGAGGGATAGTGAGAGGGGGTTTGTGGGATGGTGGTTAGAGGAAGGAGGAGGTCAGCAGAAAAGCCAGAGAGGTGGATCTCATACATGTCTCTTGGTGCCAGTCCCTCCATAAGACATTGAGTGCCTTCGAATGGAGGATCTTCCCTAGATGCCAGAGTTTCTGTAATGTGCTAACTATGCTATGGGCTATGGGTTTTTAAAAAAAGAAAAGATGTGGTTTGCACACCAAGATTCATCTAAGACGCAAAAGACTTATTGAAAGACATGTCCTCCGCATGAACAGCAGATGAAACTAAACAAGAGCCTGTGAAACATCCCAATAACATCACTATCAAAACATGTGATTGGCTCCTAAAGCAATCATGCAGCTACACAGATAAATGACCGTTTCCTTTTTGGACTACCCATGTGGCGGAACTCCCACCCGCTGTTGAGTGAATACTAACACGTGGCTTGTGAGACTCCAGTGTGCATTAATTGCCCGCTTAAGGGCCACAATTGGAGTCAGGCGTGAAGACTGTCCATTATCCTTCCCACACCCGACTATGGGGGTAGAAGCAGGAATGCAGTGGAATCCCCACCTATAGCCCAATTTAAACACCCGCCAGCATTAAACAGCCTCAGAGAAGGGCGTTAGCTTCTGGCCAAAGGCACAGGGAGAAAGTGAAAGAAACACGGAACAAAGTAGTAAAACAAAATCCAATATCTGGCAGCACAGAAATAGCCTGGCAGCATAGGGAAGCTAATCAAAGTCCTGATAAAACAGCACAATCCAACTTCTCATAAAACTGTCCCTCTTGTCACACAGCTCTTCCATCATAAGACACTAAGAGAGAACAGCAGTTCGTGTTGTGTGATATCTAAACTCAGGTCAGGAGATGTGACTATGATGGATGTTCAGAGCAAAAGCACCAGAATGAAAGAATTGGAATCGGGGATTGGAAGGATCATTAAACCAGTCAAGTAAAAGTCAGAAAATATGTTGTTCAAATTCGACAGTATTCTGGTCAATTCACATCTTGCCCAGATTGTGCATTCAAATACTACACCAGAGGCAATCATCTTATATACCAGCACAATACCGACAGAATCCTGCACAGTCGAAGGTGCCACCTTTCAGCTGGGATGTTTAACTGACTGCTTGTCTGTGCTATCAGGTCAATTTAAAATATCACATGACACTTCTTCAAAGAACACATAGATTACAGGAGGAGAGAGGTTTTGTTGGAGCTGTACAAAACTTTGGGTAGGTCACAGATGGAGTACTGTGTGCAGTTCTGGTCACCTCACTATCAGGAGGATGCATTGGAGAGGTTCCAGAGGAGGCTCATCAGGATGTTTTCTAGGCTGGAGAATTTCAGCTATGAAGAGAGGCTGGAAAGGTTTGTGTTGCTTCCTGTAAAACAGAGAAAGATAAGGGCTACCTGATTGAGTTGAATCAGATTATGAGGGGTATGGACAAGTCTTCAAAAAATAATTCATTGACTACAAGAACAGGTCCTGAAATGACTGAGGTTGCTCTATAACTGTAAGCCTTTCTTTATCTCTGCAGCATTGGTAAAAGACTGCCAATGGGTTGTATTCTGTTTGAGCCTTTTTATTCTGGTGCTCTCCTTAGGAAGTGCCGAGCTGCAGTTGTTTGGTTTGAAACTATGCTTACTTGTGTAGATATAAACAACATAGGGTCATACAATCCAAAGCAGAGTAATGAATTCCCAACTAACTTACCTCAACCAAGACCACTAATTATTTGGTTGTTTATTTACTGTTTACTTGTTCTTACCCTTTGAAGCATATTTGTGTTTACCTACGGAGCAACTAGCTCAACAAGTGATGTCTCATACCTTAATTGTTCTTTGACATTGTCTGAGAATGTGATAGTAGTGCTGAATAAATATAATTTCTTCTGCTTCTATAGGAAATGAGAGGCATTGGCTCACCCAGTTTGAACCCAAGTCCCAGAGCTGAAAGGACAGTGTGTGCTAAACCAATATGCCACCTAGATGAAATTTAAACATTGGCTAGTGTGTCTGACACTGCAGGAATAACAGGAGAAAAGGAGGAACTACAGAAAACAAGAAAAACAGAGCAGAGAGGAGACAAGCAAGTTCAACACAGAGAGAGAGAAAAGAGTGAGGAATGGTCAAGCAGGGAGATGGGGAGAGAGATGGAGAGAGAAAGGAGGAAGCAGGGAGAAAAGGGGAAATGAGGAAGAGAGAAGTGACAAACAGATAGACAGAAAGGTTAAGTGATGAGGATGGAGACAGAGCGAAGGAAGAGAGAGGGAGTGGCTAGGGACAGACATGATAAGAAGGAGGGTAAAAAAGATGGTAATAGAAGCAGATAATGGAAGAAAGGAACATAGAATAAGGCACAGATAGTGGGATCACAGAAGACAAAGAGACATTGAGAAGAGATGGAGGAGTGAAGAAAAGGGAAGAGAGGAGGAGAGTGACATAGAGATTGAGAGAAGAGAAGAAAGGGGATTTCCTCACACTGGAAGATAATATCTCTCCATCTTGCTTTTAGCCAGGTACATGAATATTTATTTATCAGTTGAGGATATGGTGATATATGGTGATAATGTTATTGATCTTGTACTCCAGAGGCCCAGACTAATGTTCTAATAATCCAGAGGCCCAGGCTATTCCTCTGGAGACATGGGTTCATATCCCGCTGCAGCAGCTAGTAGAATTTAAATAAAATCTGGAATTTAAATAATTACATATCCTTGATTGTTGTAAAAATTCATTTAGTTCACCAATGTCTTGTAGGGAAGGAAATCAATTGTCCTTACCTAGTTTGGCCTACATGACACTCAAGATCTATGACAAAGTGGTTGATCCTTAACTGTCCTCTGAAATGGTTGAATAAGCCACCCAGTTGAAGGGCAATTAGGGATGGGCAACAGGTGTTGGCCCAGCCAGAACTTCTACATCTAATCAAGGGATAAAAACAATACCTTGGCGTATGTTGTGACTTCCTATCAATGAGACTTTGAGACTTTTGTGGACTTGTCTGGTAACATTGTCATGAAGATAGCATTGGCACTAATGACAAAACTGGTGGGGGGAGCATGTGGTATGGCTGAAGAGCTAAAACTGTGGCAGAAGTATCTTCATTATGGCCTGGCGAAGTGTAATGCAACAATAAGGTTTGCTGAAACAGAGTAAATCACATGGAAGCTGAAACCTTTTTGCCACTGGGAGTTGCCAGAATTTCTTGGAAATCCATCAACTGGAGGAACGTTGAAAACCCTGGAGATTAGCATGGGCTTTGCACATATTCTAAATGAAATGTCACATTTGTTGCACTCTGCGTTGTATCTTTGATGATTCACAATGTAAACTGTATAAAAACTGACATTAGAAAAGCCACGTTATTCTAGAGTTTTATAACATATATAAACAGCTAATGTTCAGGTTGCTAGTCAGCTGAATTCATAGAAACATAGAAACTAGAAGGAGGAGTAGGCCATTTGACCCTTCAAGCCTGTTCTACCATTCATTTTAATCATGGCTGAACATCGAATTCAGCAGCCTATTCCCTTGTTCCCCCCATATCCCTTTACTCCTAAGAGCTGTATCTAATTTCTTCATGCAATTAGTCAACGTTTTAGCCTCAACTGCATTCTGTCGTAGTGAATTCCACAAATTCACCCTCTGGGTGAAGAAATTTATCCCCACCTCAATTCTAAGAGGTTTACCCCTTATCCTCAAGCTATGACCTCTAGTTCTGAATTCCCATTTTTCCATCATGAAAATAGGTTCTCTTGTCCAGAAGTGTCTGCCCATTTACAAGCTGAAGTCTAAATTTATTTATGAGTCACAAGTAAGGTTTACATTAACGTTGCAATGAAGTTACTGTGAAATTCCATCGTGCATGTAAAGAGTTTGGCATTAATCCCTATGAAAGCTGATCCTGGGACAGTTTTTGCAGGCCAGATTCCAAAACAGTAATTCTGTGAGAACTGCACAACTAGTGGGATTCATTGCGAGCATGAGCCAGAGATGGAAGAGCAAATATCTGGGAAGGAGTCATGTGTGTCAGCCTAGACTACATTATTGCCTTCAGGGGGCTTTGGACAGACTGACTCTGGAAGCCTAAATGCTATTAACTGAGCCAAGCTGACAGTATAAGCCCAACTGGAACGTTCATAGCTTATTGAGCAAGGGTGTGGAGCTTTAACCTGACACTAATTTAGCACTACATTAGCAATCTCATTAGAATAGGCCATATCGCTGGAAGAAATGGAAGCACCAAGCCATAGTAATGGCTTTGCTTTCTCAACTTGAGTTTAACATAAATTGTTTTGGCAGAGCAGGAATTTCACCTGACCCGGGAGCGTTTAATTCTGATGTTGTGTGCTAAACATGAAAGGAGATTCTACACTTCCCAAGCCTATTTGGATCTCTCATCCCAAAAATAGACACTTGTGAAAAATATTAAGTAAACGATAAATTTTAGCCAACTAAAACATCCTTTTCCAGTTTTATTTGCTGAAACCCAATCTCACATGGGCATTGACTAGTAATATGTAAGTTCCACAAATATAAGACAAGGGCCTTGCCATGGTAACTGAACCAAGAGTCCAGTTGAAGAATGTCAATCCTAAACAGGAAATGTATTGCTGTGATATTATTATAAACTCCTCTGAAAAGTACAACAAGGCTTAACCTCATCAAGCTTTAACCCTTTCCAATCACAACTAGGAAATAATGAATGAATATAACAGTCAGTGAAATCATGATCAGGTTAATCCGCTGATTGACAACAGAACTCGGTCCAATACTAATATGTACGGATATTTCAAGTTTAGTATATATCAGGCTGGGGATTAAAAGTTTTCATTCTCTAGGCATCTAGTTATTGTGCTGGAATACATCATGGTTACAAAACAGCGTAAAGCCCACTCAATACTGCCCCATCAAATATTGTAAGAGGTCTGACAATACGAGTTGTAAATCCAACCGATTTATATGATAGTAAACTTGCAAGCTTGCAAGTTTACTATCAAATAAATCGATTGGATTTAAAACTGCTGTTGTCAGACCTCTCACTGTGTTTACCCCAGTCCAATGCCAGCATCTCTCCATCAAATATTGCCAGTTAGACACAAGGCAGAACTTCCCTCTATACTCTCCTATTATGTCTCAGCCCCAGTCCCAGAAAAATAGCCTATGTTGCCTCAATTTGATATTTTTCCATTTTGTCTCACCAATCACCATGAGGTTTCACTGACTGCAATTGGTAATATTATCAAGAGATTACATTAGACTATACTTTCAGAAATAGGACTTTCAGCCCAACTAAAGAACTAATAGTCTTCATAAGCCTTTTCACCTAATCCTACCAGTATATCCTTTGATTATTTTCTCCCTAATGTATTTATTTAGCTTTTCTTTAAATATATCAATACCATTTTACTTGGCCACTCCACTTGGCAACAGATCCAATATTCTAACCATTCTATGAAAAAAAGTTTCTCCTGATCTCACTATTGAATTTGTTAGTGCCACAAGTTATCCAACTCAAGAGTTCTGTTACTCTCTAAATTACCAGAATGTCACAGTACGCATATCTTCAGGTTCTCTCTTGTATTTCGGAACAACTCATATTCTGTAGATAACTCTGTGGTTCAGTCCTAGCGTAAAATATAGGGGAGGGGATGAATGAGTGGCATTATTGCTAGACTATTAATCCAGAAACTCAGACAGTGTTCTAGGGATGCGGGTTCAAATCCCACTATAGCAGATGGTGGAATTTGAATTCAATTAAAAAAAATTTGGAATTGAGAATCTACAGATAATCATGAAACCATAGTGGTTGCTGGAAAAACCTATGTGGTTCATTGATATCCTATAAGGAAAGAAATCTGCTGTTCTTACCTAGTCTGGACTACATGTGATTCCACAGTAATGTGTTGATACTTGATTAATAACAGTCATTAACACTGGCCAACCAGCGACGTCCATGTCCGATGAATAAATAACAGAACCGCAGCTTGTTTGACTGTGATGGGGTCTTCCAGTCCCGCTGCCGTCAACAGGGTTTCCCATTGTGTGCACTCAACAGTACTGAGGAATCAGCAGTGGAGGGGTCACCATCGAGGGATCAGAAAATACCCACTGGCAGGAACGGCCAGAAAATCCCCAATTCTGAATGTTGCGGGTTTATAAAGTTTGACTTAACCTAAGAATTAGTCCATCAATCCCACTAGAAATCAAGGGTCTCAGTGTAACCTTCAGGAATAGCATCAATAGCCAGTGAAATGTACGTATGAGGTTTAAATCAGGAAGAGACCATTCAGTCTCTCTAGCCTGTTACATAGATATTTTGCATAGAGTCAGCAGCGAAACAACCACTACTCATTTAGATAATGGCTAATCTGTAACTCAGTTCTATTTTCCCACCATGATCCATATCTACAAAATGTGAGGTGGTTCATAACACAAGAGAGAACCTGAAGCCACATCATGAACTAAAAAGAGAAAATGCAGGAAAATCTCAGCAGGTCTGATAGCATCTGTAGAGAGAGAATAGAGCCAATGTTTTGAGTCTGCATAACCCTTTATCAAGACATATTGTAATACTTGGTAATTTATAGAGTAAGAAGTCTCACAACATCAGGTTAAGGTCCAACAGATTTATTTGGTAATAAATGCCACTAGCTTTTAGAGCACTGCTCCTTCATCAGGAGACTCACCTGACGAAGAAGCAGTGCTCGAAAAACTAGTGGCGCTTGCTACCAAATAAACCTGTTGGACTTTAATCTGGTGTTGTGAGACTTCTTACTGTGTTTATCCCTGTCCAATGCCAGCATCTCCACATCATAATTTATAGAGTAACAGAGCTCTGAGATTGGATAACTGTGGCACTAATAACTTCATGAGCCAGGTCAGGAGATTTTTCTAAAAATTCCCATCTTGAAAATGTCAATTCATAAGCTTTTAGGGAGAGAGTTCAAGATCGCCATTATCCTTTATGCGTATAAGTTTTTCCTGATTACACCCTTAAAAGATCTGGACCTATTTCTAAGATTATGCGACTGCTTGTTCTGAATTTCTCCATCAAATGAAATACTTTCTCCCTATCTGCCCTATCAAATCACTTTATCGTTTCATAGGCCTTGTTTAGATTACCCCTCAATTTTCTAAACTCCAGGGAATAGAAATCTGTCTCTGGTTCTTGGATACTGAGCTATAATAAGAAATATCACGGAGAGTCCCAAACCCGCTTTCATCCAATGCCTGTTTCCAAAGGGGATATTAGAGATAAATAATAATCAAAAGCCTTGCTTCATTTTCTGTTCCTTGACCTGGACCATGAGCCTAAATGTAACATCCTCAATCTAATCATAAACGTTCTAGAAAAGCTTATGGATTCTCTCACAGAGTCTCGACTGTGTAACCTAGGCAATCACTCCCAGTGCAGTAATGAGGGGGTTCTGCCTGGTCAGAGAGATACTGACCACAATTTTAACGCCCCGACTGCCATGGGAATTGAAGTTGGGTGGGGGGGGGAGGTGGGGGACAAAAAAATGGAAAGGTCAGTTGACCTCGGGTGGAATTTTACCATTTTGGGACAAACAAGGCTTTAAAATCCCGCCCACTTTTTTGAGGATAAAACATTAAATAAGGCCTCATCTATCCTCTCAAATGGACTTAAAAGATCACATGACACTGTTTTGATGAAGGATATGATTGTACTCCCCAGTGCCCAGGCCAACATTTAATCTGTTACCCAACATGCAGATTATCTGGTCATTATAACATGGCCGCAAGTGACAGCTTGCTGTGCATGAATTTACCTTCACACTCCCTATATTACAATAGTGATTACATTTCAACAGTACTTCATTGTCTGTATAGCAAGTTTTGGAAAGTCCTCATATCATGAATGGTGCTATATAAATGCAAAACTTTAGGTCTGAAAAGGGATTAAACTGTCTTGTACGCATCAAGTAAGTCAGTTCTCAGAGATGTATCCCCTGTGTACTAAGAAGCCTTTCACATTTGACAATATACACATTAACTTTCAACGAGTTCTTGCAAAAAAAATTTTCTTTAGAACATTTTAATTATGAATATTAAAATAAGAAACAGCTGACCTCTGGAACATTTTATCAATGTCCTCAGAGGTTTCCTGGGAATTACAGTTCGAGTGGCTGGTGTAAAACACTCAAGCATTGATTTAATTGCTTTCAAGTGTTTTCCACAATCTTGGGATTGTGTTACAGTCTTGTGACTTCTTCCCAGCTATCTGCCTTTCCATCTAGAAAACATTTATTGGAATGTTGAGCGATTATTTAATGATGAACATACTGTTATCTCCCTGGACCCCATTTCATCTCTACCACTGTATCGATTGTCCAATAGGTCTTGTAATCCTACCTTGTAATGGGAACAACGTCACACAGTGTGCTGCATCTTCAGGCTGTCAGCTGAACCTCTTTGTCTCTTGTCTTACCTTGTTCATCTCTTTATACCATAGGGCGCTTTCCCCTACCCCAATCCATCCCCCCGACACAAAGAACAAAGAGAATTACAAACCTCCAAACCTGCATCAAAAGTATTACCTGTGTGATCTGAAACCTCCTACCATATCCCTATTCCCATCCTATTCATGTATTTGTCCAGATATCTCTTAAAAGTCATTATCGTGTCTGCTTCCACTACCTCCCCTGGCAGCGAGTTCCAGGCACCTACCACCCTTAACTATTCTCTCTTCTCCTTCCAGGGTTCAATTCATGTTGGAATCACAGAATTTCATGGCAGAAAATGAGGCCATTCAGCCCATCATGAAGTTGCAACACATTCCATTGATGTTTGCAGCGAAGATCAACAATTCCTGATGTTAGTGCAAATGAGGACTGTATTCTATACAATCACCCCTGAAAGAACCATGCAACTGACCCATAATCTTTCCCATAATCTTGCAAATCACTTTTTTTCAAGCATTTATCCAGTCTCCTTCCAACAGTCACAATCAAATCTGCTCCACCACTCTTTCATCCATGGCATGGTGGAACAATGGTTTGCACTGCGGCTTCACAGCACTAGGGATCTGGGTTCAATTCCCGGCTTGGGTCACCTTCTGTGTGGAGTTTGCATCTTCTCCCTGTGTGGGCTTCATCCTGCACTCTGAAAGACTTGCTGGTTAAGTGCATTGACCTGAACAGGAGCCAGACTATGGTGACTAGGGGATTTTCAAAGTAACTTCATTGCAATGTTAATGTAAACCTTACTTGTGACAAATAAATAAATTTTACTTTTTCAGGCTGTGTATTCCAGAACATAACTAAAATTCTCTTCATCTTGCCCATCTGACTTTTTTGACAATTACCTTTGAATGTGTGTCTGGTTACATAATGCCAAATGTTGTCAGATACCTTTTGCTACCTGATCCAAGGCAGGTGTTCTTTATCTGTGAGCCTGGAGACCATTGATCTAGAAAGTCTTTCTTTATCATTGGGGAAAATGTTGAAAACTCAGTCAAGCGCAAAATCTTGCTTCCACTGATATCATCAGAGGCTGATGTTCAGCAGAAGACAATGGACAGTTGGTGGGGTGCAGGGAGTGCTGGGTTCCAAGTCCTGCATATCCTGCAAGTATTGCACTATGTTAAAAATCAGCAAGATTATTAAAGCACTATCGATGTAGGAGAAAAAAATGCACAGATTTTACACAGTTTGAAACATGGAGATGGGGAGAAGAAGGAGGTCAAATCAATGTTCAATCTGTCACTGATCAAATGTTACCACATGTATTATTAAATACATCACCTTTGAAGAAGTCAATATTGTGTATAACTTACTCCATAAAAATCAGAAGCTTGTCTTCAGGGTGCAATGATGATGATTTCCCTTTTTATTTATTCAGTATGTTCAGCACTATTGTTAAATTCATAGCTGCCCAGTGCTCTCTGTCTCTGTTTCGTTGTACTGGCAGCAGTGATACATGGCCTTTATCTCTCCATCTCCTCCTGTGAGCAACCTCTCATATTTCAACTTGGTTCTGGCTGTCTTGTTGTGAAGGTTTCTGAAAGGATTGAGGAAGTGAATCCAGAATCAGAGGTCTCAGGCTTAGGTATGTGAAGGGAGGGTTTAGGACGGACAACAGAGAGGGTCCGTCCTACACAGAGATAACATAGCAAAATCAATAACTTTTATTGTAGAAAGATGCCCCACACAGAAGTGTTAACAGAAAAAAATTAACACAAATTCGATGAGACACATGGGAAATATTGGGACAGTTGACCAAAAATAATACTGGGTCACATAAGGGGATATTAGCACAGGCTAAAGAGGTCAGTTTTTAAGAGAATCTTATCTGAGGAGAGACCATAGAAACATAGAAGATAGGAGCAGGAGGAGGCCATTTAGCCCATCAAACCTGCTTCGCCATTCATCAAGATCATGGCTGATCATCCAACTCAAAAGCTGAATCCTATTTTCTTCCCATAACCTTTGATTCTATTCGCCCCAAGTGCTATATTTAGTCGCCTCTTGAATACATTCAATGTTTTGGCATTAACTGCTTCCTGTGGTAATGAATTCCACATGGTCACCATCCTTTGGGTGAAGAAACATTTCTTCATCTCTGTCCTAATTGGTCTACTCTGTATCCTCAGACTGTAACCTCGGGTTCTGGACTCCCCCACCATCGGGAATATCCTCCCTGCATCTTCGCTGTCCATTCCTGTTAGAATTTTATAAGTCTCTTTGAGTAGAGAGGTGAAGTTTAGAGGGAGAATTTCAGAGCTTAGGGGTTAGGTAGCTGAAGGCATGGTGCATGGAGGAGTGTGGAATATAGGAAATGAGCAAGGAACACAATAGAAAATGATTAAAAGTTGATGTGGGCCATCAGGTTCAGACTAGCCGCTAAGTTCAAATCAACACTGCAATGGGAATACGTAATCACTGATATTCTGGATCAGAGACCCAATGGTTCATTGTCATTCAAACCAGCCTTCTGCTCCTGTAACCTGAAATTTGAGAGAAATATTTAGGAAAAATCGCAAATCTCTACTTTGTGCTGGACTAGTTGAAGGACAGTATCTCATGCCATACCCCTCCTTAATTGATGAAATCACACCTGAAGTACTGTGTGTAGTTTTGTGTCATTTTCTGAGAAACAATGTTCTTGCTATAGAGGGTATACAACAAAGTTTACCAGACTGCTTCCTGGGATGGCAAGTCTGATGTAAAAAGAGAGGCAAAATTAGTTAGGATTATGTTTATTGGAGTTTAGAAGAGTGAAAGGGGATCTCATAGAAACTTATAAAATTCTAACAAGATTAGCCAGGATAGATTCAGAAAGAATGTTCTTCATGGTAGGGAAGTCAACAACGATAGTTTGAGGATAAGGGTTAAGCCTTTTAGAATTGAGGTAAGGAGAAATTTCTTTACTCAGAGAATGGTGAATCTGTGGAATTCATTACCACACAAAGTAGTTGAGGCGAAACATTGCGTGATTCCAAGAAGGAATTAAATATAAATTTTGGGGCTAAAGGGGTCAAGGGATATAGGGGGAGGTGGGATCAGGGTATTGAATTTTAACATAATAAGGGTCAGAGAAGTTGTGAAGAGCCAAATTGCCTATTCCTGCTTCAGTTTCTCTTTATGTTTCTCGTTCTAACCCTGTCTCTCTAGCATATCTCCTATTTCTTTCCATGTCCCTTTCATGCTCACTGTGTATGCGATAAGATCAATGGCCTGCTCCCTTGATGATGAGCAGCCAACTACCCAATTTCCTCTATTGGATCCCAATCTAACGAAGATTTTAATTTGTTTTCCCCTGATGTTGTTCCCTTTCTTTCAAAATTGCCATCATCACCTGTTCCAAATCAAAAGCCACTCCCTCAGTTCTTCTGCTCCATCCCCGACTTCCTCTCCTTTCCAGTGAAATCAGTTGTTGGGCTTGTCTCAAATCCATGTGTATCTTCCTGCAATTTTCATTGTTGCACCCACTTTGAAATGGCCCTAAACAGACTCAAATAATAATTCCTGTGACTATGTTGTGCTCCCCTATTTAACCTCCCTAAAACCTCTGATATGGTCAACCACATCAATCTCCTTAAACATCTCTACCCCCATAGTCCAGTCCTCACGTGGTTCCCTACTCACCAGATGTCAGAACACTTCCACCAAGGACAACGGTGGCACAGTGGTTAGCATTGCTGCTTCACAATGCCAAGGACCTGGGTTCAATTTTCATCTTGGGTCACTGTCTGTGTGGAGCCTGCACAATCTTCCCGTGTCTGCGTGGGTTTCCTCAGGGTGCTTTGGTTTCCTCCCTCAGTCCAGAAATGTGTGGGTTAGGTTGATCGCCATGATAAATTGTCCCTTAGTGTCAGGAGGCTAGCAAGGCAAATACATCAGGTTATGAGGATAGGACCTGGGTGGCATTGTGGTTGGTGCAGACTCGATGGGCCAAATGGTCTCCTCCTGTACTGTAGGGATTCTATGATTTATGATCTTCCTCAACCTTATATTATCATCTCAACTCATTGCCTGTCCTTGGTTCCCTCCTCTTCCTCACATACATGCCCCTCATCCATGGAATCAGCTTCTACAAGGACTTTCTATTACACAAGTTCTAACTCTCTTGAGTGTTGTCAGAACACTCATCTAATTTCTAGTCTTCCTGCAGAAAAATTGACATTTTTTCCAACTGCTTCCCGTAAGACCAAAGCCAATATCTTGGGTCTCCTCCATGTGTTCATTTGTCACTGATTCTGCCTCCTCCCAGCCATTGTGTTAGGCTGAACCAGAGGTTTGTAGCTTCAGGCTGAACTTTTGATTCTGTACCTTCTCCATCACTTTACTCCTACCTCTATAGTATCAGCCAATTCAATCCCTATCCCAATTCATCTACCACTGAAACACTCAACCATTTCCTTGTTAGGTCCAGACTTGGCAATTCCAACGCTCACCTGATCAACTGCCCATTCCCCACTCAACATAAACTTCAACTCATCCAAAACCCTGTGCCATGTATCTGACTTGCTGCTCATCTGATCTGATAGGGTGGCACGGTGGCAAGATGTGAGCACTGGTGCCTCACAGTGCCTCAGGCCCGGGTTCAATTCCAGCCTTGGGTCACTGTTTGTGTGGAGTTCTTCGCTTGTTTGCATGGGTTTCCTCTGAGTGCTCCAGTTTCCTCCCTTGCTGCAAAGATGTGTGGATTAGCTTGACTGGCCATGTTAAATTACCCTTTAGTGTGAGGGGGAATTAGCAGGATATATAAGTGAGGTTACGGGAATAGGGCCTGGATGGGATTGTTGCTGGTGCAGGGTCGATGGGCTGAATGGCCTCTTGCTGTACCATAGGGGTTCTATGATTGTATAGCAGGATTAGGCTACTGAGTTTGATGATCAGTCATGATCATAATAAATGGTGGAGCAGGCTCAAAAAGCCAAATGGCCTCCTCCTGCTTCTATCTTCTATATCTTCTGGCAATCATTCTGGCAGTTTTCCCTGCACTGGAACCACCACAGACCACCGCTCCTGTTAGCGCTGCCTCTGATAAGCAGGACTTCCTGTTGCTAAGGGGCAAAAGTCCCACTTCAAGTCAATTATTAGCCATGAATGGTCCCCCTGATCTGTGGATTCTTGGCATGATTTTTAGTTACTGTGTATCTTATCTTCCCTTAAACAGACTCTCTAAAATTTGTTTAAAGCAGGTTTATTAGTGCTATATTTAAACAGGGTATACAGTAGGCATGTAGCTCCCTGAGCGTGATGTGTTCCAACCACTCTCTCTCTATTATGTAACACATGATTGACTGATGGCAATAATACACCATTATCTATGCCATACATTAGAACATCCATTTTATTAACCCTTACACTACACCAATGAGAGGCATGGGAGCCTGTGACACTGTTAAAGCCAGCCCGTTGTGTATGATGTGTGCTGCATAAGCATCTTGCTAACTGAACACTACAGATTTCCTGAATGTGACTAAGCATCTTGTAGTATTTGCACACCATCGGTCTTCCAGTGTTACCAAGTGGTGCACCTTTGGTGCAAATGGTGTATCAGCTTTATGGATAGCACACTTGTCAATGATATAGAAATGTTGAGGAAATAAATCCAGACTGACAATCCAGTGTAGTACTGAGGGAGTTCTGCATGTTGTATGTGCTGATTCCTGATGTTATTCAAAGCCCCTGTTTATCTTCTTTTGTGAATGTAAAAGTTCCCATGGCATTGTTTTAAAAAAGAGCAAGAGTGCTCTCACAGGGTGTCCTGTTCAGCATTTATTCTTCAGCAAGCATCTCCGTCATAGGTGTCATGAATGCTTTCGTAGAAATGTAAGTTTTGTTCTTCATTAAACACCAAGCATTTCCTTGTGTCTATATTTACATATTGTTAGTTGAGTGGGAGTAAATATGCAGTAGTTTCACAGCATCGATCACCCTTTGTAAGACTACATCTAGGAACCTCCCCCTTACATTGGTATTAGCATTGGTGGCATGGTAGCACGTTGGTTAGCACTGCTGCTTCACAGCACCAGGGACCCAGGTTTGATTCTGTTTGACACTGTCTGTGTGGAGTTTGCACATTCTCTCTGTGTCTGTGTGAGTTTTCTCTGAGTGCTCTGGTTTCCTCCCACATTCTGAAAGACATGCGCTGGAGTGTGGCAACTAGGGGAATTACACAGTAACTTCATTGCAGCGTTAAAATAAGCCTTCCTGTGACTAATAAGTAAATAAGTTTATTTCCTAGTTGGAAGTTAAAATCCCTATCAGTCACTGCTGTAAATGAATGGAATTGATTTTACTCGAATTATTTGTATGTAATTGTGCCCTGAATAAATTCTGGAGGAGAAGTCACCCGACTTTGTCAGGAGCAATTGCTGTAGTTTCAGACGTGAATTACGTTTGCTACATGCTTTTTAAATAGACTCTATAGACTGATGTTTAAATAGATTCTGCTGAGTAAATCATGAGTCTCCAGCTCATTGGTTAATATGACAGTGTCAATCAATACTTTTCATGTTGTTACTGAATGTTAGATTGTCGATAGAACCAGAGTCTAGAATGAAAGCAGTCACATGTATTCCTACACAACTGGAGTGTTGATTATCTTGTATTGTTTCCTATTCTCCCTTAGCATCCTCTTTCACCCAGATTGTATCATTTGATCTCACGGACTGCTTGCCATCACCTGAAGGAGTTAAAGAGGAATTTTCCAGAGGTTTCTTTTGGATATTGACCCTGGGTTTCCTTGTCTGTTTTCTTATTATCTTTCCTGAATGATGACATTCTGTCAGGCTGGAAGGATGGGAATAGGAACTGTCTAGTGATGGCCCTCCACCCCAAACATTGTTCACGATTAATGGAGCAACGTCTCATTTCTTCTCATTAATTCCATAAGTTCCTATAAAGTTTAAGTTTGAAATTCATCTATTATTATCACAAGTAGGCTTGTATCAACACTGCAGTTAAGTTACTGTGAAGATCCTCTAGACACCACACTCTGGTGCCGGATCGGATACACTAAGGGAGAACTTTGCAAGGGTCAATGCATCCGACCAACACCAGCTGTGGGAGGAAATCAGAGCTCCTGGAGAAAACCCACACAGACAGGAGGAGAATGTGCCAGGAATAGAACCCGGGTCCCTGACACTGTAAGGCAGCAGTTCTAAGCACTGTGACACTGCGTCACCCGATCAACATGCTGTATCACTGGAGAGGCAACAATGTCAACATCTGCTGAATAAAGTTATATTAATATTTATATATCTTAAAACAAAAAAGAAGGATTTGCATTTTAATAGTGCCTTTCACAACTCCAGGATGCTCCAAAACATTTTACAGACAGTGATTTATTTTTTGAAGTGTAGTCACTGTTATAACGTACAAAACATGTCTGCGAATTTGTACACAGCAAGCTCTCCCAAGCAGCATCAATCTGTTAAATAACCAAAAAAATCTGTTTTTGTTCTCTGGGATTGACTGAGGGATAAATATTGGTCCAAGACTCTGGGCAGAACTCCCCTGTTCTTCTTTGAAAGTGACCATGGAATGTTTTACGTTCACCTGAATGGTGACGTGGGGAATGATTAGATGAATTTAATCTGGTTCTGGAAGTTGAGTAGACTATAAAAATTCTCCTTCCTCAGCACTGCTGCTATTTGTGTTATCAAATCAGGATTACTCAACGTTACGCACTCATTCCATGGCAGTGAGTAGTAATGGAATTTTTAATATTTAATTAAACAAACTGTAAATCAGTAAGCCAACTGGAAAAGCACCATTTCCCTAGGATAATTAGTCACCTGTATATGAGTGACAATCAGAACAAGCAATGGGAAAATATGCACAATGCAATGAACCCACCTATAAATTGGATTCTAGTCTGAATTAAATATATTTCACTAAGAAGCTGTGAAAATGTTCCTCAGTTTGATATTCAGATTTGTGTTCGATTGTGCCTCAACATTTGATTGTCCAGTTTGGCTGTTGTTTCCTGGTTTGTCATTTGAGCACAGCACTAAAATTCTGTTTTTATTTCTCACTCTAATTGTTTCAGTTGAATAAAAGGCCAGAAGATAAATTTTCAGATTTCAGCTTGTCTTTCCTCTTCTGTTTCCTAATTTTTCTATTAAGGCCCAGGACAGAAACTTCAAGATCTTTTGTGAAGTTAGCCGTAGACCCTAAGTTTTACATTTAATTTTGGCATCAGGGTGACCAGAAGGTGTTTCCCGCCAGGTATGATCCAAGTGATCCACTAGGAAGCTTTCATCAAAAAGGAAGTTTATTTAAGAACACAGTTAAAATATAACAAAAAGAATTAGTATAACTTTCACCAATTACAAGGCTTTAACATGACACAGTACAATTCTTAACAGCTAGCTATCTCTGTTGTTCCCATTTAAAATCAATACTCTATTAAACATACGCCCTTCTTCAGAATTAGTTAGCGTTGAAACAAGTATTCTTACATGATACCAGATTTTCAAATTCCAACGCATATAGACAGAAATCCAAACAGCTGGTTTCACAGAAGGATTTATCCTCAGGATAGCAAAGCAGAGAAGTAAATTTAGTCTCTATTAGCTTCCAGTCTTCAGATTTCAGAGACAGAGAATAATACCACTCTCTCTGTCTTTCTGCAACTTCCAAAATATCAACATCCAAACAGCAGAATCTTCAACTCTAGTAAGGAAAAACTCTGACATTGCTCTCTCTCAATGTCAAACAGCATCTGAAAACAACTAAGCTATAAGTCTCTGTGAAAGGCTAACTGCTTACAGTCATATACGACCTGACCAGTCAAACATCAGAATCAAGCTCTGCAATCTCAGGAGAATGCTAAAATAACAGAACACTGCATTAGTTCAGATTAAAACAAACATGTTGTCAATTATATTGCTTCAGTAACATTAGAGAACACTGGCTGCAGACAAAACAGGTCCAACAAAATGCCAGAGATGGCAAAAAACATCCTGGAGAGAATCACAATTAAAATGCTTTTCCTAAAAGCACAGTCTCATCACATAATAATATTGGCACAATAATTCCCATTCATTTCATCTCTATCCCTCATAAATAATAAACAGAAAACCAAAGACTTGAAGTGTGGGGAAGGGAGAACTAGAAGAACCAAAATAAATAAAAGAAACAAGGACAAGTGTATTGCTTGTACTCTTTGTCTTCTATTTATTTTGGTCCATCTAGTTCTCCCTTCCCCACACTCCAACATTGGTGATCCCTGTAACATAGGCCGCAGACCTGGAGTGGAAGTGCCTTTATCTGACATCAAAGATACCCAACTGATAGAATATGTGTAGAGTTTCCCAAACCTGAGAGGAGGCATTGAATAGGATAATGACATCAGTCTCATATCAAGACCATCATCTCCAACTTCCCCTTCAAGTCACTCAGACCATCCCTACTTTAACACATCTCTTCAAACGGAGTAAGTGGATTCATTTCTTCTTTTGCACACCTCTTATTCTCTTTGAAGAAATCATTGCTATCAATCAGGCTTGGAATCTTTGTAAACATTACAGTTAGAGATAATGGGGGTGGAGGGGAGATCAGTATACTTCAGATGAATTCAACTATGAAGAGAAACGTAAATAAACACAGTTGACTGGAGACTGAGTAAAAAAAAGTTAATGAGAGCCTATGTTAAGGCACCACACAATGAAATTGAAGGAAAACAAAGGTTTTCAATAAAATAGGAAGGGTTTCACATAATTTGAGCTTTCTAAGAAAGCTCAGAGACTTGTGTGAATAGATTGAGGCTGAATGAACAGATTGAGGATGAGCGAACAGCTATGGAGAAAGGAACCCCACTGCCCCCCACCCCAGTCAGAGGACTTCAAAGGGGTCTGCTCTTACTGCAGCTTCTGAAAGAGAGAAAGAAAAATCTCTGCTGCAGAATGCAATGCTGCAATGATTTAAAATCCTGCCATGTGAATGGGGTACCTTGAGGTTAAACTGACCTGGTTACTTCAAGATTTTTGTAACTGACAGGAGGAATGCAGATGTTGATCACACGGCTGCCTAAAATCACCATGATCTTCAGGCCTGCTAGGATCTAAAGGGTCAGTCCAACTATGGGAGCCCCATCCCAGGGAACAGTGTGGAGATTAACCCCTTGCCCGCAATCCAAATCCACTCAACAACGGTTTCTACAGATAGAGGGTAGTTAATCTAAGCCTACTATTTATGAAGTGAGCTAGAGAGAAAAGAAGGAATTATAGACCAGTCAGCCTGACATTGGTAGTAGGAAAAATGCTAAAGTCCATTATAAAAGATTTAGTAGCAAACCACTTGGAAAACAGTGGCAGGATTGAACAGAGTCAGCATGGATTTACAAAAATGAAATCATGTTTGACAAATCTACTGGAATTCTTCAAGGATGTAACTAATAGAATTGATGAAGCGGGGGGCCTATGGATGTGATTTATCTGGACTTTCGAAACACTTTTGACAAAATCCCACGTAAGAGATTATTGTGAAAAATTAAAGTGCGTGGGAACTGAGACTAGTGTATTGAGATGGATAGAAAACTGATAGGCAGACAAAAATGAAGTGTAGAATTGAACAAGTCTTTTTGTGAATGAGAGACAGTGATGAGTGGAGTATCTCAGGGATAAACGTTAGAACCCCAACTATTCACAATATATATTAGTGACTTAAATGAGGGACTAAATGTAATATCTCTAAATTTGCGGAAGACACAAAGCTGAGTGGGACAGTGAGCTGTGAGGAGGGTGCAGAGATGCTTCAGTGTGATTTGGACAAGTCAGTGAGTGGACAAATGCATGACAGTATCATGTGAATAAATGTATGGTCATCCAGCTTGGAGGCAAAAACAGGAAAACAGATTATTATCTGAATAGTTATAAATTGAGAAAGTGGAATGTGCGATGAGACCTGGGTGTCCTCGTACACCAAGCACTGAAGATAAACATGCAGATACAGCAAACAGTAAAAAGGGCAAATAATATATTGGCTTTCACAGCAAGGATTCAAATACAGGAACATGGATGTCTTTCTCCAATCATACAGTGCTTAGTTGAGACCACAGCTGGAAATGTGTGTGTAGTTTTGGTCTCCTTATGCGAGGAAGGATGTTCTTGCATTAGAGGGTATAAGCGAATGTTTACCAGGTTGATTCCCCAGGATGGCTTGTGAGGAGAGATTGAGTCAGGTTATGATTATATTCATTGGAATTCAGAAGAATGGGTTGGGGGGGGTGGGATCTCATAGAAGCTTACAAAATTCTAACAGGACTAGACAGAGTAGATGCAGAAAGGATATTCCCAATTGCATGGAAGTCGAGAAGCGGGGTTCACAGTTTAAGGAGTAAACCTTTTAGGACTGAGAAGAAAAGAAACTTCTTCACCCAGAAAGTAGCGAGTCTGGAATTCATTACTGCAGAAAGAAGTTCAGGACAAAACATTGTATGCTTTCAAGAAGGATGAGATATAGCTCCTTGGGCTAAAGAAATTAAAGGATATTAGAAGGAAAGGAGAACAGAATATGGAGTTGCACAATCAGCCATGATCATAATGAATGCGGAGCAGACTCGAAAGGCCGAATGGCTTACTCTTGTTCCTATTTTCTATGTTTATATATCATAGTTTGTGAATATGCCTGATGTCAATCTTGTGTCCCACTGAAATGAAGGAGGGTCACTTATGCAGCCCACTCATTATCCTAGACTGCTCATCACTGATCTAGAAGTACAACAACAGCAGATAGCTAGGACCACCACCCAGCTGGGAGATAACCTCCGAATCACTCAATGTCATGAAGTTATGGAGTTGATTATTTTCCATGTTTCTTTCCTGAGGGCAGGAGGGGATGAGATTATTTTTTCAAGCGATTTTTAAATTTTTGTGTATTTTTGGCTACTAACGTGATTATGGTGTATGGGAATAGTGTAGGAAAGTGATAAAGGGTTGGCCATGAACATATTGAATAGTAGAGCAAGCTTGAAGGTGCTCTTTTGTTCTTGTTTCTTATGTTTAGCTGGCTGCTCGCCCCAGTAGAGCTTCATGTATGATGGAGTGTGGCCTAAAATAGGAAAGTAAGCAACCAACCTTACTTCTGCACATCTAATGCCACAAGGGCACTTACAGATTCCAGTTATTGTCAGGGTTTTGGCAGATGGTATTAGGGAAACATTTGGTAACAAAAAATTGTTGCTTGTTTTTTTTCTACCCAGCGCACTGCTCCCCACACCACTCTACCCCAAATCCGCCCATGCACCCCTCCCCATTCCCTACCCTCCAAAAAGAGGATAAAATAATTTTGGAAGTATAAGTGATAATTAAAACGAAGAGCATATGGTTAAACATCACAAATTGTTCCTGTCTGTTGTAGAATTAACTGCAGTATACATCTGGCCACGGAACTATGAGGAACAGTGAACAGATGGAATAGCAGAAGCAATCTGCTGTCTCCCGCTGTGATTAATCAGGCACTGTAACACATAAAACTAGAGTCATGGTCATGGATGATAAACATTGCCACGAGTGAGAGAGACCAGCGAACACACGTGATAGAATCATGGCTACGTGATGGTGGGTCTGAGAATTGAAGACATCCTTTGAGTTCCTTTAAACTTGTTCTGCTTAAACTCCAGACACATTTGTCTTTTTACTCTTTACTTTGATTTGATTTATTATTGCCACATATATCAGTATACAGTGAAAAGTATCGTTTCTTGCGCGCTACACGGACAAAGCATACCATTCATAGAAAGGAAACGAGCAAATGCAGAATGTAGTGTTACAGTCATAGTTAGGGTGTAGAGAAAGATCAATTTAATGTGAGATAGATCCATTTAAAAGTCTGATGGCCAGAGGGAAGAAGCTGTCTAGTACATGACCCCAGACTTTTGAATCTTTTTCCTGGCGGAAGAAGATTGGAAAGAGTATGTCCGGGGTACATTGAACTTTAATTATGCTGGCTGTTTTGCCTGAACCGTGGGAAATGTAGACAGAGCCAATGCTTGAGAGGCTGGGTTTGTGTGATGGATTGGGCTACATTCACATCCCTTTGTAGTTTTTTGTAGTCTTCGGCAGAGCAAGAGCCATATCAAGCTGTGATACAATCAGAAAGAATGCTCTCTATGGTGCATCTGTTCATTACATTTTTGGCATTCAGACTCACTGCCACTGGCTCGGGTTTAGAGTCTCAACCTTGTGAAACTCCTCAATCTATCTACATCCCTCACCTCAGTGTCATGCACAGACATTTCACATTATGAACTTTCAGGCAATGCTTTTTAACACTGAGAAGGTGATCAGTGCAAATCATGTGTATTTTAGCATCAGGACAACACAGTGTCAAGTCTCTGGCAAATGCCTAATTTGAACATTGTTGAGGATATGTCAACAGCCACTCATAGAATTTACACATCTCATTAATGGGTCAACACCTAAAGACTGTGGAGTTTCAGGACTATCTGACTTGATGTTCGTGCAGGTGGAGGGCCTTCACATGTGTTAACAGATATCCCATCCAGAAATCAATGATTGTCTTCCTTTAAATAGTAATGTCAACAATAGACATAACTACTTTCTGACAGCATGGCTCCTTTGATTGCCCGTGGTGTTTGTTAAGTCAGTTGGCAAGGGAGAAGTAAGGACAAAGGGTGATGGTTAAGGGTATAGTTTGGCATGAGTTGGCACTAAGTTGGCATGGGGATATGTTGGATGACAGAAGATATTTAAGGTGACATATGGGTATGAATGAGGGGGCATTGGACAGCATAATAATATGATGGGTTGTGGGGTGGGAGCAATGAGGTGGCATAGGGTTTGCATGGGTGGAGCATGGGGAATGTGTGGGATGTGAGGCATGAATATTGGAGGTTTTTATTTTGACAATTATTAAAATAAATCCAACAAAGCATCTGAGCATAGATGCAGGCCTTGCAGCCAGCCTGCCTCCACACTCCACAATTTCTTCACTTGTTCTGAGGGTGGTTGCCTGACTTCTAATCAATCTTTATTATAAACTCATGAAATCTTGCTGTTGAATTATTTAATTGGAATACACACCCCAAGGGAAAGGAAAGACATATTTATTTTTGTACAAAATATGCTGATTCCAGGCAGTAAGAGAGTGCATACATTCTGTTTGTGACATAAGACTCCCTGTCTTTTTATAATACATGGGTTTTTAAAGCAAACATTCCTTGTCCCTCTTCTCTGACTTTGGGTACGTAGTCTACATGGAAACTATAGCACTGAAGCAGGCCATTTGGCCCATTGACCCATGCCAGTATTTATGCTCCCATGCTACTTCATCAAACCCTATCGACATCTCCTTCTATTCCTTCCTCCCATACGTACTTACCTACATACCTCTTAAACACATCAAAAGCTATTCACCTCAACTTTTCCAGATTCTTCTACATTTTCAGCACTGAGTAAAGAAATTTCTCCTTACTGTTTATTGCATTTAAGCGTCTTATATTTACAACATCTTCTCAGACACTTCCATTACTTTAAAGGCCTCTGTCAGGTCATCCCTCACCCTCCTGTTTCCTGGGAAACAGAGCCCAGCATGTTAAGAACTTCCTGATAGCTTTAAGATCTCCATTCTGGTATCAGCCTTGTAAATCCTTTGGTACCTTCATATCCACTTTGATATATATGCTTTATACAGCACCCAGTGGTATTTTAATATACAAGAAGAAAGGTACAACATGTTAATTCTGTACTGGCAGATTAACCCCTCAGCTATGAACTATGTTGGATAATGTTAGTTATTGTTCTTTAAAATAAAGCTGTATAGAAGTATTACACACTCTCCCTTTTTCTGTCCCTTTCTTTGTCTCTCTCTCTCTCTCTCCCTTTCCCTCTGCATCATTTCTTCCATCATCTCACCCAACCCTTTCACTAAATCCCAATCCACCCTTTTCTCCCTACTGTTCCTAATTTATGTTCAGCTAAGTAAATCTTGACCATTCACCGAAAGTTTTCAGTGACACGAAAATGAGAAGAATGGAAAGTTGGAGAGCTCCAGCTAGTGGGGGGACAAGCTCTTTGGCATGATTATCAACAAGAAATGAAAAAACACAATGGAAAAAACAAAACTGCAGTTGACAGGGACATTCTGAAGCAGTCGTATTCTACGGTGCAGTGGGTAAAATCTTTGTCTCTGAAGCAGTAAGTTGTGACGTAGTTTCAAGTTACACACTAGAGACTTGAGCACAACACCTAGCTCCCAATGCAGAAGGAATGGTGTACTGCCAGAGATGCTATCTTTCAAAGGAGGCATTAAACCAAAGCCTTGTCTGCCTTCTTATATAAATATAAATGATCCCATGGCATGATTTCAAAGAAAACTAAGGGAGTTCTCCCCAGAGCTTTAGCCACTATTTATCACCCAATCCTTGTCACTAAAACAGATAACCTGGTTGTTATTATGTTGCTGTTTCTGGCAATTCACTGCGTGTAAATTGGCTGCCACATTTCCTACATTTTTAGCAATGACTACTCTTCAGATAATATTTCATCGACTGTAAAACACTTTGGGATATCCTAAGGCCATAGAAGGTTTTCCTTTCTTTTCAATGAAAAACTGGAATAATTAATGTGATGCCAATGTACAAACCATCTGACTCACCAAGACTTTGCCAACTGAAATCTCAGAATAGACTGTGTGTAGCCTTGGCACAGTCACATCTGGTAAAAGGTTTTATTATAAGTGTTGCCAGGAGAATCAACACTTTAAAACACATTTTGCCCTACAAGCATGTTTTTAAATAAAAATGATTATGCTCCATATACTTCAATGAGGTTTGGCAGGGATATAACACTATCACACCCAATAAGCCTTTGATATCTGAATATGGGAAGTGCAAAGCAATTACCATGTTAAATGAAAGGCAGAATCTTAATATCTTCTGTGTACAAGCCCCAGCCGTCTGCTGACACTTTCTAACATCTGGTGTTGTCATATCCCACTTGCTTTTTGTTTCTGATTTCAAAGAGTTCTGTATTAAATGTCAGGCGTGGTTCAGTGGGTAACACTGTCACCTCTGATTCAAGAAGTTTGTGAATTCAAAAGTCTCACTTCAAAAGCTGAGCGCAAAATCCATGCTGATACTGCAGCGCAGTGTGAAGGGATTCACCAATGCCATCTTTCAGACAAGACATTGAAACCAGGGAGCCATCTCCACTCGTAGATGGGCATATAAGATCCCAAAACTCGGAAACAGCAGGTCTTTTCTCCAGTCCTGGCCAATATTTATCCCTTAACCAAAATTAATATCATACTCTAACAATTTTAATCAGGTAATTGAGGTGGGCCTGTTTGAATACCAACTCTCTAATTAAGGGCCAAATTGATGATCCAATGAAGGAGCTCCATGCTCTGTACTTAAACAGGCGTGTCAGTTCCTCTGGCACTCCGGATGTAGAATGCACTCTTGGTATAGGTTTTACTGGATCTTGTAAATAAAGGAATTTTGGTGAAGGGACTTCTGCCTCTGAGGATTATTACACTTGCATCTTGTTGTGTGACATGTGGCTACCATGTTTCCTTCATTACAAGGTGATTACATTTCAAAAATTGCTTGATTAAATATGAAGTGAGTTGGGATATCCTGAGACAGTGAATGACGCTGTATGAATGCAAGACTTTTTTATCCCAGTATTTATATTCCACAGAAGACTTCTTCTATTCTAACGATCTCTTTCCATCTTTTCCCCATATCTTTGCAATTCCTTCTCCTGCACAGAATCACAGAATCCCTACAGTGCAAAAGAAAACCATTCAGCACATTGAGCCTCCAATCCCACTCAGGCCCTCGCCCTGTAACCCCACATATTAACTCTGCTAATCGCTCTGACACTAAGTGGTAATTTAGCATGGCCAATTAACTGAACCCATATATTTTTATAGTGTGGGAGGAAATTGAAGCACACAGAGGAAACCCATGCAGACACAGGGAGAATGTACAAACTCCACACTGTCAGTCACCCGAGGCTGGAACTGAACCCTGTCGCCCCCATATAAATCTTTTTTAATTACTTCAGTTATGCCATGTGCCACATTCTCAACACTTTCTGTGTCAAGAAATTTCTCTTGAAATCCCTATTTTGATCTGCTAGTGAATAGCTTACATTTATACTCCCTTATTCTGGACCTACAGATAAGTGGAAACTCTTTCTATGTATTCACACTCTTGACCATCCCCCCCCCCCCCCCCCCACTTAATAATTTTAAAGACATGTATTACTCTTTTTCTGGCAAAGGAGCCTCACCTTATTCAGTACTTTTTGGTAGATATCCCTGCCCAATTGTTCTTTGCATTGACAATGAATCTGAACATTGGGCAGGGAGTATGTCAGCTGACTGATATGCTTATGCCAGTTTTCTGCCCCTTGCTGAAAGTAAAAGTAGGCCACATTATGCCTTGTGCTAATTTGAAGATCCCCAGTTTTAAATTCTGCCCAGTTCGATCTGTGGTCTTGAAATTGCAGTCCTTAAGTATATGTCATGTTCGCACATATTAAATATAACACCTGGGCAAGGGCACATGTCATAATGATATACATAAAGATAAGTGAGCAAAAAATATATTATATATAACTATTTTATATCTCAAATAAATGGTACAATGAGGATGATTAGGTCTTCCTCTGACTTACTATCTTGTCAACAAGTTGAACAAGGAGATTGAAGCAAACCACTTTCCTCTAATGATCTAACACTATTATTGTACAAAAATATGCCTGTCTAAATTAACAAACATAATTTTTAGCACAGTGCAGAGAATTGGGATTGTGTCTAAATTTAGAATAAACTTCAAACACGATAACGTATGTATTATTCATATAAATGGCATTGAGATTATTTTGTAAGTTTTTGATTTTGACCTTGTTTGATATTTTCTGGGGTATCAGTGTTGCAGGAACACAATATTAGGGGTGATAATTGTAGGATGGATGTCAGAGGTAGGTTCTTTATTCGGAGGATAGTAACAGCGTGGAATGCCTTGCCTGCAGCAGTTGTGGACTTGTCAATTTTAAGGGCGTTCAAATGGTCATTGGATAGGCATATGGATAATATTGGAATAGTTTAGGTTAGAGGGTCATTAGATTGGTTCCACTGGTTGGTGCAACATCGAAGGCCAAAGGGCCTGTACTGTGCTGTAATGTTTTATGTTCTGTATTACACAAACAAATGAAAATAACAGACAGAAAATGGACCATCTAGTCTTTTCTATGTAATTGTAATTTCTGGTGCATAAGTGAAGTTTGGACATTGTTTGATGGTGATTTTTATTCAAGGCATTTCTGAATCAGAAATAAAAGACAGTTACATAAAGTTGCAGGAGAGTTGTCGGAAAGTTTCAGGTTAGAGAATTCCAGGTGGCAGGAGATGTATAGGTTGGCTTCTGGAGGTGTGCAGGAACTTTAGGCTGAAGGAGATAGAAAGGATATGCAATTTGATGCAAAAGGAGGTCACTAGGCCCAGCAGTTCATGCTGCACTAGGTATCTAGCTTCATAGGTCATGGCTCTTCAAGTTTTCATCCAAGTATTTTTAAAAGCGAAAAGAATTTCTGTCTCTACACCCTAGCAAGCAATGAATCCCAGGTTCTTACTGCCCCCTGCTTCATCATCTACTCTTTGATAGGGTCAGAAGCCCCAAGGTATATTAATGAAGCCAGACTAAACCCCAATAATTTCCTATTGTGGCATAAATGTGAGGATAGGATGTTCCACTCTAGGCACAATTCTAGAGACAAACTATGGAGCTTTTAATCAAACCAAACTTTATTTAACAGAATAATAGTCCCTTGCTGTTGGCTGGCGCGGTGACTCTCTACACCAGATGTCTGGATAATTCCATATCTCGTATGGAACAGGCTGGGATTCCATTACCACATCTGCTTATATTTCTTGGTACCATATTTAAACAGTACACATGCACACATTGACTCTCTTGTCATTCAAAATTTTGTCATGGCGTGCTCCAAAATGGCTCTGAGAAGAGAGACACATTGTTTCTCAATACTCAGTGACAAGGAACTAGTGGCACTCCTCCAGGCACTTGAGGGCCAGCAGGAGACACTGTATCCCGTGATGGGATTAGAAATCCACCAAGCCTACTACTAATGCATAGGGGCAGTTTGCCAGTGCAACAATCGCCTGAGTTCACTGTGTGAGCAGAAAGAGGATGAATGATCCACTCCACCAGGGTAAGCCAACATTCTCCTTGATCTCAACTCTCACTCTCATAATGTCATCAGGTGTTCAGGGTTGCACTCCACAGGCATCTCACACACAGCCAGCACATTGGACATCATCACTGATTCTCTCACATACACTTTCATACCATCATCTCACATCCTGCACAAGTTACACTTCCAAGCCTCAGAGCTTTGCTCAGCACACACAGCAGGGAGGCAGGCTGATCATATGGTTGGCATCCATCCTCCTCATAATCCACCAATCCATCAGAAGGCAAAGGAAATCTTGCATGTCAGCTACGACTCTCACCAACTTTTACAGAAGCAGCATAGAAAGCATTCTTTCTGGTTGTATCACAGATTAGTATGGCTCCTGCTTTGTTCAAGATCGCAAGAAACTATAAAGGGTTGTGAATGAAATCCAATACATCACTCAAACCAGCTTCACATCTTTTGGCTCTGTCTACACTTCTCGCTGCCGCAGCAAAACAGCCAGCATAATGTAGGACCCCACGCATCCCGGACATTCTCTCTTCTACCTTCTTCCATCAGGAAAAAGATACAAAAGTTGAGCTCATGTACCAACCGACACAAAGAGCAGCTTCTTCCCTGCTGCCAATCAGACTTTTGAATGGACTGTAACACTACATTCTGCACTCTCTCCTTTCCTGCTCTGTTCAAAACTGCAAGGAACTACAAACGGTTGTGAATGTTGCCCAATCCATCATGCAAGATAGCCTCCCATCCATTGACTTTGTCTATACTTCTTCTGCCTTAGCGAAGCAGCCAGCATAATTAAAGACTCCACACACACAGACATTCTCTGTTCCACCTTCTTCCATTGGGAAAAGAATACAAAATTCTGAGGTCACGTACCACTGGCTTCTTCCCTGCTGAATTTTGAATGGACTCACCTTGCACTAAGTTGATCTTTCTCTACCCCTTAGCCATGACTGTAAGACTGTATTCTGCACACTCTCGTTTCCTTCTCTATGAACGGTATGTTTTGTCTGTATAGCGCACAAGAAACAACACTTTTTACTGTCTGTTAATACATGTGACAATAACAAATCAAATCAAATCAGATCAATCTATCCATCTGCCTTTAAGCGGGAAATGATTTCTCACAGCAGTGGATAGAGTTCCCAGACAAGAGAGAGGAATTTGAAGCGCAGGTTGCTCACCTTTGAGGAGCAGGTGGCACAGCTGGATGGCAAGGACCTTTCCTGTGCCAAAGGTGAGATTGGGTTTTCCGACAAGTTAGTGAGACCCTATCCACACATAGGGTTTAGGGGAGGCAATGGCCTAATGGTATTGTTGCTAGACTATTAATCCAGAAACTCTGCTAATGTTCTGGGGACCTGAGTTCGAATCCCGCCACAGCAGACGGTGGAACTTGACTTCAATAAAAAATATCTGGATCTACTGATATCCATGAAATCATTGTCAGTTGATAGAAAAACCCATCTAGTTCACTCATGTCCTTTAGGGAAGGAAATCTGCTGTCCTTACCAGGTCTGGCCTACATGAAACTTTAGAGCCACAGCAATGTGGCTGACGCTCAGCTGCCTCTCAACAAGACCAACCAGTGATGCCAATGTCCCATGAATGAATAGAAAAAATAATGGTGACCTGCATCGGACTCCATTTAAGTCAATGCTTCTTTCAATGACCTCCATCTAATGTCTGTCAGGCTTGAGTGTGGGAAACATTTCACATAATCGTTAGTGATCTTAGGCACTCATTGTGACCTGCAGCGTGACATCGTGTCAGTATATACAGCTAGATATCACCCCAATCTCCATCTGCATGATGGAGAGTTACGGACTTGACTAGCACATGGTAACTTCTAAAATGTCTGCTATGTAGCCATGAGAGAGATTATAATGTGTGCCTCGACTCCTGATATTAGATATCAAATGGGAGGATGCTGCTTTGGACTTGAAGATCTGGCTTAATAGGCAATCAACATGGTTATCTGACTGTGACAGAGTCATCAGTATCCCAGATTTCCTAATGCATGTCTGAAACTGCTGGAATGAAAACATGGAAGTCCCAGATAAGATCAGATCGAAGCTCCAGTACTTCTGATTGGTGCTCTTTGTTATCAACATAATAAGTAATGCCTAAATGCAGTGCCAACATTTTCTGGACCATAGATGTTAAGACAATGCTGGAGGTGAACTTGGGAAACTCCACATGACGGCTGAATGTTTGTAAATGCTCAGACAATGATGCTGCACGTGCACAAATCTGACCTGATTCTCAGTCTCGCATCCATAACTGGAAGTGACGGATCACTGTATTGTAAACAATGACCTCAGTCTTGGGACTCAGTAATGGGGTGGATGCCAGAACATTATTCTTGTATGTGGGATGGCCTTGGAGAATACTGCAGTTGGATATAGATCAGCGCTCTCAGATCAGTGCTCAGATGCTCATGCGAGAGCCAGTGATTGATAATTGTCCTCTTTGAGGTGCCGTGCAATATCCCAGGTATGCTGCCATGAGCGCACTAAGGTTTGCAGTACTGCTCCTGCCTCTTAAAGGTTGCCAGATGCAGTGAAATGTTGATGTGATGCTTGAAAAGACTGTACCATGTCTAATTTATTCACAATATACTCTGCTCCAGAGACTACCTAGCCTTCCAAAGATGAGACCATTATAATGCATGATTATGACTAGTTATTCTGAAATTAAAGTCTTTTATCGAGATGCTGAGGATAACAAAGAAGGTGTTAATATAGAATCTGCATGGAGTGCACAGGTAAAAGAAGCTTGTACAAGCTAGTCATCTTCATCATCCTGGAACTGTCACTATAAGAAGCTCACTGGCATGTTTGCTGTCCCTGATATGGTTTCTTCCTCTGGGGTCTCAAGATTTTCATCCCTAATAAGCTCATCACAAATGGTGTCCTTTTGATCAGAGGTTACATGAAGCTCCTTTATTTCTTCATCTCACAACTCAGCTCCCCTTTAGGGCACTGGGTTGTGCTCAACAAACCATTATGAAACCCTGGAAAGAGTTCTGCCCATCCAGTCCAGACATAAGTAAGCACAGCTTCAGCATGCCAATCAAGGAGCATGTCACAGAATGAACCACACCGTACCTCTCCACTGAAGCCATCTGTGGCCACTTAACAGATGTCATTATCCACATCTTTTGGGGATAGCTTTCACTGTCATTCATTGACAAGAATAAATCAAAGGAAATAACAAAAGAAATGCAAAACTCAAAAGGAAAGGAGAAACAAGATATTTTTAAAATTAAATTAGGATTTTTGGTTTCATTTGAAAGCTGCAGTTTATCTAAATACAGTTGTTTGAGGTATTTCTGGCCTCTTGTGCATTACTATCATGATCCCATGACTGGCAAAACCATAACCATGACAAACAAGAGCATGGGCCAGGTACAGAAAACATGTCAGTGAGATTCTTCTCAGTCTAAAGTTTAAAGTTTATTTATTAGTGTTTTACAAGTAGGCTTCCATTAACATTGCAATGAAGTTACAGTGAAAGTCCCCTAATTGCCACACTCCAGTGCCTGTTCAGGATGATGAAGATGGTGACTTCATCCAGACTCTAACCTCTGAAATATCCATCCCAAACCACTCTGCTTTTGTTGACTCTTGGTGTGTCCTTCACTATGTGGTTGCTTTAGGATTGTTTACTCTTGCTGCACATATTTTTGGAGGTTTCATTCCAAGACCTCCTACCTCCAAGCTGCCAGCTCCCCCCCACCCACAGTCACACTATTGATTGTCCAACCTGTCCATTGTCACAATGCCTTCCCTCATCTAATCAGAAAGTAAATAGCTCTCCTTATCCAATGGGATGATTTTTCACTGACATTCAACAGACCTTTCAATACTTTTATCACTAATACAATAAATAGAAATATTGAACGATAATTGTAAATCATTTAAATTATCGCCGGCAACTTTCTTCAAGGTGCTTTTATTGCTGCAGTGTCTTTGAGACTAATCTTTATATCCTGGAGACTCCCTGGGCAATCCTAGAGAGTTGGCAACCCTAACATATCAATGATTATGGCCTCAGAATAGATTGTATGTTGGCATTTTCTGATGTGCTTGATTGTAGCATGTGGTGGGACTGAAATTTTTAAAAAATGAAGAAGTTAAAAAAATAAATAAAATTGCTTATTAAAAAAAAAGATGGAATACTGTTCACAGAAAGCTGGTCATGAATTTTTTACTACACAGCACATTTTGTTTCCCAGGTAACACAGCCCCAAAGTCAGAAAGGTCAAAGCTGATCCAGCAATGGATTCATTCATATCATGTCTTGCTGAGAAATATCCGAGTTCTGAGTCCTTACTCAGACACCTGGGGACATCCTTAAAAATTAATTTTGTGTAATTAATACTAAATAAGGTGCCGTAGATCTGGAGCATCAAGGAATGTTTGCTGCTTGCCTAGATTGACAAAGGAAGCTGGATGGTCTTTCTGATTCCCACGTTCTTGTAGGGTAAATTTACTGCTGAGTGACAGGCTGTAATTTAATCGTACGTTTCTATGACATCATGAATTCTACAAATACCAGTAGAACTCTCAGCTTTTATCTTGAGTTGCCTGCCTTACGTCCCTTCTTAAACATTGTTCAAGTTTCTCCCTGATTTACTTCTGATCAGGAGATCACAAAGTCATTCAAGAAGCAGGAGTCAACGTGGTCCATCTTAATTCACCCAGACTGAAATATAATGAGAAAACTTCACAATTGTAGCGTCCAATTGCTTCTTAAATTTTTGCCTCCACTGTTGAATCTGGGCATTGATTCCACATTTCCATTAGCCTGTGTGAAGATGAATTTCCTGATGTCAGCGCTAACATTATTAAGCACTAGTTTGCACCTACCGCAGCTTTAAAATGCTCATTTTTATATTCAAACACCATCAAGGTTTTGCCCCTGCCTAACTCTATAATCTTCTCCAGACCTATCATCCCCCAAAATCTCTACACCCATTCAATTCCAACCAATTCCGTCCAACTTTAATTGTTGCATCATTGGTGGTCATACCTTCAGCTTCCTGCGGTCCCACATTCTGTAATTGCTGTAACCCTCCTGCTTCTGCACCTTCCCTCCTTCCCTCCTAGGATGGAAAAAGCTAGCACGAGGGGACACAACTTTAAATTAAGGGGTATGAGTTATAGGACGGATATCAGAGGTAGGTTCTTTACTCAAAGAGTGATTAGGGAGTGGAATGCCCTGCCTGCAGCTGTTGTAGATGCGCCAAGTTTGGTGGCGTTTAAGAGGTTAGTTGATAAGTATATGGATGAGAAGGGAATGGTTTAGTTAGGAGGGGCATTGCTTTTTATTTTGGTCGGCACAACATCGAAGGCCGAAGGGCCTGTTCTGTGCTGTATTGTTCTATGTTCTATGTTCTATGTTCTTTGAGATGATCCTTGAAACCCTCCTCTTTGACCAAGCACCAGATATTTCACATAGACAGTAGCTCTGCCTGCCAGCTGAAGGTTGGTATCTGACTTGCAAGGCCCTTAAGCCATGACTGAGTTTTAAGGTGGTCAGGCATCTAATCTGTTGGGGTCATGGTTTCCACACCCATGTGGGAGAATATCCCGCTTCCAAGAACTGCCGGCCAGAGTACCAGAGTTCTCCAGTTCCAATAGCAATACTGGGAGCAGGGATCACTACTGGGCCTGTAGCCAATCACCAACAAGAATCACCACTGCAAACTGAATTGGATGTGGAACAGAAGCTGGTAAAGCTGGCAACAATGATTAAGAGATTCGGGGGAGGTGGGAAGTTGGTTTCAATCAGGCGTTGCTCTTTCACTGAGACAATTCTCACTCCAAACTGTAACCAGATGCCAGGATACCATTGATTGGCCACTTTAGGCCTCAACTGACCCAAGGCAGGCCACTGAACACTGTCTACTGACTTTTCCAGTGGAGGTAGGGAAGTGATAGACATGGTCCTCTGCCCTGCCATTCAACCCAATTTTGCACCTACCCACCCAGACAAATTTAGGTCTAAATAAGTCCGACATAATATCACATTTCGTGGCAGTGTCAAATGTTATTTGATAATCATTCCTGTGAAGCAGAGTGTTTTACAATGTTAAATCACTTCATAAATACTGTATAGTGTATAACTCCTGTTATCCCCAAATGTACAAACATACTGCTGTATAAATGCTGTTATTTCCAAATTTAAGACAATGTTCTCATTTATTTTGTTCAATATTTTTAACAAATTTATATAATTCCACAATATCACCGCTTCGGTATTTATCATCCAGCCAAAGTCTGTCCAGTCTTAATTCATAACTTTTGATGTTAGGAATAAGCCTGGTGGCATTTCTCTGCATTTCCCCCATTGATTATATGTTCCTTGATGGCCAGAATTTGGATGCAGTAGTCAAGGTGATTAGTTGGATCATTATCTCATACGTTTTGGGTTATGTGATTCTGAAATCCAATTGACTTTTCTGATTGCTACTCTGATTTGGGTTCAAGATAATTAGTGTTGAATGTATTGAAACTCCTTGGTCTCTTTCAATTTGAATCACTCACTACATTGTCAGCATTGTTAGTTTAGTACGATGTTGTCTGTTTTCCCTTTCGATATATAGCACACTTCACTTTCCCCTCAGCTGCCATTTATAAAGAACCAATCAGACACCCCAAAGAAATTTAAAACCAATGAACGCTCTTGAATTATAGTCACACTTTTAAGCAAACACAGCAATCAATTTGCATGCAGCAGGATCCCACAAATCATCTGTTGTACTTGAGAAATAAATGTTTGCTAGGACACTGATGAGAATTTCCCCAGTCTTTTTGAAGTTCTGCTACAGAATGCAAAGAACAAAGAAAATTACAGCACAGGAACAGGTCCTTCGATCCTCCAAGCCTGCTCCGACTATGCTGCATGGTCGAACTAAAATCCCCTACCCTCCCGGACACCATATCCCTCTATTCCCATCCTATTCATCTTTTATCCAGACATCCCTAAACAGTCACTATTGTATCTGCTTCAACTATCTAACTCAGCAAGCAAGTTCCAGGCATCCACCACCCTCTGTGTAAGAAAACTTGCTTCGTACATCTCCTTTAAACTTTGCCTCTCGCACAGTAAACCTATGCCCCCTAGTAACTGACTCTTCCACATTGGGAAAAAGCTTCTGAATGTCCACTCTGTCCATGCCTCTTATAATCTTGTAGGCTTCTATCAGGTCATTCCTCAACATCCGTCATACAAGTGAGAACAAACCAAGTTTCTCCAACCTCTCCCCTTTTAAGAATTTTTTAAGGTCAACTAAAGGGGGGAGCCAGGGCCTCAGGTGAATGTACCATAAAGACAAACCAAACTGAACCTTTGCACTGGGCAACGCACAGCACCTGAAAATGGGATTAATGTGAATACTGCCAGTTATAAAGCTAGCACTGACACTGTCATGAAGAATAGAATGGCCTCCTTCTGTACTTCAGCATCTATGGTGTAAAAACCTCAGGCCATAATCTCCTATCCATTAGAGTTAATGAGCAAATGATCATAGACTGGCAATGTACAGTTTGATCAAATGCTCATCAGTGGACAGTGGGCACACTGAATTTATTTTTTGCCCTTATAGCTTTCTGGAATACTCCACACTCCTCACACACCCTACAGTGTTCACATTTTAGCTCTCAATTAACCTGTCATATCCCTTTAAGGTTGGTGATCTGCTTTGGACCTTGATCTTTTTATAACAGAGACAAAAAAAAATCATTCCTAGCAGCCCCTCTCAGAAAGTTTAAGATTGAGTTAGGAAGTGATAGCATCAAACTTGGTAACTAGCTTTCTCTTGACATCGAGAAGGAATCAAATTGCCAGATCACAGTGACAGAGGTCTCATTGTAAACCTTCAATTGAGCACTTCTGCCTTGGATTTTCATTTAATCATTTGCGTCTGAACTCCCACGTTCCTTGGCTTAATTTTCAAAGTTCAGGAAGATGAAAAGGTTGTTGAGGTCCTTGCACTTGTATGCCATTCAGTTAGATTGTGGTTGATCTGATTCCTAACTTTATATCCACCTTCGTTTTTGTATTCCTTATTACCATTGTGTAACAAAAACCTATCAATCTCAGTTCTGAAGTAGTTAGTTGACTCCTAGACTGAACAGTTTCCTTCAGAAGAGCGGGATTTTACAACCTCACTCAGGTGAGATTGTAAAATCCTGTCTGAGGCCAATGAAAAGTTTGTTCTATGAATCTCACCCGCTCCGATCCCGTGGCAGGTGAGGTGGTAGAATTCCGGCCAAAGTTTCTGACTTCCATCACTCTTTTTGTGAAGTTTTGCTTCCTGATATCAGCTATGAAGAGTCCAGCTCTAATTGCAAGGTTATGTCACCCCTATATATCCTATAAAATCCTTAAATCACCTCACACATCTTAATTAGCCCAAAATCTTGGAATTCCCTCCCTAACAGCATAGTAGGTCACCCCACAGAACATGGACTGCAGTGATTTAAAAAGGCAGCTCACCACCACCTTCTCAAGAGCAACTAGGGAAGAGCAGTAAATGCTGGCCAGCCAGCAATGCCCATGTCCCACAAGTGAATAAAAAAAACTCCTCAAAACATTGAAATGCAAGGGAATACAAAGCCAGTCTTTGCAAGTCATCTTCATCATTAAATTTTTCTACTCCAGTAACATTCTAGTGAGCCTGCACTGCACCTTTCCAAGACCAATGTAGCTTTACTGAGGTCTAATGAACTAGAGATGATGTCAGAATGCATTTGCCACATAAAGGATGGTGGAAAGCTGGGATTCTCTCCACCAAAAACACTATTGAGAATGGGGGCAATGAAACATTTCAAAACTAAGATCTGTATTAGCTAAGGATATTTAGGAATAAGGAACCAAGATGAAGTTAAAGTACAGGCCAACTTTGACCTAATGAAATAGGTGAACAGGTCTTGAGGGATTGAATGGCCTATGCCTATTCCTATGTTCTTATGATATTTAGGGTCTACATTCCATCTATCCACAAGACTTTAGACTGTATACAGTTTAACATAAGTTTGCTTTACTCTGTCTTTAATCAGTCCCCTCCCATTCAAAATTATATTAATAGATGAACATTTGGAAGGAACAATTACCCTACCTTATGCACACAAGATGTGGCTTCAGCACTTGACATTTTGAGATATGATGCTTCAACTTCCCAATTCCCTCTTCATTCATCCAAGTTGCGAATATTTTTGTGTGAGCCAGACATTGCAATCAACATGGCCTGACCTTATTCTGTGCTGCTATCCAGAAACTATCCAGCATGCATATGTATTGTGTTTTTCACAGCTTCAGTACCTTTTAAAATATGCCACAGTCACTGCCATATTTTAAACTAGTCATTGCAACATTAGCAAAAATATCACCAACTTGGACACTGCAAGATCCAGCAATCGGCAGTAAGCGAGAAGATCATGTAAAATAAAAATAGAAAAAGCTGGAAATATTCAAGCAGCTAAGGCTCCACGATGGACAGAAATATAGAGTTAACATTTGAGTCTGTTATCTTCCAATCTTAGTTTTGGGATTGGTGATTCAGGAATAAATGTTAGCCAAGACACCAGAGAAAACTCAGCTTCTCTTGTTCGAATAGTGCCGTAGGATCTATTAGGTCTACCTGTGGCATTAAGGAGTGAGAACCTGTCTGAATTTCCTTTACTGCTTCCAGAGAAGCCAAGGTTAACTTAGTACCTCAACTATCCCGTTAACTGTGATCAACTAAGCACAAACATGGATTGAACCTTGGATCCCTTAAGACTATGCGGTTCAGTCAGCATTCTCAAGGATCAAGAAAATAATAGTCTATTTCCTGCAGATATGAAATGGTTCAATCCCCTCAAGTCACACACCATCCTGACTTGGACATGTGTTGGCCATTGTTATTGTCTCATGGTCAACATCCTGGAACTCCTCAGCTTACAACATCATGAGAGCATCATCATGACTTGGCGATCCAGAAGGAGGTTCATCACCACTTTTTCAGGGCAACTTGAAATAGGCACAAAATGTCAGCCTTGAATTCTAAGAATAAATTATGGAAGGGAAGGGTGTTGCCAGGATATGACTCCATGGTCACCAGCAGAAGTCAAATAGTTATTCCTCACAGATCATCACAACAAGAAAAAGAGTTGGAAGAGTTTTTGGAAGAAAGTGGATAAATGAGATTAAAATAGAGGGTAAATGACTTTAGAGACTAAAGGGTAGAGACTAAATTGACTTATTGGATTGAATGGCCTGTTTCTGCCTTGTAACATCAATATATTTCAACACAGATGGTAAGTGTCTGTTGGCTATTTTAATATGAAGTGATAGCCTAGTGATATTATCGCTAGACTATTAATCCAAACACTCAGCCAATGCTCTGTGATGTTGGGTTCGAATCCTACGACAGCAGATGGTGGAATTAGAATTCAATTAAAAAATCTGGAATTAAGAATCTGCTGATGATCATAAAACCGTTGTCAATTGTTGAAAAAAACCCATTTGGTTCACCAATGTCCTGTAGGGAAGGAAATCTGCCATCCTTACCTGTCTACGTGTAATTCCACAGCAACAGCAATGTGCTTGATTCTCAACTGCCCTCTGAAATGGCCTTTCAAGCTGCTCAGTTTACCACCACCTTCTCCAGGGCAACTAGGGATGGGCAATAGCCAGACAACCCTGCTCATGTTCCAAGGATGAATTTAAAAAAAGCACTCGGGAACCAGGTCCTGGCTTTCAGGAGAGAGGGAAGAAAGTTGGAAAAGCAAGAGCCAACTTCCGGCCAACAAACAATAATAACTTGCATTTATTTGGCACTGTTAGTAAAATGCTGTCATGCTGTAAAATGTTTGCTCAACAGGAATCATACTGGGTTCATGATTTCAATCTTCTGATCAATACTTTTCAGCCTTAAAATAGGGGTGACACAGTGGTACAGTGGTTAGCACTGCTGCTTCACAGCATCAGGGACCAGTGTTCAATTCCCAGCTTGGGTCACTGTCTGTGTGTATTTTGCACGTTCTTCCCATGTCTGCGTGCATTTCCTCCGGGTGCTCTGATTTCCTGCCACAGTCCAATGATGTGTGGGTTAGGTTGATTGACGTGTTTAGTTGCCCCTTAGTATTGGGAAGACTAGCTAGGTTAACTGAGGGGGTTATGAAGATAGGGCCTGGGTGGAATTATCATCAGTGCAGACTTGATAGGCAGAATGACTTTGGCCTCCTCCTGCACTGTAGGATTCTATGTTATTTAGACAAAATTTGACACTGACCCTCATAAAGGCAGGTGATCAAAAGCTTGCTCAACAGGAATCATACACTCCTTCAACACCTAGGTTCATGATTTCAATCTTCGATCAATACTTTTCAGCCCTAAAATTCCCCTGATGTGGAGCTGCCAGTGTTGGACTGGGATGGGCATACTTAGAAATGTTACGACATTAGGCTAAAGTCCAAACAGGTTTATTTGGAATCATGAACCTGATAAAGGAGCAGTGATCTGAAAACCCCTGTTTCCAAATAAACCTGTTGGACTTTAACCTGGTGTGTGAGACTTCTTACTAAAATTCTCCTATATCACTAAAACAAAAGACCTGGTCAGAGCTATTTGAGACAGCTTGTGCAAATTGGCTGCCACACTTCCTCCACTACAACAGGGGCTAAATATCAAAAGTACTGCATTGGTTTAAAGTGCTTTAGGTTACGAAAGGTGATATGGAAATGCAAGTTTTTGTTTAATCTTTTAACTTCAAGCCTCATGTCTAAATATTATTGGTGGCAGGGATTTCTTTTTATTCTTCTGTTTTGCTTTGCTTTGCTTCTGTTCGAATAGTTTCATTCATGATCAGAGTTTCCTCGTCTTTGAAACAAATTTCTGTTCCAAATGCCATTAGTTTGCCTTCATCAAGAAGCCGCAAAGGTTAAAGAAACAATCTGACATCTTCAATAGACTGCACAGCTAATCAAACCAAGGTGAAAATTACTGGGATTCATAATAAGTGCTTTATCCTCCACATAGTGACAGATTGCTTGCTTACCTTATCTGTCCCAGGACGTAGTTTAAGAAGATATTATGGCAAACCGAAATACATTGATGCACGTTGCTCCCATTAGCCTGACAATTCTATCCTTAATTGTCTGTATCTTAAGCTTGTAGACCTTGTAATATAACACTGCAGGCACAGGAGAATCAATCCTTGAAAAATAATTCTAATTACTCCTAAAACAAGATACTGCATGTTCTTTGCAATTTAGTGCTCTCACTTGAAGCAGGTTTCCAGAATGCCTTGCCTACCTTGTTGATTCCAATGACTGTGACAAGTCAACACCTGAGGCCCAATTTTAACCCTGTCCATCCCAACGGAAAAAGGGAGGGCAGCTGTTTAAAATTCCAGTTTTGTTTTGTCCATTCATGGGATGTGAGTGTCTCTGCCAAGGAAAGAATTTGTTGCCAAATCCTAATAACCCTTGAGGAGGTTACAGTTAGAAATATAGAATCCTTACAGTAGAAAAAGAACCATTCAGCTCATCGAGTCTGCACATCAACAGTCCCACCAAGACCCTATCCCTGTAACCCCATGTATATACGCCACTAATCTCCCAACACTAATAGTCAATTTAGCAATGTCGATCCATCTAACCCACACATCTTTGGACTGTGGGAACAAACTGCAGCATCCAGAGGAAACCTGTGCAGAAAAGAGGAGAATGTGCAAACTCCACACAGACAGTGATCCAAGGCAAAAATTGAACCAAGGTCCCTCGTGCTGTGAGGCAGCAGTGCTAACCATTGTGCAACTGAGTTGCTCCGGATGAGTTCCCGCCATACACCACTTTTAGTCATGGGGTTTTTGATTTTCTGAAAGATACTTGATGAGATTGTAATAGGGAACTTCATGATGTATAAATATTCAGACTTTATAAAGGAAGAAAGGACTTATATTTACACAATCTTCATGCAACACCTTTTCATCAGCCGAGGACTTTCCAAAGCACATTATGGCCCATTAAGTACTTAGGATGTGTATCACTGTTGTAATGTGGGAAATGCAACAGCCAAGTTATTCACAGCAAGTTTCTACAAATAACACTGTATGAGATAATCTGTTCTTATTAAATGAAGTTGGTAGAGAAGTAAATATTGACCAGAGCATCAGGGAGAACTCCCCTGCACTACTTTGAATTAGTATCAGGGTATTTTTTGCACTGAGAGGGCAGGTCATGATTTAGCATGATATCCAAATGACTAAACACAGCAGCACTCCCTCCATACTGCATTGCAATCCAGATTACATGCAGATTACATGTCTCTTTGAGGAGGGTTTTTGAACCCGCAACCCATCTGATTCAAAGGAGAGAGGGTACTGGGCCACGGCTGACTTGATTAATGCAGTTTCATTTCTGAACTGTCTGTAGTGTCAGCAAATTAAAAAAGAATTAACCAGCAAGCTAAATGTGACAGCTACAGAACTGTCAGCGAGCTCTCTTGATACAGGAAATCTCTTTAGTTAGGAATACAGCCATGCAAAGCATCCCATGAAAATTACAGTTTCCAGATAATTTTCAGTAACGTGTTAGCATATCTTAAATCCAATTCTATGCTAGGCACTGTGCTTCCTAAGATACATGTTGTTTTGATGCAGTTCAGAAAGATCTGGTGACAAGGCAATTTTTGAAATTTAAGCACACTTGATAAGGTCGCATTGAATTTCGAAAGATTTAAAGTTAGTTTTAATTTAATGACAAGTGTGACAAAGTGGTCTCCTTGTTGTCACTGGTACTCTGAATAATTAATACATCAGCTTGGGTGGCAATGGATATTTATCTACCACAAGAGATTAAGGGCATCAGCACATTCCAGTCAGTTCAGAATAAGAGCAAATATCCATCCACTTCCTAAGCACCCAGTTTAATTACACCGAGCCGGCCTCGTACAGACTCTATTTAAAATGCTGAACCAGCTGTCATCGCAGCCTCTCGCCAACTGCACACTAAGACTGAGCTTCCCAAAGGCAATTTGAATTTTTAAAGTATCTGGCTAAACACATCTCTCCTTCGTGTGACTGTGTTAATTTACTGGCTATATTGTACACTCCACATAATCCCCAACTGTGCTCAGCTTTGGTTCCGTACTCGCTGCTGACAGCCTCATAATATTTTGTAGGTTAACAATCTTCGAGTAAGACAAGCTTCCTCTTGACCCCGTCATACAGCACAAAAAAACGTTGTCAAGGAAACAAAATGGAGAAAGAAGGTTCCAAGGCTATTTGCCTGGATGTATGTAATGGCTGCAAGAGCAAAGTATCAGTTGTGACAGAGAGACAACAGCAAGTGATTGATTTAAAGTTTAAGTTTATTTATCAGTGTCTCAAGTAAGCGTACACTAACACTGCAATGAAGTTAATGTGAAAATCCCCTTGTCGCCACACTCCGGCACCTGTTTGGGTACACTGAGGGAGGATTTATCATGGCCAATACACCTAACCAGCACCTCTTTCAGATTGTAGGAGGAAAGCAGAACACTCAGAAGAAAGCCACGCAGTCACCAGAACCTGCGGACAGTGACCCAAGCCGGGAATTGAACCTGGATCCCTGGAGATGTGAAGAGCAGTTCCAATCAGTGTGTTATGATTTGATATAAAGAACAATTCACAAGAACAATCTGAAGCTAGTAATTTAGAAATATGACTGGACTCTTTTGTCCCTTTACTTTACCTATTCACAGTTTTAGCTTTAGCCCTTCTAGACCATTTCTCTCTGTAATACTATCACAGTATTCCCTTTTGATTCATCTATCCTGCCTATTCGGTGTACTTTTCAGTCCATCATTCTGACCTATGCAATTTATCTTTATACATTTCTAACAACTCTGAGTCCCATCTTTTCACAACAACATATCCAGCTCTTTCTTGAAACCCATAAAGATTTCTAGTTTCACCACTCACATTTTCCATTTCACTGTAACACATTCTGGTTACACTGCAGACATAAGCTGAGATTCTCCGCCTCCATTTGTGGCAGGCATTATAGTGGGTGGGAGTTGGGAGATCACAAAAATCTGTTTTACATCATCGCAAAGGCAGTTTGTGATTGTCGGGAGGGTGGCAACTCTCCCAGCCTGCTCCACAGTTTGAAAAGCACAATGGGCCAGGAGACATCAGCGTTTCCGTGAGTCTCCCAGTCTAAGGTTTCCAATGTAATCAGCTGCATCTGGAAATTGGCATAGCGCTGATTACAATGTGGAAAACATGATTTATAAGCATCTCACTCGAGCAACACTTACTACTTGCTCCCCACTAACAGAGAACAGGCAGCCCGTTCCCCACTGAAGGGAAGTGAGGCCATTGACGCCCTCTCCAGCAGGTTGGAGCTAAGAGGGGTGTCCCTTGGGCAGTGCCAGCTTGCCAGTGCCAACCTAACACCCTGACCAAGGGGCAAACTGGCATTGCCCAAGAAGCACCTTGGCACTGCCCATCAGGCATCAGGCAGTGCCAACAGGGGTGGAGCCAGAGGGACAGGACCTTTGGGAGAGAACCTGTGGGGGGTAATCAGTGGAGGTGGGGGACTCGCAGCCACTCTGCACTGGGAACACAAGTAGAGGGAGGGTGGGAAGAGATTATCTGGGCTGGTCAGCTGGGTGTTGAATGATTGCGTTGGGACTGCTGGGGGTGGGGGGAATCAGGTCGAGACTGTCCAGGAAGTCGGGTCAGGACTGCTTGGCGGGGGACATCAGGGAGTTTGGAGCTGACCGGGGGAGTAAGGGACATTGGGGCTTGCCCAAGTAGGTCCAAGTGGCCAATGATCAGGGACTGAGGGAGGGTGGGGGGAGGGTGAGGGTCAGAAGTCCAGCAAATGGGGAGTTGTGGGGCTGGCCAGTGATTGGGAGGCCAGCAGTGCAGGGCCGTTGTACACGCACCAATCTCCATGCTGACAGATCAATGCACGCACTGTGCTGCCAGCCTCTTGGGCAGGAATAGACTCTGCTATCTGATTTCAGAGAGGATCAGACTAGAGCACTTTCTGATACACAGAGTGTTGGAGATTCATTCTGGAAATCACACTAAAGAAAATAGGTTTACCCCCATTTTTCAGCAAATTGGGGCATTAGAATTATTTTGAGAGATTTCCAGCCTGATTTTACTCAATGGAAATCAGCTCCACTGCAACAAACATGTAAATTAGGTTAATCCTGACTGACCTGGCGAGTTGGAGCTAATGAAAAATTAATCCACTGTAATGTAAATATTGCAGGATGTATGTTGTCGAGAACCCACAGACAATCTGAAATGGGGCAAAGGTTTCAGAGAGGCAATTCCAACAAGGGACCAGGCAACAGGCAGCAAGATAGTCAACAACAGATGCGCTTTGTCTCTGTAAACATGATTTTAAATGAACCATAAAGGACCATGAATGAAAACACAAACCACTCTCTGTGATGAGCTTGGTGTAGCAAAGAGGAATGCTGTGACATATAGGACAATAGAGGAAAAATGTCAGGTATTGTTGATGATCCGTGGAGAACAAAGACCATTGTTTAATGTCTTATCTGTTAGAAGGCACTTCAGATCCTCCAAAGTGCATGATTCCCCATGGTTGTCACTCTGACATTGCAATATTCCTTTAGTACTCCCCCTCTCAATGGGGTATTCTCTCAGTACTGCCCCTCAGACTGGGATGTTCTCTCCCTCTCAGTAATCTCTCCATACTGCCTCTCATAGTGAAGTTCTCTCTCAGTCCTGCCCTCATAGTGGGATGCTCTCTTCCTCTCAGTACTCTCTCAGTACTGCTCTCTGAAGTATTCTCTCAGTAGGGCCCTTCACAGTGAAATTCTCTCTCAATACTGACCCTCAGAGTTAGTAGCCTCTCAGTAGGGCCCCTCACAATGGATTATTCTCTCAGTACTGCCCCTCACAATGGAGTAGTCTCTCAGTACTGCCCCCCAGAGTGAAGTTCTCTCTCAGTACTGCCCCTCACAGTGGGATGCTCTCTCCCCCACAGTACTCTCTCAGTACTGCCTCAGTGAGTTTCTCTCCTAGTACTGCCCTTCACAGTAACATTCTCTCTCAGTATTTCCCTCATAGTGAAGTACACTTACTGTAAAATGGTCTCTCAAGGTGAGTTGAGAGTGACTTACTACCTTTGATATAAAGGCAGCATTTGATTAAGTGTGGTATCAAGGAAGTGTAATAAAATTGGAGTCAATGGGATTGGGGGAAATCTCTCTATTGGTTGTAATCACATCTAACACAAGTGACAAATAACATTCAAACACACAACTACAAGCAATGACCATCTTCAACAAGAGAAAATCTAACCACAGTGACATTACCATCACTAACTTCCCCGCTGTCAACATCTTGGGGGTTACCATTGACCAGAAAATGAACTGAATTGATCATATAAATAAAGTGGCTACAAGAGCAGGTCAGAAGATAGGTATCCTGTGGCAAGTAATTAAACCACTGACTCCCCAAAGTATGCCCATCATCACAAATCAGGAGTGTGATGGAATATTTTCTACTTGTCTGGATGAGTGCAGCTCCAACAACACTCAAGAAACTTTACCCCATCCAGAACAAAGCAGCACTCCATCCACAAACGTTCACTCCCACCATCACCACTGCAAAATAGCAGCAACGCATACCTTCTATAAGATGCACTGCAGGACTCGGCAATGCTTCTTAGACAACAATTTCTAAATCCATGACCACTACCATCTAAAGGACAAGCAACAAATGCATGAGAACACTACCACTTGGAAGTTCCTTTGCAAGTCGCTCACTACCCTGACATAAAAATATATCATCATTCCTTCAAAACCCTGGAACTATGCTTACTGAATCTCCCATTATCAATATCCTGGGGGTTACTATTGATCAGAAATGTAACTGAACTAACAATATAAATATGTTGGCTTCATAAGCAGACCAGATACCAAGAATTCAGAGATCAGTAATCTATCTTCTGACTCCCCAAGTCCTGCCCATTATCTACAGACACAATTAAGTCAGGAGTGTGATGTAATATTTTACACTTGCCTGGATGTCTGCAGCTTCAACAATACTTAATAAACTCAACACAAATCAGAACAAAGCACTCCACTTGATTCACACTGCATCCATCACCTTCAGCATTCATACCCTCAATCACCAATATAGATTGGCAGCAGTTTGTACCATCAACGTGGTGCATTATAGCAAAGATCTTTCAATAGCATTTTCCTCACTTGCAAGCTCTATCACATAGAATGATAGTGATAACAGGCATATGGGAACTCCTCTAACTTTTCCTCCAAGCCACATACCACCCTGATTAAGAAATCTACCTTCACTTGTTCACTGTTGTTAGGTCAGAAACACAAGGACACCCAACAGAACCTTGAATGTACCTACATCACATGGACTAATGTGATTTAAGAAGGCAGCTCAGCACTACCTTCTATAAGGCCATTAGATTTGGACAACAAATGCCAGCCTTGCCAGTGATGTTAACATCCTGTGAAAAATATTTATGAAGGGGCAGAGACCTACTGTTCCATGGCTGATATCACATTTAGATTGAGAGTACAGATTCATCACTCTAAAATGTACTTTTTCCAGTTCAAGCAGCACCAGGGAGGCCCTTGCTCCCTATGCTTTTGTTCAATCTTTGCACCCATCCAACCAACCTCCCACCCCTGTCACCCAGATGCTCAATTTGCAAAGCAGCCACTGTGGAATTTATTGGACCATACCTGATAAATATGTCAATACATAATCTAAATGTAGGGGAACTCTGCCCTAGGGTTTGCATGACATATAAAAGAAAATGAAAATCAAAGAAATTCATGGCAAGACTCTCAGTTATAAGAAGTGAGGATAATCTCAACAATACTGCTCTAGGACATCCTTTGTACATTAAGTGATAGTATACAAAAAGCAAGAGCACAAAATCTGAGGGCAATGAAAATTGTTTCTGACGGAGATATATGCCTGAAGTTGACCGTCTGGCACTGTCCAAGAGGGAAATCATGCTTGTCTGGGGAATGGAGCATTATAAAGAATCTCAGAGATATTGTCAAGGGTTATATATGATGGAGGACCAGTTAACTCAGAAAGCAAAACATGTCCACAGTTGCTGCTTATTCAGCAGGGTAAGGATTACTGACTGCATAACTATAGTCACTATCTGTTCAGCAAGGTAAGGGTTACTCACTGTGTGACTATCCAGAGTTGTTTGTTCAGTAAGGCAAGAGTTACTCACTATGCAACTGTACACAGCTGTTGTTTAGTCAGCGGGCTAAGGGTTATTCATTGTGGAACTGTAGAGAGCTGTTTATTCAGCAGGATTAAATTTAAACAACCTTTCCTTAAGCACAGCCCTTGCTAATTCAGTCAAGTTAAGGATATGAAATGTCAATGTTCCATAGTTGGTCTCCACAGTGACCACTTTATCACATCCTTACATTAACAGATTGAAATGGCAGCTGCTAAATCCAAATTGAAGTAACTCTTATGAGATTCAAGCACATTAAAGAGCTTACATTGAACAAAATTTGAGAACGAACATGAATTTGAAAAGCTAGGGTGAGTTTTTCTTTTGCCCTGAGCACTGTAATTATCTGGTTTTGTGAAGGGTTGATGAATTTCACTTTATCTTGTCCCATTGGAAATACAACATTAAGAGGCATCTTTTGATTGATAATGTAATATCAAGGGCAGCATCAGAAAATGGCAACAAAAAAGATTTAAACTTTGCACTTTTCTTGGACTACAGGACCCAAACATCCTGGGATTCAATGGTGGCTAATGAAGACGCAAGAAATATAAAGTTGCTGCAGATGGAATCTGTGCTGGGATGAAAAGGGACCAGTGATGACAGGAGCTAAGTTAAAGATCAGAGTTATTTGGAATAACTGCCAGAATAGTGTAAAATAACTGCAGGAGTCGGCTGTAAAGAAACAATGCTTTGTTGCACAAAATAAAATAAAGCAAAACCCACAAGCCTATGATGAATGCAAACAGGTCACAACCAGGACAATGCAAGGTTGGACCCACTCAGTGGCTGTTTTATAAAGGGCTTGGCATATGAGCTCCACCTGGTAAAATAATTACTAATCACCAGGGAGATCGTATTCTATGATTCCTACAGGGAGGTCAATCAGTGGTTCCTGTGGATTATCACAGGGAGATTTAACACAGATACTTGAATGGTCTTAATAGAATAAATAAAGAGAAGTTGCTTTAATTGGCAGAAGGATCGATAACCAAAGAACATAGGGCTGCGTTCTACATGTGCCTCCTGGGTGTGTTTGCAATGGAGGTAAACTTAAATGCCGATGTCCAATCCACCACTTATCCTCAGGCTTACCTCCACAATATGGGGATGGGTGAGTGGTGAAATTAACAGCTCACCTGTCATATTTACTAGGCTGATACCGGAGATGAGGGCATTGGATTATGAGGAGAGACTGAATAGGCTAGGTTTATACTCTTTGGAGTTTAGAAGGCTGAGAGGGGATCTTATAGAGATGTATAAGATAATGAAGGGGATGGATAGGGTAGAGGTTGAGAGACTCTTCCCACTTAGCAAAGATAGCAGGACTAGAGGGCACAGCCTCAAGATTAAGGGGGGGGGGGGGGGGTTCAGATTGGAGTTGCGGAGGGATTTCTTCATGCAAAGGGTGGTGAATCTTTGGAATTCTCTGCCTGATGAGGTGGTGGAGGGTTCCTCACTGAATATGTTCAAGTCAAGAGTGGATAGGTTTTTAATTGACAAGGGAATTAAGGGTTACAGGGAGAAAGCAGGAAAGCGGTACTGAACCACTACAGATCAGCCATGATCTTATTGAATAGCAGGGCAGGCTCGAGGGGCTGTATGGCCTACTCCTGCTCCTATTTCTTATATTCTTATTTAAATAAGTAATCGGGCGTTAATTATGCTTATACCAAGCCAATTGACTTTGGTAATACTTTACCTGCGCTATAAAGCGTTCAATCATGAATGGTTTCTCACATACATTCTTCAAACGGCAGGAAAGAGGGAGAGATTCAATGTTTCATTGCTGCCCTTTGCGTATCAGGGAGGATGAGGTGGTCACTTTGCACCCCCCCCCCCCGCTCCCCAAAATTGAGCCTCCCCCCCTTTCTTCCCAACCATCTACAGTCTTAAACCCATCACCCCCACTTCCTAACCTGCCCAAGCCTTCCTCACTAAAACACCAGAATTGTCAGTTTGTGGGGATTCATTAGACTTTCTTCTTGTTCTTTGTTGCTGCCTTCACACTGCCCGCTAATGCACATCTGGTGCTGCCAGAACTGATGGATCTGCTAGTCAAAGTTATTGGCCAGTAGTTCCCCCCAATAAAATGTCCTCCCCCGTGAGGTGCAGAGATCTCATTTGGCCTTTGTTTAGCTCTCTCACAGCATACTATAGCTGCAGAGTGGGCTGACTCCATGCCAAGTTTGATTTTTTGGCGAGAGTGAGGATGTGGGTGAGAATGCCCCCCCCCCCTCCTTCTTTGCCCCTCAGCTACCTGCCCCCCCCTCCCCGTAATATTCAACTCATACATTTTAACTAATTGGTGAAGGGACTGAAAGGAAATTAAACTTTTTTTTACACAGTAATTGTTCTGATCTGGAATGTACTAAAAGGGTGGTGGAAGCAGAATAAATAGTAACATTCAAAATGAATCGGTAAATACTTGAAGAGGAGAAAATTGCAAGTCATTTGTGAAAAATAAGGGAGCTGGACTAATTTAATAGCTATCTCTACAAACTGGTATCGGCATGTTGGGTTGACTGGCATTCTACAAGGGTCCATGATTCTATACTCTCTGACTTTGAGGTCTTCCTAAACTCTGTTGCCCATGTCCTAACTTGGACCAAATCCCATGTATCCATCATCTATGCTCACTGATCTCATTGGCTTTTCTTCCAGTAATTCTTTGATTTTAAAGTTTTCAATCTTTTTTCCAGAGCTTTCTGTGGACCTCCATCCCCTTCCCCTTCCCCCCCACATCTTCATCTGTCACAGCTTATTCTCTGATCTTAACTTCTTTGCCGTTTGGCTATTCACACCCTTTATTCTCTCTGTGGTTTGCCATCATCAGCCTTTTCCCCTGGTTTCTGTGGCTGTGACTCATCTTTCTTTCCCTTGCCTTGCAGTATAAATATCTCCCACTTTTTAGCTTTGATTCAAAACGTCAGCTCTTTTCTCTCCTTACAGGTACTGCCAGACCTGCTGTGATTTTCCAGCATCTTTTCTTTAGGTTTCAGATTTCAACATTCACAGCATTTTGCTTTTTCCATGGACTTGTCTGGCTCTATTTTCGTAACCTTCAACAGCATGCCAACCCTCTGAGGTCTCAGCATTTCATCAATTCTGCCCACCTGTGCATCCCTGTGTTCACTGTCTCAATGTCAGTGGCTATTCTTCCAGCCGCCTATGCCCTAAGCTCTGGAATTCCTCCCCACAATCTCTCCACTTCTTAACCTCTCTCTTCTCCTTTGAGACAATCCTTAATACTAAGCTACTCATCATCATATTGCCTTATGTAGCTCAGCGTTTCATGATAAGATTTCTGTGAAGTTCTTTTGAGTGTTTTACCATATTAAAGGAGCTTTATAAATGCAAGTAGTTGTTGAGATCAGTGCTTCCATGGATCTGCACAAGAGTCTCCGGTATTTTACCATCAATATAAAATGAATTTCTACAGGCGCAGCCGCAATTACAGATCCATGAATATTTCAAATATCCATTATTCCTCAATTATCAGCCAACCCTATTGTCTTTAATATTTAACGTCTCTCACTATATTCATATCCCTGAGCTATTATTAGGTTTCTTATTGCATTTATGTTAGTCTTTGATTGGCCAGGTGACGGTGAATGAATCTTGAAGTATAAAACATTTTCTTTGATTTTTCCTTCCTCCAAAACTTCCCAACCTTTTCCTGTGTGATCCCAATGTTTCAGATGCCATTATTCAGCGAATGGCAATTCACAAATTACGAGTTTGCTCGTGATCACATTTTATTTGTGTCAAAGGCCGGTGCTGGAGAAAGGAGTTATGTAAGGGAATTGTTTGTTGACAGATATGTTTACATTACAGTCGTACCACCATGGCCCCCACCGCACCAGATCAAAACCAGGATAATGCCCCCTAGCAACGCCAACTCAACTCAAAAAGACATGCATTTCTACAGCACTTAGCGCAACCTCAGAACATGCTAAAACACTCTATGGACAATGAAGCATTTCCGAAATGTGGTCATTGAATTAATGTAGGGAATTAATGTAGCAGCCAATTTGCACATAGCAAACTCCCACAACCATCAATGTGATAAAGATGAGAGTTTCTGTTTTTCAGCAATGTAAGGAGCCTCACAATACCAGGTTAAAGAACAGATTGTGAGACTTCTTATTGTGTTTACCCCACTCCAATACCGGCATCTCCATTACATTTCAGCATTGTTGACAGAGAGATAAATATTGGTGGTTGGGCGCTGGGGAGGGGGGAGATCTCTGGTCTTCTTTGAAATATTGCCACATTATTTTTATTTCTCTTTGTTTAATATTTCAGGATTTGCATGCTTTTACAACCATATGAATTACGCGTACGAGTAGGCCATTTGGCTCCCCCTCAAGCCTGTTCTGTCATTCAAATAATCATGGTTGATCTGATTGTGATTGCAACTCCATCTGCTACCTACATCCAATAATCTTTGACTCTCATGTTTGTCAAGAATCTGTCTGCCTTAGTCTCCAAAATATTCAATGACCCTTCCTCCACCATTCTCCAAGGAAGAGAGTTCCAATGACACACAATCATCTGAGAGAAAACAATCCTTCTTATCTCCCTCTTAAATAGGAGATGCCTTAATCTTAAACTGTGTACCTGAGTTCTAACCTTCATTACCAAAGGAGATCAATCCCAGCTTATCAGAACCTTGCTTATATCATACGTTGGAGGGGCAGCAAGGGGGATTTGTGCATTATTGCCACGATTGGGGCCATAGGTTTATGGTGACTGAGTGTAATGACAGTATTTATGGAATAACATTCCAAGATTCCATTTGCTTTTGTATGAAAGCTGCAAACCAATATCCTTGTTCCCAGGTAAGTAGTGATCATTCAATTTCTATTGCAGTGTTTGGCAAGGTTCGTTCCATAAAGTCCGTATCCATTATCGACCAGAGTGCAAGTCATTACCTTCTTTTACCCAAGGTCAGAGGAGGAGATTTGGGTTCCAATGGTCTTTTTGACATTCACTCTTTTTCTCTTTCTTGTCTTAATGATTGAAAAGCTTCTTGACACATCATTCGTGGGAATGGAATTCTCCTAGCGTCCTAGGATTATTTTAAAATAGACTATCCATCTTTTGGATAAAACAAACATTTGCCTTCCTAAATAAATGTATAAGATTCGATGGCACTAATTGAAGAGGAGAAGGGGAATTCTCCCTATTCAGTGTTTATCCTTCAACTAACATCATTAAAACATTAGATTATCTGGTTATCACATTGCTGTTTGTGGGACCTTATTGTGTTCAAATTACCTGCCATATTTCAGACATTACAACAGTGACCTAATTTCAATAACTAATTACTTTCCTTCATAATACTGTAGGACATAATGAGGTCACAAAGAGCACTACATAAATACAAGCAATTTTTTTTCGTTTCCAAATCCAAACTACATAATTTATTTATTAATATCACAAGGAGGCTGACATTAACCCTGAAATACTGTAAAAATCCCCTGGTCGCCACACTCCAGCGCCTGTTCATATACACTGAGGGAGAATTTAGCATGGCCATTGCACCTAATCAGTACGTCTTTTGGACAGTGGGAGGAAACTGGAGCACCCAGAGGAAACCTATGCAGACATGTGGAAGACGGGCAGATGCCACACAGACAATGACCAAAGATAACCTCACTTAGAAATGGGGTGACAAATATTTGAGTACACAGTGATTAGTTAAATGATACAAACAATTATTTGCCTTAGAGCAGTAATATTAGAGTCTGGAAGTAGAGGGTTAAAATAATTCAGCTCTGCCCAAAATCCATGGTAATCGCTTTCTGAGGTTACCTGACATGTTGGATTAAATCACTTTAAATTCACAAATTGGAAAATATCCAAAATACACTGCAACTGATGGACCTAGGATTTAAAGAAAGATTTGCATTTATATAACACATTAATATCTTGTTGAAATTCTCAAAGTACACTGCTTTTGGAGTGCAATGACTATTGGTATGTAAATAAACACAGTCGCCATTTTACTCCAACAACACCTCATTAGTATCAAAGATAAAAGACTGGCTGATCTTTATTTGCTCTTTTTGATGGGCTAGGATATGGGAAGAGTTTTCAGAGAGCTCCCTGATTTTCTTCATATAATCTGTGGGACTAATGATGTCCAACTGAACAGAAGTGGAGCCTTGATTAAAGATATCATCCAAAGGTTACAGTGGGTATGAGGGCAGTAACCTAGAGATTGTGGATTCAATTTATTGAAGGTTAAATTGTTCTTGGATTGAGTGCCGGGCTTATTGTTTAGCTGTATAAAAGATAGAACAAGTGAATGGAGGGACAGGTTTTCTCATTGTTGGTTATTTGTGTGTGTGTGTGTGTGTGTGTGTGTGTGTTGGGAGGGTCTTCTTCTAGGTGAAAGACTGAATATGAGAAGCGGAGTAAGCCTCCATTTTGGCTGTAGACTGGGAGTAGGAAAGGGCGACAATGCTGTGAATGTGCGCAGGAGACCAACTTATGGATGACCAATTTCATGGTAAGATAGCTCTGCTTAGAGCAAATTGGGGCATGGCTCGGCCTGGCCTTTTTTGGGGGGCAGACACATTTGAGGGAAAAACGCTAAATGGTGAATGGTTGGTCTTTATAGATGATCTTCCTTACTAATGGCCATATTTGAGTGGTGGGCAAAATTGCACATTAAGCGTGGGTTGAATGTGAAGACCCACTCTTCTTATTGATGAAGAGAACACACACAAACAAATTATTGATTTTCATGAAATCATAGAAATACACAGCACAGAGGAAAGCCATTCAATCCATCAGGCTGTTTAGTGGAGCTAGCCAATTAGTTCCTCTCATACTCATACTGTTTGCCCTCTTTGCTGACCAATGGCAGGGCAAGCTTTCACAACACCAAGTTAAAGTCCAACAAGTTTATTTGATAGTAAACCCACAAACTTTCAGGGTTTGCCCCTTTGTCAGGTGAGTGAGAATTCACCTGACGAAGGGGTGAACCTCGAAAGCTTGTGGGTTTACTTGTGGGTTTACAAATAAACTTGTTGGACTTTAAACTGGTGTTGTGAAACTTCTTATTGTGTTTTACCCCAGAACAACACCAACATCTCCACATCAGGGCAAGCTTTGCCGGAGAGAAAGAAGCGAGCCTGGTAATGGTTAAATAAATTATTATATGTTAACTGAAAACCAGATCATTAGCCTCTAATGCATAAATCCAAACCGAATATAGTAACTGAGCTCAGGGTAACCAAATCCTGATTCTTTCAATTCAATTGATCAATGCTTATTATTTTCATGTACTTTATTGCAAGAAGCTTCTTCATCATTGATATGTATCAGTGATGGCTTTAGAAGACCAATGCTAATTGTCTGCTAGTGCTAATACTCATTATCAGTGAAGGATTTTTGCTAAATCATTGCTCTCTGTGGGGAATAACTCAATTGAATCTCTTCACCTTATTGCCTTAAAAAATTAAGAGCCGGTGAACAAAATGGGGAGCAGTATTACTCTATAATCCGCCTGACCAATTATCTTTTCATTGCTCTGGGGTTTAATTTTTCCTTAACAGACTGAACGTACCATTAAAAAAAATAGGTCAGAACTTGCCACAAATACACGTCAGCGACTAGTGACTCAGTGCACTGCATTATATCTAGATCTCAATGGATTAGCAAAGCTTTTTCCTTCATCATCTAGAAAAATTGCTTGCATAACCTCTGTATCTGTAAATAATACCATGTTAAATATTTAGAATTGGTACTTTTTTTTAAACCATTTGGGGGGTGTTTTTTTGTGCGTTCCCCAAGTAGAGAAACATTGATCTTTATGTATGGAATTATCTATTTTTGACCATCAAATGCCTTTCCTTGTTCTTAGCACACTGATTGTGCAGTAAATTGGAACTCATTTCTTTATTACTAAGAGCATTCTTGGAACCTGGATTACGAATTATTTACATCACAGTAACAGGGCATTCAACCTAACAGTCAATACCAATGTTCATGCTCCACACAAGCCTCCATCCACTTCTGTTCACCTATTCTTATCAGCATTTCTTTCTACTCTTTTCTGCCTTAGATGTTCATCTAACTTCCCCTTAAATGTGTAATCCATCTCGCAAACCAACCTCTAGTCCATTGACTCCATTTATACTTTCCACTGCTTCGGGGAAAGCAGCCAGCATAATCAAAGACCCCACGTACCCCAGACATACTCTCTTCTACCTTCCTCCAGTGCGAACATGTACCAACTGACTCAAGAACAGCTTCCTCCTTGTTGACATTTGAATGGTTCTATCACACATCTCTTTCAGTCTTTCTCTTCACCCTGTCTGTAACTGCAATGTTATATTTTGCACACTGTCCTTTTGTTCTCCCCTATGCACTTTATGATCAGTAGGTTTTGTCTGTAACAGCTTGCAAGAAAATTACTTTTCACTGTATCCCAATATATGTGATAATAATGAATCAGTTCAATTCAATTCATGCTGTCAACTCCACTACTCCTTGCTTTGGTGAGTTCCAGGTTCTCACCACTCTCTCTCCGTTTCTGAATTTCTCATTGAATTTATTAGTAACCATCTTATATTTATGGATAAATGCAAAATAATGTGGATCTGGAATCTGAAACAAAAACAGAAAATGCTGGAAAATCTCAGCAGGTCTGATAGCTGTGGAGAGCGAATACAGCTGGTGTTTCGGGTCTGGATGACTCATTGTCAAAGTAGTGGGTCTCAGTTTTGGTCTTGCACCCAGGTGGAAATAACTGCTCCATGGCTAGCCTAGCAAATCCTTTCACTGTCTTAAAGACCTCTATTTGGTCATCACTTAGTCAGAGAAAAGAATCCCAACCCATTCAATCTTTCTGATAAATATGATTCTCAGTTTTGCTATAATTTTAGTAAATATTTTTTGCTCCTTTGCCAGTATCTCTAGATATTTTTTCAAGTATGGAGATGAAAACTGTCCACAGTAGATGCCGTACAGCTAATACAGACATCAGCGGTCAACCAGAAAGAAACAAGTAATGGTATTGAATCACCCACTTCAACTCTGAAAGGTCAGATTAGCTTTGCTATGAAGTTAAAGTGTATTTATTCATCACAAGTAGGCTTACATTAACACTGCAATAAAGTTACTGTGAAAATCCCCTAGTCGCCACATTTCAGCACTTGTTTGGATACATTGAGGGAGAATTTAGCATGGCCAATCCATTTAACCACATGTTTTTCAGATTGTAGGAGGAAACCAGAACATCCAATGGAAACGCGTGCAGACACATGGAGAACATGCAAACTCTGCTCAGACAGTGACCTAATTGGGAATTGAACCAGTTCCCCAGGTCCCTGCCGCTGTGAGGCAGCAATACTAACCATTGTGCCACTGTGCCATTTTAAATTTTGCTTCCAATGCTATCATTTTATCCAGGTCTTTGGCACTGTGAGGCAACAGTGCTAACCGCTGTGTCACCAAGCCATCCCTAAATCATTGTCAATGATTTATGTTTGAAGTACTGTCTTTAGTGTGATATAAGAAATGCAATAGCCAAATTGTGCACAGCAATCTGCGAGATAGAGAAATGGGATAATGGTCAGATGATTTGTTTCAGTGATATTAGTTGAGAGATAAATATTGTCCACACTAAAATCATGAGCATAAAAATCCATCTGATGCTCTCGCTCAGTACTGAGGGAGCACTGTATTGTTAGGGGTGTTGTTTTTTAGATAAGAGCCCAGAACTTCCATTACTGGGGAGAAGGAAAAGAGGGATTGTCTCCTAAGGCATCCCAGAGGATGTGTAGATGGAACGTGTTCCCCTTCCTTCCTCCGCCCATCCACTAACCCTCCAAAATTGACCATCACAAGTTTAAAATTCCTTGGCAATTCTTGTACAGTCCTCAAGAGGAGAATTCAAGTTTGGAAGGTTAGTGAGTGGGTGGGTGGGGGGGTTGGTGGAAAGAAAGCAAGGGGAGCGTGTTCTACCTATACATCCTCTGGGATGCCTAAGGAGATAACCCCCCTTTTCCTCCCCACCTAGGTAATGGAAGTTCTGGGCCCTTATCTAAAAAATATCGCCCCTAACAATACAGTGCTCCCTCAGTACTGAGCGAGAGCATCAGCCTGGATTTTCATGCTCATGATTTTGGTGTGAGGCAGCATGGTGGCACCATGGTTAGCGTGCTGCCTCACAGCACCAGGCAATTGGATTTGACTCCCGGCTTGGATCACTGTCTGCATGGAGTTTGCACATTGTCCCTATGCTCCGGTTTCCTCCTACAGTCCAAAGGTATGCAGGTTAGATGGATTGGCCATGTTAAATTGCCTGTTAGTATCAGAGGGACTAGCTAGGGAAAATGACTGGCATTACGGGATGGGGCCTGGGCTGGATTGTAGCTGGTGCAGACTTGATGGGCTGAATGACTTTTTTCTGCACTGTAGGATTTAATTCTATGAACCCAGAATCTTCTGACTCACGATCAAGAATACAACCAACTGAGCCAAACATTGAGTGAGTATAAATCCTCTGCTATAGAAATTTCCCTTAAAAATAGGTCAAAATGAAATGTGAATAAATATTCTCTTTTGTGAATTTTTCAGATGCCCTGTTTCTCCCGGCAACTGTTTCAGATTTTATTTCGGTTACTACATTTGCTGATTTACTGTGAAATTCTTTTTACCCATTTATCTCTTGATCGTTCTGCATTTGCTTGCATTTTTCAGCTATTAAAAAAAATCACTTTCATTTCGTTGGCTCTGTCTGCTCAGACCTCTTTATCTCTCCTGGTCTCAATTTTATTTTGCTCTTCCTCCAACACCCCCCACCTTCCTGCCTTTTCCTCTCTCTCTCCATCATCTCCCTATCTACCCCCCAGCGCACTCCCACCCACTGCTTTCACTCTTACTCCCTCAGACACGACTACATTTCTCCCTGAACTCTGACTCCAACTATCCAAACCCCAAGCCTCAAAGAAGCGTTTGATTCTGCTGCTCAATTTGAAACTGTCTTATGTACGGTGATCAAAAGTATTTAGTTGGGCTGATGTGCCGGAAGATAGAGCTCAGAGGCTGGTGGGTCGAAGTAATGTAATATCAGAGTCTCTAAGCCAGGCCTGAGTTAATCATCAATTTGGGTTGAAGGCTGAGAAAATAAAGTATACACAGTTTGATTTTCATGATTAACCATGTACTTTAAGGAATTAGCATAAATCATCAGAATTGCCGATCACCCCAGATTCTTCTTCATAATTCTGTGCCACCTTGATGTGAAATTACTCAGGTATTTTGATTGAAGATTCACCAATAATGTTGGCGAACCTGAGCCCCACAATCCAAATGGATCTGCCGTAGAATCCCTACAGTGCAGAAGGAGGCCATTCAGTCCATCGAGTCTACACCCACCATAATTATACCCAGGCCTTATTCCTGTAATCTCTTATATTTACTCTGCTAATACACCTGATACTAGGGTTAATTTAGCATGACCAATCAATCTAACCCACACATCTTTGGACGATGAGAGGAAACCGGAGTGCCCAGAGGAAACTCATGCAGATGTGGGCAGAATGTGCAAACTCCACACAGTCAATGACCTGAAGCTGGGAATCGAACACGGGTCTCTGGCATTGTGAGGCAGCAGTGCTGACCACTGTGCCACATATTTATACTAAAATTGATTCAATTCTTAAATAATAAAATAGTGAATTAATTTCATGTTACAATTATATTGATAATTTTTAATGTATTTAGGTGACCTGTTCCTGTTCAGCCTTTAAGCTTCTCCACATGTCCACAGATTTACCATAATGACACCAGGGTTTGATGGATTACATCATGTGTGGACAGGCTGCATAAGCTTGGTTCCTATGCCTTTCAGCTTGGGAAGTTTCGGAGGGGCAGGATTTTTCCAAAAGTTGGATTGCCTGCAAGGATGCAGGTAAATGATCCCGGCTTCGCAGTGGCCCATATCACTCAACATGTTGAGGAGCCTTAAGTGACCAGAGACGGGACGACCGCTCCTCACCTGCCTGGATGTTCCACATCAGAGAGCAAACGACCAATCTGGTTGGCTGGCAACTCTCGTGTCAGTAGCAGGGACAAAAACAGTCCCCAGATTCTAAGTTTCGGAGAATTAGGTAAGTGCAGGAAGTCATGGGCAAGAAGGGGAGGTGAGGCCCAGCGCTGGGAGATGGAGAAACATAGAAATTGGAAGCATGATTTGGTCATTTGGCCCCTCAACCCTGCTCCATCATTCAAGGGAGTTGAGGCCCAGGTCAGCCATGATCTGATTGAATATTGGAACAAGCTGGAGGGGCTGAATGGCCACCAATGTGTCTGAGATGTGTTAAAATTCGATATTATGTTGAAGAACCTCCAACGGCAACCAGCGAGAAATAAATAGTGAGATTTTTGTCACAATAGAGAGACTCTGTCAATGGTTAAAATCTCAGAAAGGGATGAAATTTCTCAGTCTTACTCCCATTGCTGATCTTCATTGGGTCAGGACTGTAATGGGGCCAGAGTTCATGCATGCTCAATTCACAGATGCAACTGGCAAATTATCTCAACAACTGCTTCCACGGAGGTGGATCTTTGAACTCCGCCTGCATGAATTTCTGAGTGCACAGAGCAGGGCGTGTCAGGGGAGGTCTAATCTTGGTGGATTCTTTGGAAAGGTTGGGTACCCTTTTGCAGAGATAAGATTCACCTTAGGATAGTGATCTGGAACACTTTTGGGAGAGATAAGGCACCCCCTTTTGGATTTTTGGAATTGAGCACGTTTTTGCACTTTTTACACAAATTCATTTCAATTACCAAGCTGTCCTGGAAATGTTAAAGCTATCAAGCTGCCCAAAAAGTGGCAAAGGCTACCAGGTGAGTTGACATGAAGGAGTAAGAGTAAAGGGTGGTGGATGGGTGTTATGAGATGACATGAGTTGGCGATCAGTTATCGAAGGAGTTAAGAGGGGACATGTAGGTTAGATAAGGGGCTGGCATAACGGCTACAAGGGACCATAAGGGGAGGTGGGGGGTTATGGGCTGGCATTGATTGGCATGGATTTTGCATAGGGAGCGTGTGAATGAAAGTGGTGAAGAATGGAGGGATTTTTTTTTAATTCATTCATGGGATATGGCCATTGCTGGTTGGCCAGCATTTATTGCCCATCCTAGTTGCTTTTGGAGGGCAGTTGAGAGTCAATCACATTGTTATGGCTCTAGAGTCACATGTAGGAAGACTGGGTGAGGGTGGCAGATTTCCATTCCTGAACCAGATATTTTTTGTTATTTTTAAAATACTTAAACACAGTGCCTTGCTCCCAATGTGCCTCAGTGTACATTCTGGGTATCCTTTTTCAACTTAGACCCTGCCCCCACCCCACCCCCCCAGTACAAATCTGGTCTGTGGGCAGCCACGTTTAAAGGTTGGGTTCATTGAGGCCACCAAACCTAGAAAGTTCCTGACTCTGCAGTCTGCCTCAGGATGAAAAATCTGGGCCTGAATTCCTCAGGGTACATTCTTACCCTGTCAAGGTACACCCAAATTAATTCAGCAATTATAGGTGGTCAATAAATGTTGGCTTTCCAGCTTTTTCCCTCCCATGACTGAATAAAAAAATTGATACCTTGAGCAAAGACTAAACCATTATCTGCCAGATAATTGTCCTTTATAGACATCTGTTTTTTTTACTCAGTAGTTTACTCCACTTGCTGGTTTATCATGTAGAAATAGGCATTGATTTTTCAATTGCCTCTGTAAGAGTAAGTTCTAACAACTCAGCTAACGGCCAGCTAATGATTTTTAGCTGATTTCATAGAATAATTGCATTTTTAGCTTTTTTTTAAAAAAACACAACTTTCCTTTAATTCATGTGACGCACAACCATGGAATCTAAAGCTGGGGATGCTGTGTTGGTTGCTAGGAGCCAATCTGCTTTTCTTTCTGTCTCCTTCATTTTCTCCCCTCCATTACTGAACACATTCAAGTTAAGTTTAAGTTTATTTTATTAATATCACAACTAGGTTTACATTAACACCGCATGAAGTTACCGTGAAAATCCCATTCTCTCCACACTCTGGCCCTTGTTGGGGTACACTGAGGGAGAATTTAGCATGGCTAATACACCTACCCAGCATGTCTTTCAGACAATGGGAGGACCCAAGGAAACCCATATAGATACAGGGAGAACATGCAGACTCCACACAGACACTGACCCAAACCAGGAATTGAACCCGGGTCTCCGGCGCTGTGAGACAGCAATGTTAACCATTGTGCTGCTATGCCATCTACATGCGTGTCCTACTGGGGTAGATGTTTAGTTCGTATTTGAGCAGTTTTACGTATCTAGGTATTTTCTAATCTTCTGCTCTGGAAACTGTGAACTTTCATATCTCAGATCTCTCAACTAAATGGCTCACAACTCCAGAAATCTTAAAGAGCACCTATCCTAATGATAATAGGCCTGGGAAACACAGAGCAATCTTTTATAATTGTTTTTTAACTGCTGGACGTGATGTACTTCTTTCCTTCATTTTGTCTTTGAAAGCAATTGCCGACTTGAGGAGTGAGGCTGTCTATTGTGAATGTATACTGTAACTACATAATTATATTCATGTTTCCTTTGTGCTTATTCAGCTTTTGTAAAATAAATCCATTTCATACTTTCAAGTTGAGCTTGTCAGTGCCAAATTGGTTAGGCGGCTAAAGAGAGTAGTGATAATGGGCATGTGCTCAAATTGGAGTACAAGTGACTGGTGGTGTCCCACAAGGACTTGTGTTGGGGACTCAAAGATATGCTACATTTAATGACTTAGATAACATAGTATACATGCAAGTTTCCCAATGACACAGTAATTGTTAGTATAATAGGTAGTGTAGACAGGAGCATAAAATTACACAGAGACATTGATGGATTAAGTGAGTTAAGTGAGTGGGTGAGACTTTAACAGATGTATTTCAATGTAAGAAAGTGGGAGGTCATTTGTTTTGGACCAAAAAAGAATCGATTGGCGTATTATTTAAATGATAAAGAGCTGGGAACTGTGGAGTTCAAAAAGGTTTCAGAAGTCCATGTACACAGATACTAAAATATAGTTGTTGGGTACAAAAAGGACATCAAAAATGTTAATGAAATTTTGCCCTTTTTAGTTAGAGGGCTAGAACATAAAGCGGGGAGAAATGTTTCTACAGTTAAATGAAGCGTTGGTTAGATCAGATGTAAACAATACTGAGAACTTCATTTTCAAAAGGATGTATCAGTCTTGGAAAAAATGCAGCACAGATTCACTGGAGTGTTAGCAGGGCCCCAAGGGTTAAACTACATAAACAAATCTTGCATTCCCAGGAACAGAGAAAGGTAAGGGATGATTTGTTTGGGATTTTTAGGAAATGATTGATTGGGGGGAAACTTCAGCCACTGTAGAGGTATCTAGGTCAAAGACACATGGGAATAAATTTTACCATCTCGCCCACCTGCTGAGAAATCAGAGCAGGTTTGGGCGGATCATGCAAAGGTCCATTGATCTCAGGTGGAATTTTCCAGTTTTGGGGTGAACGAGGCTGGAAAATCCTGCCCATTATCTTAAAATTAGAACCAACCATTCAGGGGTAAATTTAAGAAATATATCTTCACACAAAGGATGATGGGAGTATGGAATTCTTCCATCAAAGCAGGATAAGCTAAATAAATTCATAATTTTAAATCTGAGATGGGTAGATTTTAACATGATAAGGGTAAACAAATGTATGGAATTACGATACAGACTGGCCATGATGCCACTTATTGATGGAATAGACTCAAAAGGTTGAATGGCCTATTCCAGTTTGTAAACTCCAATGTCACAGAATCACAGTATAGCACAGAATATCATGTGGCTCATTGAGTCCATGTCAGCTCTGCAATGGTTAATCTAGTCAACCCACTCCTCCATTCTTTTCCCCCAACCCCATAATATTTTCTCCCTTAAATATTTATCCAATTCCTTTTTGAAGCTATTTCAGCTATTACTGAATCTGTATTCACCTTCCTCTTAGGCAATCTATTCCAAATTCCAAGAACTTAGAGCATAAAATTTCTGTTTTTTTGTATAAAACCTTAAATCTTTGCCTTTTAGTTATTGACCCTTCAGTTCTTGGAAACAATTTCTTTTTATCTAATTCTTCATGATTTTAAACTTTTCTTAGGCTTCTCTGCTCTAAGGAGAACTTCCCCAATATTTCCAATTCATCCGTGTGAATATTTGAGTTTGAGAATAGGGATGTTTTACTGCAATTGTACAGAACTTTTGTGAGGCCACATCTGGAGTATTGTGTGCAGTTTTGGTATCTTTATCTGAGGAAGGATGTCTTTGACATAGAGGGAGTGCAGCGAAGTTTATCTGGGATGGCAGATCTATCACGTGAGGAGAGAGTAAGCTGATTAGGATTCTATACACTGGAGTTTGGAAGAGTGAGGGGGATCTCAGAGAAATTTATAAAATTCTAACAGGATTAGACAGGGTTAGTTCAAAAAGAATGTTCCCGATGGTGGGGGAGTCTAGACCTAGGGATCATAGTTTGAGGATAAGGGACAAATGTTTTAGGACTGAGGTGAGGAGAATATGTGGAATTCATTATCACAGAAAGTAATTGAAGCCAAAACTTTGTCTGATTTCAAGAAGAAATTGGATATAGCTCATGGGGCTAAAGGTTTCAAAGAATATGGGAGGGAAAATGGGATCAGGACATTTGAATTTGATGATCAACCATGATCAAAATGAATGGTGGAGTGAGCTCAAAGGGCCGAGTGGCCTATTCCTGTTTCTAGTTTCTATAATCATGTAACTAAATAGATAAATTATAACTATGTGACTATAATCTCTTTTTATTTAATAATCAGCAGAACTCTTTTATTGGTTATACTGGCACATACAGAAAACATTTACAAACATTATCCTCTGTCACCTCCCATGCTGCAAGTGCTTTTTGATGGAATAGGAGTAACGGCCCAATTTTCACCTCAGATTGAGCCAGAACTATCCAGGCTGCTTAGGCACTGGGTGCAGGGTCTTAGTCTTATTGTCTACTACTAATTAGTTTGCATTTTGATGTGTAGTGCAGTGACGCCCAACTCCTTGCATCCTGAGTTGCTAACATTCGAGGAGGACTGATCTCTGCCATCTTCACCTTCAATCGCTTCAGTGACACAGACAGATCAGTTACATGGACAAAAGTATCGCCAAAGGAAGCAAAGATGTGGCAAACTCCAAAAGCTTGGGCCATCTGGGCTCCCAGGCTAATCACTTGCTCCTCCTTTCCTTTACCTTTATGAGGAGCCATTCTGCCCTCTCTTCCAGCTCCATTCCAAAGACTTCAGGTCTCACTAACATTTGGTGCCCAGAATTAGACACGTTGGCTGAAAATTTCCTGCCTTGCCCGCCGTGGGAATTGTAGCAGTGAGACAAAAAATTCAGCGGACCGTTTAAAAATCCATTGAGTTCTGGCAGTAATTTCCAGTTTTGGGGCAGGCATAGTTGGAAAACTCCACCTCACGCTCCAGTTGGGCTCAAATGAATGGCAGGCTTAGCATTACTTCCTGACTTTCATATTCTTGGGATGGATTTTTACAGCTTCGTCGTGTCAGGAGTGGGGCCGTAAAATATGGCAAGCTATTCGAAACTCAATTGACTTTGGCGGGAATGGAAAAGCTCTCAAGCGGTTTGGGACTGTAAAATTCCATCCAGTGTTTCCACTTATAGGGCATAATTCTCTGACCACACTAGTCTAAAAGCTGGAAATTCCTGCCCAAAGTCAATGGTGTTTCACATTCTCTGCAATCTGCCCACTAAAATTCCAGAAATGGGATGGGAAAATTCCAGCCATAAAATCCAAAGTCCATTTGATTAATTCTTTGTTAACCTCCTGCCACCTTCAAAAGGTTCACGCACAAACATCTTCAGGTGCCTCTATTGCTGCACCCCCTTTAAAACTGCACCATATAGCTTATATTATTTCTCACTGTTTTTCATAATGGTTCACCTTATGCACTGTGTTATCAAAAGTTGCTCACCTGATGAAGGAGCAGTGCTCCGAAAGCTAGTGGCATTTGCTACCAAATAAACCTGTTGGACTTTAACCTGGTGCAGTGAGACTTCTTATTGTTGAACGTTCCCATACATATTAGAGGGTCTTGTGTAGGACCCAACTGCACTGCAAACTAGTTTGAAACTCATTCCACACAGGTTCTTAGAGTCCACAGGGAAAGAAGATTATGCTGTGTCTTTGATGCACCTTGCCTTTATTGTAAATGTCTCACAATGAAAAGAATTTAATAAAAGTGACAAATCCATCAGTTATCAGATATTAGAGGGAGGTATTTAATTTCAGTTAGTAATATTTCAAAGCCTTGGTAGAATAGCCTCCATGTGACAAGAAATGAAATCTTAACAATTTGAAAATGCTGACATTGTCAAAATCAAATGTGACATTCAGTACACCATTTCTCAAATACTTGACATTTAATTCATCTATTTGCCATCATAATCTTTTGAGATATCTGCAATGTTTTGAGCTATTATTAAAAAAAGTTTTTAATATTTTCACCCAATGTCCAAGTTGAGAAAGTCTTGTCTTGCTTGTAAAGGAACTGTTCAGATTTCAGTCATAGCAAATTTGATGCTTAACCTCTGCTGAGTTAGCTGAACACATACAGGGCAGCAGTCAATTGGTGTCACTGTCCCTTCCTTTAAGAATGGAAGATATCTGATACTTATTCAGTAACCCCTGCTAGAAGTGGCAAGCGTGTGAAGTTCAGATGTAACTACAATGGCATCCACAATCTACCAGACTGGTGCCTACTGGTACTTATTAGTTGAAAGATAGGAATAAAGGAGGAGGCTACGATAGCTGAAATAAAAGCAAAATTACTGTGGATGTTGGACAGAAATAAACAAAGAGGTTATGGTAGCATTATGATCCAGAGCTTTGCACTAATGATTAGGATTTAAACTTTTAGCCCCTAAGAGGCCAACTGGGGAGTTTAAATTCAATGAATTAAATAAATCTGGATTATAAATCAGAAAATTTAAAAGTTAGTACTACCAGGTTGTCACAAAACCCTACCTTGTTCAGTAATGTTTTAGGGAAGGGAATCTGAAGTTCTTATCTGATCTGGCCTGCATGTGATGTTAATTCATTCTGAAGCCAGATGGCAGAGTAGGAAACCAGATACCAAATCATTTACAAAATGCAAGATTAACTTTAATGACATGATTAACACATAGTTAATAGGTGACTCCAAACCACAAAGGTATGGTTGACTCTGAAATGTTCTTATAAGTGGCTTGACCCACAATATTCAAAAAGGTGGCTCATCATTAACTTGTCGAGTGTAATTAAGGATGGACAACAAATGCTGATCTTATCAGCAATGATTCTTACATCCCAAGGATGAATTCAAAAAAGATGAAAGCAACCAATGAAGCACTATTAAATCACAGTCACTGTTGTCATGTAAGTGAGATACCAAAATAGGTTGGCAATTGTCGGATTTTGCCCCAAAAGGAGCCAATGGCTGCAGGAGAGGAATAGATAAAATTGTGGGGAGAGAAATCTTTACATAATGTTAAGAGAAAATCTTGTGCATAAGAGCACACTTCCTTCTTCATCCATTCTTCTCCTTTTAGGCAGTATCTCAGAATCGAGGGTAACTTACTTTTGTTCTAGTTCAATCAGTTCTGAGGTGGCTGATAGGCGTGGCACAGTGGTTAGCATTGCTGCCTTACAAGGCTAGGAACCTGGGTTCAATTCTAGCCTTGGGTAGCTGTATGGTTCTTCCCATGTCTGCATCAGTTTTCTCTGTGTGCTCTGGTTTCCTCCTACATCTGAGAGGTGTGCTGGTTAGATCTATGCTAAATTGTTCCTTAATGACCCAAGCAGTATGGGTTAGATGGAGTAGCTATGGTAAATGTCTGGGTTTATGGGGATAGAGTGGGGGAAGGGCGTGGGTAAGGTACTATATCAGACAGTCGGTACAGACTTGATGGGCTGAATGGCCTCCTTCTGCTCTGGAGGAATTTGAAGGTCCAATACACAATCTGCCGACTCCACTGCTTGCAGGGCAGATGGTTAAAGGGCAAGGTTGCTGAACTGTTTGAGTTCTGTGCACTCTCTCTGATGCCTCAACTTCATCTGTGTTCCCAATAAAATTTCTTGATGTTGCTCCATATATTCTCAATGAACCTTCTCCAATTGGTCACTCGTGAGCCAAGGGCTCCTCTGAATGCATGGATAGTCTTGACCTCTTCAGTATATCCCTGACATGTTTCTGTCTTCCTGGGATCTTCTGCCACTACCAAGTTCCAGCTGGAGCTGTTGCTTCAGGAATTTCAGGAGCTCCCCTGGTGGAGCTGAATTTGAGTGAGCAGTGCTTCACTGCTGACCAGGTTGGCTTAGGAAGGGACACGGGCACCGAATTACCTTCCTTGCATTGGATTTAGTGAATCTTGGCGAGGTGTTGCTGATGGTACTTTCTCCAGTGCTTTGAGATGCCTGCAGTAGATTGGGTTTCTGCAAGGCAGACAGTGGGCTACACCTGTATTGTTATCCAGATCCCATTCTTTTTAAGATCTAACTACAGATGAAAGACACAACAGAGGACATTGAGTTCATCGACTTTCCATCTTGAACATTTGGACAAAACTGGGAAGTTCTGGAAAAAAAAGACTGAAGGAATAGTTCCTTTGTTAAGACCTGAGACCTTGTCTGGATTCTTATTGTGAAATATCCTACAAAGCAGCCAAAATTCATATTCTGCTCAGAACCTACCTCCCCTTGTATCATCTCACTGACGTTTAGTATGGCTCCTCTCCAAACTTGTTCTGAACTCCCACATTCTATTATATATCTTTTTTGTTCTAATGGCTTTGTTCAAAATGAAATGGACTAAATTGCTTTAAACTACTCCAAAATTGGCACAAACTCTATCCTATATTACTTAATCACAACGGAGTAAGGCCATTTGGTTGGAACAAAGTGGTGACTCAGGACACAACAGGCGTGTAGCTGGCTCGTTCTGCCAACCCTTTGGAAACTGGATTGTAAGAAGTTGCCCTAGTGTGACGAAGGCCACTGGAGTTAATGGAAGTCTGAAATTCATCTACTGTGAATATCATTTCATTGTCCAATGCCAACACTTAGGGAAACTATGGATTGCAAAGGTTTGCCTCAGTTTCTTAGTAATAGCTGTGGCTGTGGTGGATGTTGTGAGCCAAACATTCAGCCACATGGAATGGGCATTTACTACAATCAGGAACGTGTGCCAAAAATAGTCCAGCGAAATCTACACACAACCGTGACCACAGACATCCCAGCCATTCCCAAGGGTGCATGTTCACTAAACGAAGGTAACACATGCTGAGTCTGAGAACTCTCACACTGTCCAACAATTTGTTCAATGTCTTTATCGAGGCCAAGCCACTAAACATAATTTCTAGCCAATGCTTTCAGTCTATTCAGTCTAGGGTGGGCATCATGTAACCCTTGGAGCAGAATCTATCACCACAGGAGTGGTACAAAAACATGGGCCCTCCCACAATAATACTCTATCTTCGCAGGTTGTCTCATCGCTGCATTACAAGTACGGCTTCAATTGCCCTGCCTTATCAAAATGGCATCCTGTCAGTACCGTTTCAATAGAATCATAGAAACCTTACAGTACATATAGAGGCCATTCAGCCCACTGAGTCTGCACTGACCAGAACACCACCCAAGCCCTATTTAGCACGGCTAATCCACTTAACCTGCACATCTTTGGATTGTTGGAGGAAATTAGAGCACCTGGAGGAAACTCATGCAGAAATCGGGGAGAATGTGCAAACTCTACACAGACAGTGGCCCAAGCCAGGGATCAAACCTGGTCCCTGGTACTGTGAGGCAGCAGTGCTGATCACTTTTCTTGACCTTTGCTAATACCAGGTCCCTCCCTATTTGTCCAATGACTTAACATGGGCTGCTGAAACAAGCAGACTGTCCAAAAACAATGCAGAGCCAGTACTATTTCCTGCAGAACAGGTGGTGACTGTATAGTCTATAGTAGGGAAAGGCCACTCAATGTATCCACATTTGAAATCTGTATCCCAGCCTATGCTGGAAGTATATCTGTGTGCTGCCAGCAACAAAGCCCATCTCTGTACCCTTGCTGAGGCAACCACTTATTTTCTGAGAAGAACCTTATGAAAGGTTTATGGCCTGATACAATATTGAAATGCTGACCATTGTCGTATTGGTAAAATGTTTTCACTGCATAGATAACTGCTAAACTTCCCTTGTCGATTTGTGAGTACTTTTTCTCAGTCTGACAAATTTCTTGAAGCAAGCAGCTTCAGCCTCTCTGCCCCATTAGGCATTGTGTGATATGATATACTGTTGGAGGAATTCTAAGTAACCAACAATGGTTTACAGTGGTTAAAGTGCCGAAGCAACGACAATGACTATACCACTTGTTTAACTTTTTACAAAAGCTTTTTGCATTGTTTCGTCACTTCTATCACTGATGTTTTCTTAAAAGCTGATGATGTAGGGGGGCCTGAAATATTGACACATTTGGCCGAAATCTTCCATAAAAATTGAGCAGTCTGAGGAAAGATTTCAGTTCTGTCACATTCTTCAGCTCTGACAGTCCTGTAATAGCTTCCATCTTGTCTTTGGGAGGAAATAACCTCTTTGCATCCACTTTGAACTCAAGATATGCACCTCTTCAGCTTAGAATATACATTTCTTCTGTTTCAAACATATGTCAGCTTCCTTAAACTTCTTAAGGACCTCTTTGATGTTAGTCGCATGTTCCTCAGGAGATGCGCCTGTAATCAAAACATTGTTTAGTTATACTACAACCTTAGGGATTCCATGTAACAGGCTCTCCATAGCAGTCTGATGCACTAATATAACCCTTTGAAGTATTTGTTGTAATTAAATTTTTGGAGTCCTCCTCCATTTCCGGTTGTTGACAAACATGATTTAGATCTAGGTTGGTGTATTTGAAGGCTCTGTTAACTTTGTACAGATGTCCTCTATCTTCGGGAATGTGGTAATGATCCAAGTAGGCTCCTTTGTTCATTATCAATTTATAGTCTCTGTAAATCCTCACGGTCCGCTCGGGTTTCAGGATAGGTACAATGGGCGTGGCCCATTCTGAAAACTGAACAGTGTTGATGATGCCCAAGTCTTCCCAGTTCGTATTCCACTTTGTGAATCAATACATATGCTTCAGGGCAAACTTGAAAAAACCTAGGTGTAGCCTTAGGGTTCAAGTAAATTTTAGCTTTAACCCATTTTATTTGGCCCTGTTCTGTTTCGAAAACTTGTTCGTATTTACATGGGAATTCCTGAAATATTCCATCCTGAACCTTAAACATTCCTAACTAGCCCAGTTTTATCTGTTTTAACAATTAGTCCCATCCCAGGAGATGGAGTCTCTATCCTTCCATCACTATGATGTGCAGCTGAGCAGACTGGCTCCTGTATGATACCAGCACAAAGGTTGTCTCCAATATTGTTAATGCTTTTCTGCTGTCTGCCACAAAGGTAACCTCAGAATGAGTTTTAAGGACTGTAGTCATTTCTGCAAATGTTTGAAAGTCATTTCCCCTAATAATAATGGCTGCAATGCCAGTGTCAACCTCTATTCTCAGACGGAACCCATTTACCATTCAGATTATCTCTAT